>OY992892.1:83307141-83767141 GCA_963921405.1 Cepaea hortensis
CCACGCCTTACCGAGGATTCGAACCAGTGTCTCCTAAAGGATAAGCCGGCGTACTAGCCACTCGGCCAACCGCTCCTTTTATTACTACTACAACTATAGTACTGCTACTATTGCTACTCATACATCTACTGGTACTACCCATACAACTACGTTTACAGCTTCTATTGTTATTCATACTATACTAATACAACTATTATTACTATTACTACAATATTATTGTATAATAATAATAGTCATAGATTTACTGTGAATCTACAACTATGGTCAGACTGCGAGAGCAGCAAATTAAAAGAGGTTTGGCCAAACAAGAACACTACGCAGGAAGCCAAAGAAGATTGATAAACCAACACAGAACTGGTGTAACGAGCCGCTGCACGCTGCGGGATTTGCTGAGGAGGGGATCCGAGCACTTATGGACTGAATGGTTCGATGTGCAATGAGGATGATCTGTCGACTAACTAACTGACTAACTAACTAATAGTCATAGATTTGGTTTTATAGAAGACTGGTGAAAGTACCGTGGGCAGATACAGAATGTAACGAATAAATCTTGAAAGAAGTTAACTCACAAAGAGAACTGATCACTCACATCAGACGAGGGCAATCCATAATCGTTGGACATGTTTGAGAAATGGAATGATGGAGTGCGTCGCGACAACGGGAAAATTGGAGGGAAGAAAGGCAGGGAGAAACCAAGAGAGAAGATGCTAGACAGTTTGGCATCATAGCATGGAGGAACATCGCTAACAGAAATGACTGGCAGTACATGGCTCGGACAGCTGTGGACAGGTGTGATCGCCGCCGCCACACGGCATGGACTATAAGAAGAATGTTAATTTGTAGTTCAGTTACTAATACACAAGTACATTGCCACAGTCTCACTACTGTTGTTAAGCCACACCTTGGATATCAGTTCTTCCTCTTCTTTGTACAATGTTTGACCTCAACCTGAATATATTTAAAGAAAGTATTTTAATTTTGTGTGTGCATTCGCTCGCTTTGAACCCAAGCGTAGTCCATACACTTACTACTACTTCTAGTGCACTGGACTGATTTTTGCATGTGGATTAACTGTTTAAGTGTCATGAAATGATTAATCGTCTGAAGCGATCTCCCGTATATGCAATGGGCTTATATACAGAAGTTTTCCTTATGCAACCCACTTTAATTTGAGATATAATATAACATGTCTGCTACCATATTAACAACTTTTAAGTCATAACTGTGGCAAACCCCTACTTCCCATTTTCCGCCATCCATTTTTGTTTGGTTCATAGCTACTTTTTGCTTGGCACTGAATCTGTAAACTTTCCCCATCACTAGTGTCCCTCGCCTTCAGGCGAATCCACTCCTTCAGAGGTACTTGTAATTTACGTTCCAAAATCAAGGACATGAAGTCAACATTTTAGTCTAACTGACCCGTGCAGGGGTTGAACCCCCAATTCGGCATCAGCAAGCGGGAAGTTTAAGAGCGAGCATTCTTATCGATTCAGCCATTTAAATAAAGCATTTAACTTAAGCTTCTTGACATCTTCATAGCGTGTGTCCTTAAATGGGGGTGGCAGGGCCAAAATAATTATCTATGTACAGTATATGCTGAATACCACTTAATTTCCTAATGTTTCCTCTGTTTGCCAACCACCCTTTCCCTGTGCCAATCAGTCCTCAACACAACCATGGATCCGTGTGCAGCTATGAACGTCTGTCCCGTGGGTTACTACTGCATCAGTGATGGCTGTCGCAACATGTGTTCAGACAAGGGCTGCAGCTCTCATGGCATGTGTTACATTAGTGTCATGGCCAATGGCACAGCCACGCCAATGTGTCAGTAAGTATTTCCATGTGTTGGCCATCATCTTCATCATCAATGTCGTCATATCATTGCCGTCTGTGTTCTCCAGCAAAGAAGACATGAGTTTATAAGGCATGTGAATCGACTTCATTGCACCGCGTTTTATCCCATATTGCTCAGTCTCTTTCTGCAGGGCGGCCTGCTGAAAGCGTCGCAGAAAGCACGAACTCCATAGCTCCAGCGACGACCCCCAGGAGTCTCCGAGAAAATTGCACTCGTGAACTGAACGATGTAGCCCGGAATCGAACTCACAACCGAGCCAGGCAACATAATCACTTGGCCACGGAGACTGTCTGTTCTACAACATTGAAAGCAACACCATCGACAACAGTTCACCCACAAACATTGTTATAATTATCAGTTCAACCATCATTGTAATCAGTTGCATCGCCCTCTTTATCTTTAGAATCATCACTGTGGTCGAAGACTGTTTTTGTATCCGTTAAAGTAATTCACAGCCACACATAATATCATGACCGCGGTCGCACAAGGACCGTAAAATTAAACACATGGGTATGTATCGCTCCTGTGGAAAAAAGATAAGCGCGCAAACATATTTGTACACATCATATGAAATGTAATTATACTGCACTTTCTTAGCAGTTGTCATTGTAATCACATGGTCTAAGTTCCTAAAGTGTGTACATTTGTCTGTCTTGTCGTTTTTTCGCATAATCAACACATGCCTATTTGAATCATAAAGACACAAACAAGATATTGCACAAGTTCAACATATAATGAAGTAACGTCATGAATCATTTCAGCCTAAATAAACAAAACACAATGCCATATGTTGCAATGTCACCGCGGTAGTTTTCAGGAGACTGTCACGTCTTTTTGCTGACAGAATTGTGGTTTGCCAGAGTCAACAGTAGACGCTTCAACTTATCTTAGAACTTCTAGTTATTTGTAGTGAAAAGCACACTGAAATTATTTTTGTTTGCTACACGTCCAGATTATGCATGGAAGATACTTATAATATAGTAACATATAAAGGCAGGAAATCAGACACCTTTCAAATAACATCTGGCTTGAAACAGGGTGATGTACTATCGCCGCTACTCTTCAATCTGGCTCTAGAGAAAGTTGTAAGGAAGGTAAAGGAGGAATGTGATATTGGAGGAACATCCAAGCTGCTTGGTTATGCAGATGATATAGATATTATAGGGCAAAGTGAACAAAAGACATTGGAAATATTGACTCACTTAAAGGAAAAGGCCCAAGAGATGGGGCTGGTTATCAACCAAGATATGACAGAATATATGGTAATTTCAAGAGAAGAAATGGCTAAAAACTCTGGCCACAGACAAATAGATAATATGACCATTAAAAGAACGGAAACATACAAATACCTGGGTAAAATCTTCAACTGCTCCAACATCATAAGGGAAGAAATACAAACTAGAATCAATTCTGGAAATAAGATATACTATGCACTACAACATCTACTAAAATGAAATGCGCTATCTCGTAACACCAAAATCACAATATACAAAACACTGATCAGACCAGTTGTGCTGTATGGCTCTGAAACCTGGAGTACAACGAAAGGAGACGAAGCCTTGTTACAAATCTTTGAGAACAAAGTTTTAAGACGCATCTTTGGACCCATTAGGGATACACAAAGTGGAGAGTGGAAAAGAAGAAGTAACAAAGACATTTATGATCTGTTTAAGTCCCCGCTAATCACTGGTATCATGAAGGCTAATAGACTGCATTGGCTGGAGCATATGGAAAGAATGGAAGACAATAGGGAAACAAAACTCGCTTACACTCAGGAAATAAATGACCGTAGACCCCGAGGTAGACCAAGAAGACGGTGGAGAGATAATATGTATACAGACCTACAAGCACTTGGAATCAACGACTGGCAAGAGAAGGTCAATCAGAGAGACGAATGGAGACGGATTTTATCTACAGCAAAGAACCTCAATGGTTCGGAACGCTGAAGAAGAAGAAGAAGAAGAAGAAGAAGAAGAAGAAGAAGAAGAAGAAGAAGAAGAAGAAGAAGAAGAAGAAGAAGAAGAAGAAGAAGAAGAAGAAGAAGAAGAAGAAGAAGAAGAAGAAGAAGAAGAAGAAGAAGACGAAGAAGAAGAAGAAGAAGAAGAAGAAGAAGACACGTCCGGATTCATTTAAACAACACATTCGTCTTATTGAATACGGCAGCTCCTTCCGATGGTTGCTAGGCTTAATACATGTGTCAGGATTTTCCGCTTTTATGTCCTAACTCATTTAGGGCTATGCTCTGCTTTTCTAACTGTCGTTCCGTTCTGCCTATGTAAATGGACAGACCTTGTCGATGTGTGCAGTTTTACTGGCTATGATATGTGCAGTTTGATTTGGCGTACCTATTTCTTTCATTTTACTTCGTTTTGTTTAGTCCTTAGCATCACCATTATGGTTTTAGAGAAGATAGTCGCTATCAAGCTGCAAGAGTTTTTGGAAATGGGGAAGCTTCTTCCAAGAGGCCTGAGGAGCTACAGGCCAGGAAAAGATACCTGGTCAAATGCAGCCACTTTTGCCTTTGAAGTTTATGAGGGGTTCCAGAGTAGACAGGAAACGATGGCGGCAGCGCTTGATCTCGAGGATGCGTACAATAGGGTTCGATATGATATTTTGATGACCGCACTGATGAAGAAGGGGGTCAATCCCTGGTTGGTGAACTGGATAGCGGCCGTCCTGCACTCTCGTTGGTTGCTCTCCGTCAAGGTGCATGGACCTCAGAGCCACATATTTTAACCCCGGGACTGCCACAGGGATCCGCAATCTCACCGGTGCTCTTTAACGTGTATACGAGCAAGATTGCAAACCTAGAAGCACCAGGGGTTGGTAGGATACTAACATTTGCAGATGATATTCTTGCATATAGGCAGGGAAGAGATAGGGAGCAAACAGCCCAGGAGTTACAGGCGACAGTAGACAAAGTGACTGACTGGTGCACTGAAATGAGTGCTGTCATCCACCCGGAAAAAGCAGCTCTTTTGTGGTTCTCTCTGGACAACAGGATTGTTAGAACTGATGTCCCAAGCCTCACGATAGATGGTAGAAGCGTCAACAGAGAGAACAAACTGAAGTATCTGGGAATCATATTTGACAGGAGCCTGTCCTTCAAGGACCATGTGGAGACGGTTGTGACTGTGACGAAACGCGTTTATCTGTCTTGGGTCGTCAAGTTCCCGCACTATTTTGGCGCGTCATCGGGGACTTTCCCAGCTAAAAATAGACTGAGGGAAGCCGATGGAGGACTTATTATATAGAATCGTCTCGAAACACTGGAATTCGAGTAACCCGTGATGTTGGGTATCGCTCTAAATTCCCGTGCAGAGAGATCTAGAAACTCTAGGCGGGGAATGACGTTTTCCCGAGAAAGTATCTTTTCTCAAGAAGCACTCGCTTCTTGTGCGCATCGAGTTGGCACGAAGCGGGAAATTGGCTAAACCAGCCATTCACTTACTTTTGTTCGAAGAGAACAGACGCTGGCCTGAATGTGAGCCATTTTTGGGTTGCGTCTCACCTCAACCATGATTCGGCTGACTGTTATGAAAAGGAAGCTGAGAAGCCCTTGAACAGTTCGGAAGCTGACTGGAGAGCTGGTTTCACCATCCAGGTAGATATTTGGTTAAATCATTTAACTTTGTACGTGTGTTACACACGCCATTGTTCTAACCTCATTACCTATGCGGATGTCCTTGCATACTAATTAGCAAACCGATCGATAACGCAGGTGACAATTAATCGTGGGTTTGTTTACCGTGTGCTCGCGAATCAGCTGTTAGGAACGCCGTAATGTGATGTGGGCGATTTGGGTTCCAAATATATGTACCATATATTGCCAATCGTTGCATCTATTAGGTTGCTGTGTTAGAATAAAACCTAGTTACTTGTGCCGGATGGAAACTTAGATTATGTCAGTCAGTTGCTGAAGCCAGAAGAACGGTTAGAAAACCAGGTAAGTTGGTAGGTGGAGATTCAGACAAAATTGTGCTTAGTTACAAAGTAAAGGAAGAACTTAGTTCTGTGCCACCAGGAATGATGTCACTATTGTGTAATAACTTAATAGTGAATTCATTGTGTGGACCAGCGGATTTCTGTGGAAAGGTAAGTGGCTTTGGTGCTATATCTATATATATATGATGTGACATTGTGTATATATATTAGGTCATAGCATGTGATACTTCCTGGGGTAATTCCGAACACCGAATAGCTGGACGCGTGATAACACTGCGTGCCGTCGCGATGTAAATATGCGTTCTGAAATCTTGTCTAAGCTATCCGGTTTCTTTCATACTGGCGCTAGTGCGAGTGAATGCTAAGGTGCTGGAAGTATGGAAGGATGCAGGAGGCGGTATGAGACTGGGGAAATATAGAATATGGGGATGTGAAAGCAAGTTATGAAAGTATGTGTTGGTAGACCAAACCAACGATGAAGTTCAGTCCAGGCCAAGGCTAAAGCACTTGGGAGGACAGAACTGGAACAGTACCCTTGGAACATGTGGGGAACATGTATTCTCAAGAAGGCTTCTTGACTCTAAGGTAGAGTCTGATAAGAAGAGTTTGCTGTGGCGTGGGCAGGTGGTCCCACCAGCAAACAGGCTTGTGTACATATTGGATGTGATCATGTACTATTCCTATATCCCGAGGGATGGTATATTGATCAAGTTTATGTTTCTTAATGTACATTGATGATGTTAGGAACGAGTCTAGGGACTCTTTACCTATTTGTTTAGTTCGATTAAATTAGAACAATAACAGCCTTGTATCATTACTGACGTTAGCGACGACTGGTAGATGATTAGGGATAGGTGAGACCAATGATCAGACTCGTCATTCTGATGTCTAGCTCTGTTTGACGGGCTGTTCTGTGAGGCCAGCTGACATTTGTGAACCCATGCTTGACTACTCTCCATATAGAGATAATGCTTTGGTTATATGAATAACTAACTAGCATGACTGAGAATTGAGTAGTTTTGGTAGGATGCATGTGAACTAATGTTTGGGCCAGTGTACTCTCACCGGTCGCTCTTCCTTTTCAGGAGTTTGCCTGTTGAGGAACCAGTCAACTATAATTGTTGTTGGCAGAAAACCACTTCGTGTGACAGAGCGAAGGGTTCAGTTCTTTACTTATCACGCCAGACTCCATCACACCAGGTACCCAATGTGATTCACCATGCGTGAAGGTTGCTGCAAGACATACAACTGCCCTGAAGGTGCACGTGTGGGAAGTGATGGTTTGTGATCGTTTAAAATAGAAGATACTCTGGTTTTGCCAGGAACATTTCAGCATGTTGAGTAATCATGCTCGACAGGGAACACCGGTCCGTCTGGTTTGACGGGGGTTCTGCCTAAACGCAGAAGTAACTAATCTTCAGACACTTGAATGGTTCTTTGGACAGCTCGAGTGGCAGGTCTTGAGAAGAACTACACCAGTATGGACGTGTGTCAAGTGTAACCCGGTGGAAGGGACTAGGGATTATAGTCCAACCTGAATTGTTTCCGTAAAATAGATGTCTGATTCTATTCATGTACTGTTTCCGTATCCAGATTATCAACTGTGTTCTAGAAGGACTCAGTAACTTTTCAGTAGCCATATCTGATCCTACAAAGTGTGACTGTAAGAGACCATTGAATTGGTCAATGCCATATCGGTTCTGCAGTGGGACTGTGCTATGAGTGACAGACCATTCGGTTGGTCAGTGACTATTTAGTTCATCGAAGTAACCAATACTTGGAGCCAAGTCCAGGAAGATTGTCTCCAACTCGGTTGTGTTCGAGAACTGTATTACCAGTGACTCCGTGGGAGTGTTATAGATGCAGTTGGTCCAGTGAAGTGTGGTCCAGCAGTGACTCTATTGTTGTGGTTCCACGTTCGGGAGACGGAGTGGTCTCCAAGGTTCTAGTCATCTCACTGGAAGGAAGCCGGGTGAGTGGCGGACCGACTGGACGGGACATCTGCATCCACTCTACTTCTCAACTCGATGAAGACACCTACATCTCTAAGTCTTTCTCTACTCTATCTTCTATTTGTGTAAATAGATTCTTCTATCAGGATGTTCATTTCAGTTCTATATTCTCAAGGGTAGAATAAACTTTATGTAAGTTGACTTGCTCTTTGTATAATGATTGAGTGTGGTCTCGGACGATGCCTAAGTGTTCATTGTTCAACAGGTGTAGGTAGTTAGTGGGGGTCTAGAATCTGGAGGGGTGTGTAGACGTAACTAAATAACCTGAGATCAACCACAGAGAAAAAAAAGTGTATCTGCTCGTCCAACCCCTGGGGCTAGAATACACGGGAGTGCTAGAGACACCTCGGGTGTGGTTCACTCTCACTACCCAAGGTGAACCCGAAACACTCCGTTACAGAGTGGGGGCTCGTCCGGGAGTATTCCAAGATCTTTGTGTGTTGTAGACCTCTCACATAGGGATAGGGACTTTGTCTTTATCCTCTACTACAGTCTACATAAGATTCTACTACTTCTACCTATTTCCTAACTGTCTGACGGACATTTGTGTTGTGGTGATTAGTTAGTACTAGTGATTATTGATTCATTGTATTGCTTCACCCACACATACTTGAGTACCCACCTATCATAGTCAACATGTCTACCCAAGAGATAGACTTGGACAAAGTTCAGGAAACTGGACGTAAGTCTGGTCTTGAAGGAGATGCTTTGAAATCCTATGTCCAAGAGGTGGAAAGAAATTTTCGCCAAGAGGAAAGAGAGAGGAGGAGAGCAGAAAGAGAACTGGAAGCCAGTAAAGTGGCTCTGGAGGAAAAGAGGATAGCGGCTGATACTGAAATGAAACGGCTTGAGTTGGAAGCCGAGAAAGAAAAACGTGACCATGAGTATCGAATGAAGCTACTTGAGGCACAAGTGCCTGCTACAGGTGTAACTGATGGAGCTATGGGAGGAGGTGTACCTCCTGGCTCAGAGTCAACCAGTGGACGTGACTACCAGGCTATGAAATGGCCTTTACAGCCGTTCGAACCCGAGAAGGAACGGATAGACCAATACTTAGAGAAGTATGAAGCCATGTCTATTGCAATGGGTCTAGACAAACAGAAATGGTGTTTGAAACTCTCCCAGGGACTCCGTGCAGAAGGTTATGAGGTGTATGCACGCTTACCACCGGGGTTACAGAATGATTACCCGGCATTGAAAGCGGCTCTCTTGAAGAGATTCGAGATCACAGCGCACTCATACCGAAGGAAGTTTCGAACGGCGAAGCGAGAACCTGGTGAACTGTTTTCAGCATACAGTGTGAGATTGAACTCATACCTTCTTAAATGGATGGCCTTGGCCGGATTTAAGGAGGAGTATGAAAGTTTGCGTGAGTTGATGGTTGTAGATCAGATGCGAATGCAAATGTCTAAACCCTTGCGAAACTTCTTAGGTGAGAATGGGGCTGAGAGATTGGATATAGTCACCAAGTTAGCCGAAAGATACGTTGAAGTCTATGGCGAGACTGGGGACACCAGTCCAACAGATCCGAGATCGAAAGATCCGGATCAAGGTAAGTCAAAGAAGAAGTCAAAGAAGACCCAAGGTTCTGATGAACCAAAGAAACAGGTAGGCTCTTTAGAGAAGATCTCTAACGTCAACCAAGGTAAGAATAGCCCACCTAGTTCTCCAAAGAGGAAGTGGAGTGAACGTTGGTGCAAATTCTGCAAGTCCAGCACTCACAATACGAGTGAGTGTAAGAGTAAGCCCAAGGACTTTCACTTTGCTTGTCTTGCTGAGGTTAGGGATAGATCGTGCAGGAAAGTGAAGTCGGTTGATGGGAATGGAGAAACTAGACGACCTCCAGTGGTTGAGAGAGTAGAAGTGAATGGGCAACAGGTGTCGTGCCTCTACGACACAGGATTGCAATTTTCAGCTGTAATTGCATCCCACCTGACAGGCCCAGAGCAACTCACCGGAGAGATGACGGAGATACAGCCAGCCAGTAGGAGTGCTGTGGCGTTACGTTGCCCGATTGCCAATGTGGAGATTCGGAGCAAGTACGTTACTGGACGCATTCAGGCGGCAGTCGTACCGGATCCTCTCTATCCCCTAATTCTAGGCCGGAAGTACGTGTTTCTGGGCGAACCAGAACACCCTAGCATCCATAAGTCTAGGCAGGTCAGAGATACAGAGGAAGAGGGTCTCGAAAAGGTAAGTCTCCGAAATACTCACCCGGATAGAATGAGTAATGCTCGGAGCAAGGATGCGACGGAGTGTCCTTGTTCGGAATGGTTGCCCAACAATGAAAACCCGTTAACTCAGGGTAAGTTCAACTCTGATAACCAGTCACCGGTAATTCAGACTGGACCAGAGAAAAGGCAGAGGGAACGTAAGTTGGTTCCTGAGAGCTTCAGAGCTAATCTGCTGCGAACGGTACATGTCAGGTCCCCAACCGGACATCTGACTGTAGGGACAACCAGTAAATGTCTATCCCGGTACTATTGGTGGCCGGGAATGACAGGCGACGTGCGCAGGTATATTAGGTCTTGTCCGGAGTGCCGTAAATGCACACCTGAGAAACGGACGAAGACGAAGATATCCTTAGAGGTTGGAGACCGAGTTCTAGTACTCCTCCCAATCGAGGGGAACGAATTCGAAATCGGGTGGCAGGGCCCATTCCTAGTGGATAAAGTGGGGCTCCACAAGCACTATGGAGTGGTGATCCTGGGAAAGTCTACTACTTTCCATTCCAGTCTCCTCATGCGCTATGAGGGGAAGCCCGATGATAAGTCCACCAGCCCAAGGGCGCAGAGATTCGCTGAAATAACGGTTCGGGGTTCAGGTCAGGTAGCGGAAAGCCTGTCACACCATAGGAAGTCCTATATGTATGTGCAGGTACCTTCTTCGGTTCAGCCCGGTGCTCGGGGGAACATGACCGGCCAAAGGAACACCCGCAGTGCTAGCTACACTGAGAACCGAGGTAGGAAGAGGTGGGTTGTGTCGGAACGGACACATACCTTTGGTCCCTCAATCCGACCGACTGCAGTCCAGCTGGGTCCTCGAAAGGGGAAGCTGGAGTTGCAGAAGTCCAGTAAACTCTGGCAGGAACGATCGTTAAATCAGGTCGAGACGGGAGCTCTGGTCCGCAAGATACTGCGAGATGCCCGATCGCAGTAGCGGAGTAGGCGTTGATCACCCGTGATACTGAATAGCTTGCCACCCCACCGAATGTGGTAAAAGTATTCTATACAATATTGACGGGTTAGACTTCCTCACCCGCCATCCGGTCTCTTAGAAAGAGGAACGAACGACATAGACAGCTTCTGCGTAGAAGTGGAACGACGGGGTCGATCCTCTTAAAGTGGGGGCCTATGTGACGAAACGCGTTTATCTGTCTTGGGTCGTCAAGTTCCCGCACTATTTTGGCGCGTCATCGGGGACTTTCCCAGCTAAAAATAGACTGAGGGAAGCCGATGGAGGACTTATTATATAGAATCGTCTCGAAACACTGGAATTCGAGTAACCCGTGATGTTGGGTATCGCTCTAAATTCCCGTGCAGAGAGATCTAGAAACTCTAGGCGGGGAATGACGTTTTCCCGAGAAAGTATCTTTTCTCAAGAAGCACTCGCTTCTTGTGCGCATCGAGTTGGCACGAAGCGGGAAATTGGCTAAACCAGCCATTCACTTACTTTTGTTCGAAGAGAACAGACGCTGGCCTGAATGTGAGCCATTTTTGGGTTGCGTCTCACCTCAACCATGATTCGGCTGACTGTTATGAAAAGGAAGCTGAGAAGCCCTTGAACAGTTCGGAAGCTGACTGGAGAGCTGGTTTCACCATCCAGGTAGATATTTGGTTAAATCATTTAACTTTGTACGTGTGTTACACACGCCATTGTTCTAACCTCATTACCTATGCGGATGTCCTTGCATACTAATTAGCAAACCGATCGATAACGCAGGTGACAATTAATCGTGGGTTTGTTTACCGTGTGCTCGCGAATCAGCTGTTAGGAACGCCGTAATGTGATGTGGGCGATTTGGGTTCCAAATATATGTACCATATATTGCCAATCGTTGCATCTATTAGGTTGCTGTGTTAGAATAAAACCTAGTTACTTGTGCCGGATGGAAACTTAGATTATGTCAGTCAGTTGCTGAAGCCAGAAGAACGGTTAGAAAACCAGGTAAGTTGGTAGGTGGAGATTCAGACAAAATTGTGCTTAGTTACAAAGTAAAGGAAGAACTTAGTTCTGTGCCACCAGGAATGATGTCACTATTGTGTAATAACTTAATAGTGAATTCATTGTGTGGACCAGCGGATTTCTGTGGAAAGGTAAGTGGCTTTGGTGCTATATCTATATATATATGATGTGACATTGTGTATATATATTAGGTCATAGCATGTGATACTTCCTGGGGTAATTCCGAACACCGAATAGCTGGACGCGTGATAACACTGCGTGCCGTCGCGATGTAAATATGCGTTCTGAAATCTTGTCTAAGCTATCCGGTTTCTTTCATACTGGCGCTAGTGCGAGTGAATGCTAAGGTGCTGGAAGTATGGAAGGATGCAGGAGGCGGTATGAGACTGGGGAAATATAGAATATGGGGATGTGAAAGCAAGTTATGAAAGTATGTGTTGGTAGACCAAACCAACGATGAAGTTCAGTCCAGGCCAAGGCTAAAGCACTTGGGAGGACAGAACTGGAACAGTACCCTTGGAACATGTGGGGAACATGTATTCTCAAGAAGGCTTCTTGACTCTAAGGTAGAGTCTGATAAGAAGAGTTTGCTGTGGCGTGGGCAGGTGGTCCCACCAGCAAACAGGCTTGTGTACATATTGGATGTGATCATGTACTATTCCTATATCCCGAGGGATGGTATATTGATCAAGTTTATGTTTCTTAATGTACATTGATGATGTTAGGAACGAGTCTAGGGACTCTTTACCTATTTGTTTAGTTCGATTAAATTAGAACAATAACAGCCTTGTATCATTACTGACGTTAGCGACGACTGGTAGATGATTAGGGATAGGTGAGACCAATGATCAGACTCGTCATTCTGATGTCTAGCTCTGTTTGACGGGCTGTTCTGTGAGGCCAGCTGACATTTGTGAACCCATGCTTGACTACTCTCCATATAGAGATAATGCTTTGGTTATATGAATAACTAACTAGCATGACTGAGAATTGAGTAGTTTTGGTAGGATGCATGTGAACTAATGTTTGGGCCAGTGTACTCTCACCGGTCGCTCTTCCTTTTCAGGAGTTTGCCTGTTGAGGAACCAGTCAACTATAATTGTTGTTGGCAGAAAACCACTTCGTGTGACAGAGCGAAGGGTTCAGTTCTTTACTTATCACGCCAGACTCCATCACACCAGGTACCCAATGTGATTCACCATGCGTGAAGGTTGCTGCAAGACATACAACTGCCCTGAAGGTGCACGTGTGGGAAGTGATGGTTTGTGATCGTTTAAAATAGAAGATACTCTGGTTTTGCCAGGAACATTTCAGCATGTTGAGTAATCATGCTCGACAGGGAACACCGGTCCGTCTGGTTTGACGGGGGTTCTGCCTAAACGCAGAAGTAACTAATCTTCAGACACTTGAATGGTTCTTTGGACAGCTCGAGTGGCAGGTCTTGAGAAGAACTACACCAGTATGGACGTGTGTCAAGTGTAACCCGGTGGAAGGGACTAGGGATTATAGTCCAACCTGAATTGTTTCCGTAAAATAGATGTCTGATTCTATTCATGTACTGTTTCCGTATCCAGATTATCAACTGTGTTCTAGAAGGACTCAGTAACTTTTCAGTAGCCATATCTGATCCTACAAAGTGTGACTGTAAGAGACCATTGAATTGGTCAATGCCATATCGGTTCTGCAGTGGGACTGTGCTATGAGTGACAGACCATTCGGTTGGTCAGTGACTATTTAGTTCATCGAAGTAACCAATACTTGGAGCCAAGTCCAGGAAGATTGTCTCCAACTCGGTTGTGTTCGAGAACTGTATTACCAGTGACTCCGTGGGAGTGTTATAGATGCAGTTGGTCCAGTGAAGTGTGGTCCAGCAGTGACTCTATTGTTGTGGTTCCACGTTCGGGAGACGGAGTGGTCTCCAAGGTTCTAGTCATCTCACTGGAAGGAAGCCGGGTGAGTGGCGGACCGACTGGACGGGACATCTGCATCCACTCTACTTCTCAACTCGATGAAGACACCTACATCTCTAAGTCTTTCTCTACTCTATCTTCTATTTGTGTAAATAGATTCTTCTATCAGGATGTTCATTTCAGTTCTATATTCTCAAGGGTAGAATAAACTTTATGTAAGTTGACTTGCTCTTTGTATAATGATTGAGTGTGGTCTCGGACGATGCCTAAGTGTTCATTGTTCAACAGGTGTAGGTAGTTAGTGGGGGTCTAGAATCTGGAGGGGTGTGTAGACGTAACTAAATAACCTGAGATCAACCACAGAGAAAAAAAAGTGTATCTGCTCGTCCAACCCCTGGGGCTAGAATACACGGGAGTGCTAGAGACACCTCGGGTGTGGTTCACTCTCACTACCCAAGGTGAACCCGAAACACTCCGTTACAGTGACACGATCTCAAAAGGGACTCAATGCACTTAAAACTATGGCTGCAATGGACACAGAACAGAGAATGCTTTTCACACTATACTGATTGATTATGGACTAGGACTGCTCACTGTCTCAGAGAGTCAGCTGGTGAAGTTAGAGCGCATACAGAACGAGGCTATGCGGGTCATTCTGGGATGCACCAGAGACACCTCAGTGGTGTGTATGCGTTACATCCTTGGTTTGCCGACTGTTGCTGGTAGGCTCAAGGTGATGCAGGCGAAGGCATACCTCAGAGAAGTTACTGACACAGACCACCCACTGCATGAGGCGCTGGACGCAGTTAATGGTCAGCGACTGATAAGAGGGAAATCATGAATGGCTCAGGCGGAGGATACGATCAGACAGGTGTGCCCCTTGGAGAACATTAGGCGTGGAGAGGAGTGGGTCAGAGTGCCAGCGGAGCAGTCAGACTTGTGCAGAGTTATAATCACATTAAGCCGGGAGTGCAGGGAGTGGCCAGCAGGGGCCACGGAAGTGGAAACCCAGAAACTAATTCAGGATAATGCTCGCCCGAGTGATGTGATTATATACACAGATGGTTCGGTGTTGAGAGGCAGGAGAAGTGCATGGGGGTTCTTAGCAAAAGCTAATGGTCGACGTTTGGTGCAGGAGATCCTGGCATATGATACCACAACATCTAGCTTAAGAATGGAGGTGGAGGCGGTCAGTGCAGCTTTCCGCTGGGTGGAGAATACGATACACACACACATCGTGATTGTAACTGGCTCAGAAAGCATGCTGAGTATGGTGAGGACAGGCAAGCTTCACGCCGAGTTGTTTGCTATGCGTCGGAAGTCACGGGTGACAAGCATCGTCTGGATCTTTTCTCCGGGGCATGCTGGTGTACTGGGGAATGAGCAGGCGGACAGATTGGCTGGCTCTGCAGAACTTGGTGGAGTATTGATACATGACAAGGCAGACGTGGTTGCGGCCGTATAGGAGAACGTGTACACCTCGGAGTAGCAAATGGATCACCATGGTCTGGCAAGAATGCAACCGCGAGGGGTGACGAGGGGATCTGGCCGATGATCGACGCTCAGAGGAAAGGCGAGACGTTCATATAATCAGATTGCTACTGGTACTATTGGGGTTGGAACTCTTCGCTGGCTGCTGGGGATGGGGACGGGGCGCTTATGGGAATGCCCCGAATGCTGTGATGTCGGTTCCTAAATCAATCAATCAATCAATCACCATTATGGTCATAATTTCTGTTGATGTTATTATCAGACCGAGTATCCACCGGAATAAGTGGACAACTCTGCAGCTGAGCAGAGCAGGGCACTCACTTGTCCTTACAGTCGGAAATGGCTGTCAAAGGCAGAGGTAAAAATACCACCACGTGGATGTGGAAGGCAAGGGGAAACCACCACATTATCTTCCCAAGACTTCATGGCAAAACATATGGTGACACCAAAATGTGACATAGAAATTGAAGGAAAAATCCTTAACCAAGTGGATAATTTTAGATACCTAGGGGCATTTATAACATCAGATGGAAGATGTACAACAGGGATTAGGAGCAGAATAGGGCAGGCAAAAGCCGCATTTCAGAAAATGAAGAGTATCTTGTGCAATAAGTCACTATCACTGAATGTAAGAAAGAGAGTGCTGAAATGCTATGTAGAACCAGTTTTGCTGTATGGCAGTGAATCTTGGAATGTGAATGAACAAATTAAGAAGAAATTAGAAGCAACAGAGATGTGGTTCCTGAGACGAATGTTGCGAATTCCTTGGACTGCCAGAGTAACTAACGACGACTGCCTGAAACAGGCTAATGAAACTAGAACATTATATACAACAATAAGACAGAGACAAACATCTTTCTTCGGTCACGTGATGAGAAGAGAGGCATTGGAGAACATCGTAACAACTGGAAAGATCGAGGGGAAGAGAGGCAGAGGCAGACCAAGAGAAATGATGCTGGATGGATTGAGACGGTGGCATGGAGGAATATCAGCAGCAGAGTTGATCCAGAAAACCAAAGACCGAGATCTGTGGAGAGGCATGAACGCCTACGCCAGCCGGCACGGCACTTGATGATGATGATGTTATTATCAACAGCAGCAATAGCCACGCCATCATCGTCTCTAACTTTATTAGCATTACTGTCAGAATTATCATCATAGTTCATCGTCGTTCTCGTCGTTGTCAATATAATCGTTATTATTATTATCATTATCATCGTCACCATCACTTTCGGAATTATACGCAAGTCTGTGGCATCTGCAGAAGGCAGTGCAGTTTATGCAGGAAACAAAATAGCAGATACAGACTGATTACAGGCGAAAACAACGAAGAAGAATATATTTTACCCCATACATGTGTGATAATGAATATGTCAATAAATACATTTTCTCTTCTACCCCTACAGGTGTGACAGCGAATACGCCACTGAATACATGGGCGACAACTGCGAGTATTCTCGCCGGGGACGACTACAGATCATCGCCATTATTGCTGGAGTGCTAGGCGCCGCCTGCCTCATCTTCATCATCGTCATCATCGTCCTGTGCCTTAAATACAACCGCACTTCCTCTTCGTCCAACTAGTGAGTGGATTTTCTGGTTTACCCGTGTCCCCAATCTAACATTACCCGCCTCCCTGTTTCAGTGTCTCAGCATGGCCCAATGGATAAGCGCGCTGGCTGTTAAACTTCCGGTGTGCTAATTCTGAGGTAGCAAGCTCAACCCCTACACCAGTCAGTTGAATAAAACTGTTGACTTCTTGTCCTTGACTCAGGGACGTAAATTACAAGTACCTCAGAAGTCGGAGTAGATTCGATTGATGGTGAGGGACGTTTGAAATAGATATTCCATATGCAAAAACCAGCCCAGTGCATTAGAAATAGTAGCATGCGAATGGGCTAGGCTTGAGTTCACAGCGAGCGCACGCACACGCAAATAACAGTTTCAGCATTAAGTGATTCATGTTTCATGAACTCATTCTGCTTATCAGTCCACGGTATAGTGGTGGCCAGACGCTCGTCTGCTTACCCGGCGGTCACGTGTTGCATCTGTATCGGGCGCATGAAGGTTTTGTGTTACATGACCTGAGCTTCCAGGTCGACCCAATCTAAACTCCATCCATCATGTGCCATGCCGATAAGCGTGGGCGGTCATGTTCTGCCATCTCACTCGATCACCAGAGTCGTGGATCAGCTCTGTGTTTCTGTCTCAACCATGTCATGTGGCCAAGCCATCCAGGTATTATTTCTTGGTCTTCCCCTTGGTCTCTTCCCTTTGATCTTACCAGTTGTCACCAAGTTCCCCAAGTCATTTCTTCTCATAACATGCAACAAAAATTTTGACTGTCTACGTCCAATGTCTCTAATCAGTTTACGATCTTCATTTGTTTCTTGAAGGACTTGTTCATTGGTTTTTCTGTCTGTCCACGATATTCTTTGCATTTTCCTCAAACCACATTTCCACAGCCATCAGCTGTTTTTCAGCTTGGCTGCTCATTGTCCACGCTTCACATCCATACAAAAGTACAGGTCAATCTAAACTGGGAACCGGGAAATTTCTTGGGACTTGAAACAGACGCCGCCATGTTCATCACATCAGCCACCCAGTGCTGGTTGGTGTATAGAAATCTGGACCTAGCACCATATGCCCAAAGCGTTGTAAGCCGTGTAAAAGGGTCCTCTGCTGACTTACTTCTTCTTCTTCTTTCGTTCGCTTGAAATATGTCTATATCTGCAATGTCGTCTCTTGCATGAATTGAACTGTTTTTTTCAGTTCACACAGTGGTCCATAGAGTTTATCTTCCACTGTTGTCTCTCTAGGCCAGAAGGTTTGCCTAAATATGTTATATTTTGGGCAGTCTTGGAGTATGTGCTCTGCTGTCTGCGACTCCAATCCACATGTGCACATGGCTGTTTCACCAATCTTGAATTTTGTATACATGTGGTTGCGTAATCTATTGTGTCCTGTTCTGAGGCGCAGAATAATGACTTGTTCTGGTCTGTCCATAATGTGGTAGTCATCTTGAGCAGGTTTTGGTGGCTTTCTGACTGATTTGATCATTCTTTTCTTTTGGTGGTATGTAACGGGCACATCAGGCTGTTCCTCTTTGGCTCCTTCCTTAGCCAATTGATCAGCTCTGTCGTTTCCGGGTACTCCACAGTGGGATCGTATCCACTGTATGGTGACTTTATGCTGACTGCTAAGTTCAGAAAGTAGTGTCCTTAGTACTGGCAATTTCCCAGAGAGGAGCGCCTCGAGTACTGATTTTGCATCTGTTAATAGCACCACAGGTTGTGTACCATTGCTGTTATTTAGTAATTTCTCTGTTGCTATCTTGATTGCCTCAATTTCGGCATCATAGTTATGGCAGTACTTTCCTGTCGGTACTCTGGCTGTGTCCCTAGTATTATTTGGGTATTCTATGTACACTCCCGCTCCTCCATTTCGAACAGCATTTTGTGCTGACCCATCTGTGTAGACTCGGATCCAGAGGTCCTGTGGGTATTCTTCATCAAGGAAGCTGAGAGTGGCTGTTCTGCGCTGCACACTGTTCTGTTCTTCCTTGTCAAATATTCCTCTCACTTTTGTCTGGATTTGTAACGATAGTCTATGCTCATCTTTCCATGGAGTTCGCTCTGGAATAGTTGTTAGGGGGATACCAACTGTGGGCAGATCAGTGGTTTCTCTGCAGAGTCGTTTGGCCTGGTGGATAAAACTACTTCTTTTCAACCGCCCCATAGCTAGGTTTTCAAATCTGTTCTTCATAGGGTGGCCTGGCAAGCTGAGGAACTTTTCTGCTTGTATTAGCGTTTTCGTATCTCTGCGCTCACTCAGTGCCTGTGTCCTCCCCATCTTCTCCATTTCCACTATAGGGGTTGATCTCATCCCTCCTGTGGTGACTCTAAGTGCTTGATTTTGCACCTTGTCCAGCTCTTGTAGTGTGGTATTTGATGCTGAACACCACGCAGTTGACCCATATTCCAGGTGTGGTCGTATGCTCTGTTGGTAAACTTTGCTAAGTATTTTCGTACTGGCTCCCCATGTGGTTCCACTTAGCTTTCTCAGGATGGCTATTTTCCTTCTGGCTTTTGCTACTGCTTTGTTGATGTGCTTTCTCCATGTCAGCTTGCCATCAAATGTTACTCCAAGGTATGTTGGTTCTTTATCTTCTCTTAGGGGTGTTCCATTTATCTGGATGATCCCTGCCTTTTGTTTTGGAGAGAGGGTAAATAGGGTTGTGCTGCACTTGTCAGTGTTTATGCTGACACACCATCTATTTGCCCATGCAGCAAATGTATCTACAGCTCTTTGTAGCAATCTGGTGGCCACTGATGCATATTCATTTGTGCTCCATAGAACCAGGTCATCGGCGTACATTGCCGCTTTAATTCCATGCGGTAGGTGAGCAACAAGATCATTGATGAAGATTAGGAAAAGTGTGGGGGACAAGACTCCGCCCTGGGGGACACCGTGACGCAGTAGTACTTTCTTGCTCTTGAGTCCGTCTATCTGTACTCGGGCTCTTCTGTTGTGCAAGTATGCTTTCACCCATTTGTACATTCTTCCATTGACTTTGCAGTTTCTCAGTTTCTTCATCAGACCTTCTTTCCAGACTTTGTCAAAGGCTTTCTTCAGATCTATCCATGCCGCAAGCACCAGCTTCTTCTCTTGGAATGCATCCTCAATTTCTTGAGAGAGGTAGGTTGTCTGATCTTCCGTAGAGTAGCACTGCCTAAAGCCAGCCTGCTGTGGCACAAGGATGTTTTTACTTTCAATGTACCACTGCAGTCTGTGATTGATGATGCGCTCCAGTGTTTTGCAGAGACAGCTGGTGAGGCTAATTGGTCTGTAGCTAGAGGCAATGGAACCATCTTTCCCTGATTTTAGGAGGGGTATCATGATTGCTTCTCTCCAGGCTTGTGGAACACTGCCTAAGGTCCAGCTGTTATTGAAGATCTGCAACAGCTTTGTTTTGGCCTCTGTTCCTAGGTTCCTGATCATTTCATTGGAGATACCATCAGCTCCTGGTGACTTTCTCATTTTCAGTTTTGATATGGCTAGCTCCAGTTCGCTGATTGTGATGGGTGCCTTCAGAACCTCATGTACTATTTCCTTCTGTCCTGTATGTTGTCGTTTCTCTCGAATCTCTTGTTGTTTCTCTGGACTAATTTTGATATTGCTATCTTGTGCGAACGAGTCCGCAAAATGGTCAGCTGCTTGCTTTCTTGTTAAGATTTTTCCATCTTTATGTAGTGCAATTTTTGAGTTTCTTCCTGTGCCCTCGTCGTTAAGCTGTTTTATTAGCTTCCACACTTTCCTTGTGTCTCTTTCAAAGTTCGGAGACTCCGTTTTCTCCTGCCAGCTTTTCCGTCTAGCCTGCAGCTTGGCCCTTTGAAATTTGGCTTTTGCATGCTGGAATTTATTGTGGTGCTCTTGGCTGGGTGTGGCCTCTGCTTGCTTTCTACACACTTCAACATCATTATGCAACTGTTCCAGTTCACTACTCCAGTAGGGTTTATATTGTTTACGGGCTCCTCTTGGTACTGTTTCTCGCGCTGCCTGTAGTATGCATTTCCCAAACTCTTCAACTGCTTTATTTATGTCTTTCTCAGTGTTCAGGTTTCTAACCAGTATGCTGGTGCGATGCTTGTACATTGCCCAGTCTGCTTTCTTGTAGTTCCACCTCGAGAGGGTGCTGCTTTCACTTACAAGCTCATTTTCTACGGTTAGAAAGACTGGCCGATGGTCACTGCCACCAAGTTGTTTCCCAACAGTTCGTGTAATGTTCCACTCCAGGTCTGGTGAATGAAAAGCCAGGTCAGGTGTAGTTGTAGAGTGCCATGATCTCGAGTAGAAAGTATGTGGGTCGGACGCCTTGTTAATCAACATGAATCTATTCTCATCTTGCCAGTCTTCCAGTCTCACTCCTCTCTGGTCCATGTGATCATAGCCCCAGCTCTGCGAGTGGCTGTTGAAATCGCCACACACAATCATTTTTTCTTTTAGTGGTAGAGTGTCCAGTGCCTGTGGGCGGTCACTTGGACAGTAGTAATTGATCAGATGTAGATCTGTATTACCTGTCTTAAGTTTAAGTGTCTGATACTCAGCCCCTTCCATGTAGACTTTGATTTGGGAAGCCATGATGTTATTTCTTACAAGGGTCAGTATCCCACCTTTTCGCCTGTTCTTTCGGTCAGATCGGTAACACTGGTAGCCTCTGATTTTGAAGGCTATATTTTCATTGAGGTGAGTTTCTTGCAAGCAACATATGCTTACTTTTTCTTGGTCCAAGATTTTTTCTAATTCTATTTTTTTGTTGCTGACTCCCTCCGCATTCCAGTGCATTATTTTAAGTCTTCGTTTAGTATGGCCAGTCGTCCTATTCTCATGTCCCCTGGCTCCACAGGACATCTGAGAAGGACCTCCAGTAGTTGGGGTTGGACCCTTTCGAGACATAGGGCCCGGCACTGCACCTGCCTGGGGGTCCAAAGCAGGGCGAGCACCATAACGATTAGCAGTAGTCGACAAATTCCATTTTGCGTGATTGCGTGGCATCCTGATTTCTGTGGTGCGCCTCTTGGCTGGTTGCCTCCGTCTTCAGCACCTTTCTTTGCTAGAGTAGACTGTGATCTCACTCGAGTGTAGATGTGTACTCGCGCACACACATGTCTGCGCATGCATGTACGTGCATACACATCTAGAGCATACTGGTTATTTTCCGGCGCCAGAGACTCGCCGTCGCCCCTTCTCCTGTTAGTTTAAACATGTCCGCCACGTGAAGGCCAGGAGTTGGACTTTTGCTGCATAGGTTATGTATTCACGAGCCATTGAGGTATTTGAGCAATGTTGGGCGCTCACCCCAACACCGCGCCTCGGCTACATACAGCAACATTTGGAACCCTGCTGACTTACTGAGACCACACAACGCTGGCTGGCCGGCGTGTGGGGCATGTGTTCGAGACGGGAATATTTTATTTTATTCATCTGGGCTCAAAAATCGCCGCAGCCTAAAATGGGTACCCGGAAATGTTCTGGAAAGTAAAGGCGACACGGTGGGTCGATGGTTCGCAACCAGCCGCAGTCACTTCGGGAGCGGATCGTAATGCGCTGATTTTAAGTTATGGATTGGGAAACACCACGTGTTGTAGACATGTTTTGGCCGTTCAGAACGCAACGGTAAACTACTGAACGTAAAATTGCTTAGTGGGGGGGGGGGGGTCAACTTGGCCGAATGAATAAAAGCGTTCGTTCTTAAACATCCGGTGTGCTGATGCTGAGGTAGCGGTCTCAACCCCTACACCCGGTCAGTTGGACTAAAACGTTGACTTCTCGTCCTTGATTTGGGGACGTAAATTATAAGTACCTCTAAAGTAGGAGTGGGTTCGCCTGATGGCGAATGACACTGGTAATAGGGACAGCTAATCAATACGCAAAAATCTATCCATTGAACTAGAAGAAGTAGCACATATATAGACTACCCTTGAGCTCAAAGCGAACGAACGTAAAAATGAAATTGTCTAGTAGATTACAAACAGCTAATACATGCTGGGGTTGACTGCAATGCTCTGTTAAAGGACATGAAACTCATTTTAAAACACTATCATACATACGAGAGTAAGTCAATAAGTAAGTCACAAATGGCTGTTGAAAAATAACTAAATATGATAACAACTTGAAACCAGTTTATTTTTATACATACATTGTCCCTTTATTTCTCAACATACTTTCCACCAACATTGATGCACTTATCTCATCGTTTTATCAGTCCTCCCAAACAGGCTGCATAGAACTGCCTGCTCTGTGCATAGAACTGCCTGCTCTGTGCATAGAACTGCCTGCTCTATTTTCTAAACCACGTTTTCCCTTCACATTTAACTTCGGCGTCATTCGCGAAATGTCTCCCGCCAAGGTGGGTTTTCAGTGTTTATGCTGACAAATGTTTGTCCCGTAAAGCGGTGCATAGCTGGGTAGAAAAAGCTACTCGGGCGAGTCAATAAGTAAGTCACACAATTCTGTGGGATGGCCGGTATATGAAAACAAAGCACGCAGTTCTATGCAGCCGGTTTGGGGGGACTGATAAAACGATGGGATAAGTTCATCAATGTTGATGGAAATTATGTTGAGAAATAAAGTGACAATGTATGTATAAAAATAAACTGGTTTCATGTTATCACGTGCAGTTATTTTCTACAGCCATTTGTGACTAACTTATTAACTCGCCTGTGCTTTAACCACATCACTGTTTTTCTCCCCAGCAACGTCTCAACCGCTAATTATGGCAACAACGCGTACGACGAAGCCCAACAGAAGTAACCACAAACAGTCCCGCCAACCAGTTTATTTTCTTTTTCTGTTCATTTCAGCAAATCCCGTTAAATATCTCATAAACAGCCCTCGAATATCTCAAGACGCTTCAAAAATGTTCATAAATAGCTTCAGAATATCTCCACACCGAGCCACGAAACGTTTAGAGAAAGACGCTACCACACACAAGACATCTTCCAGTGCAGACGTGATTTTCAGGATTCGGGGGAAGGAAAGCCATCTCTAGCCAATCACCGTGTTTTGCTATGACGAGACAACAATCAGACATCTTTAAACGTAATTTCTCGGGAGACACTATGCCCAAGTCTCTGAGCTATGAAAATGTGAAGATAAACCTGCGGTTTTTGTTGCTAGTCCATGAGCATACAGCTTCCTTGAAATATTTTTAGATAATTTTTTGAAGCATCTCAGAGCAGTCTTGGAAATGTATTATTATCATCATCAAGTGCCTTGCCGAGTGGCTTGGGCGATCATACTTCTTCACATCTTGTTATCACATCTTGTTATCTCCAACTGCATGGATCAGTTCGTGTGTTGACTCCCTTCCGTGCCATGACACAAGACTGTCAAGAATCGTTTTTGTTGTCTTCCCCAATCTCTTTTCCCATCAATTTATCCAGTTGTCACAACATGTTCCAGTTTGTCTTCTCATAATGTGGCCAACAAATGATGACTGCCCCTTTCTGATGTTTGTGATAAGTTGATTATTTATAGATGAATATAACAATAATCTTGCCATAACATAAACGAATAAATCATACTGTACCACGTGACTCACCACGAGTTTTTTGGTCACTCATTATACGATATCGTTTCCTTATTTCCTTCTATCCCATTTATCATCATCACCCTTTGCAGAAAGAAGCTCTCTTCGCGGCCTGCCTGAAAAACTCCCGATCTTTCCGCAGTTCACCTCCCCAGATGTTTCCATGTCCATGGGGTCTTTAGTGTCATTTGTCCACGATGTGTTTGTCTACCTCTGCCTTTCCTTCCATAAACCGTGTCCTCCACTACCGAATTTTTCTGTTATATTTAAATTCAACAGAAAACCCATGCCGTGTGCCTGTGTGACGATTTAATGCTTGCTAGAGTTGGCTGAAAGGATAAGAGCACTCGCTCTAAACATTCCGGTGCCGTGATGCCGGGGTAGACGATTCAACCTCTACATCTGCATTACGTTGACTTCTCATTCAGAAAGCAAAAGCAAACTACTTAGCATAAAATTAACCTGCAAAGGACGTGCAACATTTTTTATATGGAGCAAACAGATGAAAGTACAATTTTTGACGACATGCATCTTTCGTGTGGCAATATATGTATGTGAGTCGTGGCTAATTTCGCAATCACTAAAAAAGAAAATTAGGGCTTTTGAGCTCAAATGTTACAGAACAATTCTTAGAATATCGTGGACAAAGAAGAAGAAAAATACTGAAATTCAACAAGATCTGAACATCAAAGACAACTGGGTCATAAACAGCTTCATGTCTGGGAAATTAAAATACTTTGGCCGTATGAGACGTCACTGTGACCTGGAGAGGTCAGTGATGGCAGCCATGGTCCCTGGAAGAAGAGGCAAGGGGTCGACCAGCAGGTCGATGGACACAGGACATTGCAGACACATTTGGCGTGAGGGTGCGTGAGGTGGGAGGTAGGCCTACTTCTGCGCGACGAGATGAGAGCGACGTTCTGTCAAGGGCCCCCTAGATGATGATGAGTCAGTATGTAAATGGTGTCTGGGGTCTCTATTCTCTAATTGTCTGTTCATTGTCCATCTTTTTTGCACTACACAAAAATGTTGAATATTTATCACATGTGATATATTCACGTTTGTAAGTTATTTGTACTTAATATTTACATGAAATGTTCATGTTCCAAACCTAATGTATTTGTTATGATGGGAGATTAATTTCTATATACTCATTAATTATTATGTACATACACCTTTTTCATTTTTGCTCTGTAACTCCATTTTGAATCTGTAGATGATGCACTTTACAAGTGTATGGTTACTCATGATGTGCTGTCAAATCAGGAGCGCCACAGTAACTCTTCCTTTGTCAATTAAATCAAATATCATGGGAATGGAGAGAGATATTAGAATAAGAACAGGCAAGACAATCTGTCACAATACTAGAAAACATGGAGCACAATCAAACCAGTAGTAAACTTCCAGCAGCAAGCAAACTTCTGATAAACAATTTTTCTTCCAATTTGTTGCTTATCAATGTCACAATTGCTTCCTATCAATGTCCCATGGGAGACAACTTGTCAGTAATATGTCAGATGCCGGTCTCCCTGGCAAACGGCTTAACGACGCTGTTCGTAATCCTGTATACTCTCGTGGGAAACACAGCTGTGTGCGATTCGGCAACGGATCACGTCACGTTGGTTACTTACATAGGCTATGTGAGCCGGTCGTTCAGAAAGCAATGACAAACTACTAAACATAAAACTTGCCAAGACATCAACAGCAGCTGAAAAATTCTGATGTTGACTGCTATGTCCTGAAAAGGATATGCCAAAATAAAAAGTTAGATGACATTTTGAATTATATATATATATATATATATATATATATATATATATATATATATATATATATGTGTGTGTGTGTGTGTGTGTGTGTGTGTGTGTGTAGCGGCTCCAAAACCTTTTCAGTGCGCAGGGCCTCAATAGGTTTACATCTGGCCACGTCTCTTCCCACAGGTCACACAAGAAGAATCTCATGTGAAATACACAATTCTGTGAAAATATTTTGTCATCGCTCTTTATGGATTTCTTTTGTACAGTTATTTATATGTCATTACCACGGCTGGTATCATCTTAATAGTTGGAAAATGACAGTCAGTCATTTGTACTGAGGCTGTATAGTTTACATGTTTCATCTCCTTGTCCTATAGATATATTTAGACGTGTTTATGTGTTTAAATATTATGTTTTTAGTTGTTAGAGCATCAACATTCCGATTTACTATGTTTTCACTTAGTTTAGTCTCCCAAATACTGTCAGAACACTGCCAGCATTGTCAGAACACATCATATCACAGATACAGTACAGCTTTACAATCCCAAGAAAGAACATCATCGACAAATCACTGAAGCAGCACACCTATCAGGGAACCAGTACATGCAGTGCACAAAACATTTCTGTGACATCACAAGTACAGTACATCTCTGAGACATCGTAAATACAGTACATCTCTGAGACATCATAAATACAGTACATCTCTGAGTGAAACATCACAAATACAGTACATCTCTGAGTGAAACATCACAAATACAGTACATCTCTGAGTGAAACATCACAAATACAGAACATCTCTGAGTGAAACATCACAAACAGAGTACATCTCTGAGTGAAACATCACAAATACAGTACATCTCTGAGACATCACAAATACAGTATGTCTCTGTGACATCACAAATACAGTACATCTATGAGACATAATAAATACAGTACATCTCTGAGACATCACAAATACAGTACATCTCTGAGACATCACAAATACAGTACATCTCTGTGACATCACAAATACAGTACATATCTGAGACATCACAAATACAGTATATCTCTGACTGAAACATCACAACTACAGTACATCTCTGAGTGAATCATCACAAATACAGTACATCTCTGAGATATCACAAATACAGTACATCTCTGAGTGAAACATCACAAATACAGTACATCTCTGAGTGAAACATCACAAATACAGTACATCTCTGAGTGAAACATCACAAATACAGTACATCTCTGAGACATCACAAATACAGTACATCTCTGAGACATAAGAAATACAGTATATCTTTGACTGAAACATCACAAATACAGTACATCTCTGTGACATCACAAATACAGTACATCTCTGACTGAAACATCACAACTACAGTACATCTCTGAGACATCACAAATACAGTACATCTCTGAGTGAAACATCACAAATACAGTACATCTCTGAGACTCACAAATGCAGTACATCTCTGAGTGAAACATCACAAATACAGTACATCTCTGAGACATCACAAATACAGTACATCTCTGGACATCACAAATACAGTACATCTCTAAGACATCACAAACACAGTACATCTCTGAGACATCACAAATACAGTACATCTCTGAGACATCACAAATACAGTACATCTCTGACTGAAACATCACAACTACAGTACATCTCTGAGACATCACAAATACAGTACATCTCTGAGTGAGACATTACAAATACAGTACATCTCTGAGACATAACAAATACAGTACATCTCTGAGACATCACAAATACAGTACATCTCTGAGACATCACAAATACAGTACATCTCTGAGACATCACAAATACAGTACTTCTCTGAGTGAAACATCACAAATACATTACATCTCTGTGACATCACAAATACAGTACATCTCTGTGACATCACAAATACAGTACATCTCTGAGTGAACATCACAGATACATTACATCTCTGAGACATCACAAATACAGCACATCTCTGAGTGAAACATCACAGGTACACAACACCTCCGATTCATCACAGATACATATATAATAATACACTGCCCCCTGTTCTACTACCCAACCAGAGAACACTATACCTGTCTCCCACCATACACAAACAAGTCTCAACAATCCAACTGAAAGAATATATCTGTCTGACAATACAACACAACATATGTATATTTCTATCCCACAAGAATATGTCTGTCTGACAATACAACACATCTGTATATTTCTATCCCACAAGAATATGTCTGTCTGACATACAATACAACATCTGTATATTTCTATTCCACAAGAACCTGGCCCACAACACATTAAAACAACTTATATATCTTGTTTACAATGTGTAATCTGTTATTTATTTTCAATTTTAAAACTAATAAACATTACAAATTCTTCCATCCTTGTTTTTGTATGTCTTTAGTTAATTCCTGTGTGTTGTTTGTCCATAAATAATGATGATGACCATTCATTTCATCCAGTGGGGTTGAAAGTATGCAGCCGTGAGTTCTAAGATGGCTGATACCGCCTATTTTGGCTCGAAATGTTCTTTGACAATGTGGGAAAAGAATGCTTGACGTTCCAGGAGGAGAATCTCCTGCAGTGGTTTTTCTGTCCAGCCTTTTCTTCACAGCTCTTGCAGTCCTGGTTGCCTCACATATGACTGCACCCTTGGGTAATGATTTACGCCACAAATTTTGGTCTTTGGCAGCAGTCTCCCAGATGTCATGATGAATTCCAAAAGTTGTCAGTGAGATTTTCAGAGCATCTTTAAAGCGAGTTAATTCCTGTACCCATGATGAAGTGGATGGAGCTGTGCAAGTATAGCTGTTAATGGACTCAAACTCATGATTTGGTAGAAAGAGCTGTAACATTCATCATCATCATGTGCCATGCCAATAAGCGTGGGCGGTTATGTTTCACCATCTCACACGATCACTAGGGGCCGTAGATCAGCTTTGTGTTCTTGTCTCGACCATACCACATGGCCAAGCCATCCAGTTATTTACTTCTCGGTCTTCCCCTTGGTCTCTTCCCTTCGATCTTGCCATTTGTCACCAAGTCCTTCAATTTATTTCTTCTCATAACATGCCCAAAAAATTTTGACTGTCTACATCTAATGGCTCTAATCAGTTTACGATCTTCATTTGTTTCTTGAAGGACTTGTTCGTTGGTTTTTCTGTCTGTCCATGGTATTCTTTGCATTTTTCTCAGAAACCACATTTCCAAAGCCGTCACATGTTTTTTATCTGGTCTGCTCAATGTCCACGCTTCACAAATTACAAAAGTACAGGTTCTATGTGGCACTTTTCTCGTTGCAAATGACATCTTTTTATTGGTCAGTATGTTTCTTCTTCTTCTGCGTTCATCTGGAGTTTTTTTTTCTTTCGGATGTGATTGCGTTGTACCTGTTTACAGCAGAGCTGCGTTCTTGCGCCATTAGGCCGACACATCCAATTTCTGCGAGCATTTGTTGCCCGGGTTAACCTTTCAGGGTACGTTTTCCATCTTGCAAAAGTGGAAAGTGGCTTCACCATGCTGTAACATTGGATTAGCATGAGTAATAAATTCACAGCTATTGTTCAGCATTTATAGCAATAGAAGAAAGAAACAGAAATTATATGACATACTAAACAATAAAAAAAATTAACAAGTGTCCATGCTGGGATTTGAACCTGCTGCCTCCAAGTAACAACAATGACTCACTAAAGGAACAAGTGTACTTTTATGCCTGCCAACTAACTGTACCAATGTATGCATGCAGACAAACTGAGAAGCATCTGACGGCAGCAGAGATGTGATTTCTGAGGACAGTATAAAGAATGCAATGGATGGACCAAGAAATCAAATCAAGAAGTCCCCGGATAAAGAATCCAATAGATGGACCCCAAAACAAATCACATGTACCTTAAATAAAGAATCCAATGAGTGGACCCCAAAACAAATCACATGTACCTTAAATAAAGAATCCAATAGATGGACCCCAAAACAAATCACATGTACCTTAAATAAAGAATCCAATGTGTGGACCAAAAAATCAAATGAAGAAGTCCTTTGAATAACAAATGAGATCTGCTAACTGATTATAGAAGTCAGATGCAGACAGACCAGATTGTTTGAGCATGTTATGAGAGGCAGACTTGAAAAACTGACAAACCTGATAGGAAATTTACAAATGGAAGACAATAAAGAAAGCGAATCCACAAGCAAAAATCAGTCTACTGTCCTAGAAGTAGTAGCACATGTATAGACTATGCTTGAGTTGAAAGCGAGCAAGCACAACAACATAAAAACATGTACACACAATCATTGCAGTTGTTCTGTCTTCAATAACAGTGAGTGAGTGGCACCTTGCCGTCTTGACAGACGATAGTTTGTGCTTTAAAAAGGCATAACAACTTTTACCTATGGCTGTAGCGAATGTGACTGATACGACCAATTCGCGCTGTAAATTCTCCATAGCACAAAGCCTGGGCTAAAATATAGAGATCATGTGTTGCCCATGCAGCATGATCCCTCTCACGGCTGCCTAGTTCACTCCAGAGGAAAGGTAACACCTCTACATCTGGAACAAGACAAGCTGAAGATGCCGGATCAGCAAAGCAATGCTCTAACTTTCCGCCTGTCGGAGCTTCGATCCTAGACCAGCCACCAACCAAGGCTTAGGGCCTGGTCTGCCCTGCCATGACATTTGTCTTTAGGTTGCATTTCCTCGCACCAGGATTAGGCTTGTACCCTCCCAATTGCACTCTTCCACCCGAAGCCGTTGGCACAATGTGGGGTGTCGGGTTTGGTAAGCTAACAGAAAGCAGGTAGCCGGGAAGGTTAACCCGGTCAACAAATGCCCGCAGAAGTCGGATGTGTCGGCCTAACGGTGCAAGAACGCAGCTCTGCTGTAAACAGGCACAACGCAATCACATCCGGGGGGAAAAACTCCAGATGAACGCAGAAGAAGAAGAAGAAAGCAGGTAGTACCGTCTACTGTTATACGGTAGCTCAGTCATATCTGACTAAGACCTGACACCTTCAATAACAGTGTAATATCAAATATACAGTAAATATAAGACAACCTTACAAAATAATAACAACAACACAACAATCAAATGAATTAAACATATTTATCAATTAAACACAAAAGATAAACAAAACACAGGCATCTAAGCAAATACAGCTCAAATGTTGAATGGGGAGAAAACCACAGGTCAATGAGATCACTAGAAGGTGGCATACAAATGTTAACACAGGTTGTCGCAAAAATCCTTGCAGTTTCTAGCTGTATGCACTTAGAATGTATAAATGTTACAAACATATTTTTCTTCATTGATGCAAATGATTAAGAACTGTTCAATTATAAATATCTACTGAAAACTCTATCCCATTTATTAACCATGTACTAACTGTTCCATTACAACCGCCTGGAACCCTCTGTCTATTGATTAACACTGTACCCGTAGAAACAAACATGCCATGACTTCAGCTGTTTAGCCATAAGCAGTGATACCACGTCTGCTTGTGTTTTGTGGCAGATGAAGAGTACAGGAACTACCACAAATCGTGGCTATTATTTTATTTTATTGGATTTTTTTTTAGTCAGTACACACTGACTATTACAAGTCTGCACAGCTGCAAATATGGAGTTGGCTCTGCTATGAAGTTGCTACAAGTTTTCCTTGCCATAACAAAATGTGTCCTTGCGTTGCTATGGGGATGTGTAATGCAGATTCCACTGGCTTCCTGTTTGTAGCCTCTAGAGCAGAGCTGTCTGTGAACACCCGTGTCCATAAGCTGGCAGGAAACTGCTTCTCCAGCATAAGAAGACACAAAGTTCATGGCTCTGACTAGTTTCTTCACTTCTTGAGGTTATTCTTGAGACTTCTAGGACTGAACTTTTTCAGGAGCCATCAGTGAAAATACATGTCCTTATATTAATAGGACACGGCTCCTTTAGCATAAGAAGAGACACAGTACTATTCTCTGAGTTCCTTCACTTCTTGAGGTTATTCCGGAGACTTATAGGACTACTTTTCAGGTTTAGGTTAACTTGTTCATGGTTCTGGTATCCTTGTAGCTTATAACTGCATCCACTTTGGGTGTATCAATGTTACAAATATATACTAAACATGACTTGACAACTAATTTATTACAAGTGATTACAAGAGTTCTTTGCCTTTTCCTTCATAAATATGTATGGAAATTCCTGGCCTATTTAGTCACAATGTACATCTACAAAGAAACAGAGCATGAGTTTAACTGGACACCCACCAGCAGTGATAATGTGATTTCTGTCTGGTAAGATGACAGTAATTTCTTCACAACGAAGCTATCATTTATTTCATTATGAATCAATAGACCAGTGTTTCTGACACATAATGCAATTTGTAAGTAGTGTTTATATCCATTCATAATTGCCTAAACTTCTAATTAAACGGGCTGAACTGCAATAGAGCTGTAAATATCATCATCATCAAGTGTCTTGCCAGCTGGCATGGGCGTTCATGTCTCTCCAAAGATCTCAGTCTTTATGTTCTGGATCAACTCTGTTAATGACATTCCTCCAGACCACCATATCAGTCCATCCAGCATCATTTCTCTTGGTCTGCCTCTCGTTGAAGCTACACAATGACTCTTGGGGAATATGCGTAGTAGAGAAGAAGGTATCAACAGACTTGGGAATTCCACATGGGTTAAAATGAGACACATGACACTCACATTCAACCCACCGTCCTTCAAATCTTCCTCAATAAACCGATATCGCTACCTTAAGTGTGATAAACCTCATCTCTTCCTTACATTTGACAAACCTTACCTCTTCCTTACATGTGACAAACTGTGAACTTCACCATTATGGTGACAAACTTTGAAATAATGTTTATGTACAGTAATATTTTAACCTCTGATGTAAGACAAAAACAACTTTTGTGGAAAACCTTGAAATTCCTCACAGAGGACAAACCTGTAAATCTTTTTTTTAATGATAAGCAACCCTAAACTCTTACACACAGCAACAATTAAGCCCTCCCCTACTTGTAGTAAATCTAAATATGCCCTCCTCTGTAGAAGTCAACCCGTGAATTCCTTATATCCCACGACCCCAAAGTGTCACTCCCCAGTCTGATGCCATGATGTTACTGGTTACTTTACTGCTAGTGTGGAGTGTCGATCCCAGAGTGAAGAGATCAGACATAGGCCGGCATGCTGGTTTATCCTGAACAACCGATCATGCCACCAGGTCTGCTTTCAAGGCTGCCTTCAGGAACATCGGGGCTTCAGTTCTCCATGAAGTTAACATAGTCGGTGAGTACAGCAAGGTGCTGCTCGTTCATGATGGTTACAGGCGGAGTGGGTTCTGGGGTGAAAACAAGAACAGTGACATTATTTAGATTGCATTCATGCATGAATCACTTTCACTTCACTCACACTACATGTTTCTTGTTATGGTTGGTCCGTTGCGAATACTCTCTAAGACAGAGTGTTAACTCTGAAGTCTGATGCAGTGACATTCTGGTTGCTTGAGTCCTGACAAGGGCACAAATCTGTCGGAGTCAGGCTGGTCTACAGACTCTTCTTCCCATCCATTCAATCAACCATGTGCAGTCTCCACAATGAAGGTTGGCTGCAAAAGATCTCCAACACTCACTGTCTCTCACCTTGAATGTACACTGTCAGATTGCTGTGCATCCATCTCTTGATGTTATCTTCCCACATGTTTTGATGTCTACCTCTTGCTCACTTGCCCTCAACCTTGCCCTCCAGTATGGTTTTTATAAGAGTGTTATATCTCGCTTGCCTCTTTTTTATTTCTTTCATCAACTCTCTTATCATTCCCAATTTTTCTAGAAGCTCTCTACTTGATTGTTTTTGTTTCTTTAAAATACAACATATTCTTCTGTATATTAACATCTCCAGGGCCTCTATTCGACATTCTAACTGCTTGTTGAATGTCCAGGCTTCCTCATCATATAATAGTGCCGAATATAGATAATATTTAACAATTCTCATTTTTAATGCATTGTTAATCTCTCTACAGTTAATACTGATTACTGATTTCATGTTAAACACATTTTCCGACATTCCTAATTTTATTTTATGCATTTTGTTTCATTTCTGACATTATGTGTTATAGCATGTCCAAGATAGAAGAAACTAGTATCACTCAGTACCAAAGTACCATTTCCACATAGATGTGTTACAGAGCTCTCCTGCCCCTCTCCAAGCCCAGAAATCAGCGGGGTATGCAAGACCAGTACTGGAACATCACATATGAAGAGCGGCAATATGGGATGTGACCAGGTCAGGACTCAGCTATGTATATGGACAGGTTGGACATGCGCCTAGGTTGGTCATGTTTTCTCCACAGGTTTTAGGTTTTTCTTTGTCAGCAGACACCGACCCAATGGCCAGAGTGATCTTTTCTTATACAACAGCCTGAATCTGAGCAGTTGGATGACCAACTTATCACACCTGAACACACAATCAACGTCTGCTGAAATAGCAGTGCATACGGATCATTCAACAATACAGAAATAGTTGCACATGCTATCAATCAATCAAACAGAAATAGATATACATACAACCAATCAACTATACGGAAATAGTTGGACATTCTACCAATAAACCATACAGAAAGAGCTGCTGATACCACTAATCAAAAGAGAGTATTGAAATGTTATACAGAATCTTTCCGCTGTATAGAGTGAATCATGAAACGTGAACAAACAGAATCTTTCCTGCTGTATAGAGTGAATCATGAAACGTGAACAAACAGAATCTTTCCTGCTGTATAGAGTGAATCATGAAACGTGAACAAACAGAACCTTTCCTGCTGTATAGAGTGAATCATGAAACGTGAACAAACAGAATCTTTCCTGCTGTATAGAGTGAATCATGAAACGTGAACAAACAGAATCTTTCCTGCTGTATAGAGTGAATCATGAAACGTGAACAAACAGAATCTTTCCTGCTGTATAGAGTGAATCATGAAACGTGAACAAACAGAATCTTTCCTGCTGTATAGAGTGAATCATGAAACGTGAACAAACAGAACCTTTCCTGCTGTATAGAGTGAATCATGAAACGTGAACAAACAGAACCTTTCCTGCTGTATAGAGTGAATCATGAAACGTGAACAAACAGAACCTTTCCTGCTGTATAGAGTGAATCATGAAACGTGAACAAACAGAATCTTTCCTGCTGTATAGAGTGAATCATGAAACGTGAACAAACAGAACCTTTCCTGCTGTATAGAGTGAATCATGAAACGTGAACAAACAGAATCTTTCCTGCTGTATAGAGTGAATCATGAAACGTGAACAAACAGAACCTTTCCTGCTGTATAGAGTGAATCATGAAACGTGAACAAACAGAACCTTTCCTGCTGTATAGATTGAATCATGAAACGTGAACAAACAGAACCTTTCCTGCTGTATAGAGTGAATCATGAAACATGAACAAACAGAACCTTTCCTGCTGTATAGAGTGAATCATGAAACATGACAAACAGAACCTTTCCTGCTGTATAGACTGAATCATGAAACGTGAACAAACAGAACCTTTCCTGCTGTATAGAGTGAATCATGAAACGTGAACAAACAGAACCTTTCCTGCTGTATAGAGTGAATCATGAAACGTGAACAAACAGAACCTTTCCTGCTGTATAGAGTGAATCATGAAACGTGAACAAACAGAATCTTTCCTGCTGTATAGAGTGAATCATGAAACATGAACAAACAGAACCTTTCCTGCTGTATAGAGTGAATCATGAAACGTGAACAAACAGAACCTTTCCTGCTGTATAGAGTGAATCATGAAACGTGAACAAACAGAACCTTTCCTGCTGTATAGAGTGAATCATGAAACGTGAACAAACAGAACCTTTCCTGCTGTATAGAGTGAATCATGAAACATGAACAAACAGAACCTTTCCTGCTGTATAGAGTGAATCATGAAACGTGAACAAACAGAACCTTTCCTGCTGTATAGAGTGAATCATGAAACGTGAACAAACAGAACCTTTCCTGCTGTATAGAGTGAATCATGAAACGTGAACAAACAGAACCTTTCCTGCTGTATAGAGTGAATCATGAAACATGAACAAACAGAACCTTTCCTGCTGTATAGAGTGAATCATGAAACGTGAACAAACAGAACCTTTCCTGCTGTATAGAGTGAATCATGAAACGTGAACAAACAGAACCTTTCCTGCTGTATAGAGTGAATCATGAAACGTGAACAAACAGAACCTTTCCTGCTGTATAGAGTGAATCATGAAACGTGAACAAACAGAACCTTTCCTGCTGTATAGAGTGAATCATGAAACGTGAACAAACAGAACCTTTCCTGCTGTACAGAGGGAATCATAAAACGTGAACAAACAAATTAGGAAGAACCTGGGGAAAATGGAGGTGTTTGAGACGTATCTTGCAAACATCGTGGACTGCAAGAGCAACTAACAATGAATGCCTGGAAAGGGCTAATGAAAGTACATTATATAAAATACAAGGAGACAAACAGTGTTCTGTGATCATGAAATGAGAGAAGAAGCAATGGAACACATCATGACAACTGGAAAGATTAGTGGTAGAAAAGGCAGGGGAAGATCAAGAGAAACAATGCTGACTGGACTTGGTGGCGGTGACATGGAGTAATATAATCAGCAGAAATTATCCAGAATACCAAGGACCTAGATTTGTGACGATGTATGGATGTTTATGGCAGTGCCAGCTGGCAGTGTTCATATCGGTGATGATACTACGAACCAACCATACTACCCTATCACAAGACAGCGTCAGCCATAGGCCCACCTGCACCCAGTTACAGCAATATCCCATGTGATCAGAAATGCTAACTCACCTAACTTCCTGGGGGTTATTATCCTATTCTGCTGGTCAACCTCCCAACCCTCCTCTTGTGCAGCTGTTAAGCAAAACAATAAGCCATTGTTTAGTACGGCAAGACAAGTTGTATGTTATACAAAAGAGAATGGCTATACAATTATTATGATTGCAGACAATGAACAGGATCTGCAACATTTAGTAGATATGGTTATTGTACACCGTGAACAACTAGGGTTAGAATTAAGACAACACTGAGTCATCAATAAAATCCCAACACTGAGTCAACATCTACAGAAGTCTACACTGAGTCAACATCTACATAAGCAAATCTAACAGTCTACATTAAAAAATCTAAACAGGTCAATATTACAATTGATCAATCTCAATCTAACATTTAGACTGCATTTCAATCAGTCAATTAATCTAACAGTCTCAACCAATCAATCTACCAATCAACATCTCAACCAGTCAATCAACCAAACAACATCTCAACCAGTCAATCAACCAAACAACATCTCAACCAGTCAATCAACCAAACAACATCTCAACCAGTCAATCAACCAAACAACATCTCAACCAGTCAATCTACCAAACAACATCTCAACCAGTCAATCTACCAAACAACATCTCAACCAGTCAATCAACCAAACAACATCTCAACCAGTCAATCAACCAAACAACATCTCAACCAGTCAATCAACCAAACAAAATCTCAACCAATCAATCAACATCTCAACCAGTCAATCAACCAAACAACATCTCAACCAGTCAATCAACCAAACTCTCAACCAGTCAATCTACCAAACAACATCTCAACCAGTCAATCAACCAAACAACATCTCAACCAGTCAATCAACCAAACAACATCTCAACCAGTCAATCAACCAAACAACATCTCAACCAATCAATCAACATCTCAACCAGTCAATCAACCAAACAACATCTCAACCAGTCAATCAACCAAACAACATCTCAACCAGTCAATCAACCAAACAACATCTCAACCAATCAATCAACATCTCAACCAGTCAATCAACCAAACAACATCTCAACCAGTCAATCAACCAAACAACATCTCAACCAGTCAATCAACCAATCAACATCTCAACCAGTCAATCAACCAAACAACATCTCAACCAGTCAATCAACCAAACAACATCTCAACCAGTCAATCAACCAAACAACATCTCAACCAGTCAATCTACCAAACAACATCTCAACCAGTCAATCAACCAAACAAAATCTCAACCAATCAATCAACATCTCAACCAGTCAATCAACCAAACAACATCTCAACCAGTCAATCTACCAAACAACATCTCAACCAGTCAATCAACCAAACAACATCTCAACCAGTCAATCAACCAAACAACATCTCAACCAATCAATCAACATCTCAACCAGTCAATCAACCAAACAACATCTCAACCAGTCAATCAACCAATCAACATCTCAACCAGTCAATCAACCAAACAATATCTCAACCAGTCAATCTACCAATCAACATCTCAACCAGTCAATCAACCAAACAACATCTCAACCGGTCAATCTACCAATCATCATCTCAACCAATCAATCTACCAAACAACATCTCAAACAGTCAATCTACCAATCACCATCTCAAACAGTCAATCTACCAAACAACATCTCAAACAGTCAATCTACCAATCAACATCTCAACAGTCAATCTACCAAACAACATCTCAACCAGTCAATCAACCAAACAACATCTCAACCAGTCAATCAACCAAACAACATCTCAACAGTCAATCTACCAAACAACATCTCAACCAGTCAATCAACCAAACAACATCTCAACCAGTCAATCAACTTAACAACATCTCAAACAGTCAATCAACCAAACAACATCTCAACCAGTCAATCTACCAAACAACATCTCAAACAGTCAATCTACCAATCACCATCTCAAACAGTCAATCTACCAATCACCATCTCAAACAGTCAATCTACCAATCACCATCTCAAACAGTCAATCAACCAAACAACATCTCAAACAGTCAATCTACCAAACAACATCTCAAACAGTCAATCTACCAAACAACATCTCAAACAGTCAATCTACCAAACAACATCTCAAACAGTCAATCTACCAAACAACATCTCAAACAGTCAATCTACCAAACAACATCTCAAACAGTCAATCTACCAATCACCATCTCAAACAGTCAATCTACCAAACAACATCTCAAACAGTCAATCTACCAAACAACATCTCAAACAGTCAATCTACCAATCACCATCTCAAACAGTCAATCAACCAAACAACATCTCAAACAGTCAATCTACCAAACAACATCTCAAACAGTCAATCTACCAATCACCATCTCAAACAGTCAATCTACCAAACAACATCTCAAACAGTCAATCTACCAATCAACATCTCAACAGTCAATCTACCAAACAACATCTCAAACAGTCAATCTACCAAACAACATCTCAAACAGTCAATCTACCAAACAACATCTCAAACAGTCAATCTACCAATCAACATCTCAACAGTCAATCTACCAAACAACATCTCAAACAGTCAATCTACCAAACAACATCTCAACCAGTCAATCAACCAAACAACATCTCAAACAGTCAATCAACCAAACAACATCTCAAACAGTCAATCAACCAAACAACATCTCAACCAGTCAATCAACCAAACAACATCTCAACCAGTCAATCAACATCTCAACCAGTCAATCAACCAAACAACATCTCAACCAGTCAATTAACAAAACAACATCTCAAACAGTCAATCAACCAAACAACATCTCAACCAGTCAATCAACATCTCAACCAGTCAATCTACCAATCAACATCTCAACCAGTCAATCTACCAATCACCATCTCAACCAGTCAATCTACCAATCAACATCTCAACCAGTCAATCTACCAATCAACATCTCAACCAGTCAATCTACCAAACAACATCTCAACAGTCAATCTACCAAACAACATCTCAAACAGTCAATCTACCAATCAACATCTCAAACAGTCAATCTACCAATCAACATCTCAACCAGTCAATCTACCAATCACCATCTCAACCAGTCAATCTACCAATCAACATCTCAACCAGTCAATCTACCAAACAACATCTCAACCAGTTAATCTACCAATCATCATCTCAACCAGTCAATCTACCAATCACCATCTCAACCAGTCAATCTACCAATCAACATCTCAACCAGTCAATCTACCAAACAACATCTCAACCAGTCAATCTACCAATCACCATCTCAACCAGTCAATCTACCAATCAACATCTCAACCAGTCAATCTACCAATCACCATCTCAACCAGTCTATCTACCAATCAACATCTCAACCAGTTAATCTACCAATCAACATCTAAAATAGTCTAACAGTCTACATCTCAAATGGGCAATCATTCTAACACCCAATATCTCAGACAGTTAATCCAACATTGCATATCTCAAATAGAAGTCTGAATAAAACACAAAATTTGATGAGGAAGTTCGACCAAAAAAAAAACACACACACACAGATACAGGCCAATGCTTCAACCAAAGTTTTTTTTTTAAATATGAAAAACAAACCAACACAGAATACTTAACTCAAGATCTGAAAAGTAATCTGACCAACATAAAAACTAAGAACAGAAAACAAGGAAATATTCCTCGTGTTTATGTTGATCGAATTACTGTTAAGATCACAAGTATTTTGTGTCCCCCTTGTTCATTGATGGAAACCTTAATTGACATGTTCTGCTGTGTCTGTGTTTTTTTCTTTTACTGAACTTTCTGGTCAAATTTTGTGTTTTATTCAGACTCCTGTTTGAGATGTAAACTCAAGAATTTTTTTCACTGGCTTGCTCTATTTTTTTTTTTCATAAATTTTTCCAGTTGTCACGGTTGCACTTGGATATCCCAATTTCTCAATAGGCATTTACATTGGAAGAATTAAACAATGCGTAAGATTATATGATAATAATAGTAATAATAAGAAGAAGGATAGGAATAGAGGCTATATCCAAATAATAACCTAGAGAACTGAGCTGACATTTCATCATCATCATCATGTGTCTTGCCGACTGGTGTGGATGATCATAATTCTTCATACGAGGGTAAGTTTATAAGTAAGTCACAAATGGCTGTAGAAAAATAACTAAATATGATAACAACTTGAAATCAGTTTATTTTTATACCTACATTGTCCCTTTATTTCTCAACATAATTTCTGCCAACATTGATGCACTTATCCCATCGTTTTTTCAGTCCTTCCAAACCGGCTGCATAGAACTGCATGCTCTGTTTTCTAAACCACGTTTTCACTTCACATTCAACTTCGGCGTCATTAGCGAAATGTTCTGATACATCCCGACTTAGCCCCTAGCGATCTCCACCTTTTTTGGTCCACTGAAAACCCATCTTGGCGGGATACATTTCACGACTGCAGATATAGCATGACCAATGACCTGAAACATCATCAAGTGAATTATGCTGCACTGTTTCATCAAGCCTATGGCTCAGTACATACAACTTCCACAAGCATGTTCTCAGGTTTGCTTGCTGCGCTAGCTCTTGGAGTTATTGGAGTACATGCTAGCATAGCTCTTGGAGTCATTGTAGCACACAAGACCCCTTGCCTGCTTGGCAGACTGAGGAATACACTTCCATAAGAATGAGGCACACGTACAAAAGATAAGACAGTAAAACTAGAGGTACACTTGCAAAAGTTGAGACAGTAAAAATAGTCACATGTGCAAAAGATAACACAGTAAAACTAGAGATACACATATAACAGGTGAGACAGTAAAACTAGAGACACACAAACAACAGATGAGACAGTAAAACTAGAGACACACAAACAACAGATGAGACAGTAAAACTAGAGACACACAAACAACAGATGAGACAGTAAAACTAGAGACACACAAACAACAGATGAGATGGTAAAACTAGAGACACACAAACAACAGATGAGACAGTAAAACTAGAGACACACAAACAACAGATGAGACAGTAAAACTAGAGACACACAAACAACAGAGGAGACAGTAAAACTAGAGACACACATGCAACAGAAAAGACAAAACTATGACCGTCACAGCAAAGGCAACTGTTTACCTTGAATAGCTTTGTCAGCTGACATGCCAATGAAGACAGCAAAATCATCAGCACTGATGGACGAGTAGCCAAGTCTGACAAGTTTTAGGGCTCGCTGGCGAACAGAATCTGGCAGGACCAATAGTTACAACTCATCATTTTATAAAATACATAGGTTACATTACAAGATATGAATTACAATAGTTAAAAATAAAAGTAGCCTGTATTACCAAAATCTGTTGCCTCTTAACACAAACTATCTAATATTACTTGACTAAATAATACAATCTGAGTTTTAATTTTTTACACAGTGTAATGTATGTTATAAATTGTTAATTTACTCTATATTACTAAGTCCTCTAAAAGTAATGGAGAGTTTTGGTCAGAGACCATAACTTTATGAAGGGAAAATCCCAACTGCACCTCCCCGCGGTAGAGGATGGAAACACACTACGGTGTGGCTAACACAGCTCTGGGGACCGAGTATCCACCGGAATAAGTGGACAACTCTGCAGCTGAGCAGAGCAGGGCACTCACTTGTCCTTACAGTCGGAAATGGCTGTCAAAGGCAGAGGTAAAAAGACCACCATGTGAATGTGGAAGGCAAGGGGAAACCACCACATTATCTTCCCAAGACTTCATGGCAAAACATATTTCAAAGTTAGTGAAGGACGTTAATGGCTGTCTTAGGGCATCCTCATCCGGTAGGGACAGTCATGAGCCACAGGTGACACCAGACCGTCATCCAGCTACTGATGGCAAAAACTTAACTAAAATAAATAAATTTAGAGTAGGAACATGGAATGTTAGGACATTAAATGAGCTAGGAAAGTTTACCAATGTTCTAAGAGAGATGGATAGCATGAAAATGAATATACTAGGCGTTAGTGAGATGAGATGGAAGGGATCGGGCAAAATTATAGCTGATAATCACACAATAATTTATTCTGGAGGGGATACACATGAAAAAGGTGTAGGAATAATATTAGACGAAAAAACAGCCAAGTCAATTAATGGATACTGGTGTATTTCAGATAGAGTTATTATGGTAAAAATCAAAGGCAAACCAATAGACATAAATATTATACAAGTATATGCACCAACGGCAAGCAGTAGTGATGAAGAAATACAACACTTTTATGACGAAATAGAAATGGCGATGGCTCAAATTGGATCACAAGAAATAAAGATAATACTTGGTGATTTTAATGCAAAAGTAGGAAAGGGAAAAATGGAGGATGTAGTGGGGAATTATGGTTTAGGTACAAGAAATGAAAGAGGGGAAAAGCTAATAGAATGGGCAAATATCAATGATATGATAATTGGAAACACATGGTTTAAACATCATAAAAGACGACTGTACACATGGATAAGCCCTGATAAGAAAATACGCAACCAAATTGACTACATACTAATTAATAAAAGATTTAGAAATGCTTTAAATAATGTAAAGACAATGCCTGGTGCTGACTGTAATAGTGATCATGTACCACTATGTGGACATATAAAAGTAAGATTAAAGAGAGGGAAAAAAATGGTTAAGAACATGAGACTTAATAAAGAGGTTCTGAAAATAGATAAAGAAATGCAAGAACAATACAGAGTGACTGTGAAAAATAGGTACAATGCAATAACTAAAATACAGAGTATAGATGAACAATGGGAAATGTTAAGGGACTCCATTCATCAAACTAGCAAAGAAGTATTACCGGAGAGAGGCAAAATAGCTAAGAAAAAATGGATGAATGAAGATATCTTAAAACTGATGGACAAAAGAAAACAGAGTAAAAATGACAAACAAGAATACGCTAAGATAAATAAAGAAATAAAAGATAAATGTGGGAAGGCTAAAGAAAGTTGGTTAAACGAGCAATGCAAAAAAATTGAATTAAATTCCATTAAAGATACAAAAAATATGCACAGACAAATCAGTGAGCTTACAGGAAGAAAAATAAGAATAAATACAGGGTGTTTGAAATCAAAAACAGGAAAGATAATATTAGAGGAAGATGCTATAATGAAGAGGTGGAATGAGTATATAAGAGAATTATATGAAGGAGAAAGGGAAGAATTAACAGAAGATAGTAACTTAGAAGGTCCACCTATTCTGAAAGAAGAAGTCGCTGACGCTATGAAACGTATGAAGAAAGGAAAAACAGCTGGGCCAGATGAAATCACAATAGAAGAATTAGAAGTATTGGGAGAATTTGGAGTAGATATATTAACCAAAATGTTGAATGATATTTACAGCAGTGGATATTTACCCAGTGATATGCTGAAATCTGTATTTATAGCTATACCAAAAAGACCAGGAGCAATTGATTGTGAAGATTTTCGTACAATTAACCTTATAAACCATATCACTAAGCTTCTACTCAGAATCATAATGAGAAGAACCAAAAAGAAAATAAAAATGGAAATTAGTGAAGAACAGTATGGATTTGTGGAAGGAAAGGGCACAAACAATGCAATTTATACATTACGGACACTAATAGAAAGGTCAATAGAGAAACAGAGAGACATATATTTGTGCTTCATAGATTATACTAAGGCATTTGATAAAGTAAAACATGATGAACTGATTAAAATGTTGGAAGATATCAACACTGATGGAAAAGATTAAAGAATAATAAAGAATATTTACTGGAACCAAGTAGCAGCAATTAAAATGGGAAATAAAGAGGGTAGTTACGAACAGATAAAGCTAGGAGTACGACAAGGGTGTGTCTTGTCACCAGATCTTTTCTCCCTGTATAGCGAAGTAATAATGAGAGAGATCAAAGAGATGCCAGGAATACTAGTTGGAGGTTATAATATAAATAATATACGCTATGCAGATGACACAGTATTGGTGGCGGATAATTCAACAGACCTACAACAATTATTAGACGTAGTAGTAACAGAGAGTGCAAGGAAAGGACTCTCCTTGAATATCAAGAAAACAGTAACAATGGTAATATCAAAGAAAATGGTGACACCAAAATGTGACATAGAAATAGAAGGGAAAATCCTTAACCAAGTTGATAATTTTAGATACCTAGGGGCATTTATAACATCCGATGGAAGATGTACAACAGAGATTAGGAGCAGAATAGGGCAGGCAAAAGCCGCATTTCAGAAAATGAAGAGTATCTTATGCAATAAGTCACTATCACTGAATGTAAGAAAGAGAGTGCTGAAATGCTATGTAGAACCAGTTTTCTTGGAATGTAAATGAACAAATTAAGAAGAAATTAGAAGCAACAGAGATGTGGTTCCTGAGACGAATGTTGCGAATTCCTTGGACTGCCAGAGTAACTAACGATGACTGCCTGAAACAGGCTAACGAAACTAGAACATTATATACAACAATAAGACAGAGACAAACAGCTTTCCTCGGTCATGTGATGAGAAGAGAGGCATTGGAGAACATCGTAACAACTGGAAAGATCGAGGGGAAGAGAGGCAGAGGTAGACCAAGAGAAGTGATGCTGGATGGATTGAGAAGGTGGCATGGAGGATATCAGCAGCAGAGTTGATCCAGAAAACCAAAGACCGAGATCTATGGAGAGCCATGAACGCCCATGCCAGCCGGCACGGCACTTGATGATGATGATGATATTACTATGGTGCAACATAAGATAAATTATCACCAGCTTAACACAGAAAGTGAAGAATAAAGATCTTGTCATTAACAATGAATAAAGAGTTATTTAATGTTATTAAGGAACTTATTTACAATGAACAGAAATGTTTTTGTTTTTTTTTACAATGAATAAAGAGTTTGTGTAATATGAGTAAAGAACTTACTCCTTAAAATGAATAAAGGATTTTTTTTCACATTTGTATGCTCAATTTGAACTTGAGCATAATCCATGCTGGACTGACTTTTCATGTGGGATAGCTATTACAGAACCCTTGACATAAAGCGAAAACACTCTGACTTCAGAGGTACCTTAATTAGCATCCCCAAGTCATAGACGAGAAGTCAATATTTTAGTCCAACTGACCGGTATTTAGGTTGAACCCGCTACCTTGCCATCAGGTGAACCTGCTTCGACTCTAGAGGCACTTGTAATTTATGTCCCCAAGTCAAGGACCAGAAGACAATATTTTAGTCCAACTGACCAGTGTAGGCACTGAACCTGCTACCTCGCCCTCAGCACACCAGAAGTGATAAAGCAAGTGCTCTTATCCATTCAGTTAAGCTGACCTCCCAACAAGTTTATAATTTACAATCAATAATGAGTTTATTAAAAATTAATAAAGAGCTTATCATTTACAATGAATAAAGAATGTGTAATTTACAACCAATACTGAGTGGAGCTTATTTAATACACTGTATAAAGAGTGTCACTTACAACCCTGCATACACAAAGAAGTGGAAATAAACCCAATGAAGGAGGTGGATGGATATATAACAGGTACTGACTGGCACTAATACAATAGGAATGAAGAAAGGTTAGAGACACTAGACAATAGGGAAGAAGTAGCTATCAGAAGAAGGGGAAACACATCCGCGCAAACTCGGCCTATTCATACACAACAAAATAAAGACAAATATTAAAATGACATTTCAGGGAAATTCTTATCCCCCTTCATCACATTTACACAAACACATGTACTAATTATTTTTGTTTTTCATTTGCTCACTTTGAACTCGTGCGTAGTCCATACACGTGCTTCTACTTTGAGTGCATTGGACAGATTTTTACGTGGATTAGCTTCCCCTATTACCAGTGTCCCTCGCCATCAGGTGAATTCACTTAGACTTCAGAGGTACTACTTCTTACAGTCCATGCTGTGTGGAGTTGATGATCATGTCTGTGTATGGCCCTCTGTCTCTTGTGCTGCCAATCATTTCTGATTCTGATGTTGCTGCATGCCTAGATCTCAAACTCTCCAGCATCTTCTCCCTAGGTCTCCTACCCCTGCAGGTCACCAGTTCTCTTTATAAGCTAACTTCATTCAAGCTATCTTCATTATTCTTTCTTTTCACTCATGGTGTTCTCATTATTCTTCTATAAATACAAAACCTCCATATAATGCCTCAATTGTCTAGTAATTGTCCATGACTCACTTCCGTACATAAGGATTGGCTCAGTATTGCACTTAACTCATTTTCTCACCTTGATTAAATCAGAAATAATATCTGTCACAGTTGTGTGCTATATCGTAACCAGTCCAATAACATCATGAAATCAAAGGTAACTGGGAGGCCGTACCTGCAACTGCTAACACGATCTGCTTCACATCATCGCTCCACTCCTTTTGTGAGGCTTCGTAGATGCCTGCATAATCCTTCAGCCACATCTTTTGTCCCACCAACCAAATGTTTCCAAGCTCTGGACTACTCTGTCGACACACAAGAGTTAAAACCTTATATTGTGTATAGTGACTTATCATTTATATAAATATGGTCGGCAGTCTCCGTGGAGAAGGGGTTATGCCACCTGCCGGCGCTCCAAAAGTTGTGGCTTCTTCTTCTTCTTCTTTCTCTTCTTCTGCGTTCATCCGGAGAGTTTTTTCGGACGTGATTGCATTGTGCCTTTTTACAGCAGAGCTGCGTTCCTGTGCCATTAGGCCGACTTCTGCATATGATACCACAATATCTAGCTTAAGAATGGAGGTGGAAGCGGTCAGTGCAGCTTTCCGCTGGATGGAGAATACGATACACACACACATTGTGACTGTAACTGATTCAGAAAGCATGCTGAGGAAGGTGAGGACAGGCAAGCTTTGGGAAGAATGGCTTGCTTCACTTCGGAGGTCACGGGTGGCAAGCATCGTCTGGATCTTTTCTCTGGGGCATGCCGGTGTGCTGGGGAATGAACATTCGGACAGATTGGCTGGCTCTGCAAAACTTGGTGGAGTATTGATGCATGACAAGGCAGGCGTGGTTGCGGCCTTGTGGGAGCATGTGTACACCTCGGAGGAGCAAATGGATCACCATGGTCTGGCAAGAATGAGACAGTGAGGAGTGACAAGGGGATCTGGCCGACGCTCGACGCTCAGAGGAAAGGCGAGACGGACATATAATCAGATTGCTACTGGTACTATTGGTGTTGGAACTCTTCGCTGGCTGCTGAGGATGGGGACGGAGCGCTTATGGGAATGGCCCGAATGCTGTGACGTCGGTTCCTAAATCAATCAATCAATCAATCTGACTTCTGCAGGCATTTGTTGACCGGGTTAACCTTCCCGGGGGTGAGGGTTCGATTCCAGCATAAGTCATTCAGTTCACAAGTGTAATTTTCTCAGTCTCCCGGGGATCATCGCTGGAGCTACGAGTTTGTGCTTTGTGCAGGCCACCCTGCAGAAGGAGACCAACCCACATGGGATAAAACCTGGTACAATGAAATCAATCCTCTAGCCTTTTAAAAACCTGTTAAAGCCTTTTTTTAAGATATAAATGTGGTTAATATTCTAGTATCTCTACTGTGAAGGTAACAAATATAAATATGGTAGAATAAGTTGTGGACAACTTTTTATGTTTATGGCCAGGTAAACATATGTTTGCATGTACATGTATGTGTGTACGTGTAATGATCACGAATAGGTATACATGTACGCATGTGTATAAACATTGTATGTATATGTATGTATGTGAAATAACATTTTTAAGTGTATGTATGTGTGTGCAAGAAGTTGCGTATAAATGTGTATGTAGTGCAAGAATGCGCGTAAAAGTATGACTGCATGTGGATGAATGTGTACACTGGTGAGTACGTATGTGTATACATAGACATAAGTACGTATATGGCTATATGTGCAAGAATATTTGTACGTGTAAGTATGTGTAAAAGTATACTTACATTTATGACTGTATGTGCAAAACATTTGTACACGTGTATGTGTTTACACATTTGTATGTGTTTAAGAACATATTTACATAGATAGGATGTATTTTTAATGACTGTGCAATTGTTTGAAAATAGCGCCGGTCCAAGTTTTGTATTCACCCTCTGTAAAGTTCATGCAACAAAATAGGTAAATACAAAACTTGGACCGGCAATATATTCAAACACTGCACAGTCATTACAAATACACCCTGTATAAGTGTATCTGCAGGATAATGTGTACATGCACGACTGCATTTGCAAGAATGTGTGTACATGTAGGAACGTTTGTATGTGTACTTGTATGTGAACATTTGTGTGTCTATACAATGCTATCAATACCAAAGGTGGTGAATTCCAATAAATTAGCAATGCCCTGAAATGCCAGAATTTAGCAACACAAATAAGTCATTTAGCGAGCAACTATGGGTACAAGACAGATCTACATTAAGGACAAGCTTCAAATAACAGAACATTATAACTGTAGGTAAACAGTAAGGATACGGAGAAATAACTTTTTTGTGTGTGCTAGCTCTCTCACTTTGAACTCAAGCGTAGTCCATACACAGCATTTATAGTAGTAATGGACTGAATTTTCTGTGTGGATTAGCTTTCCCTATTAACAATGTCCCTCGCCATTAGGCAAACCCACTCTGACTTCAGAGGTACTTGTAATTTACGTCCCCAAGTCAAGGACGACAGGTCAACATTTAAGTCCAGCTGTCCAGTTATCAGTTGGGGTATCTTCATTGGACTCCGGACAGGTCCATAGGTGCTCAGATCCTCCCCCAGCATATGCATCAGCGACCGGTGGCTAATAGTGCCAGTTCTGTGTTGGCTGATGAGGCACCTCGTTTTCCCGATGTGCCTTTCACGTCCGGCCGTGCCGATTCTTACTCCTAAGTCTTTCATCCTGGACAGCGATGTGGATTCACTGACGTCAAAGTCCTGTTCTCGCCATATCTTTAAGGACGTTAATAACATCGGCACGATCCATGGGCGGCCATCTACAGAGGGTGCAGAGCCAGCCAGTTTATCAGCTCATTCATTTCCCTTGACTCCCGCATGTCCTGGGACGAAGATGAAGGTGACTTTACAGACAACAGACTTCCGCAGCGACTCAGTCCATTGTCTACATACAGATCCAGCTTCAACCTTCTAAATCATGCTCATTAAATCACTTAGTACACACACATACTGTCCAGTGTAGGGCTTGGACCGCGTAGCTCGGCATCAGCACAACGGATATTTAAGAATACGAGTTCTTACCTATTCAGAAATGCGGACCTGCACGGAGAAATTACTATAGTGATGGGTCTTTCAGAAATAGGGTTCTTCTGATGCAAAGGAGAAGATTGTCTGTGTATTACCAGGGCCCCGAAGTGAAGTGAAGAACAGTAACACTGTAACTTCATGTGCAGGTGTGCAGGTCATACAAGGTGACTAAAGAGGGTTGGTATGAGACTGGCTACTTCATAGCATAGAAATAAAATATCAGGCAAGATCCAGCCAACCCAACAAAGGGCTTGACATGTGTAATTGTGAGCCTAACTTCCACTAGGAGTGTTAAATACAGAAAAAGAAAGGTGTAGATAATCAGCAGCTACTGCTGTCCCAAATTTCACTGTCATGTCACTAAAGTCGGAGTCTGGTATGAAGTTTCTGAACATGTGACACTTCCGTTCTAGATCTGTGACACGCTTATAAACTTATTATTGAGAAGATAATGTGCTGGTTTCCCTAAATATTCCAGATTTTCATATGCCACTGACGATCAAAACTTGTATTTGCAACAACAACAAACAACTTGTACTGTATTTCTGTCAATTATTTTGCAAGGAGATAAATCAGACCAATAAAAAGATATCAATTGAAACAAGAAAAAGAGTGTTGAAGTGCTACACAGAACGTGTACTTTTGTTTGGATGTGAAGCGTGGACAATGAGCAGACAAGCTGAAAAATGTCCGATGGCTGTGAAAATGTGGTTTCTGAGGAAAATACAAAGAATACCATGGACAAACAGAAAAACCAATGAACAAGTCCTTCAAGAAACAAATGAAGATCGTAAACTGATTAGAGACATTAAACATAGTCAACATTTTTTGGGCATGATATGAGAATAAATGACTTGGGGAACTTGATGACAACTTGATCGAAGGGATGAGACCAAGGGGAAGACCGAGAAGTAAATACCTGGATGGCTTGACCACGTGGCATGGTCGAGACAGGAACACGGCGCTGATCCACGACTCTGGTGATTGAGTGAGATGGCAAAACATGACCACCCACGCTTATCGTCATGGCACATGATGGATGGATGGAAATCAGGTTATGATTTATATCTTAACTGTAATACTGATCCGTGGAAACGAATAGTTATCTGGCCCATAGCACTATATGGCTCTGAAACTTGGATTTTAAAATATGGAAAAATATCTAAAATTATGAGACAGTATATGGGAACATTGACTGTACACACCATGTACCAAGATATATGGCTATACATGAACGCCTACACAATCTGGCAAAGGCGGCGATGATGATGATGACATGAATGTGTGAAATTCTAAGAACACTTGCCTGTTTGACAGACTGTGGTATACGTTTCCATAAGAATTTGGCACCACATCTGAAAATATTCACATGTTTTCAAAATAACACATACACATTTTACTCTAAGCTTTTCTGACTACTATTTTTATTCATATACACTGATAGACTCATTGAGTATATCACGGACAAGGAAAAAGACAAAACACTAAGTACTGAGAGTTGTATAAAAACCATATGCAACAGACAAATAAAATGTATGAGGCATATGAACAGAAGAAGTGGATTAGAGAAATTAGCCTTTTGTAGGAAATGACAGGCAAGAGAGGCACGGCAACATAGAGAAGGATGTATGTGGACAGCTTAAACAGCAGCAAAATAATAATAATAAAAGCAACACCAACATCATCAAAATATCAAAAAACACAGAGAATTGGAGAGTCATGACTGCCATTGTCTGCTTCAGATCAGCAGCTAAAGAGGAAGAATGAACGAACGAACGAACAAACTTTATTTTCAAAGGGTTAAGAATTGAGGACGCAGGCCCATCTGACATTCTGCCCTTCTTCTCTATTTCCTCTCACACATTATTTCATTCAACATCACTTATGAAGCTAATATTGAATAACAAAAGAACACAAAGCATTGGAACGCACGAAAAATTATCATTAATACATTACTCACTAAGACAATGTTTAACATGGGCATTATAAATACCTAAGGAAGGTGTAACGTGGCATATATATGGGAATGTTTATCGGCTAGTTGTCGTTTGAGATAATTTTCCATTATTATTGTTTTTAGGGGGGCATGTAGTCTGTACTGAGGTAGTGTTCAAATAGATTGCGACTGTATGTATAATGATTGGTGGTGTCTTTGACTTCTTGTGGAAGATTGTTCCACAACTGAGCAGCAGAGTATGCTAAGCCTGTTTTATATATGTCTATTCTAGGTTTAGGGACATGAAGTATATTTAGTCATTCGCTATGTCTTGCATTATATTTGGACAATGACCAAAGGTAGCTTGGAGCATTTTGAAATAGGATTTTGTAAGAGAGACACAAGACAAACAAGCGACGTGAAATGTTGACAAATATCTTCCTTGTGTTTTCATCAAGGAAATTTTTAATTTTGGCAAGTTGGTATACTTTTTTGGGGCTATTTGTTTAACAAGAGCATGAACATGGGAATTAAAGGTTAGATTTTGATCAATGATAAGACCCAGTGCCTTGTGCTCGGTTGCACTTTCCACAGGTGTGCTACCAATGTGCAGCTAAAGAGTTCTCTGCAAGTTTAGAGTGTAAAGTCTTTGCCTGGTTGCTATTAACATAGATTTTATTTTTGAAATGTTAATTTGCATGCAGTTAGCATGACTCCAGTTAACTACACTATTTATTTCCTGTTGCAAGAATGATTCTAGCACATTACAATCAATAGGGTTTGTATATACTGTGCAGTCGTCTGCAAATAGATCGCAGGATGACGAAAGATATAAGGGAAGATAATTAATATAAATGGCAAATAACAGAGGGCCAAGTATAGACCCCTGAGGTACTCCAATATTAATGGTAATGGCTTGAGATAAAGATTTATTGTGTGATATTACTTGTTTTCTGTCTAATAAAAATGATTTTACTAATGTCACTATATTAAAGCTTACCTTTTTCATTGTTTCTAGTTTTTTATATGGTCTATCATATCAAATGCTTTTCTAAAGTCTATGAACACTGCTCCACATAGAGTATTGTTGTTAATATTTTGATGCCAGTTTCGATCAAGTTTGTTAAGGCTGTATGACAAGAATATTTTGGCCGAAATCCTGACTGACTGTCAACTATTAGTTTGTGGCAAACTAAGTGCTCTAGTGTTGTTTTGTGGATGTGCTTTTCTAGCGGTTTGGATAGTGAGGATAATATGGAAATTGGCCTATAATTACTCATGAGACAATCGTCTAGAGAACCAGCTTTTACATTGGGATACACTTTAGCGATTTTAAAGGCTGATGGGAAGTGACCTTTGGTGAGAAATTGATTACATATAAAAGTTAGTGACTCGCAGATCGCTGGTGCAGTGTAGCAAAGGATCCGATTACTGATTCCATCTAGTCCTGATGAGTTATTGTTTTTTTAGGTTACTGAGATATGTAAATACTTCAGCGGTCGTCATTAGCGGTATGTTAGAGGGAATGTCTCTAAAGCATCTGCTCTCACAAAATGATGATAATAATGATATGTCATGAGGAGAATCTGGTATTGCAGCCTTCAATTGGCTTAGGTCAGATTGAAAGAAATTACTGAATTGATCACATGTAACCTGATTTGATGGTAATGATTGTGATGACTTGTGTTTGTTTGTCAAGATATGAATTGCATTCAAATATCTTTAGTGTTGGTTTTATCTATTATTAAGTTCTTAAAATAGTTAAACAGTTTAATAACTTCAAATAGTTCTTAAAAAGAAGAAAGACTTGCAGATATCTGAATGAATGGACAGACAGACAGAAAATATTCCACGGTTTGCCATCTCAACAGGGAAGCATATCAGACAGACAGACAATATTCCACTGTACATTTGCCATTTCTACATGGATGCACATTTGTATTCCCACTTTTCATTTGTTGTTGATCCCAAAGTCGTGGACTTTTCCACTCATGGCAGCCCAATACCATCCTTATGAACATGCATGTCTCTGCAGCTGTTCCAGTGAGTGAGTTTCTAACAGTTGAAGAAGGCTGTAGTCTTTCCCTAACGTTTGAAAGTACGGGGCATTTGAAGAGAAGGTGGTCAATGGTTTTATAATGGTGAGAACAGTCGGGGATTGATATGGTTTATTTGGCTAATGATTTTCCCTTGCCGTTTGAAATTGAAATGGCTTTTCTTTTTCTGTGAAGACCTCTGTTGTTGTCCTTGACTTTTGGTTTGGGCTTTTCGTTAAAATCGAGTTTAACTCATTACTACCATTGCAGCCAGTCTTGTCTTGTGTTGTTTCTGAGAATCTGTTAGACTGTTCTCATACTGTTTTACGACTCCTGCTTTAGCAAGCCTAAGGTTCCACAGAGGTTGCTGTGACCCAGAATTCACTGTAACATCATATTAATGGAGTCATCATCATCATGTGCCATGCTGGTAAGCATGGGCGTTCATGTCTCGCCATCTCACTCGATCACCAGTCGTGGATCAGCTCAGTGTTCTTATCTTGGCCAGGCCATCCAGGTATTTACTTCTCTGCCTTCCTCTTGTTCTTTTCCTCTCAATCTTGCCAGTTGTCACCAAGTTCTCCAATTTATTTATTCTCATAACGTGACCACAAAATGTTGACTGTCTTTGTCTAATTTCTCTAATCAGTGTACGGTTTTCATTTGTTTCTTGTAGGACTTGGTCATAGGTTTTTCTGTCTGTCCATGGCATTCTTTGCATCTTCCTCAGAAACCACATTTCCACAGCCATCAGATGTTTTTCAGCCTGTTTGCTCATTGTCCATGCTTCACATCCATACGAGCACAGGTTCTATGTAGCACCTAAACACTCTTTTTCTTGTTGCACATGACAATCTTTTAGTGGACAATATGTTTTCCATCTTACAAAACTACCTTCATCATGGTGATTCTTGTTCTAATCTCTTCAAGACATTTCCCATCAGACATGACTGCTCCGAGATAATTGTACCAATTCACTTGCTTAAGAATATTCCCATTTACCTGATATTACATTGTGGTATTTTGTTCTTCCTACTGACAACCATCTGTGTCTCCTTACAATCTAATTCCAACCCTAGTTGTTCACTGTGTGTAACAACCGCATCTACTAAATATTGCAGATCCTGCTTATTGTCTGCAATCAATAATGTATCATCTGCACATCTTCTTCTTCTTCTGCGTTCATCCGGATCTTTTTTTTGGATATGACTGCGTTGTGCCTGTTTACAGTAGAGCTGCATTCTTGCGCCGTTAGGCCGACACATCCGACTTCTGCGGGCATTTGTTGACCGGGTTAACCTTCCCGGGATCTGCACATCTAATCTTATTGATATTTCATTATTGAGGTACTAATTAATGGAGTACCGTGCTGGTAAGGTGTGGACCACCCTTCCTACTAGACAGATGTCTGTGCTTTCATATGGAGTATTCTCCAGTGTCTCCAGAACAGACAAGGCATCACTGAAAATAATGTTCCTTTGGTTAAATAGACGATATTTCAGTACTTTCAGCAATGGCTTTATTTTAGTCAGCAGATTATCACCTGATTTCCTCACATATTTCCTTGGTCATGAGTAGCATGGTTCTACTGGATCTCTCTCTGGTTAATATCTTAGCCATGTGGATGTGGATTCAAATTAAGCTCCTTACAAAGGGGGAGGGGGGCGGGGGGGGGGGGGGGGGGGGGGGAGAGAAAGAAGGAGAGAGACAGACAGACATCCATATACCATGCAATAAATAGTGCACTATATTTTTTTGTCTTCATTCATTCATTCATTCAGTAGCATTCCTTTGCAGAACCTCGCTCCCATAACAACCTTCCGGAAAACTTCTCGATCACAAGCAAGATGTCCCGCGTCTGATACACCCATCTGGAGATCATCCGCCACATCCTGCACCCATCTTCTCTTTGGCCTTCCTCTTCCTCTCTTCCCAGGCATATACCCTTCCATTATTGTTCTCTCCAAACTGTCATGACGTTTCAAGTGACCAAAATACTTAAATTTTCTTTGTTTTATCGTCTTTAATAGCCATCCCTCCTCAATATTCAACTCTTGAAGTATGGATGCATTTGTTCTTTTCTTTACCCAAGATATTCTTAGAACTCGTCTATAACATTTATATTCAAAGGCATGTATGCGCTGTTCAGCTTGTTTAGTAAGTGTCCATGTCTCACAGGCGTATGTTGCAATGGGAAAGATGCATGCTCTTAAAAATCTAATTTTTGTAGTTCTGTCTGTCCCACTCCATAATTTATTCATCTGTTTTAGTCTTTGAAGAGCAATGGATAGTCGCCGTTTAATTTCTTTCATTGTGTCACCATTATTGGTAATCAATGACCCAAGATATTCAAAATTTTCCACCACCTCCAATTTTCTCCCATTAATGTATATTTCTTTCTCCATAGTAGTTTTATCTGTATGCATTATCTTTGTTTTTGCTATGTTAAGATATAAGTTGTGATTTTCACTATTCAATTGTGTTGAGGCTATTAGGCTTTCTATGCCATTCTGTGTTGTGGATAGTAATACTGTATCATCAGCATATCGAATCTCTGGTATGTCATGACCGCCGATATTTAGGGCATCATATGGCTCCCTGTTTATATCATCTCTTACATTTCTCATTATATTTTCGGCGTACAGGTTAAACAAATAGGGTGACAGCAAGCAGCCCTGACGGACTCCTTGCTTGATGTCAAACCAATCTGATGTCTCGCCATCTATTCTAACTGCTGCTTGTTGGTCTAGATATAGCATTTTTATGAGATGTACTACATGTGATGGAAAGCCCATATTCCTCATGATTTCCCAAAGTTTCTGATGCTGTACACAGTCAAATGCCTTTGAATAATCCACAAAACATGAGAATAGGTTTACATTAAATTCTCTGCACTTCTCTATTATTAAACGCATGTTGAATATGTGATCTCTTGTTCCTCTTCCTTGTCTAAATCCAGCTTGAATCACGTTAATCTCTTCTTCCATTTTCTTACTAAGTCTTCGCATTATAACTTTTAGTAGAATTTTACTTGCATGACTGATCAGGGCAACAGTTCTATAGTTGGTGCATAATATGTCTTCATTACTCAAATTATATAGCAGTGTTTAAAATGTCTTTAATTAAACCAAGAAGCATAAACAAATATAAGAGAAATGCACATGTTATGATCTGCCAAACAGAGGAAGACAAGTTAGAAAAATGGCCACCAACAAAAACTGTGAACACTTACAAGTCGTTCTGTAGTAGATAAATGGCTAAAAGTTGAGAGTACATCTTGGGTGTGCATGGGCTTGAGCCATACTGAAAATACATAGGCAGCAATTAACTACTTACAATGCCAATCTGAAGAAAGAAACAAACTTAACATCCAGTTAATACACATATTGAAATAGACGAGATTCATTCAATGTCTTTTCTCTGTAGCCCTTTGGTTTGTCATTTCTTCTTTTAATGGTTTTTTTTTTTTTTTTTTTTGCGCTCGCTCACTTTTAACTCAAGTATAGTCCATACTTCTTCTTCTTCTTCTTCTTTTCGTTCATCCGGAGTGTTTTTTCAGATGTGATTGCTGTGTGTCTGTTATGCGCCCTTGGGCCGAAACCCGTAGGCCAACACATCGACTTTAGCTTTTTTTACCAGGTAGCATTCCTGGGAGACTCTCACTTTTGTGGTGCCGTCTACATCCATGCTGGCCAAGTTAGAACGGTCGAAGACAACGGTCATCCCTCAAAGGAAGGCAGGGACAGTCCATAGCATTTTCCGCCATCCAAGGTTGCTTCCATAGTTGCAGGGCCGACACATATCGCCCTGGTTCTGGGCTAGCCGAGGGAATCGTCACGTCCTGCTCATGGCTGCTTTAAATCCTCACTTCAATATATTGGTCATTTCGTTTCCCCGGGTCATTCCCGCACAAACCAGACAGGTTTGCAGACGGCATCCACTCAGCGAGTTTTCGGACATGTGCTTGTCGTTGCGCCCGTCAGAGCTGTTCCAGGCACGACAGACATTCGGAAAACTACCTAGTCAGAGCTGTTCCGAACAAGAGCGGCATTCGGAAACTAGGTAGTCAGAGCTGTTCCTAGCACGAGAGACATTCGGACGAGACATTTCACTCGGACGTAAATGCGTAGTGTCAATTTTTAGTTTGCCACCCGTAGGACGACACTTCCGGCTTCCGGCGGGCATTTTTTAATGAGGTTAGCCTTCCTCGGGTTTCGAGACTCTTGTTTCGGCTTCCACACAGCTAGCTTTCGCTTCGGGCTGCCACGTAATGGATTCGCAAGACAGGCGTTCCATTTCGTGTCAACGAGACAATTTTCCACCTTTGACTACACTCACTCCATGAGTGTGGTTACAGACTATCGGACGTCTGCGAGACGTGCGACCGAGGTGTTTTTCCACCTTTTGTACTCACTCACGAGGTAGGCTACATGTGCTGCCGGCTCAGCACCTTACCTCCGTGCGTCTGTGGGCAAGTAACGGTCAGGCCCTTTCATCCGGGGATACCTCATATCCCCCAGCTAAGAGCCATCTAACGAATCTGCGCCGAGCATGTAGCGTTCTCAGAACATCATCACAATTTTGATGTAGGTTTGTGTCGGCCAGGCTCTCACTTCCGAGAGTTTATGGCTTAGAGACGTTCAGCCATACACCTCGGATGGGAGCCTTAGAGGTTATGCCCGGACTGAGATTTAGGGATCGTTTGCCTGATTTTGACTGCTATCCTCAGTCTTACCTGCAGAGCAGCAGGTTGTGTCTCTCTTAGTCTGGTCCCTATCCCACGAGCCGTCCGATATGTAGTTTTCACCCATCGGCAAGCACATGGGGTCGATGGGACACGCAAGCTCCCCCACCACGGCAAGGTGGAGACACATCGGGGGAGGTATAGTCCATACTAGAATACTTTGTTGAATTACTAAATTGTGAAGCTCCAAGTAACACTTTTCCACAGGAAGCGGTTCTAACGTGTGAACCACAAATTGAAGAACCTGCTTTTGAAGAAATCCTATATGTAATAACACGACTTAAAAACAATAAGGCAACTGGGGCTGATGGAATTGCTGCTGAATTTATAAAGGCAGGCGACCATGCATTACATCTAAAGCTATACGAACTAATAATAAAAATCTGGAGGACAGAAGAATTACCCCATGACTGGAAAGAATCATTATTGATACCTATCTTTAAGAAAGGAGACAAGTTCCAATGTGAAAATTATAGAGGAATATCACTCCTGTCCATAAGCTATAAGATACTATCCGCAGTATTACTAAATAGACTAAAACCATATTAAGAAGACATATTAGGTGACTACCAGGTGGGTTTCAGACAAAACAGATCAACAATAGATCAGATATTTATCTTAAGACAAATTTTTTTTTTTTGCATATCCTTTACAGGACATCGCTGTCAACATCAGCATCTTTCAGCTGTATGTTGATTTCTTGGCAAGATTACGCTCAGTAGTTTGCCATTGCTTTCTGAGCGGCCGGCTCAGTTAACCCGCAAGTCACCAGCGGGGATCGAACCGCTCCCAGCTCTCGCCCCGCTACGAGACTCTGCATGATAAACAGGATTACGGAGAAAGTGTTATAACCCCTCGGCCAGAGAGACCGGCTTACGACAAATAGCCGAGAAAAATTGGGAATATAGAAGAGTTCCATAATATTTTTGTGGATTTTAAAAAGGCTTATGATAGTGTCCATAGGAATAGTCTATGGAATGCTATGCAGGAATTTGGAATACCAAGGAAGTTAATCAACATGACCAGACTATGCATGGAAGATACTTATAATATAGTAACTTATAAAGGCAGGAAATCAGACCCTTTCCAAATAACATCTGGCTTGAAACAGGGTGATGCACTATCTCCGCTCCTTTTCAATCTGGCTCTAGAGAAAGTAGTAAGGAAGGTAAAGGAGGAATGTGCTATTGGGGGAACATCCAAACTGCTTGGTTATGCAGATGATATAGATATTATAGGGGAAAGTGAACAAAAGACATTGGAAATATTGACTCACTTAAAGGAAAAAGCTCAACAAATGGGGTTGGTTATCAACCAAGATAAGACAGAATATATGGTAATTTCAAGAGAAGGAACGGCTAAAAACTCTGGCCACATACAAATAGATAATATGACCATTAAAAGAACGAAAACATACAAATACCTGGGTACAATCTTCAACTGCTCCAACATAATAAGGGAAGAAATACAAGCTAGAATCAACTCTGGAAATAAGATATACTATGCACTACAACATCTGCTAAAATCAAATGCTCTATCTCGTAACACCAAAATCACAATATACAAAACACTGATTAGACCAGTTGTGCTGTATGGCTCTGAAACCTGGAGTACAACGAAAGGAGACGAAGCCTTGTTACAAACCTTTGAGAACAAAATTTTAAGACGCATCTTTGGACCCATTAGGGATACACAAAGTGGAGAGTGGAAAAGAAGAAGCAACAAAGACATTTATGATCTGTTTAAGTCCCCGCTAATTACTGGTATCATGAAGGCTAATAGACTGCAATTGCTGGGGCATAGAGAGAGAATGGAAACAAAACTCGCTTACACTCAGGAAATAAATGACCGTAGACCCCGAGGTAGACCAAGAAGGCGATGGAGAGATAATATACATACAGACCTACAAGCACTTGGAATCAGTGACTGGCAAGATAAGGTCAACAGGAGAGACGAATGGAGATGGCTTGTATCTGCAGCAAAGAACCTTAATGGCTCGGAATGCTGAAGAAGAAGAAGAAGAAGAAGAAGAAGAAGAAGAAGAAGAAGAAGAAGAAGAAGAAGAAGAAGAAGAAGAAGAAGAAGAAGAAGAAGAAGTAGAAGAAGAAGAAGAAAAAGAAGATAGTCCATACACTATAGTAGTGCTGGACTGAATTTTGCATGTGGATTTGCTTTCCCTATTAACGGTGTCCCTCGCCATCAGGCGAACCCACTCCGACTTCAGAGGTTTCTTTTAATGTGATCAATTTCCTACCTTCAGCAGTCTAAATAAAGAGATGTGTTGCTGCCATGAATCCAGTGGTGTCTTGTTTGTCCATTACTGCAAAGAATCAGCACCACTGTGGGTTTAGGGGTGACTGATTAGATGTATTTGAGCCCGAAAGAGTCTATCACAGTGAGGGTAGACTAGTGCCACCAGTCAGTCACAGAGAGAACCTGGTTTTAAATTTCCTACAGCACACTTCTAGGTGGTTTCCTCAATTTGTAATCACTCAAAAGTCGACATGTAAAATCAAATTACGCCTGGCCCAGTGATAAGCAGCAAAGTTCTCCCAATTTTTAAAGCCAATATTGCATTTCCTCAGAGACTTTCAATGTCTTTGTATATTTTGTTTTCAGCTCATCCTGAGAGTGGAGGAAACTTTACCATATTGTCATACATTGTCATAATGTGGAGTGGTGGCTCCAGTCACAAGCACAGGGAAAGTCAAGGATGCAGGGATATTTCTTGTACCACACCTCAGGCACCAACAAGCTCTGTATTGGTTTTATGGAACCCCATGCCACACATCCTTGTCTAACACTACGAACAAATGGCCACCACTGGCCTAAACCAAACTGGCAGAGGATCTCAGAGTTAGTGGTCCCTAGAGATTCGGTGATTAGAAACCACTCTGGCACCTATCATCACACCCTCAAATCATAGGTACATGTTGTACATGAAAAGTATGCTCTACTAGACTGCCAAAGTGGTTCTAATGACCACCTACTTGATGATTGATGACACCAAACGCAATCCTACTAAATCTTACCAATCAGAAACCGGAAATAATATTCTGCGCCTGCCCAGAAGGAACCATTGGGTCCCCAAATATGGCTATGAAATGACCATGCATGCTTCCGACATCATTCATTCAAATATCAAGTGACCATAACAAATGCCATCTTAGTTTCTGCAAAATAGGCCCGTCTAACCTTCTGTGCATAGCGATTGGTTGAAATTATCGTGACTTTGAAACAAATTTTAATTATTTGGTATACGGTAAGTAATTTTATTATCTAGAGCTGTATTTGTAGATCTTTGAATATTTTGAGATGGATTTTCGAATTCTGCATCCATTTTTACATGTGTCTTGAACCTAACTTTTAGGACGCCGCTTTAGGCTTGCTTCTGCTTGTTGTCATTCTACTGGCAAGTCAGATCCAGGGCTGGAATTTACTCATGGCGCTATTTCTGGGCTCCATATTTAATGGCCAATGATCCCTGTGCCATGATTTACTATCTTCTGAATACTTTGCTATCAAACCTTGATTGCTTGCCCATGTTTGCGGGCCACTCACTCTCTTCAACTCTCGTGCAAACGTCACAAGTTTAATTGAAGGACATAACAGAAGTCCACGCCATTTTCATCATTTATTTTGCGGCCTCACATTTACGATCAAGTCTTCACTCGCATCTAACCGCTCAGTTATTCTCAACTAAAATAAGCACAGAGACTATCACTCAGAATTAAAATATAATGTACAGACAGCACTAGGCTGGTGCCATTCTCGCACTCGTTACAACACATCCGACCTGGACCATGTCTTCACTCGTACTCCCCAGTTCAACCCTGAATTATCTTTTCCTGACGCTCGTCACAAAACGTGTTCCACGCACTAACAAACACTCATGTAGGTGTGAGTTCCATTCATACCAAAACCCACTCCCTGACAATATGTATTTGGAGAATTTCATCGCCAATCGTCTTCAATTTGTTGTTGGAAAAAATATTTCTGCGAAGATGTTTCAACTTTGTGAATGGAAATCCAAAATGGTGGCCAACGTGCATATCGATCGGACTAGCAAGTATACTTTTTACATTTAAAACATGCAATTTGAACTACTAAAGTTAAAGAAAATACAAGATTAAAGGTTATTAATAATTTATCTGTATACTTTTACCATTTGTTACCAGATAACATGACTGAACATACTTTTGAAGTCAATTTTCATATCCGTCTATGACCCATTTGAGACAATCTCATATGATGGACTGGCAGTACAATTTATTTTAGAACTGTAAATGAGAAAATACTGTTAGATGAGTATTTTCTTTTAATCTGCAGCATTTGTCTCATATTTTTGCATCTCTCATTATTGTTCATCAATGATAGTGTCTGTTGGAGACATTTTTCTACATGGACCCCATCATACTCAGAAAATTAATATTCATGGCGACATCATGCCTGAAAAATATTTTTAAGACTAAATTTTTAAATGTTAATATTGCATTACTTTGATCATGTTTTTCAAACTGGATATTTAATAATGAGTACCACCACAGCTACATAGGCCTTGAAAAAAAATTCAACGGTATCTCAATGAAGCCTGTATGTCAATTCTAAGCAAATATAATGAGTGTCGTGTTCATGAACAAAAAATACTCAGGAATCCGCTCACTGAGCTTCTTGCTACTATATTTTTTTTTTATTATACGAATCCTAGCAACCACATATCATTGCTATCGAGGTAGTGAGACATAACTGCTCATGTCATCTATAATTAGTAATTAATGCCGAAAAGGTTAACCCGGTCAACAAATGCCCGCAGAAGTCGGATGTGTCGGCCTAACGGCGCAAGAACGCAGCTCTGCTGTAAACAGGCACAACGCAACCACGTCTGGGGAAAAAACTCCGGATGAACGCAGAAGAAGAAGAAGTAATTAATGAATAATAATTGGTGGCTATTTTTAATTGCTAATTAGGTCATGGCACATCCTATCGAAAAAAGAAAGTAGCCGCTATGTCCATAGCATCATTCCTCATAATATTGTGAGTGGCACCTTGCAGTCTTGACAGACCAAAGTATGTGAGTTGGAATGTGGCCAAAATTCCATCACAATGCCTGGGCAGAGCTTCAGAGAAACATGTGGTGCCCAAACGACATGTTCCCTCTCTCGGCCATGCCTTGTTTTCTCCAGAGAAATGGGTAACCAATACGTCTGGCACAAGGTAGGCTGCAGACGCTGGTGGCTCAGCGTCAAACCTCCGAGACCTCGCCTCCACGAGCAGGTGGCGGCCAGACCCTGGAACCCAAGGGACCTGACAGAGACGTTCAGCCAAGTCCCATAGGTGAGGGCCTCGTACACGCCTAAACTGTAGGGCGCGTACATCTGTCAACCACAAGTGTCCAGACCTGTGTAAAGCATGCACTATCGTCAGCCTCCGGGAATAGGCCAGCCGGAGATTTTGCTCGTCTATTGCGAGCAAATCTCCCATCCTTTCACTGTGTGGATCTCGCAACCAGCGAGAATAGGCTCGCCGGAGATATTGCTCGTCTGTTGCGGACAAATCTCCACCGACTGAATAAGTAAAGAAATGCTAAAAGTAGTATAGATCTTGCAAGAATTCTCAGCTAACATTAATAATGCACAGTGTCATTAATGAATTAGTAGCAGCCATTTTTAATTGATAATTAGGTCACGGTGCATCATATCTAAAAATATATGACATGAGCAGTTAGGGCTCACTGCTCCGATCACAATGATGTATGGTTGCTAAGATGTTCGTTTAAAAAAAAACAAAGTTATAGTAGTAAGAAGCCAAAGTTTGATTATTTCAGTTCTCACTTTAAGAAAGGTGCTCAGAGAGCGGAATTTAGAAAAAAATTTTGTTCAAAATCCCGACACTCAAGTGTGACCATCTCCGCTTAGAACTGACATACAGGCATCATTGAGGTATCATTGGTTTTTCAAGGCCTCTCTATCTGTGGTGGTCTCATTAGTAAGTACCCAATTTGATAAACATGATTAGAATAACTATAATTTAAAATTAATAAATAAAAATGTATTTAAGTGCCTAGCAATCTGTCGCACTCTATTATAATTATAGTGTAATGGGTATCAATTATTAGCTACAAATGTATATAACAATACATCTCTGATATAAACAAGACTATTAGAAACAAAATGTCCAAGAAATGCAGCTTATTAACCTCCAACTCTTGTCGTTCGATATCATTTCCTAACTGACAGAAGTCTCGTATCTGTGCAGCAGCCATCTTGCCTCAATCTATGAAACCAAAACAACGAAACAAAACTTTACTTAAGAATGCTAATTTTATTTCAACATTTGCAAATAAAAATTAAACATCTGGCATTTCTGTAATAAACTATTCAGATAGTTTATTAAATATTAATGTGTAGATAATTTTCTTACCTTTAAAGGATATTTAATGGAATTTTGTTTCTGAACCTACCATAGATTTTGATGTTGCCAGAATCAACAAAGAGCAGACGAAAGACAATGATGGACGATTTGATATTGTTCTAGCCGATGTCTAGTCAACTTATTTTACTTTCCTCTCCAAGATCATGGCTTGCACTAATGGTAATTGCACACTGTACTCATAGTTAATTCATTTTTCAAATATTAAATGTGGAATATAATTTGTTTTTGTTGTTTAATTAATACAGAATTCTCATCACATCAGAAGTGATCGAACTCTTTGGATTATGGAAAGTGGAATTTATAATTAATTATTAATTTAATTTTAAAAATCTAATTTAATAAAATTTAATAGGACATAGTGAATAAACCCTGTCACCAGACTGTTAAACACAATACATAAATGTAATGTATGATATTGGAGATAACTGTACCTGCTGAGTTATGTAAATATGGACACTTCCCACAGACCGGTCTAAATAGTTCTGCAGTGAATAATTTTATATAACTAACTCTAACCCTAACCCTAATCACTTATTCACTGCAGAACTATTTAGACCCGTCTGTCTGAAGAGTGCCTAAATATGTATTTATTGCAATGCTGAAGAAATCTGGAGCCTCGGAATGTCATCAGTATGGAACAATTAGCATTATGAATCACATAACGATTTTACTGAAAATCTGCATGCAAAAAAAAAATGCAACCATAAATATAGTGATACTAATACATATAGTGAAATATAATGATACATCAAATGCTGTGTATTTGCTGAGAGCATTAACAGAACATATCGTTTTCAAGCTCAGGTACTAGTATTGCACGTCATGCTGGTTCCTCTGTGTGGAGGGATAAAGAAAGCTCTGTAATGCAGTCTCCACTGAGATGGTACTTCAGTCCCGGGTTGTCATGAAAGTTTCTACATCAGCTTCACCCCTATAGATACATGCCATTTTCAGGACTCAAATGGCAAAACCATCAACTTAGCGCACTCTCGAGTCTTCCAGAGACCTTCCAACCAATCAAGGTTCTTGCAAAAATATTCTGGAGTATGCTGAACCTATTTACTTCTAAATCAGAATCGGACACATAAATCTCCCACCTCTCATGAGTAATATCTTCTGTGGGATAACCAATGAGCTGTATCTTTTCCTGTACACTTATCAGAAGGAAATACACTTTACCTGTAAACTTGCTCATTCGCATGAACTCCAGTGCCAGCTAAGGATTAGTAGGTAGTTTGCCAATGTACAATTTTATTTCATTACACTGTTAGTAATGTTGAGAGAAACTTAGAATATTCACTCTAATGTTAAAGCGCTAGTCTCCCTGGCCTAGGAGTTAGCGACTTTCTCCGTAATCCTGTTTATCCATGTGAGCAAATGCAGCTGCACGAGAATGGGTAGCGGTTCTTGCCGCACCCGTTACTTATGGGATATGTGAGCCAGCTGCTCAGAAAGCAGTGGCAAACTACTGAGCATAATCTTGCCAAGAAATCAACAATAGTGGTAAAATGCTGGTGTTGACAGCGATGTCCTGTAGTAATAGGATATGCGGGGGGGGGGGGGGGGGGGGGGGGGAATGTTAAAGCAGTACTCTTGTATGGATATGAAATATGGAGAACAACGAAAATGATTACCAATAAACCACAAACATGTACTAGGTTGACCCAGCCTTATAAAAATGGGTATCAGACTATTGTCAGAATTGTCTGAGAATTTCCTGGGAAGGAAAGGTGGTGAGGAAGGGAACTGATCATCACACCTCATATGTCATGCCCTAGAATATGTGAAGGCCTCAAATTTCACATCACACCTCATATTTCATGCCCTACAATATGTGATGGCCTAACATTTCACATCACACCTCATATATGGATGGCATAGTATGGCTACACTCTAAAATGCCATCTGCATGGAATTTATCACATGCTATACATTTATCAAAATTGAAAACATCAATCACATTCAATGCATTTACATCTTGTTGTTCAGTATCACTTTCACACTCGCTGTCTGAACTCGATGTTTGAACTAGTACAGCGTTCACTCTTTTTAACATCTTTTGACCTTCACAATGGGCATAAAAATGTCCATAACTATGACAAAAATAGCATTTAGTAGCCCGTTTATATTGGCTACGTTTGGCCTGTTGTTTGTTGACCATGGTTTCTAAATGTGCTTTGTAGTTTGGGTTCTTGTCACACATAGCGTATTGGTCGTGTAGTAGGTGACAATACCTGCATGGTGTTCCATTTACTTTTGGTTTGTTCTTATACGTAAGTTGAGTTGAGTTGAGTTAAGAACCGACATCACTGCACTCAGGACATTCCCTTATGTGCTCAGTCCCCTCGTTCAACAGCCAGCGAAGAGTCATACTACTAATCGTTCCCATCGCTATCTGATTAAAAGTTCTCCTGGTCTTCCCTCTCAGTTTTGAGATTCTTCCAGAACCCCTGCCGAACCCCCGCAATCTCATTCTTTTCACATATGGGTTCTCAATCTGTTCTTCCGCCTTCTCCACCTGGTCCCACAAGCGCATGACCACCTCCCCCTTGTCCATAGGCAAGATACCACCAAGAGGTGCATTCCCTGCTAGCCTATCAGCCTGTTCATTCCCCCATACACCCGCATGGCCAGGGGAACATATCCATACAATTCTCACAATCTATGACCTCTGAAGCGACGAGAGCCATTCCACATGAAACATTCCTTTCTCCACCTTGCTTCTTTGATTCCGTAATGAACACAACGTGTGTTGCAGTAGTCTCCTTATAATCTTATACGTAAATGGTTTCTTAGTGTTACTTATTGCAGCGGCTGCTACATTAATTTGGTCAGAATTTAGAGTAAAAATATCCTGATTCGCTGTGAGAAAAGCTGAACCTCTCTGTTCCATCTGTTCCACACTTTAGCAATCACTTTCTTGAAGGAACTTTGCGAAAGAAGTGGGTAGTGATGTTATAATCTTATTTCTAATCATAAGGTCTTTTAACAGGTCAAAACTAGTGTCAACTTTAGCTGCACTCAACCATTTCAAAAAAATGCCAGATATAGAATTACCTCGATCATCACACCTCATATGTCATGCCCTCCCTCCTGTGTCACTTATCGAGTTCCCATGTCCTGTCTACTATGTCCTGTCTCTGGGATCTGTCCTCTCTATCATGCTCCCAGGACGCTGACAGTCATGCCCTAGAATATGTGAAGGCCTAACATTTCACACACATGTGGCAGTATCTGCAATGGGACTACTTTTACCCTGTACACAAATGAATAGTAACAATAAACAATTCTGCTGAAAACGTTTACTGAAATGATTTTTTTTTTTTTTTGTCAATATAAAATGTGAAATATTTATTTACCAGTGTCACCACAAAAAGAAGAAACAAGTGAAGGCTTGAAGGATGAAGAAGAGGAATGTGAGGATGAGGATACTGTAGAAAACTCAGGGGAGGAGGATGAATCTCTACTGAAAGCCAAACAAGCAATCACCTGCCGCAGCGTTACCCTCAACACTTTAATGGAAGATGGAATCATTAGCCATGGCAAAGGAGTTTTGTCCATTGATTACTTGGTAACTATACATTTCTCTTAGTTGCTTGGTAAGTGTCCAGTTCCATTGGTTGCTTGGTAAGTGCCCAGTTTTGTTTGCTGCTTGATGAATGTCCAGTTTCATTTATAGCTTGGTATATGTCTTAATTCCCTTGATTATTTGGTAAATATAGCATTTCATTGCCCCTCTAATGTTCCTCCACCTTGAAGAGGTAGATGAGTTTGCATGCAATGATTTAAAACAGGTCAAGAGGAATCATACGAAGAAAGACACAAACCTGCTACCTTGTAGGTAGACTGGGGACTGTCAAAGGCTAGTGGAGGCAAACCCCCAAATATTCTCATCGAAGTTGATTGTCCTGAGCCACAGGCTTGATGAAACACTGCAACACAATTCACTGAATGTCATATTTCATCATTTGGTAAATACTACATTCTATTCATAAATAAATGTCAAATTCTGTTGGTATGCGGGTAAATGTCATTTGTCATGGTTAATTATTTGGTAATCATTTTTTTTTTCGCTCGCTCACTTTGAACTTAAGCGTAGTCTATACACACTACTTCTAGTAGTGCTGGACTGAATTTTGCGTGTGGTTTAGCTATTACCTATTAACAGTGACCCTCGTCATCAGGCGAATCCACTCAGAGGTTAGTAATCATTAAATCTATTGATTACTCTTAGCTAATATTATCATGTTATTGATTATTTTAAGCACTGGTTTTCATATATAACACTGTGGTATTTTGTTTTTAAACATTAACAGATTCACATCTATTTAGATTTATTATTATGATTTCTTTTTTGTATTTCATTTCATACATCAGGGACACTATCTAGAAACATGTTATTTTGTAACTCAGGTAGAGAGATTTGAGGTACGCCTTCTAGAAACATGTTATTTTGTAAATCATGTATAGAGATTTGAGGTATGCCTTCTAGATGCATGTTATTTTATCAATCACGTATAGAGATTTCTTCTTCTTCTCCTTCTTCGTTCATACAGAGTTTTTTTTTTTCGGACGTGATTGCGTTGTGCCTGTCTACAGCAGAGCTGCGTTCTTGCGCCGTTAGGCCGACACATCCGACTTCTGTGGGCATTTGTTGACCGGGTTAACCTTTCCGGGGGTTTCGTAAGACGTTTGACTCTCACTGTTGTGGTGTTATTCTCCCATCCCAGCTGGCCCATTTAGAACAGCCAAAGACATAACGGTAAACCCTCAAGGGAAGGCAGGGGCAGACCATGGGCATTCCCCGCCATCCAAGGAGGCTTCCATAATTGCAGAGCCGACACATAGTGCTCTGGTACTGGGCTCACCCAAGGAATCATTACATCCTGCACATGGCTGCTTAGCCTCACTTCCGTATATTGGGCCCTCCGTTCACCACAGGCTGTTCCTTCGGAAACCAGAAGAATGCAGTCTGCTGATAACATCCATGTATAGAGATTTGAGGTACACCTTCTAGAAACATGTTATTTTGTAAATCAAGTATAGAGATTTGAGGTACACCTTCTAGAAACATGTTATTTTGTAAATTAGGGATAGAGATTTGAAGCATGCCTTCTAGAAACATGTTATTTTGTAAATCATGGATAGAGATTTGAGGGACGCCTTCTAGAAACATTCTTGTTGTTATAAATCAGGGACAGAGATTTGAAGCAGACCTTCTGGAGACTGGAAAGATCAAGTGGCATGGATCTCACGAAGAGTTTAACACCCCCAGTGCCTGGGCCCTCCACTGTAAAAGACTGGTGAATCCTATCAAGAGATCTGGTTGCGGATGGGCTTCGGTATGTAGTCAGGATTAGATCGTGCAATTGTTGTGTTCATATAATGAAATATTCGTACGCATGTTTGATTGGCATGGTGGCATTCAGGTCGTTGTATATACATTGCGTAGAAACAATCACAGTGTTAGCATTTTACAAGTGCTGTGGCTAATGTTTATTCACAAGAAATGATCGAGTCTTGTGCCTATGGTTTTCAAGCAGGGTGAAGGCACTCCTGTCTCTCTCTCTTTCTCAATCTCTCTCTGCGTCCCTCTCTCTGTCTATCTCCCTCTCTGTATTTCTCTCTCTTCTCTCATTCTGTCTCATTCTCTCCCCTGTCTCTATATCTGTCTGTCTGTCTATCTATCTGCCTGTCTATCTGTCTGTTTCTCTCTCTCTCTCTCTCTCTCTCTCTCTCTCTCTCTCTCTCTCTCTCACTCTCTCACTCTCTCTCTCTCTCCACACCCCCCCCCCCCAATCACTCCTTCTCCCTCTCAGAAGATGTAATATAAATATTATGTGAGGCCAACATTTTGTACCTGTTTAGGTGAAGTACAAGAGCAGAAAACTGGACATTTGGAAGAGCATGTGGGCAAGAAAGCACAGAACTGTCAACCCGTTTAAAGTGAGTGTTGTTGTCCCTCCTGTCTCTATCCTGTTTACAGTGAGTGTTATATTACCCTGTTGTATATGTACTGTTTATAGTGTGGGTTACGTTACCCTGTTGTCACTATACTGTTTCTAGTGAGCTTTATATTACCCTGTTCTGTCTATACTGTTCATAGTGAGAGTTAATGTGTTCATACGGTGTGCTTTTAAAGATCCCTTGGTAGTTATAAATTGTAACAGATAGGCAATAAATGACCACTGCCTTGGCAAGATGTGAAGGCCTAACATTTCACATCACACCTCATATGTCAGGCGCTAGAATTTGTGAAGGCCTAACATTTAGAAAAGCCATCATGGAACACTTAAACATATTAATATCTTATGTTAAGTAGAAGGGTAGGGGAATTCATGACATTAATGCCCCAATAGAAAGCGTATATCCAATCACAAAGTTAGATTTTTGGTGGAGTTACATGTTCACAACATGTCATAACTGTCTTCTGACTGAATGTTCTGACAAGACAACCCTGATACATTTATATTTGTTACTTCTTGTAATCAGCCTCCTCAGGCAAGCAGCGCCGTCCTGCAGCCAGTAATGTCAGCAATTATTCCAACCAATGGGAGTAGTACGACAATATGCAGCGGCACTGCTATCACCACTGCTTCCCCCATAGAATCTGATGCTCATCCGTTGCTGTCAACATCTCCTGCCAAAGCCAGCTCACATATCAAACAGCCAGACAGCAGTAACTCCCATGTTGATCATGAACCAAGTGTCGAGACTACCATCTTACAGTCAAACAAACAGTCACCGGTTTCCTCTCCCCTCCCATCTGTTGCTTCTGGAAAAGTTCTGGGTCTGTAAGTATATTTTGTGGGACTTTTTTTTATCTTCCTGTGGTAGAATAGTTACAACAGCTAGTTGAAATCTGAAAGCATAGACTAAAGTTTTGGGACGGCAAAGATGTTTGTGTATGTGAAATCAAATTTAAAAAGCCAACCTGGCAACAGCAAGGCAAGTGATCTTCAAACTCAAGGATTTCTGCTAGCATAGCAATGGTTGGTTGTGTATGCTGTAGAAGACTAAGTTATATGCACTGGCATTAAGTTCACATTAGTCCCAAAGAAGGTTTGCACCTATAGGATTGAGGTTACTGTCTCTTCTCCAAACCTGGTGCCAAAGTACTGTCTCCATGGGGGGACTGTTGCAGACCTCTCCTATCCCTCTCCAAGTGCAGAAACCAGTGGGGTGTGCAGGACTGATACTTCTTCTTCTTCTTCTTCATTCATCCGGAGTTTTTTTTTCCGGATGTGATTGCGTTGTGCCTGTTTACAGCAGAGCTGCGTTCTTGCGCCGTTAGGCCGACACATCCGACTTCTGCGGGCATTTGTTGACTGGGTTAACCTTCCCGGGGGACTGATACTGAAACTTCACATCTGGATAAAGCCATATCAGCATGTAACCAGGCCATGATTTGTTACAGCACGCACAGACTGCCTTAGATTATGCCTAGGCTGGTAATGATACTTCCAGGGATTTTAAGTATTTCATTGTCAACAGACCATAACCCAATGGGCAGGATTAACTTGAGTTGAGTTGAGTTGGGCCAAGAACAAACATCACAGCACTCGGGGCATTCCCAAGTGTTCACCACCTGCTGTCATAGTTTCATATATATATATATATATATATATGTATATATGAAAAGTATATTGCCATTGAATAAACATATTCTCAAATGAAAATTCTGCTATTAGAAAACACACACACACACTGCTGAACAAGCCACACAGTTGTTACACTGTTACACATCTTTCTATAAAGACATACGAGCAACTTATTTGATAACAATAATCTGGTCATTTATGTTTCTTCAGGTTTAAGACATCCCACGTGCCAACGCAAGATGAGAGTAAGTTGTAAATATCACTGTCATCAGTTTAGACTTGTACAGATGTGTGGTGTCTTAATGCTGAAATGGTAGCCCTCTCATCTGTCTGAATACTGCTGTGGATGTCGTAAGTTTAGGGCCAGATGTAGTTCAGACCACAGTCCAGCAAATGTCTGGTGTTTGGTTGGTTGTGAATCCTCTGGAAGACTTGAGTTTCAATTCGTAAGTCTGATGCATTAACGTCCTGAGCCCTGAAAAGGACTTGCATCTATAGGAGTGAAGTTGGGAACTGTGTTGCTGAGCGCTCTCTAAGCCCAGAAACCAGTGGGGTATGCCAGATCGGTGCTGAAACTTCACTTCTGAGGAGAGGCATATTATGATGTAACCAAGTCATGGTTCAGCACAGCATGTGTGCACTAGCTGGGATTAGGCCTGGGTGGGTCATATTTCATCCGCAAGCTTCAGGTGTCTCATTGTCCACAGATTCTATTTCAGTGCCCAGAAGAGTCTTGAAAATATCATCGACAGACGAAATGGGTCATCTGAATGTTTTGATAGAGGCAAAGATACAAACAGTTGAATTGAGTTGACTTAGAACTGACATCAAGCACTCGAGACATTCCCATACGTGCTCCATCCTAATCTTTAACAGACACAAACACAACTTATAACCAACATCAGAAATGACAAGTCAGCATGTAAGGCCACTCTATGAGATGAGAAAAATTGCAACATGTTGTAACAGTTGGAAAGATTAACTGGAAAAAGAGAGAGAGAGGGAGGCAATGAGAGAAGATTCTTGACAGCCTCTCGTCATGACATGAGACAATATCAGTGGATGAATTGGTACATTTTGTCATAAATCACAAGATATGAACAAATATAATCAGCCTTGTCAATTGGCAAAGCACTTGATGATGATGATGATGAGTCACAATGACTTGGTGTTGTGACGTCTGCCTTTAAGTCAAAAGTTGGTGGGAGAAAGAAGGATGTACCCAAGAGTAGAAAAGGAACAAAGAAGAAATGATCAACATACATAAAGCTGCGTTGTGTCTCTTGTACTCTGTGCTTTGGTTTTTTTTTTTTTTTTTTTTTTTTTTTTCGCTCACTCGCTTTGAACTCTAGCGTAATTCATATACACTATTTACAGTAGTGATGGACTGAATTTTGTGTGTGGGTTAGCTTTCCCTATTAACAGTGTCCCTCGTCATCAGGCGAACCCACTTTGACTTCAGAGCTACTTGTAATTTACGTCCCCAAGTCAAGGACGACGGGTCAGCATTTTAGTCCAGCTGTCCGGTGTAGGAGTTGAACCGCTAACCTCGGCATCAGCACAACGGATGTTTAAGAACACACGTTCTTACCCATTCGGCCGTGCGGACCTGTGTGCTTTGGTTTGAGGCAAAAGAAGGTTCTCAGCAAGGGAACTGTTCAACTCCTCCAGGAAATTAAGGCGTTGTCTTCTCTGAGCTGTGTTTTGTTGAATATATGATTGGCAGTCACCAGAAATACTTCATTGACCCGGGTTTTATCCCACATGGCTCGGTCTATTTCCGCAGGGCGACCCACCAATAGCACCACACAAAGCACTAACTCCGTAGCTCCAGTGATGACTCCCAGGAGTCTCCTTAAAAATGCACTCGTGAACCGAAAAGGCAAACCAGTCAATTAGGCAACAGCCAGCTGCCATCTTTCTGAACATGCAATTCATGCTAGAGACAACAGCGGACAGATGTAAAAGCATTCCACATGAATTTCACAGCTCACAGTGTCGCGCCACGCAATCACTCAGTAGCAGGACTACGGAACCATGTATTACCAGTCCAACATAAGGAAAATGTGAATACAAACCATAGCCATAAGCATAAACACGTATAAAAGCATTCCACGTGAATTTTACAGCTCACAGTGTCGTGCCCCGCGATCACTCAGTAGCAGGGCGACGGAACCATGTACTACCAGTCCAACATGAGGAAAATGTTAATACAAACCATAGCCATAAGCATAAATACTCCATAGGCCTTAATGGTTCAATGCCAATCCACCATGTGGTGTACCGGAAGTCCGAAACTACTACTATGGCTAACTTTAAATTGTAACAAGACAGAGGTTATCGTTTTCTCCAAGAAGAAAGAAACACCACAAAGTAAATGAGTAGGGATTGTACTTATTTGAATGGATCATCATCATCATCATCCAGTGCCATCTGTACATTGAAGATCGGCTGTCTCTTTATATGTCTAAAGCATTTTAATCTCAGTGGACAGGCTCACTGTAAGCAATGTATTTTATTTTTGCAGTCACTCACTTTTGAACTCACGTGTGGTCCATACATCTTCTTCTTCTTTTCGTTCATCCGGAGTGTTTTTTCAGATGTCATTGCGGTGTGTCTGTTATGTGCCCTTGGGCCGAAACCCGTAGGCCAACACATCGACTTTAGCGTGCTTTTTTGACCAGGTAGCATACCTGGGAGACTCTCACTTTTGTGGTGCCATCTACAACCATGCTGGCCAAGGTTGAACGGTCGAAGACAACGGTCATCCCTCAAAGGAAGGCAGGGACAGTCCATAGCATTTTCCGCCATCCAAGGTTGCTTCCATAGTTGCAGGGCCGACACATAACGCCCTGGATCTGGGCTCACCGAGGGAAATCGTCACGTCCTGCTCATGGCTGCTTTAAATCCTCACTTCAATATATTGGTCATTTCGTTTTCCCCGGGCCATTCCCGCACAAACCAGACATGTTCGCAGACGGCATCCACTCAGCGAGTTTTCGGACATGTGCTTGTCGTTGCGCCCATCAGAGCTGTTCCAGGCACGACAGACATTCGGAAACTACCTAGTCAGAGCTGTTCCGAACAAGAGCGGCATTCGGAAACTAGGTAGTCAGAGCTGTTCCTAGCACGAGAGACATTCGGGCGAGACATTTCTCTCGGACGTAATTGCGTAGTGTCAATTTTTAGTTTGCCACCCGTAGGCCGACACTTCCGACTTCTGGCGGGCATTTTTTAGTGAGGTTAGCCTTCCTCTGGTTTCGAGACACGTTAGACTGTTGTAATGTCACCCACATCTCAGCTGGTCAAGATAGAACGATCAACGATATCACGGACGGCCCTCAAGGGAAGGCAGGGGCAGACCATGGGCATCATCTCACTATCCGAGGAGGCTTCCATAATTGCAGAGCCGGCACATATTGCTCTGAGACTGGGCTCACCCAAGGAGTTTCCACGTCCTGCTCATGGCTGCTTTTGTTCCTCACTTCCATGTGTTGAGCATCCCGCTTGCCACTGATCGCTCAAGCACACACCAGGAGCGGTCAGATTGCGGGCGACATCCACTCGGTAAGCTTTTGCTTGTGACTTCAACCCACGCAATAGGTACGCTCGCCGTGCGTTCCATTTTGCGTTGAGACGTTCTTCCACTTATATCTGCACTCTCTATGAGTTAGATACAGAGTTTCCGTAACCATGCCCTTCGACTGGGGCACTTTTCTTTCTTTTTTGTACTCGCTCACGAAGTAGGCTACATGTGCTGCCGGCTCAGCACCTTACCTTCGTGCAGCAGTGAACGGGAAACGGTCTGGCCCTCTCATCCGGGAATCCCTCATATCCCCCAGCTGAGAGCCTTCGAACATGTATCAGACCTGAGCATGTAGCTTGCTCAGTATCACGTTTCTATTTTCCGGTAGACGGGTATCGGCCTGGCTCTCAGATCCGAGGGTTTGTGGCTTAGAGGCGTTCAGCCACAGCCCTCGACAGGGAGCCTTAAGAGTTTTGTCCGAACCAAGAAATTCTGCCTTCGTGCACCTGATTTAAATTTTGACTGCTATCCTCAGTCTATACCTGCAGAGCAGCAGGTTGTGTCTCTCTTAGTCTGGTCCCTATCCCATAAGCTGTCCGATATGTAATTTTTCACCCATCGGCAAGCAAATGGGGTCGATGGGACACGCAAGCTCCCCCACCACGTCAAGGTGGAGACACATCGGGGGAGTGGTCCATACATGTGCTACTACTTCTGGTGCTCTGGACTGATTTTTTTGTGTGGATTGGCTTTCCCTATTACCAGTGTCCTTAACAATCAAACTGACTCCAACTTCAGAGGTGCTTGTAATTTGCGTCCCCAAGTCTTGAATGTAAAGTCATTATTTTAGTCCAATTGACTGGCGCAGGAGTTGAACCCACTACCTCACTATCAGCACACTGGATGTTTAAGAACGAGCGCTCTTATCTATTCGTCCATGCTGCCCACCATCAGTGTATGTTTATTGTTGTGTTTTTCAGCAGCCCCACTAAACTTAACAACAATCACACCGGGAGTTTTGAAGCCGGAATTAAACCTCACTTTGCCCCCCTCACGCCGAGGCAAAGTTCGTCACGATGACGGCTGCATGGCACGTGAAAGGAAAAGTGTGGCATACTCATCTCTTGGGACTCGAGGACTTGAAACGTAGGTGTTTTCCTCCTGTGTGTAACTTTTTCATAATTCTGTCTTTCTTTAGTAATATATTTGCTTTTGCTGTGGGAAACGTGTGGTCTTGTTTTACTCTGATATAGTTATATGCACTGTTTTCATTTGCTGAATCACAGTCAGTGAAGTGTCTCAAGGAAGACAATCATGAACATCAATGATACCATGTCGCAGGTTAGAAGATGTAATCAGTTGGTAGTAGTTGGTAGTGCTTCCATGTAACCATTTGGTAATAGTTTTAACCAGTTGGTAGTAGTTGGATGTGCTTCCATGTAACCATTTGGTAGTAGTTTTAACCAGTTGGTGGTGCTTTCATGTAACCATTTGGTAGTAGTTTTAACCAGTTGGTAGTGCTTCCATGTAACCATTTGGTAGTAGTTTTAACCAGTTGGTAGTAGTTGGACATGATGCCATGTAACCAGTTGGTAATAGGTTGATGTGATACCATGTAACCAGTTAGCAGTAGTTGTAACCAGTTGGTAGTAATTGCAACCAGTTGGTAGTAGTTGGATATGATGCCATGTAACCAGTGAGAAGTGGTTGGTAGTAGTAGTAACCAGTTGTTAGTAGGTTGCTATGATAGCATGTAACAAGGTGAAAGATAATGTGATTTGGTCACTTTTTACACTTTGTTTGTTACAGAATGAGATCAGTAAAACTGATTCTGTCAGTCAATAAATTGTAAAACTGATTCTCTCAGTCAGTAAAGTTGTAAAACTGATTCTCTCAGTCAGTAAAGTTGTAAAACTGATTCTCTCAGTCAGTAAAGTTGTAAAACTGATTCTCTCAGTCAGTAAAGTTGTAAAACTGATTCTGTCAGTCAACAAAGTTGTAAAACTGATTCTCTCAGTCAGTAAAGTTGTAAAACTGATTCTCTCAGTCAGTAAAGTTGTAAAACTGATTCTCTCAGTCAGTAAAGTGATAAAACTGATTCTCTCAGTCAGTAAAGTTGTAAAACTGATTCTCTCAGTCAGTAAAGTTGTAAAACTGATTCTCTCAGTCAGTAAAGTTGTAAAACTGATTCTCTCAGTCAGTAAAGTTATAAAACTGATTCTCTCAGTCAGTAAAGTTGTAAAACTGATTCTATCAGTCAATAAAGTTGTAAAACTGATTCTCTCAGTCAGTAAAGTTGTAAAACTGATTCTGTCAGTCAATAAAGTTGTAAAACTGATTCTCTCAGTCAGTAAAGTTGTAAAACTGATTCTCTCAGTCAGTAAAGTTGTAAAACTGATTCTCTCAGTCAGTAAATTACTCTGTTACCCACCCAAAGATGTATTGGACATATGGTGCTGGACCCAAGTTTTGTATAAACCACTTGGCATTTGGTGGGTGATGTATAGACCACTTGGCATTTGGTGGGTGATATATAGACCACTTGGCATTTGATGGGTGATGTATAGATCACTTGGCATTTGGTGGGTGATATATAGACCACTTGGCATTTGGTGGGTGATTATAGACCACTTGGCATTTGGTGGGTGATGTATAGACCACTTGGCATTTGGTAGGTGATGTATAGACCACTTGACATTTGGTGGGTGATGTATAGACCACTTGGCATTTGGTGGGTGATGTATAGACCACTTGGCATTTGGTGGGTGATGTTATGACCACTTGCCATTTGGTGGGTGATGTATAGACCACTTGGCATTTGGTGGGTGATGTATAGACCACTTGGCATTTGATGGGTGATGTATAGACCACTTGGCATTTGGTGGGTGATGTATAGACCACTTGGCATTTGGTGGGTGATGTATAGACCACTTGGCATTTGGTGGGTGATGTATAGACCACTTGGCATTTGGTGGGTGATGTATAGACCACTTGGCATTTGGTGGGTGATGTGGTCAGTGTAATGTTGGCCTCCTGTACTTCCCAAGACAGGTCCTGGTATCCCATGTTAGCCTGGGTGTGCCTGGGAGCCCGGATCACTTATTAACATTCTATCCCACTCTGATGCGGATCCAACCCGTCACCACTAGGCCAGACTACAATGTATTGTTAGTGAAACTCTTGTTACCATTTTTTTCCCCATTGCTCATTCTCTTCCCATGGTATTGTTACCTAAGCTCATTCTCTTCCCATTGTGTTGTTAACTAAGCTCATTCTCTTCCCACTGTGTTGTTAACTAAGCTCATTCTCTTCCCACTGTGTTGTTAACTAAGCTCATTCTCTTCCCATAGTGTTGTTAACTAAGCTCATTCTCTTCCCATGGTGTTGTTAACTAAGCTCATTCTCTTCCCATTGTGTTGTTACCTAAGCTCATTTCTTCCCATTGTATTGTTACTGAACTGTTTACCAGCAACAAGCCAGGAAATTAAACCACTTCCACAGTCGTCCTTAGGAAGCTATTGAAGATCAAATGGCAAGTCAGGATCCCTGACACTGAGTCTTAGAAAGAGCGTCCATGCCCAGTATCCACACTCTACTAATGAAGAATCAGATTTGCTGGACACTTGACTCGCATGCCAGATCACAGGCTCCCTAAATAAGTTTTTTACAGTGAGCTGTGTTGTGGTAAACGCTTGCAAGGTGGCCAGAGGAAATGCTTTAAAGACACTGAAGATTTCACTAAAAGCTTTTGGAATTTATCACAACATATGGGAGACTGCTGCCAAAGACCAAAATTCACGGCGTACATCATTAAGCAAGGGTGTAGTCACTAATAAAGCAAACAGGACTGCAACAGCTGTGGAAAAAAGACTGGACAATAAAACCACAGCAGGAGATCCTCCTCCTGGAACATTAAGCAGTTTTTGCCCACTTTGTCAAAGAACATTTTGAGCCAAAAATAGGCCTTACCAGCCATCTCAGAACTCACAGCTCCAAAATTTCAATCCCACTGGATGAAATGAATGGTCATCATTATTCTTGATGGACTAACACCATTGTTACTTGAGCTCATTTCTTCCCATTGCATTGTTACTTAAGCTCATGGTTTATAATGTAAAATTGGTACTGGATGTTTCTGTTATTTGAAAGATCTTTTGATTGTTGATGTTGGCAGGGATCTTCTAACCCTGGTCAAGTGTGAACATTTTGACCAGCACAGTAAGATTCAGCCGTTCACTGTGTCCATCACAAGCAACACACTGTTGTTAATGGTAAGTTACTGACCATTTCATTGCTTCCCATTGTGTTGTTATTGAAACTCACTGCTTCCCATTGTACTGTTGCTGAAACGCACTGTCTCCCATTGTATTGCTGATGAAACACATTGTGTCCCATTGTATTGTTGCTGAAACCCATTGTCTCCCATTGTGTTGTTACTGAAACCCATTGTCTCCCATTGTGTTGTTACTGAAACCCATTGTATTGTTGCTGAAACTCATTATCTCCCATAGTACTCTTGCTGAAACTCATTGTCTCCCATTGTGTTGTTGTTGAAACTCATTGCTTCCCATTGTATTGTTGCTGAAACTCATTGCTTCCAAGTTTACTGTTAGCTAAACCAAGACCTCTTAACAATTGTAAGAACAGTTAAAACTGAATGGTATATTCTTGGATTAGCTTGGTTGCTCAACACATACTGTAATAGAAAGAAGTTACTTGTGTGTCCTTTACAGGATGTTGCAATCAACCACAGCAGTTATTATTAGCTGCTTGTGATTTACTAGGCTGTTTTACAGTCTGTAGTTTGCCATTGCTGAATGACGACACCTCAAACCATTGAAATCAATGCAAAACATTCTGCTTTCAAATCGATGATGGTTGATTTTAAACACTTGTCTAAATATGTAGGGCAGTGGTTCTCAACCGGTTGGGAATCCCCCCCCCCCCAGGTTGAGGAATTTGGGGGTTTCCAGGGGGGGAATGAAGATTATTTCAAGATCGTGTTAATACACGAACCGATTACTTGATCTTGTTGTGTAGGGGCGGAAGGAGGGATTTTTAGATAGGAAATACGAGGGGGGGGATGACGTTCTGAAAATATGGTGAAGGGGGGCACGGGCCAAATTTTTAGGTAGGAAATACAAGGGGGGGGGGGGGGGGTGACGTTCTGAAAATATGGTGAAGGGGGGCACGGGCCAAAAAAGGTTGAGAACCACTGATGTAGGGGATTTTAAAGCTGCGTTTAAATAACCATAAAGCCACAGATGCTGACACTTACTGAACAGTCTTAGGGAAAAGAAGGAAGGGGTGACCAAACATGTGTTGGGTAGATAACTTGCATAACTGGGTGTGGAAAACTGGACTAGGGGAAAGAGACAGACACATTTGAAAAGAAGCCAAGGATGGTTCCAGTGCGTAGCTAGACAGTCTGTGAAAGGACAATCAGCATTCACACCCTTCCACTTCTCTGAAAGCACAGTTGGGCTTGTCCCAAGGGCAGTGGAATTTATTCTTCTTGATAAATCATTTTAAAAGACAAAATAAATAGGAAGGTGGAAGATTACTTTGACCTTCGACTGCTAGAGTTTGGGAAATGGCAAGGCAGTATGTTTGTGTGCATTCCTGTGTGTGTTGGGGGTGTTTGCAAGGCAGAGAGAGAGAGTGTGTGTGTGTATGTGTGTGAGAGAGAGAGAGGGGGTGTGTGTGTGTGTGTGTTCTGAAACATTTTATACTTAGTTGCCAGAAAAGACAAGCATGTTTTTTCCTGCCCAAAATCTATCATGTGAATGTATATTTTCTTGATCTTTACAGCCAATGAAAGTTGTTAATTTTGTTTTGTTGCCAGGATTTCCACTGTCACCTGACCAAATCTGAGGTTGTTGGCTACCTAGGTGGAAGATGGGATTCTCACACGCAGCGTTAGTATTCATAATGTTATGTGTACGAAAAGGCAGATACACATTTTGTAAAATAGACCTGGGCTCCCAGACGGATCCAGCCCAAAATGGCTACCAGAACATTCTTGGGAAGTAAAGGCAGTTGTCACACGATACTCTTATACGGGGCTTACCCAAGGAATTGTCACATGATACTCTTATACGGGGCTTACCCAAGGAATTGTCACATGATACTCTTATACGGGGCTTACCCAAGAAATTGTCACATCCTGGACAAGGCTGCTTCTGTACATAGAGCCTTCTGGAGGCCACATGGTTGCAGTTTTGCAGATTTTGGGCTTTGATAGCGTCCAAACGCAATGCGGTCGAGTGAGATTTTCCACTCAATTAATTTGCTAGCCCAGCAATTTTCCATTTGGCAGCTCTGACATTTTCCACCCACTTGCCAGGGGAAATGTATTTGCTGGGGCTGCGGTGTTGCACATTGGGGACATTCAGTATCTTTCTTTCAGTTTTGAGAGACATACACACGAAGCATTTTTTTTCCTCGCATCACCAGTGTTTCATTTACTGCACTTCGTGGATATTTGAACTAAGGTGTTATTTTGTAGGATTTTTCATTTGGTGGACATTTGAATGTGTCGTCTAGTAGGAATTGAATTTCACGAATATAAGAACCATTTTGACAATTGAGTAGGGTGTACATTTGATAGACATCGTTTACCCATGATTTGGGGGTGTGCTGATGAGTGTCAGTACTGTTTTTGATGCCTGCATCTCTAGGGGAGATACCCTGCCATAATGTTTTAAAATTTACTAAATGTAATTATTATTCTTGTATAAAATTGTTATATAATGTTTCGTAATTCACTGAATTTATTCTTTCTTATAGATTTATTATTGAAATGTGTAGGGAACATAACATGAAAATTAGCACAAGCAAAACAGAGGTAATGACTATAACTAAAGAAGAAAGAACAACAACAATTCACCTAAACGAACATCCCTTGAAACAAGTAAAGAGTATCAAGTACCTAGGAAGTATAATATCATCAAATGGCAGATCAGAAGACGAGATCAAAAATAGATGCAATAAGGCAAACCAACTCATTGGACAAATGGCACCAATGCTAAAGAACAAACGTGTATCAATAACTACTAAGAAAGGACTTTACAACACAATCTTCCTACCAACGCCAAACCTGGACAATGACAGAAAAAGAGACAAGAAAAATCACAACAACAGAAATGAGATTCCTGAGAAGAATACTCAACGTATCAAGAAGAGATAAGATCAGAAATGAAGATATCAGCACTGAAGTAGAGGTTATAGCAGCACTAGATTTTATTAGAAAGCAGCAAGTCAAATGGTTTGGCCATGCAAGTAGGATACCAGTCAACAGCATACCACAACAAGCAGTGATGTACAGACCAGATGGAAACAGAGGAAGAGGCCGACCACGTAAACGTTGGATGGAGGGAATAGCAGAGTCCATGGGAATATTGATACATGAAGCCCATAATCTGGCACTCTCACGATGTTTATACTTCACCTCGACACCTCAAGGTACAAGAGGAACGTGATGATATGAGATAGATTTATTCTATCAGTTTGTTGTGAAATGTTTTTGTAATTCATCTAAAGTTCCCTTTTTTGCAGATCTCAGCATTGAGCAAGCATTTCCAGCCCGTTGTCGTCTCGGAGACAAAGACAGAGCACCGCTTGTAGAAGAGGAGGTCTGTAAGATGAGCACCACCCATAGCTGACTGAACCACACCTTCCGTAATGATTCATACACCATCATCATCATGTGCCCAACGAATAAGCCTAGTCGGTCATGAATCATCATCTCACACGATCACCAGTGTCGTGGATCAGCTCTGTGTTCTTGTCTCAATTTGCTGTGTGACCAAATCATCTAGATATTTCTCTCTGCCTTCCCCTTGCTCTTTTTCCATCAATCTTTTTTTTCCTCCAGTTTATTTCTCCTCATATGCTCAAAAAGTCTTGATTGGGTAAGTCTAATTTCTTGAAACAATTGATGGTGTCATGTGTTTCTTGTAGGGCTTTGCCCATTGGTTTTCTGTCCATCTATGGTATTCTTTGCATTTTCCTCAGAAACATTTCCACTGCCACTAGATGTTTCTCATCTTGTCTGCTTATTGTCAATGTTTCATATCCATATAACAGTATAGGTTCTATATATCACTTCCACATTCTTTTTCTCACTGTAATTGACAACTTGTTATTGGTCAGTTTATTTTCTATCTTGCAGTAAGCTACTTTTGCCATAGTGATTCTTGCTCTAATTTCTACAAGACACCTACCATCAGTTTTGTACACCCTACCTACATTGAATGATACATGTCACTCACACTGAGTAATGCAATGAAATTATTTTTTTCTATGTTCCATTTAAGGCAACAACAAATTCTTTTCCTTTGTTTGGTCCATAAAAAGCCATGTAGTCTGGCGACTTATATTTTCTTACTGTTAATTTTCATGTTTTTTTAACATTTTTGTACAAAAGGGCAGGTCCTCTCAGACAGTTCCATCTGAATACTTATATGAAGTATGGTTTCCTGGTCACTCCACCATAACTCTCTATTTTTACAACTAGCCATAATCACATTCTGTGAAAATGAGTGTGGTGGTTTTCCTGTGTCCTCCAAAACATAGTAGCGAGTAACATAAAGGACCTATATATATGGGTTGAAGCATATTGAGTATATATGTGGTGCCAGCCCCAATTTTTTTTTTATAGACCAGTCGACGTTTGATGTGGTCAGTGTCATGCTGGCGTCTATACTCCCTAGGACATGTACCCATTTAAAGCATCCTGCCCACACGGTGCTAGCCACATATTTGTTTAGACCAATCAACACTCCTGGCCTAGAGGTTAGCGACTTTTCTCCGTAATCTCGTATACTCTCGTAAGTAATGTGACGATGGTGAGAATCAGCAGTGGTTTGAATCGCGTCAGTAACTTACGGGGTATGTGAGCTGGCCGCTCAGAAAGCAATGGCAAACTACTAAGCGTAATCTTGCCAAGAAATCAACAATCAGCTGAAAGATGCTGATGTCGACAGCGATGTCCTGTAAAGGATATGCAAACATTTATTTATTAATCAACACTCGATGGGTGTTGTGGTCAGTGTCATGCTGGCGTCTATACTCCCCAGGACATGTACCCATTTCCAGGAAGGTTAACCCGGTCAACAAATGCCTGCAGAAGTCGGATGTGTCGGCCTAACGGCGCAGGACCGCAGCTCTGCTATAAACGGGCACAACGCAATCACGTCCAAAAAAGCTGTCCAGATGAATGCAGAAGAAGAAGTACCCATTTAAGGCTGAGTCAATCTCGGAGTCCAGGTTAATTTTGACAGATCTACATGGATGAGGATTTGAATATATGACCGCCGGGTCAGCAGACAAGCATGCTAGTCACTGCACTGCCACGTCTCCCAACAAATTAGTGGCTACCAAAATATTATTGGTGGGCATGTTGGTGGAGTTCATAGCGCTGGTAATTCAAAACAATGTATTGCCTTGGTGAATTTACACACACAAGCCACAAACAGTATGTGGCTTGATTGTTACCGTGGGGATAAAAAATGTCCCACATTGGAACAGTACCTGTGGCAATGTGTTTTAATTGTGTCAGCTAAAATATAATTCATTTATTCACTTCATGTGATATATAACTCTGCAGTATGAACTCATGAGATGCTGCAAAATATGCCAGGCAATAAATCGTGCAACATATTGTTTGTGTCTTCTGTGTTTAAATGTGCTGCTATTGTCATGAGCACATTTGATGCGGGTTTAATGCCTGCATTCGTCAAAGTGAGGGAAAGACTGACCACCTATTCCTTGCTCTGAAGTGTACAAAATGTGACCGCAATGTTACATCACCTCGTAACAGGAAACTGCTTCAAGACACATTATTAAAGAATTATTTACAATAATTAAATTCGTTTTAGTAGATTTCCACAGATGTCTTTTTTAATGTGTAAACAGATTCGTCGAAACATGAGACACAAGAATCAGATGGTAGTCGGCTGGTACCACAGCCACCCTTACTGTCAGCCAGATCCGTCAATCCGAGATGTGGACTGTCAGATGTCCTACCAGTTGAAGATGAGAGGCTCCGGGTCCATGTACCTCCCGTGCTTGGGATTTATCATCTGTAAGTAGTTTTTGCTTTATACATGTGTATATAAGGTTTAGGGTAGGAGTCTGTCCTGCTACTACAGAGTCCTCTATATAAGTAGAGGTTAGTCATGAATAAATTTAAAAAGTGGCGGTGGACCAATACAGGAAGTGAGTTATTTGTGTGGGATAGCTGAGTCTATAATATACTTCACAATTCGATGTTATAGCCATGGGAAGATAAGTAGCAAGATAACTGCTACCTTGTGGTGTCTTTTTTTTTAGACAAAGTGATTAAATTGAGTTGAGTCCAGAACAGACATCACAGCACTTAGGACATTCCCACACATGCTCTGTCCTCTTCTTCAACAACTAGTGAAGAGTCCCAATACTAATGATACCAGTTACGGTTTGATTATGTGACCGTCTGGCCGTTCCTCAGAGCACTGAGTGTTGGCCAGATCCTTTGGTCGCTTCCTGTCGCACCAGGCAATGATTTATCTGTTTCTTCAACCTATATACATGATACCGAAGGGCTTTGACCACATCTGCTTTATTGCACACCAATACCTTCCTCAGCGGTGCAAACCCAGCCAATCTGTCCACCTGCTCATTTTCCTACACACCAGTTTGCCGTGGAGAAAAAATCCATCGCTCCCCATCTCTGATGTTTTGTATTTGAAGCAAGCCACTCTACACGAAGCATGTCTGCCTTCACCTTTTTCAGCCTGCTCTGTCCAATACAATCCCAATTTGTGTGTGCTGTGAATTTAATTGTATTCGTTTCTTATGGTAGCATGTAATAGGTTATCAGGTTGTTCTTACATTGCTACCTTACATCATATTTCTGGTATGCTACAGTAGCATACAGGGTGGTCACTAATATATTTTTACCATTTCCCCCAGCTCCGTTTGAAAAGCTGCCGCCAAAACCAGATTCCAAAATACAATCATTCTGGGTGATGCCGAACTTGGAGGTAAGGAATGTGTCAGTAAATAATCATTCCATGTTGTTAATTCATTCTGTGAACTGGAGTGCATTGAATAGGTTAAAATTAGCTTCTTTTTTTTTAAGGTTGCATGTCTTTCACATGACGTAGCAGTCATCCCCAGCATTTTGGTTGTTCGTGATTCCTGGGCAAGTTTTACGTTCAGTAGTTTGCCATTGCTTTCTGAAAAACCGGACCTATACCTTTTTCGAAAAAACCAGCACCGCTGTGTTTCGAACCTGGGTATACGGGATTACGAATCACACCCGCAACCCCTATGCCACGGAGACCGATAAAATTAAGAAAATTAGAACCGGAAAATAACTTAACCATGGTAAAAATTCAGTAGGTAAAATTTAATTCCAAGCTGAAAAATATTCTCCCTGTAGGTAAGAGCTTTGAAGTATAAATAAATAAGTGGTATTGCAATATCCTATCTAAATATAACATTGCCAGCATATAAATAGTACATATATGTGGCCCACAGTACTATATGGCTCTGAAACTTGATCTCTAAACAAAAGAGATGGGCCTGGCGCGTACTCCCTATGCTGATTGCTAACAACTATGGTTTGAGCATTGTGAACCATTAAAGTTGTACAAATATTTCACATGTATTTAAACTGAATTATGGAGATAAGCATGGCCAATTAGATAAGAGCCCTCACTCTTAAACTTTCGCTGTGCTGAAGGCGAGGGACACTGTTAATAGGGAAAGCTAATCCACATGCAAAATTCATTCCAGCACTACTAGAAGTTGTGTGTGTGGACTATGGTTGAGTTCAAAGCGAGTGAGCGCCAAAAAACTCCCCCGATGTGTCTCCACCTTGCCGTGGTGGGGGAGCTTGCGTGTCCCATCGACCCCATTTGCTTGCCGATGGATGAAAAACTACATATCGGACAGCTTATGGGATAGGGACCAGACTAAGAGAGACACAACCTGCTGCTCTGCGGGTAAGACTGAGGATAGCAGTCAAAAAATTAAATCAGGTGCACGAAGGCAGACGTTCTTGGTCCGGACAAAACTCTTAAGGCTCCCTGTCGAGGGCTGTGGCTGAATGCCTCTAAGCCACAAACCCTCGGATCTGAGAGCTGGGCCGATACTCGCCTACCGAAAAATAGAGGCGTGATACTGAGCAAGCTAAATGCTCAGGTCTGATACATGTTCGAAGCTCTCAGCTGGGGGATATGAGGGATTCCCGGATGAGAGGGCCTGGCCGTTTCTCGTTCACTGCTGCACGAAGGTAAGGTGCTGAGCCGGCAGCACATGTAGCCTACCTCGTGAGCGAGTAAAAAAAGTCAGAAAAGTGCCCCAGTCGAAGGAAATGGTTACGAAAACTGTCTGTATCTAACTCATAGAGAGTGTAGACAAAAGTGGAAGAACGTCTCAATGACGCGAAATGGAACGCACGGCAAGCGAACCTATTGCGTGGTCTGAAGTCAAAAGCAAAAGCTTACCGAGTGGATGTCGCTCGCAGTCTGACCGCTCCTGGTGTGTGCTTGAGCGATCAGTGGCATGCGAAATGTCCAACACATGGAAGTGAGGAACTAAAGCAGCCATGAGCAAGACGTGGCAACTCCTCGGGTGACCCAGTCTCAGAGCAATATGTGCCGGCTCTGCAATTATGGAAGCCGCCTTGGATAGCAAGGGAATGCCCATGGTCTGCCCCTGCCTTCCCTTGAGGGCCGACCGCGATGTTGTTGATCGTTCTATCTTGACCAGCTGAGATGTGGGCGACATAACAACAGTCTAACGTGCCTCAAAACCAGAGGAAGGCTAACCTCATTAAAAAATGCCCGCCGGAAGCCGGAAGTGTCGTCCTACGGGTGGCAAACTAAAAATTGACACTACGCAATTACGTCCGAGTGAAATGTCTCGTCCGAATGTCTCTCGTGCTAGGAACAGCTCTGACTACCTAGTTTCCGAATGCCGCTCTTGTTCGGAACAGCTCTGACTAGGTAGTTTTCCGAATGTCTGTCGTGCCTGGAACAGCTCTGACGGGCGCAACGACAAGCACATGTCCGAAAACTCGCTGAGTGGATGCCGTCTGCAAACCTGTCTGGTTTGTGCGGGAATGGCCCGGGGCAAACGAAATGACCAGTATATTGAAGAGAGGATTTAAAGCAGCCATGAGCAGGACGTGACGATTTCCCTCGGTGAGCCCAGATCCAGGGCGTTATGTGTCGGCCCTGCAACTATGGAAGCAACCTTGGATGGCGGAAAATGCTATGGACTGCCCCTGCCTTCCTTTGAGGGATGACCGTTGGCCTCGACCGTTCAACCTTGGCCAGCATGGTTGTAGATGGCACCACAAAAGTGAGAGTCTCCCAGGAATGCTACCTGGTCAAAAAAGCACGCTGTAGTCGGAATGTGTTGGCCTACGGGTTTCGGCCCAAGGGCGCATAACAGACACACCGCATTCACATCTGAAAAAACACTCTGGATGAACGAAAAGAAGAAGAAGAGCGCCAAAAAATATTAATTATCTTTAATATACAGTCATTAACAGAGGTCAGCATGGCTGATTGGATAAGAGAACTCACTCTTAAACTTCCGGTGTGCTGATGCCAAGGTAGTATGTTCAACCCCTACTCTGTCAGTTGAACTAAAATGTTGACTTCTCATCCTTGTCTTGGGTACATAAATTACAAGTACCTAAGAAGTTGGAGTGGGTTCACCTGATGGCGAGGGAAACTGGTAAAAGGCAAAGCCAGCCTGCACATTAAAATCAGTTCTTCTTCTTCTTCTTCTTCGTTCATCCGGAGTATTTTTTCGGACGTGATTGTGTTGTGCCTGTTTACAGCAGAGCTGCGTTCTTGCGCCGTTAGGCCGACACATCCGACTTCTGCGGGCATTTGTTGACCGGGTTAACCTTCCCGGAAAAAATCAGTTCAGTGTACTGGAAGTAATAGCATGTGTATGGACTACACTTGAGTTAAAAGTGAGCAAATGCAAAAAAAAAAAAAAAAAAAGCAATCATCTTTTCTTACAGCTAAAATGCACAAGTCCTCAAGCTATTGATAGCAAACAGGTCCTACTTGCAGAATTGTCACTACTGTTTCAGTCTCACAATAAAACACATACAAATTAACATTGGTATCTTCTGTGCCAACATATGTATTTCAGTATTTACTGTTTCAGATATAAATGTAGATAAATATGTACAAGTGGAAAAAGAATTAGCTACAACACTGAATCTAATGTTACATGTACAAATTGAGAACAAGACACTAAAGAAAACAGACAACTATTGAACATCCTACAAAAGAGAAGGTTGTCCTTGCTTGGTCACAATATGAGACATGAAGGTCTATTACTGGAGGGCAAGAGAAACAGTACATCCTAGAAGCATACATGTGTATGTAAAGACACTGGATCACAAACAAGCTGGAAAGAGTTGCTAGGAATAGGAGACAGCTGAGGGACATGGTCAGACTCTTCAACACTAGTCTTCGGACTGATTGATTCAGTGAATGAATTAATATAATGATTGACTGATTGATTGATTTAAGAACCGACATCACAGCATTCAGGGCATTCCCATAAGCGCTCCATCCCCATCCTCAGAAGCCAGCGAAGAGTTCCAACCCCAATAGTACCAGTAGCAATCTGATTATATGTGTGCCTCACCTTTCCTCTAAGCGTCGAGCATCGGCCAGATCCCCTCGTCACTCCACGCTGTCGCATTCTTGCCAGACCACGGTGATCCATTTGCTTCTCCGTGGTGTACACGTGCTCCCACAAGGCCGCAATCACGTCTGCCTTATCATGCATCAATACTCCACCAAGTTTTGCAGAGCCAGCCAATCTGTCCGACTGTTCATTCCTCAGCATGCCCCGGAGAAAAGATCCAGACGATGCTTGCCTGAATTAATGTCAATGTGAAGTAAAGATGCCGACATAGTATTGATCACATAATCCATTCAATGCCGATTGATCTAAAAATATATGAGGCTGGGGGGGGGGGGGGGGGGGGGGGGGGGATTGCACTCATGGTCTTAATGACGCAATCCAAACACAAACCTTCAATCTTCAGAGTGCAAGGCAGATAGCTTGAACCCTCTGCCACAGACACCCCTGTACTTTTTTTTGTTCACGCACTTACACATATACACGTGGTTACAACACATAGCTAACATTGACTTCATTTCATTGTAACCACATGGGTCAGAATTGCACCCATACATATCACAAGCATACATACGTAGATTCTGTTCAGCACAATTAATTATTTGTCTGTTCATATTTATGTATAACCTTCACATATTCTAGCGTGATTTATTATTGTTGCTCCAATATCTATTAACTTGTTTACTAACCACCTCTTAGACTTTTGTATTGTTTGTTATTGATGTTTTAATGATATCTATTACTGTTTCCTTCACAAATGCCAGCACCCAGCCTCATACAACATCCCTATGCATGTCTCATATTCTGTTGTTCGAGACTCATCCCTGACAGAGGACCTGCTCTCAGACATGGCAAGTACAAGTTTATGATAGAACTGTTCTGTGTACTTAAGACTTTTAGTGTAGTGTATGGCACTGCATCACGTGATACAAACTCTAGCACAAAGCAAGCATGACAGGAGGTTTCAGATCTTCAGAAGAGGTCTTCTCGTTTGCTGAATGTTTCAGCCCAGTTACCTATTAATACCATCTCATGTTGGTGTCTCAGTTATACATACATGCAACAGAGATCTTCTTCTTCACTGATGTTCTAGTACTGTTTGCACAAGTCGTAAGAAGAGGTGTAAAAATACAAGGCTCTGTGCTTACATTGCACACATTACATATTTTGGAAATTGTATATAGTAGATTTCTATAAATGTAAGATGCCTCCTTTCCTCCGCTAGCATACGGGAGACCCTTGGACAAGGTGGAGTACCCCGATCGGTGTTACTGGAAGTAGGTAGTGGATGGAGCTGGATGAGCCGCTGATAGATAGTTGTTGGATATGGTGTCAAGTTTTGTGGTGGTAAGCAGAGGATCTCTTTGTAGAGACTATGGCTGTGATCACCGACCCATAGCAAACTACCTTCTTTACAGATGCCTCGTTACTCACTGGTTCTGTGTCTCGAGAAGAGGAAAGCTGGAGTATGTTGTCACAAAGGAAAATAGGCAAGGGGAGACCAAGAGAGATGTTGGACAGTCTGACAGCATGGCATGAAGAAACGTATTAGAAATTATTGGAAGCACAAGAGACAAAAGTCTGTGGACAGACATGGTCACCAACACCACATGGCATGGATTATAAGAAGATTATTTGTGGAAAAATTTGATAAATTAGAACAACAAAATAAAATATTTATAGCATGTAAATCCCTTATGTGAATGCAGAAATCAAGATGTAACCATAACAGTAACTTCCAGACAATCAGTCAGTGAGTGTCCTATATGCTATATTTACGATGGAGTCACATATTCAGAAACATCACACCGGTATTTGTCTTGAGTAACCTCACATGGCTATCCTACCCTTGATGTGAATGTAATAGTAGCGGGTTCGACCGTGCCGCGACCCGACCTGAAAACGGAAGTGATATACCACGACACCCCGTAATGATCCACTGTGTCTCAAAAGTCGCTATGTAAAGACCATTCATGCTTTCGACATCATTAATTCATTCAAATATCACATGAGAATAACAAACGTCATCTTGGCTTCAGCAGAAAAGGTCCCTCTGATATTCCATGCATAGCGATTGGTTGAAATTATCATGGCATTAAAACAAATTAAAATTATATTTCATACTTATTGTAATTAATTTTTTTTCTGGTGCTGTTCATAGAAAACCATCAATTTTAGATGGATTTTCGAATTTTGCATCCAAGTTTACATACATTTGGAAAGTTTCATCGCAAACTTGCTCGAATTGTATCTGAAATCAAAATTTTCTGCGAAGTCGTGCCTTTGTGAATGGGGAAACCCATGGGCCATAGCGGCCATGCATGCACACATCAATCGAACTGGCATGTACACTGTCACTTTGTAACACTCAAAACGTACAATTTGAACTACTAAAGTTAAAGAAAATACAAGTTTAAAGATTAATAATAATTTATTTGTATACTTGTACTATTTTTTTTTTATCATTTAACATGGCGAAACATGTTTGAAGTCAGTTTTTCATATCCGTCTGTGACCCGTTTGAGACAAATCTGAATCTCTCGCAGGACTGGTAGCATCCAAAATTAATTTTTTCTGGCGCTTTTAATAGAAAATCATCAATTGTAGATGGATTTTCGATTTCTGCATCCAATTTTACAGATAGTTGGAAAGTTTCATCACTAAACTTGCTTCAATTGTGGTTGAAAAACAAATTTTCTGCGAAGATGTTACGACCATGAGTGCCTTTATGAATGGGAAACCCAAAATGGCAGCCGGTGTTTGACTATATTATTAATTTTTGTGGAACTATTATTGTGTCCTCGCTAGTATAGTGGTAAGTATCCCCGCCTGTCATGCGGGAGACCTGGGTTCTATTCCCTGCCAGGTAGGCAAAAAAAATTTTTTTTCATTTTTCAGAAATGTATTGGTTGATATAATACAAATTTTACACATTACGAACTAAAATATTATATAGAACAGAGAAATTTGAAGCTTATGAATAAAGTGTGCTCTATGGAACTGCGACAGCTGCCGATACTTACTTTTTATAACAACTAATTTGGTACTGTCATTCGGAAGAGTGCCCATTTTTTTTTTTTTGTCGCAGTGATACTTCTATTTTGCGTTCATCCGGAGTGTTTTTTCATATGTGATTGCGGTGTGTCTGTTATGCGCCCTTGAGCCGAAACCCGTAGGCCAACACATCCGGCTTTAGCGTGCTTTTTTGACCAGGTAGCATTCCTGGGAGACTCTCACTTTTGCGGTTCCGTCCACAACCCAGCTGGCCAAGTTGGAGCGGTCGAAGACAACAGTCGTCCCTCAAAAGAAGGCAGAGACAGTCCATGGCATTTTCCGCCATCCAGGGTGGCTTCCATAATTGCAGGGCCGGTACATATCGCCATGGTGCTGGACTCACCGAGGGAATCGTCACGTCCTGCTGATGGCTGCTTTAATTCCTCACTTCAATATATTGGGCATTTCGTTCGCCCCGGGCCGTTCCCGCACAAACCAGGCTGGTCTGCAGTCAGTATCCACTCAGCGAGTTTTTCGGACATGTGCTTGTCGTTGTGTCCATCAGAACTGTTCCAGACATGAAGGACATTCGGAAAACTACCTAGTCAGAGCTGTTCCGAACAAGAGTGGCATTCGAAAACTAGGTAGCTGTTCCTAGCACGAGGGAAGACTAGTTAGAGCTTTTCCGGTCACGAAAGACATTTCACTCGGACGTAATTGCGCAGTGCCGATTTTTATTTTGCTGGCACTTCCGGCTTCAGCGGGCATTTTTAATGAGGTTAGCCATCCTCGGTTTCGAGACAAGTTAGACTCTTATTTCGACTTCCGCACAGCGAGCTTTTGCTTCGGGCTGCCACGTATTGGATTCGCAAGCCAGGCGTTCCATTTCGTGTTAACGAGACAATTTTCCACCTTTGACTACACTCACTCCATGAGTACGGTTACAGACTATCTTCAGAACGTGCGTCCGAAGTGTTTTTCCACCTTTAGTACTCGCTCACGAGATAGGCTACATGTGCTGCCGGCTCAGCACCTTACCTCCGTGTGTCTGTGGATGAGTAAAGGCCAGGCTCTCTCATCCGGGGATCCCTCATATCCCCCAGCTAAGAGCCATCAAACGAGTATCTGCACCAAGCATGTAGCGTGCTCAGCACCTCACCTCAATTTTGATGTAGGTTTGTGTCGTCCATACACCTTGGCAGGGAGCCTTAGAGGTTATGTCCGGACTGTGATTATTGGCATCGTTTGCCTGGTTTAGACTGCTATCCTCAGTCTACCTGCAGAGCAGCAGGTTGTGTCTCTCTTAGTCTGGTCCCTATCCCAAGAGCTGTCCAATATGTAGTTATTATCCATCGGCATAGCGCTTGGGGTCAGTGGGACACTCAAGCTCACCCACCACGGCAAGGTGGAGACACATCGGGGGAGGTCGCAGTGATACGATACCGTCGATTGATCACGCTGCGAATAATGCTCCCTAATAATAATTTATTTGTATGCTTGTACTATTTTGTAATCATTTAATATGACAGAACATATGTTTGAAGTCAGTTTTTCATATCCGTCTATGACCCATTTCTTCTTTTCGTTCATCCGGAGTGTTTTTTCAGATGTGATTGCGGTGTGTCTGTTATGCGCCCTTGGGCCGAAACCCGCAGGCCAACACATCGACTTTAGCGTGCTTTTTTGACCAGGTAGCATTCGTGGGAGACTCTCACTTTTGTGGTGCCTTCTACAAACATGCTGGCCAAGTTAGAACGGTCGAAGACAACGGTCATCCCTCAAAGGAAGGCAGGGACAGTCCATAGCATTTTCCGCCATCCAAGGTTGCTTCCATAATTGCAGGGCCGACACATAACGCCCTGGTTCTGAGCTAGCCGAGGGAATCGTCACGTCCTGCTCATGGCTGCTTTAAATCCTCACTTCAATATATTGGTCATTTTGTTTGCCCCGGGCCATTCCCGCACAAACCAGACAGGTTTGCAGACGGTATCCACTCAGCGAGTTTTCGGACATGTGCTTGTCGTTGCGCCCGTCAGAGCCGTTCCAGGCACAACAGACATTCGGAAAACTACCTAGTCAGAGCTGTTCCGAACAAGAGCGGCATTCGGAAAATAGGTAGTCAGAGCTGTTCCTAGCACGAGAGACATTCGGACGAGACGTTTCACTCGGACGTAAATGCGTAGTGTCAATTTTTAGTTTGCCACCCGTAGGACGACACTTCCAGCTTCCGGCTGGCATTTTTTTAATGAGGTTAGCCTTCCTCGGGTTTTGAGACTCTTGTTTCGGCTTCCACACAGCAAGCTTTCGCTTCGGGCTGCCACGTAATGGATTCGCAAGACAGGCGTTCCATTTCGTGTCAACGAGACAATTTTCCACCTTTGACTACACTCACTCCATGAGTGTGGTTACAGACTATCGGACGACTGCGAGACGTGCGACCGAGGTGTTTTTCCACCTTTTTTACTCACTCACGAGGTAGGCTACATGTGCTGCCGGCTCAGCACCTTACCTCCGTGCGTCTGTGGGCGAGTAACGGTCAGGCCCTTTCATCCGGGGATACCTCATATCCCCCAGCTAAGAGCCATCGAACGAATCTGCGCTGAGCATGTAGCGTTGTCAGCACATCATCACAATTTTGATGTAGGTTTGTGTCGGCCAGGCTCTCACTTCCGAGAGTTTATGGCTTAGAGACGTTCAGCCATACACCTCGGATGGGAACCTTAGAGGTTATGCCCGGACTGAGATTTAGGGATCGTTTGCCTGATTTTGACTGCTATCCTCAGTCTTACCTGCAGAGCAGCAGGTTGTGTCTCTCTTAGTCTGGTCCCTATCCCACGAGCCGTCCGATATGTAGTTTTCACCCATCGGCAAGCACATGGGGTCGATGGGACACGCAAGCTCCCCCACCACGGCAAGGTGGAGACACATCGGGGGAGATATGACCCATTTGAGACCGGACTGGTAGCTTGGAGGTAATAGACACACTGAAGAGTTCCAAAGTCACAGCAAACATATGAATATTTTATACAGATACACCTTCACAAAAATGTGAATATCTTCACTTAGAATTGACATACAGGCATCAATGACGTACCATTAGATTTGGTTTTTCAAGGCCAATCTATCTGTGGTTGTCTCATTAGTAAATACTCAATTTGAAAATCTGATCAAAAATGCTAGTAATAGTTATGGTGTGTTGGTTGGTGAGATTCCTCGGCAAGACTGAGTATCAACTCCAGTACACTGGCATACTGGTCATCTGTGCAATGGAAAGGCCTTATTTATTGCAGTGAAGCTGGCTGGAGACTTCTCTACACATTGGCACACTGGTCGTCTGTGCAATGGAAAGGCCTTATTTATTGGAGTGAAGCTGGCTGGAGACTACTCCAGACCCAATAAAGCTTGGAAACCAACAGATATACAAGACTGGTACTGTAACTTCACATCACTGGAGAGGCATATTGATATGTAACCAGGTCAAGATATACCACAGCACATACAGTCTGGCTGGGATTGGGCCTGGGTTGGTGATGTTCCCTCCACAGGTTTTAGGTGTTCCATTACCACATGTTATACAATTCAAGGTTGGTGAATCAGCCATGTGTACATGTGGAGTGGCACCGCAAGACTGTCCAAATTATGACATATCTAGGCAAACCTTCTGGCCTAGAGAAACAACAGTTGGAAGATGAAACTCTGTGGACCATTGAGTGAACTGAAAAAGACAGTGAAATTCATACAACAGACAACATTGCAGAAATAGACAAATTTCAAGCAGATGAAAGAATAAGGTATTTCAATGTTATCCAATACCTACCTGCCAAAGCTGACTAAACTGTCTGGATCATGCTCAATGAATAACTTAGTGAGCAAGTGTGGGTGTAGTTTTGCAACTTAAACCTGAGCAGTACATTTGTTGCCACAAATACTTTCATTGATCATGCTGCGTATGGTTAGAGAGAATGCTGTGCTTTTGATGTCAAACAACACTGCTTAGTGAATTTGATGATTGATCCATTCTGTTCCAGTATAAATATTAAAGAGGAATGTGTAATCTTCATATACTGTCTGTATTCATATTTTAATGTATCAGGCCTGGTGTTTCAGTCATAGGTTACTGTCATCTCATATTACATAGGTATCTCCATATGTGCTCCAGGCAGCCCCCCCTCCCCCACATTGCACAAACTCGATAGCATTTAATCAGTCATGTGCCATCTCTACAATGAATGTTGTCTTCAGTGGATCTCCATCACTGCCTGTCTTTTGCCTTGATTGCACATTTTTTCATCCATCTCTTGATATCTTCCCACTTGTATGATTGTCTACCTCTTGCTCAGTTGTCTTTATCCTAGGTTTTGTAAATCTTGCTCGCTTTCTGCTAGTAACACTGTATCATCAGCATACCTAAGATTGTTTATGATTCTTCCTTTCATGTTAAGTGATTGTAGAATTGGTGAGGATCCAATGGTTTATTTATTCGTACTTACAAAATGTCTTTGCATTAGTGGAATATTTTCTTATGTGCTCATTTGCCTAAACAGAAACAATTGACAGAGTTCTATCGGCTGGCTGTGGACAAGGTCAATCTAAAGGAACACTGGGGGGAAGCCATTACATACAAAGATAAGATCAAAGTGAGTAGCAGCAAATGTTCCCTCAGCTGTAAACACCTGTATTAACCATGTAAATGCTGGAGCCCATATATTATTGTTTATCCAAAGAAACGTACCATATCTGTGATCTGTGGATGACTGTACCTGTTTAGGAGTATTAAAAAAAAGTCGCTTAAAAGTCGACTGCACCAGGTTTTATCCCATATGGCTCGTCTCTTTCCGCAGCGAGGAAAGCGTCGCACAAAGCACGAACTCCGTAGCTCTAGCAACGACCCACAGGAGTCTTAAAAAAAAATTCACCGTGAACCGAAGGACTCGGCCCGGAATCGAACCCACAACCTTCGGAGCCCGAGTCAGACGGCTTGACCACGGAGACTCCCAGAGAAATGACAACCTGAGTGTTTATTTTTACAAGGTGTCAATATAAATTCCCCAGGAAAACTTGCGATTTTCAAGAACATCAGATCAAAAGGGACGAAGCCAGATCAGAGAGCTGTGGATGGGGAGAGTAAGCGTGGGCACACAAATAATAGTCAGCCAACACAGAACTGTTGTCGTCAGCTGCTACCATGAAGGGAAATACAAATTCACTGTCATGAAGTTGGTAAAATGCTTTCTGGTGGCCTGGATGCTCAGATTTCCACTTGATTGTGCTGCTGCTTCTAATAAACCTCTAGACAAAAATGACATGAGGCATGGCTGCTACTGAAGATATTGGACAAAACCAGGAGAATAAGAACATCCAGCCTGATCATTACTTGGTGTGAAGTGGTATACTTCTTCTTCTGCGTTCATCTGGATTTTTTTTTCTTTTTCGGATGTGATTGCGTTGTGCCTGTTTACAGCATAGCTGCGTTCTTGCGCCGTTAGGCCGACACATCCTACTTCTGCGGGCATTTGTTGACCGGGTTAACCTTCCCGGGGAACTGGTATATTGTTTTATTCATTTGCAGATATAGTGTTTTTATTCAATGCACAGAATGACATCATCCAGTCTTCATTGTCTGTGCACTGTGTTAAATGGATGTCTATCTTGTCCAACAGGCTTCTCTACGCAGCAAGCTCCCAGAGGATCAACTGGATAGTGGGACTTTTCTGGACTATGTGCAACAGCTCCTCACGGACATGAGATGATCCAGACATCTTGGATTGACACAGAATCACACACAGATTACTGTTTAAGAATGCGAATGCAACGCAATCTTGATTGTGGAAGCTCTTCGCTGCAACACAGAAAATCATCAGGGTACAAATCTCATTGACAAATCATGTGTACTTACACCAAAATGACACAGTGTGGTAACTGTGAATGTGTATGGCATAATTATTTGTTTGTGTCTTCCCCTAAATAGTATTTTCACAGAAGCACGGATAAAAGATGCTAGCAGCAAGATGGTGAAAGCCTTTTTTGTGTGTGTAATTATTTCAGTCAAAGTAAAGATATGTTTTTTTAAACATTATTACATTGGTGACAATTTCAAGCAGAAATCATTATGAGTAGATGTTTTGAACAAACTGCCACGGGAATAAGCAGAAATTGTAGCAGTTTAGATGACTGCAAATCAAAGCTTCTAGATACAGCCAGTAAATTCATAAATGGCCTACAACATTGAATTTCAAGAGTAACTTCTTGGATTTTATGAGTATCAAATGTGGAGTATAGGGTAAAGTTGGGGGATTGGTAGTGATACTACTAGCTGTGAAATGTGTACAGAGTAGCAAACACCTGGAATTCCATGATCATCTAACTTGGTCAACAATGTTAGCTTCAAATCAGTTTCATTTCTTGTAAGAAAGGAATGGTATGTCAAGCCCTGTATTTTTTACTATATTGTCGAAGAGATGCCTGAAACAAGAATAGATGTTGAAGCTTGCAAAAGGAATAAGAAAGCTAGTTACACCTACTACTATTTGGTGAATTATGTTTTATGAAGCCACCTGCAGCTCAATATATGCAACTTAAAGACGCATTTCTATCTGATTTGACTTTGTCTCCAGTAGCTTGTCTCTTCATTTTTCAAATGGTGGCAGTTAGTATATTATAAGATTACAAGAATTGTCTATATTAACTAATAACCACTTTCTTTGGTCATGTGATAAGAAGAGAGGCATTGAAGAACATTGTGACATCAGGAAAGATCAAAGGGAAGAGTGCCAGATCAAGAAATTATGCTGGATGGATTGAGGTGGCATGGAGCAGAGTTGATCCAGAACACCAGACAGATCTGTGAAGACATGAATGCCTACGTCAGCTGGCAGGGCACGTGATGATGATGTGCCAATCTATTTTTCGTCGTTTCTAGAACCCAAAGAATTTATACCATCATCGTGTAGCAAGCAGTTCCTTTGCACGATATACAAGTTTAACAGTTCTGGATCTTGTATAGGCAGGAAATAGATTTTGCATTTTAATTTCATTGGTAATTGCCAGTGTAATATTTCATCATCTCAGAATAAACTGCCATAACATGTCCGATTACAATTTGATCTTTGTGCCACCTTGTTTTATATGGATCCCACAATGTAGCATCACGTGGGAACTAGCACATTACCAGAGTGTTGAGAAGAGCATTTAAATAGAATTATGAACATTGGAATCCTATACCAACATTGGCTAGCAATGGAAATTGTGGAAAATAAGGATACAGTATAATGAAGCGGTTCATTAATCAGTCAATCAGGTGCCAACTCCACAATGAAGGCGGGCTGCAATGGATCTCCAACACTGTCTGTCTCTCACCTTGACTGTACATATTGTCAGATTGATGTTTGTCCATCTCTTGATGTTGTCCACTTGCCCTGAACCTACAAGAGTGTTATGTCTTTTAACTTGGCCAAAATATTTAACTTGCCTCTTTTTTATTTTTTCATCATCTCTTTTCATTCCCGGGTTTTCTAGAACCTCTGTATTTGATTGTTTTTGTTTCAATGAAATACGACATATTCTTCTGTATACAGTCGAGTCCACTTAAGTTGAACTCGGATAAGTAGAATTTCGCGTCAACGTCACTGGCCATTATCCTTCTTTATCATTGTATAAAAAGTTCTTCTTCTTCTGCGTTCATCCGGATTTTTTTTTCGGATGTGACTGCGTTCTTGCGCCGTTAGGCCGACTTCTGTGGGCATTTGTTGACCGGGTTAACCTTCCCGGGGGATAAAAAGTTCTGATAGGTCAAATTCGGTTAACTCAAATTTTCGGATTAGTCAAACATAAAATTGAATACCGACTATGTGTTTATGTTTAAGTCGAACTGTTCATTTCACACCAAAAATTAAAAACATTGTTTCACGAAAGAATTATTTTTAGTCAGCCTGGAGAACAACAATCTCGCACATACGATATCACGCTACATGTCAACAAGTTACATAAACACACGTAGTATTGTTTGGCGCTCACAGAAGGAGAAGAAAGAGTTGAAACAAGAAGGCAGAACTTTAGACAGCGAGCTAGAACTGCCATGTGCAATTTTGTTGATGCTGCCCCTGTATAATGATTCACTGTGATTACATTGGTAAATGTACCAGTAAATGGGCCTTATTGCAAAAGCAGAAGAAGTTGCGCGTCTTGGAGGTCAGACAGACTGGAATTGTAGTGCTGGCTGGCTCGTTTCAAAAATGGAATGACTATTCACAAAAATGTGTGGTCACGTGACCTACATTTGACAACATTTGTGTTTGTGGAACTATCATTGTGTCCTGGTTAGTGTCTCTGCCTGTCACGCGGGAGACGGGTTCGACTTTCTGTAGGCAATGTTTTTTTTCTTCTAAGTTTTAATAAAACATATTTAATATTTTTTATTGAATTATTAGTTAATTCTATTTGTCAAATAAAACATCACTGTACATAGTGTGTCCTTGTCAACAAATATCGTCTTTGTGAGGTTTAATAGAAAAAGAACTTGCAAAATACAACAGACAAGACGAGAGAATAATTTCTTCAAATTTGTGTGAATAGGGGCTCCTATTATTCACAATCAAAAGACGACATTGCATCATGTACAAGCATGTGTGTGAAGAGAAACAGTCAGTTGCCGAAATGACTCACTTATGGATAGAAGACGTACTCAGACCTTCTTCTTCAGCGTTCCGAGCCATTGAGGTTCTTTGCTGCAGATACAATGTCTCCATTCATCTCTCTGGTTGACTTTCTCTTGCCAGTCGCTGATTCCAAGTGCTTATAGGTCTGTTATCTCCCCACCGTCTTCTTGGTCTACGGTCATTTATTTCCTGAGTGTAAGCGAGTTTTGTTTCCCTATTATCTTCCATTCTTTCTATATGCCCCAGCCGTTGTAGTCTATTAGCCTTCATTATACCAATAATTAGCGGGGACTTAGATCATAAATGTCTTTGTTACTTCTTTTCCACTTTCCACTTTGTGTATCCCTAATGGGTCCAAAGATGTGTCTTAAAACTTTGTTCTCATCGTTGTACTCCAGGTTTCAGAGCCATACAGCACAACTGGTCTGATCAGTGTTTTGTATATTGTGATTTTGAGGTTACGAGATAGTGCATTTGATTTTAGTAGATGTAGTGCGTAGTATATCTTATTTCCAGAATTGATTCTAGTTTGTATTTCTTCCCTTATGATGGAGCAGTTGAAGATCATACCCAGGTATTTGTATGCTTCCTTTCTTTTAATTGATGGTCATATTATCTATTTGTATGTGGCCAGAGATTTTAGCCATTCCTTCTCTTGAAATTACCATATATTCTGTATTATCTTGGTTGATAACCAGCCCCATCTTTTGGGCTTTTTCATTTAAGTGAGTCAATATTATATCCGAGCATCCACCGGAATAAGTGGACAACTCTGCAGCTGAGCAGAGCAGGGCACTCACTTGTCCTTGCAGTCGGAAATCGCTGTCAAAAGCAGAGGTAAAAAGACCACCATGTGAATGTGGAAGGCAAGGGGAAACCACCACATTATCTTCCCAAGACTTCATGGAAAACATATATCAAAGTTAGTGAAGAACGTTAATGGCTGTCTTAGGGCATCCTCGTCCGGTAGGGACAGTCATGAGCCACAGGTGACACCAGACCGTCATCCAGCTACTGATGGCAAAATCTTAACTAAAATAAATAAATTTAGAGTAGGAACATGGAATGTTAGGACATTAAATGAGCTAGGAAAGTTGACCAATGTTCTAAGAGAGATGGATAGCATGAATATGAATATACTAGGCGTTAGTGAGATGAGATGGAAGGGATCGGGCAAAATTATAGCTGACAATCACATAATAATTTATTCTGGAGGGGATACACATGAAAAAGGTGTAGGAATAATATTAGACGAAAAAACAGCCAAGTCAATTAATGGATACTGGTGTATTTCAGATAGAGTTATTATGGTAAAAATCAAAGGCAAACCAATAGATATAAATATTATACAAGTATATGCACCAACAGCAAGCAGTAGTGATGAAGAAATACAACACTTTTACGACGAAATAGAAATGGCGATGACTCAAATTGGATCACAAGAAATAAAGATAATACTTGGTGATTTTAATGCAAAAGTAGGAAAGGGAAAAATGGAGGATGTAGTGGGGAATTATGGTTTAGGTACAAGAAATGAAAGAGGGGAAAAGCTAATAGAATGGGCAAATATTAATGATATGATAATAGGAAACACCATAAAAGACGACTGTACACATGGATAAGCCCTGATAAGAAAATACGCAACCAAATTGACTACATACTAATTAATAAAAGATTTAGAAATGGCTGAAATGCTTTAATTAATGTAAAGACAATGCCTGGTGCTGACTGTAATAGTGATCATGTACCACTATGTGGACAAATAAAAGTAAGATTAAAGAGAGGGAAAACAATGGTTAAGAACATGAGACTTAATAAAGAGGTTCTGAAAATAGATAAAGAAATGCAAGAACAATACAGAGTGACTGTGAAAAATAGGTACAATGCAATAACTAAAATACAGAGTATAGATGAACAATGGGAAATGTTAAGGGACTCCATTCATCAAACTAGCAAAGAAGTATTACCGGAGAGAGGCAAAATAGCTAAGAAAAAATGGATGAATGAAGAAATCTTAATGCTGATGGACAAAAGAAAACAGAGTAAAAATTACAAACAAGAATATGCTAAGATAAATAAAGAAATAAAAGATAAATGTTGGAAGGCAAAAGAAAGTTGGTTAAACGAGCAATGCAAAAAAATTGAATTAAATTCCATTAAAGATACAAAAAATATGCACAGACAAATCAGTGAGCTTACAGGAAAAAAAATAAGAATAAATACAGGGTGTTTGAAATCAAAAACAGGAAATATAATATTAGAGGAAGATGCTATAATGAAGAGGTGGAATGAGTATATAAGAGAATTATATGAAGGAGAAAGGGCAGAATTAACAGAAGATAGTAACTTAGAAGGTCCACCTATTCTGAAAGAAGTCGCTGACGCTATGAAACGTATGAAGAAAGGAAAAACAGCTGGGCCAGATGAAATCACAATAGAAGAATTATAAGTATTGGGAGAATTTGGAGTAGATATATTAACCAAAATGTTGAATGTTATTTACAGCAGTGGATATTTACCCAGTGATATGCTGAAATCTGTATTTATAGCTATACCAAAAAGACCAGGAGCAATTGATTGTGAAGATTTTCGTACAATTAACCTTATAAACCATATCACTAAGCTTCTACTCAGAATCATAATGAGAAGAACCAAAAAGAAAATAAAAATGGAAATTAGTGAAGAACAGTATGGATTTGTGGAAGGAAAGGGCACAAACAATGCAATTTATACATTGCGGACACTAATAGAAAGGTCAATAGAGAAACAGAGAGACATATCATATATTTGTGCTTCATAGATTATACTAAGGCATTTGATAAAGTAAAACATGATGAACTGATTAAAATGTTGGAAGATATCAACACTGATGGAAAAGATTTAAGAATAATAAAGAATATTTACTGGAACCAAGTAGCAGCAATTAAAATGGGAAATAAAGAGGGTAGTTACGAACAGATAAAGCTAGGAGTACGACAAGGGTGTGTCTTGTCACCAGATCTTTTCTCCCTGTATAGCGAAGTAATAATGAGAGAGATCAAAGAGATGCCAGGAATACTAGTTGAAGGTTATAATATAAATAATATACGCTATGCAGATGACACAGTATTGGTGTCAGATAATTCAACAGACCTACAACAATTATTAGACGTTGTAGTAACAGAGAGTGCAAGGAAAGGACTCTCCTTGAATATCAAGAAAACAGTAACAATGGCAATATCAAAGAAAATGGTGACACCAAAATGTGACATAGAAATAGAAGGGAAAATCCTTAACCAAGTTGATAATTTTAGATACCTAGGGGCATTTATAACATCAGATGGAAGATGTACAACAGAGATTAGGAACAGAATAGGGCAGGCAAAAGCCGCATTTCAGAAAATGAAGAGTATCTTATGCAATAAGTCACTATCACTGAATGTAAGAGAGTGCTGAAATGCTATGTAGAACCAGTTTTGCTGTATGGCAGATAATCTTGGAATGTAAATGAACAAATTAAGAAGAAATTAGAAGCAACAGAGATGTGGTTCCTGAGACGAATGTTGCGAATTCCTTAGACTGCCAGAGTAACTAACGACGACTGCCTGAAACAGGTTAATGAAACTAGAACATTGTATACAACAGTGAAAGCTTTCACTGATACACCAGAAAATTGTACAGTAAATGAAAAGTGGGGTCAAATTAAGGAAACTCTTTGTACAACTGCCGTAAGGGTTTACGGCACTGTGGATCATAAGAGGCAGGACTGGTTTGCGGCCAACAGCGAGACTCTGCAGCCCTTGATTGATAAGAAGAAGAAAGCTCTCTTAAGAAACAAGGAAAGACCAACGCGTAACACTCTGAGTGAGCTAAGGCAAGCTAGGAAGGATGTGCAAAAGGCTGCCAGGCAGTGTGCAAATGATTATTGGATCAAGTTATGTGAGTCCATTCAAATCGCAAGTGATAAGGGAGACATAAGAAGCATGTATGAAGGAATAAAGAAAGCCTGTGGTCCAGTGATCAAAAGAAGTGCACCATTGAAAACCTTGACTGGAGAAGTCATCACTGATAAGAAACAGCAGATGGACAGATGGGTAGAGCACTATTTGGTGCTTTACTCAAGTGAGACCAAACTAGCGGATAATGCCCTCAACGCCATAGAGGCTCTACCAACTCTTGACCACCTGGACACACTTCCCACCATAACAGAAGTTAAGTGTGCTATAAATGAACTTGCATCTGGCAAGGCTCCAGGTAAGGATGGGATTCCAATAGAGGTTATCAGGAGTGGACAAGACACACTCACTATACAGATCCACCAGCTAATAGAGCTATGCTGGCGTGAAGGACAAGTCCCACAGGATTTCAAAGATTCAAGCATCATAACACTGTACAAGAACAAGGGCGATCGGAGCGACTGCAACAACTATAGGGGTATCTCACTTCTGTGTATTGTTGGAAAAGTATTTGCCAGAATTGTTCTGCGCAGACTTCAAGTCCTAGGAGATCAAGTCTACCCCGAATCACAGTGTGGCTTTCGACAGAACCGGTCTACCACTGATATGATATTCTCATTGCGACAAATGCAAGAAAAATGCCGTGAACAGAATCAACCACTGTTTATTGCCTTCATCGACCTCACAAAGGCATTTGATTTGGTCAGTCGTGAGGGTCTGTTCAAGGCACTAAAGAAGATTGACTGCCCACCAACTCTTCTGTCCATTGTGGAATCGTTCCACACAGGCATGAAGGGTATAATCAAGTTTGATGGTGCAACTTCTGAAGAATTTGAAATCAAGAGTGGAGTTAAAAGCAAGGTTGTGTACTAGCTCCCACCCTCTTTGGAATATACTTTTCACTTCTACTGAAATATGCATTTCGTGATCAGGATGGTGGTATATACATTCACTCACGCTCAGATGGCGGCCTCTACAATGCTCAGAGATTGAAGGCCAAGACCAAAATTAGGAAGGTACTGATCAGAGAGTTGCTTTTTGCAGATGATGCTGCAGTTACGACCCACTCTGAGGAAGAATTGCAATGTCTACTATCTGCATTCTCCAATGCTTGTTCTGAATTTGGTTTAACAATTAGCAAAAAGAAGACACAGATTATGTCACAAGGTGCACATGGGGTACCATCAATCTTTATTGACGACGCCGAACTAGAGATAGTAGACCATTTTACATATCTAGGATCAGTGGTAAATAGCAAATTATCCCTAGATCAGGAAATCAACATCCGGATTGGTAAGGCAGCAACAACAATGAACAGGTTAACTTAAGAAAAAGAGTCTGGGAGAACAGGAAGCTTACTGCCAAAACAAAAGTCCTTTTGAATAACGAAGACACAAACAATAGATTGCACGATTTATTGCCTGGCATATTTCGCTGCATCTCGTCAGGTACATACTGCAGAAATCACACAACTTACGTGAAATTAACTAGCATAGCATTCCATAGACTTTTCCTATGGACACTATCATAAGCCTTTTTAAAATTATTTTTATTATTGCTATTTATTTGTTCACTGTTTCCAATCATTTTGTTCAATACTACTGCATGCTATTAGTGTAAATGTGTGTAGTCTGGATAAGTAGAATAAATTCCTTCGGCCCCTGTAACTTCTACTTATCCAGACTCCATTGAATCTACATCTCCAAGGTATCTATTCGACTTTCTAGTTGCTTTTTCAATGTCCAGGATTGTGTACCAGAATAGTGTTTAATATACGTCATATTTGACAATTCCCCATTTTAATGCGTTGTTAATCTCTAGATACAGATTTCATGCTGATTAACTTAAATTATTTTTGGCCATTTTTATTCTTTTTGATTTCTATTTCACTTCTGTCATGTTAGGAGAAACTTGTTCTAGTATCTATCTGCCCGCTTGCTGTGATGTTCATTGATGGCCTCTCCTTTCAACTGCTAATTATGTTTTGGTTTTTTCCCCATGTTAATATCTAGTCCACTATGCCTGTTTACTTGTTCCACTAGCTTTTGTAACTTGCTCACTTTCTGCTAGTAACACTATAACACGTTTATGATTCTTCCATTTGTTTTAAGGCAGTTCCACTTTTTTTAAAATCCTTTCTGTGTATAGGATGGAGAGGCTTAGGGAACGAATAAGTATATCCGCACCTAATTGAACCCTCTTGTTCCCAGTACAAGTTACATATAAGTCCGATGCCTTTTTAGTCTGCTCCTATATTGTGTAATCAGTCATTCATGTTGTACTCAAAAGCTTTCTTGTAGTCTGTAAAACATTTTTCTGAACTACTTTGTATTTTTCAATTAGCATCCTCAAATTATTGTTTCTTTAGTGCCGGTGTTTGCAGAACCCAAAATGATTCAATTACTTTATTTTAGATTGAATTCTTTCTTGTTGGACCTTAGTTATCTTAGTTCATACCTTGATGACAATTTACGATGATTTTAAAACTACCAGTGTTTTGTTGCATGTAATTGTGATATTAAACAGTATATTTGACTACCAATTGACAGACGTTGAAAAACACATGGCAAGGGGTGTCTGCATGGTTCAGCAAGTTGGAACCTCAGCAAGATTGGCTAGCCGAAAGTGATTTGAGCATCAGAATCCCCGGGCTAATGGCATCTGCTGTTGGTGACTGCAGTGTTTGAAAATATTACGGGTCCAAGTTTTGTATTTATCTTGTGTTAACTTTACAGAGGGTGAATACAAAACATCGACCAGTAATATTTTTCCAACATTGCAGTCATTTAAAATACACCATATAATTAAATTGTCCAAAGGTCTTGCCTTAATTTTGAGTAGAATCACCAAAAAACAAGTAGATTGTGAGCCTTACTGAAACATTGATTACAAGAAATTGGATTGTTGGGACCAAAGCCCTGGTCAGCACAGAAACAAAATCATGTTTATGATCCAGAATCCATTAACTTTCTCTTTTTACTAAAATTCCTACACCTTTCCTGATGATCTCATCCGAGTTAATGAATATGTTCGTAATTTTGTTTATGAAATCAGGTTGGTAATTGTTAGAGATTGCATCTTTTCAGAAGAATTTGAGATGCATTCTCATTATTCACTAAACAAATCAAATAATGGAACCATAACTTAAAATGTCCAGTACTACAGCAAACTTGAGGGTAGTGGCCATCAAGCATTAATCAGGTTTTATTTGATAGAAAGAATGCTAATAACTTACTACACTATTTAAAATACTGCATATTTAAAATATTGCATTATTCAATTCAGCCAGTCCAGTCAGCTCTTTATAGAAGAATGACAAAGTCACATATTTTGAGAAATAAATTCCAGTTAAATAAGTTGGCACTAGTACTGGACACAACAGAAGTCTAGAATTCACAGCCCAATAAAAAGGACATTTTCAACATACATTTGAAAAAATACTCCAGCTATAGTAAAACAGCAGGTGCCATTAGCCTGAGGGATAAGTTTCTAATGCTCAAATCACTTCTTAGGGCTGGCCACTCTTGCTGAAGTTCCAACTTACTGGTAGGGGCATGTCTACCAGGTAGTGAGCCAAGGCAATTGGTGGCAGATAAGTTAGTGTGTCAGCGAGTGATATGTGCGTATTCCAAACAAACATTCCATAAACACGACGCTACACCAGTGAATTTACTCCCCACAATACAAATGACAAACAAAATGAGGACACTATATTCATGTATTTTAATGAACACACTAAAAGACCAGTAACCACCAGCACAAGCCTCATGTTTGTTCAGTACATCTGCTAGACTACATCATGGCAATTGTCTGGATCCAGACATCAGGATGATCGCTCGCTGAACCACTTGAGATAGCCCAGCAAGGCCACCTGGTGAGGATGTCAGCAGAAGAGCAGCCATGTCACCGGAAAGACTTCAGTTGTCTCTTGGTCTTGAATGATCCTTACAAGCAGGACTTTCCAGCATGGCCTGACCAGCAGGACCAGACAGGATGATTGTGTTTCACAGGATGTCTAGCAACACCGCAAACAGGAGATGGAGGCTGGGGGGATATTGGCCATCAAGCATCACTCATCCATACATGCATGGGGGTTTACTTGGATCTGAAAGATGTACAAGAAACAATTTAACAAATTATTTGTAAAATTATTTTATAAATTAAACAAAGTAACAAATTATTTTTTATTAATAGATATTCATAATTATAGCAGCAATCAAGTGATCAGGCGATCATCTTGGTACCCAAGAAATAGCAATTCTACAGAGTTCAAGCATATAGAGTAATGCATTTACAGCGTACAATACAAATTACAATACAATAAGAAAAGTCACTTAAAAGTCGACAGGGTCGACTTCATTGCACCGGGTTTTATCCCATATGGCTCGGTCTCTTTCCGCAGCACGGAAAGCGTCGCATAAAGCACGAACTCCGTAGCTTTTAGCGACGACCCACAGGAGTCTCCGAAATATTTAACTCGTAAACCGAAGGACGCGGCCCGGAATCGAACCCACAACCTTCGGAGCACGAGCCAAACGGCTTGACCACTTCGCCACAGAGACTCCCTACAATTTAATTATTACGAAATTATTAAGAAATTACAATACAATGTTCTTCACAACAGAAATTTGTCACATTATTGGCCTCTTTGTACCTTCAGATATACTATACAGTTGCCACAAACTAGCTAACTGATAGCAATACTGTTTACATGGTACAGTTAGTGATGGAATTGACAGAAGGCATAATTCAAAGATGTGAAGCAGTCAACCTGGTGAAACTCGGCATTACATCAAACCATGCACTGTATTGTACTGTAAATTAAATATTATCTATGTTCATAGATAATTTATGTTCTGGAAAGGTAACAGTCAAGAGAGGTAATATTCGTTAAATACAGACTGGGAAGCTGAGGGTGACAAATCTAATGTATATCATGTTGAGCTCATAAGGCCTTGTTTCAAACGCTGTCCACATAATTTCCTTTCTAGATATAATGGGCCTCAGCCAAAGCAAACATTCAAAACTAAACAAATGCATGCTTTTAAAAAATGCTGCAGTAAGCAAGGTTCCAAACATAACATACTAGTCATTGAACCAGTGGGGTCATTCATAAGGATGTTTGTTGTAATTCACACAAGGGAGAGGCACAGGCCTATATTTTCAGTAATTGCTATTACAAGTGTTAATATACAGTTGGTGAAAACTCCAGATCACCTTTTCTAAAGACTTTCTAATACCAATTTTAGGCTGGGAGTCCAGCGTAGAATTCAGGCGCCACAAAATAAATCTAGTCTAATTATTTAGTCTAATAATTAGTCAGGCTAAGAAAATTTATGGTGACTTCAAGCAAATGAATTTCGGAGTTACTATTCGCAATTCCATTGCGAATAGAGAAAAATTATATTCGCAATCGAAGTAGGTCACGTGATTATTCCTATGAATGTCCATATTACAATATTTTGTTGAGCTGTTAACGTGTCCTGAGTAGCATAGTGGTTAGTGTCTCCGCCTGTCACGCTGGAGCTCGAGGTTCGATTCACCGACTTTTTTTTCATTTTCAGGAATTAGGTGAACCAATGCTAGATACCTGCACACTTGTCTTTCTGTTCTTATCTGTCCTCTACTTTTGTTTGGGAAAGGAGCTTAGCCACCAGAACGCGAGTTATTTCTCTCTCCCTCTCTCGCTCTAAGTCTCGATCTCCCACCTCTGTCTTTCTTGTCTTTACCACTCTTTAAAGTCTTTCAACACATCTTTCTCATATCTCTGTGTCTCACACTATCTTCATTATTTATCTCTCTCCTCTCTCTTTTCCACCTTCAGATATACCGCCTTTCCTGCACTTTATTTGCGTAGCATTTCCTTATCCTTGTTTATTTATAAATTAATTAGGGCAGTCAATCGAAAGACTGGTGTTTGAATTGCCTAATCATGTCTCTCTGAGGCGAAGCATATTGCTGACTGTCAGTACTGTCAGCTTGGACCAGAACACAGTACTGTCAGCTTGGACCAGAACAGAGTCACTCAGAGGATGCAATGGAGGCCATAGAAAGTTGTCAAATTGAGAGAATCATCACTGCTGCGGTATTATCAGGACATAAATAGTAGGACGGTAACCTAAACAAACATGGATGCCTGGTATGGTACACAGTAAGTGTACACTAACAAAAGTACTCGCCTGGGGACAGAATTATTTGTAGGGATCGTTATTTGTATTGGGGATACCAGTTCTGAAAAAATTATTCTTGATAGGACTAACGTAAAATGTAAAAATAAAACGGGATGCCAAAATAACGGGCAGAAGTAAGAAGAGTGATTCATTAAAAAATACGGAGAATTCAGCAAAATGAAACTCGCAACCGTGAACATTCCTATTTAAATTAGGCACCTTCTTAATGGCCCAAACTAAAATTGACTAGTGAGGAGAAGCAGTGACATTGTTACTTCCCGCAATTCTATTGATCACTGGGCCAGGAGACAAAAATCTGCCATCACACTGTCACGTCACCCAACTGGCTTTAGTGGCAAAATAATTCTGAAAATGTTTTGTTCGATCACATTTCTATCGCGTATAATTATAATGTATCCGAAGTCACATCAGACAACCGAGTCAGTTTATAATAGTATTACTGGGTACAAAAGCATCACAAATAAGCAGATCTGATCAGCTTTACAGGATTCTGTAGTTGAATGTTAGTCATATTCTTTACAAGTTAATCACAGTATTAACCTAGCCTATAGTAATGTTACAATCTGTTCTAGGTTCAGTATTGAATTTGAATAATCAGGCTTTATAATAGCATGGAGCATTTTGTTACAAGGATAGCTCTCCAGAACATTATAGTTTAAAACAAACCTGCCTCCCACATGTTAACAGTAGTGAACTGGCATGCTGCCCAGGGCTACATGATGGCCATTTTTGCCAAGCTCTGCTCACAACTGATAAATTGCACAAAATCTTGATTTTGCTAATGCCTTTGACTACAAGTTAAATGCATGCTGTTTGACATGAATATGAACAGTTCCCTGTTAATGGGTATATTTAATTAACATACTGAGTATGATGGAGAAAGGTAAGAATTAACAGAAGAAAGTGATTTAGGTCCACCTAGCGAATTAAAGGATAGCCGCCGACACTTGAAAACATGAAGAAAGGAAAAACACCTGGGCCAGATGGAATCACAATAGAAGAAAGAATGAAGGGAATTTAGAGTAGATATATTAACCAAAATTATTTACAGCAGTGGATATTTACCAAGTGATATGCTGGAATTTTATAGCTATAACACAAAAGACCAGGGGCAATTGAATGCAAAAACTTTGGTTATAACATCAAAAACCATGTTACTATACTAAGCTTATACTACTTTCTACTAAGAAAGAAAATTGAAATCAAAATTAGTGTGAAGAACAGTACAGATTTGTTGATGGGAATAGGTAAAAACAATGCAACATACACATTACAAACACTAATAGAAAGATCAATCTTTTGTGTTTCATGATTTTACCAAAAGTAAAACAAACATTAAAAATTTTTTAACATTGATGGAAAAGATAGAATAGAGAAAATTTACTGGAACCAAGCAACAGCAATTAAAATGGGAAGTAAAGAGGGCAGTTTATTAAAAAAATAAAGCTATGAGTATGACATGGATGTGTCTTGTCATTGAATCACTCTTCCCTCTAGCAAAGTGATGAGATATGAAAGTGAAGCCAGGAATACTAACCAATATAAACAATATACACTATGCACAGTATTGTAAAGTAGAGTGCAAAGAAAAGACATGTAAATAGAAAAATATTGGACAAATTCTTAACCAAGTGGATAATTTAAAATACCTGATGCATTTATAACATCCAATGGAAGTTGCACAACAGAGATTAGGACTGGAATAGAGCAAAAGCTGCATTTCAGAAAAGCTTATACAGTAAGTCACTACCAATGTAAGACAGTGCTAAAGTGCTCGAACTTGTGCTGTATGGCAGTGAATCTTGGAATGTAAATGAACAAATTAGGAAGAACTTCGATGGGTGTGGTTACTGAGACGAATATTGCAAATTCTTTGGACTGATAAAGTGTCGAACAACAACTGCCTGAAAGAGGCTAATAAAACTAGCACATTAAACAATAAGAAAGACGACATTTTCTTTGGTCATGTGATGAGAAGATGGCATTGGAGAATGTGACGACTGGAAAGATCGAGGGGGAAAAGAGGGAGAGACCTAAGAGAAATGATGCTGGATGGACAGACGGTGGCATGGAGGAATAACCAAGTTGATCCAAAACAAGACAAGATGAGAACGCCAGTTGGCATGGCACTTGACTGGCACTATGGGAAGCGCAATAGTCATATACTCATATGAGACAGGGAATCTATCTATCATGCAAATCTAAATTTATTCATGTAGGAAGCAATGGTGGCAAGAGATTTTTTTGTTGCTATTGATTAGTTAAAATTGTATAACTTACCTAGCCCTCATCTTTCTCCTCTTCCTCTGCAGCCTTCGCATACGCTTCTTTCTCCACTAAAAGAAGGAAAAGGATAAAACTTACAATCATTTATAGAATTTATTACATTGATGAGCAACAACAATCACATATAGCTAAACATTAATAAACAAGGTTACAAGGTGTAAATTCCAAACAGCTACAAGCTCGTCCATAACTTTTGGTCATATATATAAAATGTTTATCAGAGCATGGCAGCAAGAAAAGACAGCAATGTGGTGTATGGTGATGGCAGAGAAAATACATCTAACAGCTGATACAGGTGGGAAGGAATGGATTCATATTACAAGACTTTGCAGAGAATGTAGCGAATGAAATTTGTTGCGAGTATATACAGATATGTGTGTAGTGAGATGAGGTTACAAAAGTGAACATGGGGCAAGATAAGATCAGACAGTACCATGTCTCACTAACTAACCTCAGACCTTGGCTAAAAGGTTAAAAGCTATACACTTTAAAATTACTAGCCAAGTCCTGGTATAAGATCAAGTTTCTTCAATAAAGAATAATTAGTGAAAATCTGCATAAAACAAGCATGTCATGTTCACGTGTAAAATGGCTGCTACCCCAAATTGATTCGTTCACACTTCGAAATTCTCCGCCATACAATGAGATATAAGAACAAGAAAAAAATGGACATTGGTGAAGAACTATTTGTGGAAGGAAAAGTCCAATCCAATGTGGAAGGAAAAGGTATAAACCATTCAATAAATACAATTCTGACACTTAGATCAATAGAGACTAAGAAAGACATTTGTGCTTTATAACGAACAAATGAAAATCTTTAATTATAGATTATACATTTTGATTAAAACAAACATATTTTTTTGTTTGAGATAGATAACATTGATGGGAAAGATTAAGATGGAATAATATGGACACAATTCAGTATGATGAATCAATTTCACGTGGCATTCATAGCCTTGCATGGAATACAAATATCACAATGTTCAATGTTAAGTTAACGTACACAGTCCATTTATTAACTTTTAAAACTGGCTTGGCAGTGTCCATAATCGTTTTCTATCCTATAATGTGCTGAATGGAGAGGATGAGACCAGCCATGAGTCAGATGAAACAACAAAACTTTGCAAGACAAAAGTCAGTACCCACTACTAGAATATGTGGACCACTATGGACGTGCCCAAAGATGGGAATTTGCTGCCCAAAGGCAGAGGTCACACACCACTGTCCATGTCTGATACCGGAAAACTTTCCCAAATATAATTCTGGCAATATCAGCAATGGACAAGTGACGTAAATTTAATGCCACATGAAATCGTTTTTCCTGACATCACCCAACTAGAACTAGAGGTAAGAGATGAAACAGGAGAGCAAACCGCGTTGCCAGGCATGGTTTTTAATTATGTATGAAGTTTTTTCCCAACCTCAAGCACGCTTTAAGATTTTTATATTGAGTTTTTTTTTTTTTTAAGTCAGCAATATCTAACAACAGTTAATGTTCGCATAATTACAACCTATGTCATATAATAATTATATTTAAGGTTTTAACAGACATTTAAAACTATCGAAGTGATCACCGATTTCTATCAGTGGGACCATGCTCGATTATATATTCAAGTGTCCATGAAAACTTTTGTACTAACTTCGCCCTGGCTATATGCTTTTTTTTTTTTAATATCCAGTTTAATACAACTTACGACAATACATATCTGAAACCATGGAATTAATTAAGCCTTTAACTAAATTTAAAGTCAAACACTAATCCAATTCATATTCAATGCAAAATTAAATTAATTAATTATCAATAGAGCTATGGCTAAGGTATAATAAAAGTACACATACCTTGGCTCTCATTGTCTATATTCAATCTGAAATGAAAAATATTAACAAAGGTTAATATCAATAAAGCATACAAGTCATATAAATGCTAGATTATTCGCGAAGCATGAAATACACGTGGATTCGACTCTTGAGGCGAGACAACCTACCCGAAGCTCGGATATCAAGCAAAGAGACCGGAATAAGGTAGAAGTCTCACTCGTTCTCAGGTCTGCCGCCCTGGCCAGGTTTTTCTTGTTCTCTAGCATTTTCGTCCAAATTGTATTGGAAATATAAATAAGAAAATTACTATTGAAAGTGTCCTAGCACACGATATTTTATATACACAAAGTAATTACTAAATGTTATTAGCTGCTTGTAATAGTATGTAATTAATATGAAATCATATTAGCTAAAGGTTGGTCTTTTTAGCTAGTTTTTTTTTTTTTTAACCACATCATCAATATGTTTGCAAATTTAAAACAAAAAAAAATCTGTGCACATGCGAAAATCTGGCTTATTGTACTATATCGTCATCATCATGTGCCGTGTCATAGCTTCTCGACCTTTCGGCTAAGATGATCACATGACACAACGGGGCGTGGTGACCCAATGAAGCGGCCCTGACCCTGTGGGAACAGCCCTAGTTGTTCATATCTCCCAGCAGAAATCGTTCTTTGGTGTTCTGGATCAATTCTGTTGATGATATTCCTCTGTCATCATCTTAGAGACTTCGACCATCAAGCATCATTTTATTATTTGTTGTTGGTTTATTTTTTTTTTTGGTCTGCCTCTTCTGCAGTATTCTATCGTTGATCTTCCCAGTGGTTACGTTGTTCTCCAAAACCTCTTTTCTCGTTATATGCCAAAGACCACTGCTGGTCGCTTTCTTATGGTAATAGTATTTTCATTAGTCATTAGCTTGTCCCATGCCATCGTTGCTAGTTAGTCTAGCGTCCAAGGCATTCGCAACATTCGTCTCAGGAACCTCATCTTCGCTGGCTCCTAGTTACCCCAAATTGATTCGTTCACACTTCGAAATTCTCCGCCATACAATGTTGAGAAGAACAAGAAAGAAAATAAAAATGGAAATTGGCGAAGAACAGTGTGGATTTGTAGAAGGAAAAGGTACAAACAGTCCAATAAATATATACGTTACGGACACTAGTATTACTATTAGAAAAATCAATAGAGACTAAGAAAGACATATATTTGTGCTTCATAGATTATACTAAGGCATTTGATAAAGTAAAACATGATGAAATGATTAACATTTTGGAAGATATTATTATTAACATTGATGGGAACGATCTCAGGATAATAAACATTATTTACTGGAACCAAATAGCAGCAATTAAAATTGGAAATAAAGAAGGAAATTATGAACACATAAAGTTGGGAGTAAGACAGGGGTGTGTTTTGTCACCGACCTCTTCTCCCTCTATAGCGAAGTAATAATGAGAGAGATCAAAGAAAAGTCAGGAATAATATTCGTAGGTTATAATATAAATAATATACGCTATGCAGATGACACAGTATTGATGGCGGATAATGCAAAAGATTTACAACAACTGTTGGACATTGTAGTAACAGAAAGTGCAAAGAAAGGACTCTCCTTTAATATCAAGAAAACAGTAACAATGGTGATATCAAAGAAACATGTAACACCCAAATGTGAAAAAGAGATAGAAGGGGAAATTCTTCACCATGTGGATAGTTTTAAATATCTAGGGACATTTATAACATCAGATGGAAGATGCACAACAGAGATCAAGGGCAAGCAAAGGCTGCATTTCAGAAAATGAAGAATATCTTATGCAATAAGTCAAGACCATTGAATGTAAGAAAAAAAGTGCTAAGGTCTATACAGAACCTGTTTTGCTGTATGGCAGTGAATCTTGGAATGTAAATTAACACATTAGGAGAAGATTGGAAGTAATAGCTTGCTTGCTTGCTTGTGTTCGTTGGCTTGAGCTCCAACGCTAAGTCCTGTATGTCGGATGAAGGCATCCTGTTGTCCAACATCAGTGTGATGTCATACAGGACCTGAGGTTTGCGTGAGTATCTGTTGTCCCATGTCTGGCTTATTGGTGTGCAGACTGGTGGTTCCTCGCCGTACAGGCAGACATTCTCCGACTTCAGAGGAATGGAAGTAATAGAGATGTGGTTCCTGAGACGAATTCCTTGGACTGCGAAAGTAACTAACAACGAATGCCTGAAAGAGGCTAATGAAACTAGAACATTATATACAACAATAAGAAAGAGGCAAACAACTTTTTTTTGGCGTCATGTGATGAGAAGAGAGGTATTGGAGAACATCATGACAACTGGAAAGATCGAGGGGAAGAGAGGCAGAGGCAGACCAAGAGAAATGACGCTGGATGGATTGTGACGGTGGCATGGAGGAATATCAACGGCAGAGCTGATCCAGAAAATCAAATACCGAGATCTGTGGAGGGTCATGAACGCTTATGCCAGTCGACATGGCACTTGATGATGATGATGATGATGATGATGATGATGATGATGATGATGATGATAACATTTCGATATTCTCTTTCAAACATTCATTGAAACTGGTGTATTACATAACAGGCTTTATCCTTTGAAATGCAGCCACAGCATTATATAAAATAACTGATTATGGACATTGCCATGTCAGTTTTGAAAGTTGGTGAATGAAAAACACTTCAGTTCTTAATCTCCACCACGCATTTTTTTTTTTTTTTTTTTTGGGTTGCCGTCCATCGCTTTCAGCTCAAGCGTAGTCCATACACACAAGTAAGAAAGTAGCACCAATTAATACGTGAAGACCGTGGAAACCGGTTGTTATAAAAAAAAAGGTCCCGCCATCAGGCGAATCCATTCCGACTTCAGAGGTATTTGTAATTTACGTCCCCAAGTCAAGGACGACAGGTCAACAGTTTAGTCCAACTATCCGGTGTAGAGGTTGAATCCTTTACCTCGGTATCAGCACACCGGATGTTTAAGAACGCGCATTCTTATCCATTCGGCCATGCTGACCTACCGCCGCGTATCTTGCACCAGAGGTTCTGATTGCTGCAAAATATTTAACTTTATTACTAGGCTGCAATAGGATAAAATGCAAACCATTACTTTCGTCTACATTAGGCAGGCAGACACGCACGCACTCACGCTTCCATGCACACACACACACACACACACACACACGCAAACACACACTGGCACAGCCAGTGGCTTTTTTTTTTTTTTTTTTTTTTTTTGTTAACTGGAGCCATTCCATGTTTATTTTGAATGTAGAAGTCGGCAGAATCGTCGTTCGTGTAACTAGCTTTGTGAGACTCGGACTGACCACTGACCAAGATTGTGGTTCAACTGTCTGCGATGAGGCATTTCCACAAACGTGATCACCAGGCCAACTAACCTTGCAAGGATCATCGTGTCTCTGCGCAGATGTGAAGCTCCAGTACCCGGGTTGTATCCCCCGCTTGGTGAGAAACAGGGGCCCCCTGCAACATCCCCCGTGAAGATGGCACTTCGGTATCGGTTCGGCAGGAAAGTCTCCACACCAGCCTCACACCGATAAATGCAAGCCATTTTTAGTACTCAGACATTAACGCGCTGCATTCACAGAGTTGGAACCGACATCTTTCAGTGCCTATCAACCAAACTAGTTGGTTAAACAAGCTTCATGCAGGTCAGCGTGGCCGAATGGATAAGAACGCGAGTTCAAAGTGAGCGAGCGCAAACAAAACAAAAAAAAAAGCTTCATTTTCTTTGACTGTCACACATTTCCTAGTGCCATGACACCGCATCTTGCCTTTAGTATTCTTATTTTAATATCTCTGTCTGCGCCCCCCCCCCCCCCCCGCTTAAATCTTTGTCTACATTACGAACTAAAAAAAGTGTATGATTCGGCCTCTTGAAGAGAGGTTTGACCAAGGGACATCCGGTTGTTATTTGCAGTACCGTGCGGTAGATTTTCTCAGTATGATGCAAGTCTTCGAAATGCCGCCCCTTACATGTTTTATTTTTCTTTCAAAATGCCCCCCCCCCCCTTATGAAGCCTCCTTACGTTGCCGCCTAATGCGGCCGCCTTTCAGTATCACAGCACAGCACGGCCCTGATTATTTGCTTGGTTTAATCTCATTATCTTTGTATTAATCTCATAAATTGTTAGATGTACATGTTGCGACCTCCCATCAAATGTTTCGTTTATATTGCGTCTGATTTCATGTGACTGGTTTACAATATGAAGTCCAAATCATCAAGTGGCTTTGTCAGGGTCATCTGAATTCCACGGACACTACATACTAGGCAGCCATCATACAGTGGATACCATATCACAGTGGAGTGTCCGGAAACGAGAGCAATGATCAACTTGCTAATGAAGGGGCAATAGAAGGGCGACCTAATCAATCTGTCACATACCCAAAAAAAAAACCAAAAAAACAATCATCACATAGATCAGACATATACCTTCACCGGCACAAGTAGTTTACCATGTTATGGTTATGGACAGACCAGAACAAATTATCATTCTACACTTCAGTCGATTACGCAACCACATGTATACATAATTCCAGATTGGCGAATCAGCCATGTGGATTGGCGCCGCAGACAGCAGATAACATATTCCAAGACTGTGCCGAATAGGACATATCCAGGCAGACCTTTTGGCCTAGAAAAACAACAGTGGAAGATAAACGTTATGGGCCAATAAATTAACTAAAAAGGACAGTGAAGTTTATACAAGAGAACGAACGAACTTTATTTTCAAAGGGTCACAAATTGGGCACTAGGCCCGTTTTACATTCGGTCCTGCCAATCACTTCTCTTTCGTACATCATTTAACTATTTATTTTGTGCTGGTTACATTCACATAGGGAAACAAAGCATTGTTAAAAAAAATGAAAGATAAAATTGCAGATATAGACAATAAATATAAAAACAAACGAACCAAGACATGTTCATGCCAGCTCCTTTGAATTGCCATCTTCTGTTCACAAAGGCATGTTATTATGATGTTCAATATTTTGTAGTGAAGGAGTTAGTTAGTTAGTTAGTTAGTTGACAGATCATCCTCATTGCACATCGAATCATTCAGTCCATAAGTTCTCGGATCCCCTCCTCAGCAAATCCCGCAGCGTGTATCGGCTAATGACACCAGTTCTGTGTTGGTTTATCAGTCTTCTTTGGCTTCCTGCGTTGTGTTCTTGTTTGGCCACACCTCTTTTAATTTGCTGTTCTCGCAGTCTGGCCATGGTTGTAGATTCACAGTCATCACTTGGTTCTCACAAGTCTTACTTCTCGTAGAGCATTCAGAATGTCAGCCTGGTCCATGGCGCGTCCGCCTTCCACAGTAGCGTTACCTGCGAGCTTGACAGCCCGCTCATTCCCTTGTACTTCCGCATGCCCTGGCACGAAGATGAAACTAATCTTTGCCAGCCGAGACCGCTCCAGAGACAGCAACCATTCTCTTTGGATTTCCCCCTCCCCATGAAGGAGTTTTCTTAAACACCCTAACACGGTTGGGCAGTCAGCCACGTCAATTTGGTGTAGTTTCTGCTGTCAAAGTCCCAGCTGGGGTTCATGCTGTGCCTCGTCTCAGGACTGGAACGATCATCGGAGGTTAGTACGGCCGAATGGATAAGAGCGCCCGCTCTTAAGCTTCCGGTGTACCGATAGCGAGGTAGCGGATTCAATCCCATACACGGGTTCCAAATGTTGCTGTATGTAGCCGAGGCGCGGTGTTGGGGTGAGCGCCCAACATTGCTCAAATACCTCAATGGCTCGTGAATACATAACCTATGCAGCAAAAGTCCAACTCCTGGCCTTCGCGTGGCGGGCCTGTTTAAACTAACAGGAGAAGGGGCGACGGCGAGTCTCTGGCGCCGGAAAATAACCAGTATGCTCTAGATGTGTATGCACGTACATGCATGCACAGTCAGGTGTGTGCGCGCGTACACATCTACACTCGAGTGAGACCACAGTCTGCTCTAGCAAAGAAAGGTGCTGAAGACGGAGGCAACCAGCCAAGAGGCGCACCACAGAAATCAGGATGCCACGCAATCACGCAAAATGGAATATGTCGACTACTGCTAATCGTTATGGTGCTCGCCCTGCTTTGGACCCCCAGGCAGGTGCAGTGCCGGGCCCTATGTCTCGAAAGGGTCCAACCCCAACTACTGGAGGTCCTTCTCAGATGTCCTGTGGAGCCAGGGGACATGAGAATAGGACGACTGGCCATACTAAACGAAGACTTAAAATAATGCACTGGAATGCGGAGGGAGTCAGCAACAAAAAAATAGAATTAGAAAAAATCTTGGACCAAGAAAAAGTAAGCATATGTTGCTTGCAAGAAACTCACCTCAATGAAAATATAGCCTTCAAAATCAGAGGCTACCAGTGTTACCGATCTGACCGAAAGAACAGGCGAAAAGGTGGGATACTGACCCTTGTAAGAAATAACATCATGGCTTCCCAAATCAAAGTCTACATGGAAGGGGCTGAGTATCAGACACTTAAACTTAAGACAGGTAATACAGATCTACATCTGATCAATTACTACTGTCCAAGTGACCGCCCACAGGCACTGGACACTCTACCACTAAAAGAAAAAATGATTGTGTGTGGCGATTTCAACAGCCACTCGCAGAGCTGGGGCTATGATCACATGGACCAGAGAGGAGAGAGACTGGAAGACTGGCAGGATGAGAATAGATTCTTGTTGATTAACAAGCCGTCCGACCCACATACTTTCTACTCGAGATCATGGCACTCTACAACTACACCTGACCTGGCCTTTCATTCACCAGACCTGGAGTGGAACATTACACGAACTGTTGGGAAACAACTTGGTGGCAGTGACCATCGGCCAGTCTTTCTAACCGTAGAAAATGAGCTTGTAAGTGAAAGCAGCACCCTCTCGAGGTGGAACTACAAGAAAGCAGACTGGGCAATGTACAAGCATCGCACCAGCATACTGGTTAGAAACCTGAACACTGAGAAAGACATAAATAAAGCAGTTGAAGAGTTTGGGAAATGCATACTACAGGCAGCGCGAGAAACAGTACCAAGAGGAGCCCGTAAACAATATAAACCCTACTGGAGTAGTGAACTGGAACAGTTGCATAATGATGTTGAAGTGTGTAGAAAGCAAGCAGAGGCCACACCCAGCCAAGAGCACCACAATAAATTCCAGCATGCAAAAGCCAAATTTCAAAGGGCCAAGCTGCAGGCTAGACGGAAAAGCTGGCAGGAGAAAACGGAGTCTCTGAACTTTGAAAGAGACACAAGGAAATTGTGGAAGCTAATAAAACAGCTTAATGACGAGGGCACAGGGAGAAACTCAAAAATTGCACTACATAAAGATGGAAAAATCTTAACAAGAAAGCAAGCAGCTGACCATTTTGCGGACTCGTTCGCACAAGATAGCAATATCAAAATTAGTCCAGAGAAACAACAAGAGATTCGAGAGAAACGACAACATACAGGACAGAAGGAAATAGTACATGAGGTTCTGGAGGCACCCATCACAATCAGCGAACTGGAGCTAGCCATATCAAAACTGAAAATGAGAAAGTCACCAGGAGCTGATGGTATCTCCAATGAAATGATCAGGAACCTAGGAACAGAGGCCAAAACAAAGCTGTTGCAGATCTTCAATAACAGCTGGACCTTAGGCAGTGTTCCACAAGCCTGGAGAGAAGCAATCATGATACCCCTCCTAAAATCAGGGAAAGATGGTTCCATTGCCTCTAGCTACAGACCAATTAGCCTCACCAGCTGTCTCTGCAAAACACTGGAGCGCATCATCAATCACAGACTGCAGTGGTACATTGAAAGTAAAAACATCCTTGTGCCACAGCAGGCTGGCTTTAGGCAGTGCTACTCTACAGAAGATCAGACAACCTACCTCTCTCAAGAAATTGAGGATGCATTCCAAGAGAAGAAGCTGGTGCTTGCGGCATGGATAGATCTGAAGAAAGCCTTTGACAAAGTCTGGAAAGAAGGTCTGATGAAGAAACTGAGAAACTGCAAAGTCAATGGAAGAATGTACAAATGGGTGAAAGCATACTTGCACAACAGAAGAGCCCGAGTACAGATAGACGGACTCAAGAGCAAGAAAGTACTACTGCGTCACAGTGTCCCCCAGGGCGGAGTCTTGTCCCCCACACTTTTTCTAATCTTCATCAATGATCTTGTTGCTCACCTACCGCATGGAATTAAAGCGGCAATGTACGCCGATGACCTGGTTCTATGGAGCACAAATGAATATGCATCAGTGGCCACCAGATTGCTACAAAGAGCTGTAGATACATTTGCTGCATGGGCAAATAGATGGTGTGTCAGCATAAACACTGACAAGTGCAGCACCACCCTATTTACCCTCTCTCCAAAACAAAAGGCAGGGATCATCCAGATAAATGGAACACCCCTAAGAGAAGATAAAGAACCAACATACCTTGGAGTAACATTTGATGGCAAGCTGACATGGAGAAAGCACATCAACAAAGCAGTAGCAATAGCCAGAAGGAATATAGCCATCCTGGGAAAGATAAGTGGAACCACATGGGGAGTCAGTACGAAAATACTTAGCAAAGTTTACCAACAGAGCATACGACCACACCTGGAATATGGGTCAACTGCGTGGTGTTCAGCATCAAATACCACACTACAAGAGCTGGACAACTTGCAAAATCAAGCACTTAGAGTCACCACAGGAGGGATGAGATCAACCTCTATAGTGGAAATGGAGAAGATGGGGAGGACACAGGCACTGAGTGAGCGCAGAGATACGAAAACGCTAATACAAGCAGAAAAGTTCCTCAGCTTGCCAGGCCACCCTATGAAGAACAGATTTGAAAACCTAGCTATGGGGCGGTTGAAAAGAAGTAGTTTTATCCACCAGGCCAAACGACTCTGCAGAGAAACCACTGATCTGCCCACAGTTGGTATCCCCCTAACAACTATTCCAGAGCGAACTCCATGGAAAGATGAGCATAGACTATCGTTACAAATCCAGACAAAAGTGAGAGGAATATTTGACAAGGAAGAACAGAACAGTGTGCAGCGCAGAACAGCCACTCTCAGCTTCCTTGATGAAGAATACCCACAGGACCTCTGGATCCGAGTCTACACAGATGGGTCAGCACAAAATGCTGTTCGAAATGGAGGAGCGGGAGTGTACATAGAATACCCAAATAATACTAGGGACACAGCCAGAGTACCGACAGGAAAGTACTGCCATAACTATGATGCCGAAATTGAGGCAATCAAGATAGCAACAGAGAAATTACTAAATAACAGCAATGGTACACAACCTGTGGTGCTACTAACAGATGCAAAATCAGTACTCGAGGCGCTCCTCTCTGGGAAATTGCCAGTATTAAGGACACTACTTTCTGAACTTAGCAGTCAGCATAAAGTCACCATACAGTGGATACCATCCCACTGTGGAGTACCCGGAAACGACAGAGCTGATCAATTGGCTAAGGAAGGAGCCAAAGAGGAACAGCCTGATGTGCCCGTTACATACCACCAAAAGAAAAGAATGATCAAATCAGTCAGAAAGCCACCAAAACCTGCTCAAGATGACTACCACATTATGGACAGACCAGAACAAGTCATTATTCTGCGCCTCAGAACAGGTCACAATAGATTACGCAACCACATGTATACAAAATTCAAGATTGGTGAAACAGCCATGTGCACATGTGGATTGGCGTCGCAGACAGCAGAGCACATACTCCAAGACTGCCCAAAATATAACATATCTAGGCAAACCTTCTGGCCTAGAGAGACGACAGTGGAAGATAAACTCTATGGACCACTGTGTGAACTGAAAAAAAAACAGTTCAATTCATGCAAGAGACGACATTGCAGATATAGACATATTTCAAGTGAACGAAAGAAGAAGAAGAAGAAGAATCCCATACACCGGACAGTTGGACTAAAATTCTGACTTTTTGTCCATGACATATGAACGTAAATTACAAGTACCTCAGTAGGTTAAAATCCCGGGAAGGTTAACCCGGTCAACAAATGCCCGCAGAAGTCGGATGTGTCGGCCTAACGGCGCAAGAACGCAGCTCTGCTGTAAACAGACACAACGCAATCACATCCGAAAAAAAAACTCCGGATGAACGCAGAAGAAGAAGAAGAAGAAGTAGGTTAAAATGGCCGAATGGATAAGAACACGTGTTCTTAAACATCCGATGTGCTGATGCCGAGGTAAGGGGTTCAACCCCTACACAGGACAGCTGGACTAAAGTGTTGATCTATCGTCCTTGATTTGAGGACGTTAATTACAAGTACCTGTGAAGTCGGAGTGGATTCGCCTGATGGCGAGGGAAATTGTTAATAGGGAAAGCTAATCCATACGCAAAATTCAGTCCATCACTAATAGAAGCGGGACGCAGAGGTGTTTCCAAGGCACCAGGGCCGGGTTATATACTGGCCAAGACCTATTGACGCGTCCTCGTCAAGCGTCCTGGGCAACAGGCCCCTTCGGGGTCCTGGCTAAAGTCAGTAGGATCGCCGATTCCTCCGAAGTCGGAGAGTGTCTGCCTGTACGGCGAGGAACCACCAGTCTGCACACCAATAAGCCAGACATGGGACAACGGATACTCACGCAAAACTCAGGTCCTGTATGACATCACACTGATGTTGGACAACAGGATGCCTTCATCCGACATACAGGGACTTCACGTTGGAGCTCAAGCCAACGAACACAAGCAAGTAAGCAAACTAACAGAAGTTGTCTGCATGGACTACGCTTGAGTTCAAAACGAGCGAGCCAAAAAAAAAAAAAAAAAAAAAAAAAAAAAAAACAAGTACCTCAGAAGTCTGAGTGGGTTCGCCTGATGACGAGGGACACCGGTAATAGGGACAAATAGCCCACACGCAAAAATCAGCCCAGTGTGGACTAAGCTCGAGTTGAAGCGTAGGAAAACAAAAACAATTGTGCGGAAACAAACATACAGCATGCACTCTTACACAGTCACACACTATGTTTAGTACATTTACATGACAGCAAGTGTGTATCATCAGCATGTGCCTCAATAAAGGCGCTGGCGATCATGTTCACCCACATACATCCTTCTTTTCTTCATTTGACCCCCCCCCCCCAAAAAAAAAAAAAAAAAAAAAAAAATAATTCAGCATCGTTCAACCTGCTTCTTCAGCGTTGGTTATAATTGAGAACCGTTGTTTGTCTGAGTTTTGATTTACCTCCTAGTTTCTTTCTCTTTCGAGTTAGTCCTACAAAGGACCAGTTATATATTCCTCGCCGTGTTCGTCGGGAACGGTTGGGTCGTATGGGGCTCACGCTGATTGGTATTTTTCTTTATTGCGTTTTATTGTTCCTGATGAGGACCGGCCCTGAAAAGGACCCACCAGATTCAGTAGCCTCCCAATTGTTCCTTACTTGCTCATTTAGTCATCGCAAGGAATGGCTCGATCTTGAGTAGTCATCACTAGGACTGGCTTGATCTTCTTTAATCCCTACAAGGACTGCCTTGATCTTGTGTAGTCCTTACGAGGACTGGTCCAGGCCATATTTAGTCCGCATACGGACCAAATATAGGTAACGGGCAATAACTCAAAGGCAGTCTCAAGTCCTCCTCTCATTTGTTGTCCATCCGATCCGCTGTACGTTCTCCCAGATTTCCGTCAAGAGGAGCCAAACCACGTCCATGGTAACAACTCTTTCCAGTCGCCGTCCTCTCCAGGACAACACAGGCAGACATGAAAATTGTCCTCTCCTCCTACTGTCATTTCAGTGAACTGTCATTTACTGCCAATATAATATAGTACCTAGCGGTGTATGGCAGAGGGGTCTTTTTCCTCCTACTGGTTTCCAATATTCATTTGTCTGATTAAACGTGTATATCTTGGTTGCTTTCTACATGCAAGCACTCCCTCAATGTCACTGGAGTCTTTGCTTTGACAAAGTATTCTCATATCCACATATATCATGTCCGTTGAGTTATTAACTTTAACGGGCTGCCAAGAGTAGATAACCCAGCAGTTTTGGATCAACAACTATAAGTCCCATTTGCAATTATCTAGCAGTGGATCGCAGGGGCGTCACTAGGAGGGTGCGGGCCGCACCGGGTGACACCAAAATAAAAAAAATTGCAAATTTGACAAAGCAGACATAGCAAAATAACAAACATTTAACTTTGTCCGAGTTTGTCGAAGTTCTTTATTTATGTTTTACCTGAAGTATTGAAGTTATATTGTTCAATTTGTTTTCTTTCTTATGTCCTTATTAACTTTTGGACTTATTTTACAAACATTACTATATGCGATTATATATGGTACAGGAACACTCGGAAGAAGACCATGGTGAAAGTCTAGAGGGGTGACACCAAGAGTTTACCGCACTGGGTGACACCAACCCAGTGATGCCACTGGTGGATCGTATTTATTTACTTATATTTTTGTTTTCAATATCCTGTTCAACCCTCGTGGGTTAGAATTGGGATACACATTATACGCTGTACATAGTTTAAAATTCTTTTTGTGTGTAATATTTCATAGATTATTTGTCAAGGTGTGCAGTGTTAATTTTTCATGTGTGTATAAATGGGATTTTGTCTACCACATAGTTGTGAATATTTAATATTTATACTAATTGTCATATATTATATATAGTTACATATTCATTTTGTATATAATTTAACATAGATATCATTTTTCAACATATGTTATAGTGATTTATACAGTATGTTGAATGAAATTCTATAATATGGCTGCACATTTTTATGATGATTGTCATATGTTATAGTATTAATTTTGTATAGAATATTACATATCATTTATTTTTAACATGTCTTATATTACTTAAGATGTATGTATAAATGGAGGACACTCAGAACCGTTCACCATAAGATCCAGAGTATGACGAGGTTGTGTCCTGTCCCACCTCTTGTTCATAACCTATATAGACAGCATATGTAAAGAAACTAGCCAAACAGAAACCACAAGAACACCGCATGATGAACAGAACACAAAATAAGAACCAACGGTAAAGTATGCCATTAAAGAACCCCTATTTGCGGACAATCAAGCACTAATAGCAAAATCAGAAGCAGAATTAAAAGACCACATAAATAGTCTAAACGAAGTGTGTAAGGAACATAACATGAACATTAGCACCAGTAAAACAGAGGTAATGACTATAACTAAAGAAGAAAAACAAAAAAAGATTCATCTTAAAGAACACCCCCTGAAACAAGTAAAGAGCTTCAAGTACCCAGGAAGTATAATATCATAAAATGGCAAATCACCCCGGGAAGGTTAACCCGGTCAACAAATGCCAGCAGAAGTCAGATGTGTCGGCCTAACGGCGCAAGAACGCAGCTCTGCTGTAAACAGGCAAAACGCAATCATGAAAACTCTCCAGATGAACGCAGCAGAAGAAGTAGCAAATCAGAAGACAAAATCGAAAATAGATGCAATAAGGCAAACCAACTCACTGGACAAATGGCACCAATAATAAAGAACAAACATGTATCAATAATTTCTAAGAAAGTACTTTACAACACAATCTTCCTACCAACTCTTTGCTACCAATGCCAAACCTGGACAATAACAGAAGAAGAGAAAAGGAAAATCACAACAACAGAAAAGAGATTCCTGAGAAGAATACTCAATGTATCAAGAAGTGATAAGATCAGAAATGAAGAAATCAGGACTAAAGTGGGGGTTATAGCAGCGCTAGATTTTATTAGAAGGCAGCAAGTCAAATGGTTTGGCTATGTAAATATGTTACCAACTAACAGTATACCACAACAAGAAATGATGTACAGACCAGAGGGAAGCAGAAGAGGCTCATCACATAAACGATGAAGAGAGGGAATAGAAAAGTCCATGGGAATCTCGATAAAAGAAGCCCATAAACTGGCACTCTCCTGCTGTTTATGCTTCGCCCCTGACACCACAAGGTACAAGATGAGATGAGATGAGATGAGAAGAGATGTATGTATAAAGATGTTCTGTTCTTCACCATATAACAAATACACCTTAAGGAGTATCTTCTTCTTTGCGTTCATCCGGAGTGTTTTTTCAGATGTGATTGCGGTGTGTCTAGTTAGGCACCCTTGGATCGAAACCCTTAGGCCAACACATCCGGCTTTTAGCGTGCATTTTTGACCAGGTTAGCATTCCTGGGAGACTCACTTTTGTGGTACTGTCCACCTCCCAGCTGGTCAAGTTGGAACAGTCGGAGACTGCACGGTCATCCCTCAAATGAAGGCAGGGACAGTCCATAGCATTTTCCGCCATCCTGGGTGGCTTCCATAATTGCAGGGCCGGCACATAGCGCCCTGGTACTGGGCACACAGAGGGAATCGTCACGTCCTGCTCATGGCTGCTTTAATTCCTCACTTCAATATATTGGGCATTTCGTTTGCCCCGTGCCGTTCCCGCACAAACCAGACAGGTCTGCAGACGGTATTCACTCAGCGAGTTTTCGGACATGTGCTTGTCGTTGCGCCCTTCAGAGCTGTTCCAGGCACGACAGACATTCGGAAAACTACCTAGTCAGAGCTGTTCCGAACAAGAGCGGCATTCGGAAACTAGGTAGTCAGAGCTGTTCCTAGCACGAGAGACATTCGGACGAGACATTTCACTCGGACGTAATTGCGTAGTGTCAATTTTTAGTTTGCCACCCGTAGGACGACACTTCCGGCTTCCGGCGGGCATTTTTTAATGAGGTTAGCCTTCCTCTGGTTTCGAGACACGTTAGACTGTTGTGATGTCACCCACATCTCAGCTGGTCAAGATAGAACAATCAACGACATCGCGGTCGGCCCTCAAGAGAAGGCAGGGGCAGACCATGGTCATTCCCTCGCTATCCAAGGGGGCTTCCATAATTGCAGAGCCGGCACATATTGCTCTGAGACTAGATCACCCAAGGAGTTGCCACGTCCTGCTCATGGCTGCTTCAGTTCCTCACTTCCATGTGTTGGGCATCCCGCTTGCCACTGATCGCTCCCAAGCACACACCAGGAGCGGTCAGACTGCGAGCGACATCCACTCGGTAAGCTTTTGCTTGTGCTTTCAGACCACGCATTAGGTTCGCTCGTCGTGCGTTCCATTTCGCGTTATTAAGACGTTCTTCCACTTTTGTCTACACTCTCTATGGGTAGGTACAGACATTTTTCGTAACCATTTACTTCGACTGGGGCACTTTTCTGTCTTTTTGTACTCGCTCACCAGGTAAGCTACATGTGCTGCCGGCTCAGCACCTTACCTTCGTGGAGCAGTGGACGAGAAACGGCCTAGCCCTCTCATCCGGGAATCTCTCATATTCCCCAGCTGAGAGCCTTCGAACATGTAAAAGAACTAAGCATGTAGCTTGCTCAGTATCACGCTTCTTTTTTTCGGTAGGCGGGTATCGGCCTGGATCTCAGATCCGGGGGTTTGTGGCTTAGAGGCGTTCAGCCACAGCCCTCGACAGGGAGCCTTAAGAGTTTTGTCCAGACCAAAAGCGTCTGCCTTCGTGCACCTTTTAAACTTTTGACTGCTATCCTCAGTAACCTGCAGAGCAGCAGGTTGTGTCTCTCTTAGTCTGGTCCCTATCCCACGAGCTGTCCGATATGTAGTTTTTCACCCATCGACAAGCAAATGGGGTCTATGGGACACGCAAGCTCCCCCACCACGGCAAGGTGGAGACACATCGGGGGAGGGCGAACTATTTAATAGGCTAGAGTCTCGTTCGTTATCGGAATTAACCAGACAAATCGCTCCACCAACTAAGAACGGCCATGCACCACCACCCACCGAATCAAGAAAGAGCTATCAATCAGTCAATCCTTACAGTGTCCGGACCGGGTGAGTTTTCCCGTGTTGAGTCAAATTAAGCCGCAGGCTCCACTCCTGGTGGTGCCCTTCCGTCAATTCCTTTAAGTTTCAGCTTTGCAACCATACTTCCCCCGGAACCCAAACACTTTGGTTTCCCGGAAGCTGCCCGCAGAGTCATCGAAGCAACTCCTGCGGATCGCTAGTCGGCATCGTTTATGGTCAGAACTACGACGGTATCTGATCGTCTTCGCGCCTCTGACTTTCGTTCTTGATTAATGAAAACATTCTTGACAAATGCTTTCGCAGTAGCTCGTCTTGCAGCTATACAAGAATTTCACCTCTAACGCCGCAATACGAATGCCCCCGTTTGTCCCTGTTAATCATTTCCTCCAATTCCGAAAACCAACAAAATAGAACCGAGGACCTATTCCATTATTCCATGCACCATTATTCAGGCAGCCGAGGCCTGCTTTGAACACTCTAATTTTTTCAAAGTAAACGCGCCGGCCACCCGGGACGCTCAGCGAAGAGCACCCACGGGAGAGAGCCGGCAGACGGTAGGGCAGGAACAACGGGCAGTGAACCGGCGCGAGCCGGACCGCCCGCCTGCACCTGAGATCCAACTACGAGCTTTTTAACTGCAACAACTTTAATATACGCTATTGGAGCTGGAATTACCGCGGCTGCTGGCACCAGACTTGCCCTCCAATAGTTCCTCGTTAAAGGGTTTAAAGTGTACTCATTCCAATTACGGGGCCTCGATAGAGTCCCGTATTGTTATTTTTCGTCACTACCTCCCCGTGCCGGGAGTGGGTAAGTTGCGCGCCTGCTGCCTTCCTTGGATGTGGTAGCCGTTTCTCATGCTCCCTCTCCGGAATCGAACCCTGATTCCCCGTTACCCGTTACAAACATGGTAGGCATGTCACGTACCATCGACATTTGATAGGGCAGACATTTGAAAGATGCGTCGCCGGCACGTAAGGCCATGCGATCAGCACAAAGTTATCCAGAGTCACCAGTGGGAACGCCGCGCCCCGCGAAGGGCAACGACGATTGGTTTTGAACTAATAAAAGCGCTCTTTCCGCGAGGGTCGGAGCTTGGTAAGCATGTATTAGCTCTAGAATTGCCACAGTTATCCAAATAGGATCGTGTCATCTAAGGAACCTCGACTGATTTAATGAGCCATTCGTGGTTTCACCGTGAGACAGTGTGAACTTAGACATGCATGGCTTAATCTTTGAGACAAGCATATGACTACTGGCAGGATCAACCAGATATCTATCGGACAGACGGACTATTCACGCACACGCAAGCCAAGAGTAGCATCGCTAAAGCGCGCCCTCCCGGTACAAGGTGATACATGCAAAACCACTGGACGCCTACCGACGAGCTTTCAAGCTACGCCGGCAGGACTGACCGAAAATAAAAGCTATACCAGCTTACTGACTGCAGGCCCACTACTCATCGAGAGAGAGTGGGCGCTTATCGAGACTTTGTCGAAGGGTCGTACAAATTTTGCTCTTTTGCCCGCTCAAACCACGACCCCCCGGGAAGGTTAACCCGGTCAACAAATGCCTGCAGAAGTCGGATGTGTCGGCCTAACGGCGCAAGAACGCAGCTCTGCTGTAAACAGGCACAACGCAATCACATCCGAAAAAAAACTCCGGATGAACGAAGAAGAAGAAGAAGAAACCACGACCCTGGCTGCACGATGCGGTTACATTCTTGAAACGCCTGCCTCGCTAACTCACGTTGGATGGGAAGATCCCATTTTGGTGCACCTCACACAGCCATCCGAGACAACGAACGCTAGACGCGGAACTGATCTAGCGAACCAGACCAGCCCCACCCTTAAGGAGTATAACAGAGTCCTTAAAAAAATGTGTACCGCCACTGATCTGTGATATGATAGGGCCACCACATTTTGTAGGCTTGCATGCACGGACAGTTATCTGGCCAGCCTTTCACACGCTTAGTAGGCAATGAGCCTAGGTATCTGTCAAGGTCTCACTTAAGTAGATAAGGGACGTAATATAGAGAAGGAACACAGAAACAGGGGATGAATAGGGGAGAGAATAGAAGAGACTCGAACATTCGAGACAGACAAGTCAGAGGTCAAACTACGCAGCCACCACCCAGCCAAAGCGTGAAGGGTGAAACCCCACGAGACGTATGAAGATGCACACCGTGTCCAACTCATGAGAGTAGAGAGGGCAGACGGCCACTGGACATTGACAGAAGAGGGTGTAGCTTCTAGAGGGAGACACATGGACAGACTTTACTTATATCCTAAAGATATTAGCGATAGACAGTTGAGATGTTGTGTATAAATATTTGAACGCTTTGCATAATGAATTTGTATGTAATGTGATAACCATTGTGCGAGAAGATTATTTCACTAGATGACAGATATTGTAATAAAGTATAACGACGATAATCGAACTTAGAGTTCTGTCTTATCTGTGCTCGCACTATTCTACCTGTCTGAACCCAAGTTTCTCTATCCCTATTTATGACACGTTGACAGTATCAAACCCTCATCCGACCATGCTTATTATCAGTGCAGTTCCTTATAACTTCCCTGGCATGCTTGCTAAAGGGTTCTCTACTTTACTGAAAGAGATAAAAATAATCCATGTAAAGATGTTTGAGTTTGGATTTCAGTGTAGTTCCAGCTGGGAGGGACTGCATGAGGGATCACATCTAAGTGTGTACGGCCACTCTGTGACCAGAACAATCCTCATGCTTACCTTGTGATATTTGCGATGGGAGCCAGTGCATTTATGGGTGCTCTGAATGTCGATTCTGAATTAATAACTAACCATTAACAATTTTTTTTTTTTTTCTTCCCGCGTTTCCATCCTGTTTCAGGATATTGTGGTCAACACCAGCATCTTTCTGCTGTATGTTGATTCCTAGGCTAGATTACGCTCATAAGCACGCCACGACTTTCTGAGCAACCGGCTCCATAGTCTCATAAGTCACTGGCACGACTCGAACCACTTCTAATTCTCGTGCGCTCAAGTCAACCACGAGAGTATTCGGGGTTAAAGGAGAAAGCTGCTAACCCCTCAGCCAGGGAGCCGGCAACAAATTATTAAAACTGAAAATAATATATACAAGTCAACTTTTTACATCAAAAATATTTTATTGCATGTCACAAGTCACGGCACTCAACTGTCTAACTTTGTCTTCTATGTGGTAGTGACACTGACAAAACTAATGTGCAGATCTGAAAGTGTGGACACAGAACATGGACACAGGTGAAATATAGCAATAATTGATTGATGTCGTGACAACACAAACACTACTGATACATTTAGCAATCAATGATTGATGTTGTGACAACATAAGCACATACCAATAAATCTAGCAATAAATGACTGATGTTGTGACAACATAAACACATACCAATAAATCTAGTAATCAATGACAGATGTTGTGACAACACAAAACAATACACCCAGCAATCAATGATTGATGCAGTGACATCACAGACATCTACCACCCATAAATCTAAGTGAGAACCTGCTAGTAATTATGGTACTGGACGGAAACTGCGACAGGACGGAAAACTAGAGAGGACGGCACGAGTTAGATGTAATCAGCATATAAAGAGAACATCTGTCAATGAGAGTGTCTGCTGTGAGAACATCTGTCAATGAGAGTGTTTGCTGTGAGAACAACTGTCAATGAGAGTGTCTACTGTGGGAACAACTGTCAATGAGAGTGTCTACTGTGGGAACAACTGTCAATGAGAGTGTCTGCTGTGAGAACATCTGTCAATGAGAGTGTCTGCCGTGGGAACATCTGTCAATGAGAGTGTCTACTGTGGGAACAACTGTCAATGAGAGTGTCTGCCATGGGAACAACTGTCAATGAGAGTGTCTGCCATGGGAACAACTGTCAATGAGAGTGTCTGCTGTGGGAACAACTGTCAATGAGTGTGTCTGCTGTGGGAACAACTGTCAATGAGTGTGTCTGCTGTGGGAACAACTGTCAATGAGTGTGTCTGCTGTGGGAACAACTGTCAATGAGTGTGTCTGCTGTGGAACAACTGTCAATGAGAGTGTCTGCTGTGGGAACAACTGTCAATGAGTGTGTCTGCTGTGGGAACAACTGTCAATGAGAGTGTATTGCTGAGGGAACATCTGTAAATGAGTGTGTCTGCCGTGGGAACAACTGTCAATGAGAGTGTACTGCTGTGGGAACATCTGTCAATGAGTGTGTCTGCTGTGGGAATATCTGTCAATGAGAGTGTCTGCCATGGGAACATCTGTCAATGAGAGTCTGCCATGGGAACAACTCTCAATGAGAGTGTCTGCTGTGGGAACAACTCTCAATGAGAGTGTCTGCTGTGGAAAACTAAACAAGAAATGTTGCCCAAAGTGCAACAACATCAGTTGTATCAAAATAAATAATATATTTAATAATTCCAACATCCAGTATCTAACAATCAGTATCCATGATTCAATTTCTAATATCCAACATTCAATATTCAGTACCCAGTATCCAACATGTAATCTTCAAAATCCACAATCCAACATTCAATCTCCAACATCCAATATTTACCATTTAATTTCCAACATGAAGTATCTTATTATGTCTCTAAAATCCAGTATTTGCTATTTCAGTAAAATATTCAGTCTCCAACATCCAATATTCAACATACCAACATCAAACATTCAGTGCCCAACATACATTCACCAACATACTAACATCTAACATTCAATGCCCACCATCCAGTCACCAATGTCAAACATTCAGTCTCCAACATCCTTTATTCAACAATCTAGAATCAAACCACCAGCCCCCTCTGCTGTGTGTCCACCGTGACGAGGTAGAGGGGCTTGTGCGTCCCAATGACCCCAAGAGCCATGCCGACGGTAGCACAGCTACTGGTAGGGCCACCCATGTCGGACAGGTCAAGGGAGAGGGACCAGACGAAGAGACACACAAACCTGCTGCCTTGTAGGTAGACTGGGGACAGTCAAAGGCTAGGGAAAGCACCCCGAATACATGCTTGTCGAAATCGGATGTACTGAGCCACAGGCTTGACAAAGCAGTGCAACGTAAAACCTGCTGCCTTGTAGGTAGACTGGGGACAGTCAAAGGCTAGGGAAAGCATCCCGAATAAATGCTTGTCGAAATCGGATGTACTGAGCCACAGGCTTGACAAAGCAGTGCAACGTAACTTAATTCATGATGTCACAAATCAAAATTAATCGATATGGTGCTAATCCCGTGAAGTCCCATCAGGCGGCGATAGTGCCGGGCCCCCTGCCTCGAGGGGGTCCACCCATGACTACTGGTGGTCACCTTCCCCTGTGCTGTGGAGTCAAGGCACAGAGGAGTAGGTTAAGAGCTATTGACCAAATACCCCGGACACTCAACATACTACAGTGGAATGCCGAAGGAGTCTACAAGAAGAAAGACTCCCTAACACAGCGTCTTCATAAAGATAGAATAGATGTGGCATGCATTCAAGAGACACACCTCAACGCCAATCACAAATTCTCAGTCAGAGGATATCAGGCCACACGTTTCGACCGCGAAGGACACAAAGGAGGAGTTCTAATACTTACACGAAATACAATACCTTGCAGCGAAGTATCTGTGATCTCTGACAACCAAACGGAAATTATAGGTGTTGATATAATGATAAAGGACGTGAAAATAAGAATCTACAATCTGTATAGCCCAGCAGATAAGGACCTTACACTCTCAAACATGAAAATAACTGACACAAACTGCATTATTGTCGGAGACTTTAATAGCCGTTCAGAAAGATGGGGATACCCAGATACTGACAAAAGAGGAGATGAATTGGAGGACTGGGAAATAGACTCAAATCTCCATCTACTCAACAAAGCGGATGACACACCGAGCTTCTACTCCAGAAGATGGCTTACCACTTCTACTCCAGACTTAGCTTTCTGCACAGGAGACATCCTCCACAAAATCGATCGCCATGTGCTGGACCAATTAGCAGGTAGTGACCACAGACCAATCAAGCTTGAAATGAATATGGAGTATGTTCCACAGGAGCAAAAGCCCTTGCCCCGCTGGAATTACAAACGAGCAGATTGGGACAGATTTGCCATACTAACAGACAAATATTGTGAAAACATAAATACACGATATGGCAACATAAAGCAAATGGTGGAAAGTCTAAACAGAGCGATAATACAGGCAGCCACTGAGTCCATTCCTAGAGGAGCGAGGAAAAATTACAAACCATACTGGACTGAAGAACTACAAAGTTTGGAGGACAAAGTTGAAGATGCCAGGAAGACAGCAGAGAGAGAACAAACAATTGAAGCGAACATCTCTCTCAAAGCCATCTCAGCAAAATATAAAAGAACAGTAAATCAAACAACAAGAGATTGTTGGAGGGAAAAAACAGAAAACCTGAATTTTGACAGGGATGGAAACAAACTATGGAAACTAGTGAAAGCCATGAACAATGAAGGACCTAGAAACAAACAAATAACAATTAAACAAGGAAATGCCTTGCTTACAGGAAAAAAGGCTGCAAATGCACTAATGGAACACTATGCAAATGCAAACCACATTGATATTACAACCGAACAGAAGAAAGCAATCAAAGACAAACAGATACATCATAGAAATACAGAGACAGCAGCAGAATATATGATGGCAAATCTAACAATGGAAGAAATGGAACAGGCAATGAATACCCTAAAAAAGAAGAAATCACCAGGTAAGGATGGAATCACAAATGAAATGCTAATAGGACTAGGCACCAAGGCAAAGAAGAAACTACTAGCAGTCCTAAATAACAGCTGGAAGAGAGGAATAGTCCCACAGGCATGGAAGGAAGCTATACTAATACCAGTCCCAAAGAAAGGAAAAGACCTGGAAGAACCAAATGGCTATCGACCTATCAGTCTACTTAGCTGTGTAGGAAAATTAATGGAACGCATTATCAATGGCAGGCTAACATGGCATCTGGAAGAAAACAAACTCTTAACACCACACCAAGCAGGATTCAGAAAGTACAGATCCACTGAAGATCAAATAACCTATATAGCTCAGGAAATAGAGGATGCCTTCCAAGAGAAAAAGCACACACTAGCAGTCTGGATAGATTTAGAAAAAGCATTTGATAAAGTATGGAAGGAAGGACTGAAAGTAAAACTGCAAAAAATGCATGTTTGTGGAAAAATGTATAAATGGATCAGCCACTACCTTGAGAACAGAACTGCCAGGACAAAAGTACAAGGACAAACAAGCAAAATGATGCTGCTGGAGCAAGGTGTCCCCCAAGGAGGAGTTCTTTCACCAACATTATTCCTAGCATATATAAATGACATCACAGAAAATTTTCCAGCCAGAGTACACACATCCTCCTTTGCAGATGACCTAGCCATATGGACATCTGAAGAATATATTAGTACAGCTAACAGCAGAATACAGCAAGCCTTATTAGCGCTAGAGGACTGGTCAAAATCATGGCTAGTGAAGATAAGTGAGGAGAAAACAACATGCACAGTGTTCTCCCTCTCAAATAAAACTCAGCAACCTAAGCTGGTATTGAATGGAAAAATATTGCGCCATGAAGAAAATCCAAACTATCTAGGAGTCACCTTTGATCGTCGCCTGACATGGAAGACACAGGTTGAGAAAAATCGAACAAGAGCAAGGCAGAGAATGGCAATCATGAAAAAGCTTGCTGGTACAACATGGGGAGCAGATGAGAAAGTTCTCAAGAAGTTATATACTGGACGGGTGAGGCCAGTACTGGAATATGGCATTGCAGCTTGGGCAACAGCAGCTAAGTCAAACTTTAACAAAATAAGTAGAGTCCAAAACCAAGGAATGCGAATCATAACTGGAAGCCTGAAGACAACGCCTATTAATGAACTAGAAAAGATCACTTGTTTACAACCAATGCAGGATAGAAGAGATAGCAGAGCCCAGCAACAAGCAGAAAAATTCAGAAGATTGACAGACCACCCTATGTACAACAGATTTAATGGTTTTGGAAAGGGAAGACTGAAGCGTACCAACTTTGTAGAAACTGCAAAACGAAGGATTAGGGCAGATCCTATACTTAACATATCAATGCACACAAGTTCCCAGCTTGGAGACAGCAGCAACTGCCTGAGATGATAGAAAACATTCCTGGTATTGAGAAAAAGAACACTCAGCATGAAACGGAAAGAAGAGAAATAACCCTAAACTACATAAAAGAACATTACCCAAGCAGGAATTGGACCCATGCATATACAGATGGATCAGCCAAAAATTCAATAGAGAATGGAGGAGGAGGAATTCTCCTAAATTTAAAAAATGGAGTGAAAAAAACACATTCAATGGCAACTGGAAAATTTTCAAGTAACTTCAAAGCGGAGGTAGAGGCTCTGAAAACTGCAGCAGAAATGCTCCTGATGGAGGAAAATAAAGAGAAGCAAATAGCTATCTTCACAGATGCAAAGTCAGCTGTCTCAATACTGAAGAGCAATAACAGCACAGAACTAGCTGACCTACGAGCAACACTCCATGGTCTATGCCAGAAATCCAAAAAAGTTGTAATACAGTGGATCCCATCACATTGCAGTATACCTGGAAACGAAGAGGCTGACAGACTGGCAAAAGAGGGCGGACGACTACCACAGCCTGACATAGACATAACCTATAATGAGGCAAAGAGGTTGATAAAAAGCACTTATAGAACCAAATGGGAATCAGAGCATCCAGGCCATCAGAAGGATGATGCATATTACAAACTCGACCGAAGAGAACAAGTAGCAATCTTCAGACTCCGCACAGGACATAACAGGCTGAAATACCACTTGTTCAATAAACTAAAGATAGGAGATACCGATGAATGTAATTGTAGAACTGGAAAAATGACAGCAAAACATTTGCTGCAGGATTGCCCAACGTATGCAGAACAGAGAAAGATATTTTGGCCCACACCTGCTTCATTTGAGGACAAGCTCTATGGAGATATCAACAAGCTCAAGTTGACCGCAGCTTACTTTAACTACATACAGGTTGACATTTAAAGGTGCATGGAGACCCAGAGGCACGAAATGGAATATTGCTTGGATAGCAAATCCATTACGTGGAAAGTCCGAATCAAAAGCTCACTGTGTGGGCTTTCAAAAAAGGTGGAAAAAGTGTCCTAGTGGCACGAAATGGAATATTGCTCGGATAGCAAATCCATTGTGCGGAAAGTCCGAATCAAAAGCTCACTGTGTGGGCTTCCAAAAAAGGTGGAAAAAGTGTCCTAGTGGCACGAAATGGAATATTGCTCGGATAGCAAATCCATTGTGCGGAAAGTCCGAATCGAAAGCTCACTGTGTGGATGTCATCTGCACACTGCATTCTTCTGGTTTCCGGTAGAACAGCCTATGGTGAACGGAAGGCCCAATATACGGAAGTGAGGCTAAGCAGCCATGTGCAGGACGTGACGATTCCTTGGGTGAGCCCAGTACCAGAGCGCTGTGTCTTGGCTCTGCAAGTATGGAAGCCTCCTTGGATGGCGGGGAATGCCCATGGTCTGCCCCTGCCTTCCCTTGAGGGCTGACCAGGATCTCTTAGGCTGTTCTATATGGGCCAGCTAGGATGGGGGATAACACCACAACAGTGAGAGTGAAACGTCCTAAGAAACCCCCGGGAAGGTTAACCCGGTCAACAAATGCCCGCAGAAGTCGGATGTGTCGGCCTAACGGCGCAAGAACGCAGCTCTGCTGTAAACAGGCACAACGCAATCACATCCGAAAAAAAACTCCGGATGAACGAAGAAGAAGAAACCACCAGCATCCAACATCCCAGAGAGACATGCCAGGATGTCACCAGGTCACGGTTGAGCCCAGTACACACAGACAGGCTGGGGCCTGGCCATGTCTCCGCCACGGGTCTCAGGTACATCACTGTCAACAGGCTCCAACCAACTGCCCAGAGGAATGTAAACAATTGAAACCATTGTGGTAAGTGACATGTTGGCACCTGGTCATGAAAGTTATATTTTTATAGACCAGTCAGACCCATATTTTATATAGGCCAATTTTTTATATAGGCTAATCAGACCCATATTTTATATAGGCCAATCAGACTCATTTTTTATATAGGCTAATCAGACCCATATTTTTATGGACCAATCAGACCCATATTTTATATAGGCCAATCAGACCAATTTTATTTAAATAGACCAATGAGATCCAAACTTTTATAGACCAGTCAGATCCATATGTTTATAGACCAATCAGCTCGACATTTTTATAGGCCAATCAGCTACAGAATTTTTATAGACCAATCAGCTCTACATCTTCATAGACCAATTAGACCCATATTTTTATAGACCAATCAGCTCTACATCTTCATGGACCAATCAGCTCTACATCTTCATAGACCAATCAAACCCGTATTTTTAAAGACCAATCAGCTCTACATCTTCATAGACCAATCAGACCCATATTGTTTTACAGACCAATCAGCCTAAGTGTAGGAGTGTAAATGACAAGATGTAGAGGTGTAAATGATCAAGTGTAGGGTGTAACTTATCAATGTTCAATGAAATGATCCCTGTAGAATGAGTTAAGCAAATATACCACACTGAAAACAGCAGACACCATTTCAAACTGACTGTTTTACCACAATACTAGTTTCAATGCACACAATTTTATAAAATATCTTCACCACGATTTTGTGGTTGATCACTTGAAGGATCGTAGAGATAATAATCATTTCTCTCGCTGAGACTACCGTCATAAACCTGCTCCTGATACTCCTCCTTGCTGCCACCGAATCTTTGCTGATCTCCCCTTGGTGAAGGGAGTTCTTCAGACATGGAATCCAAGTCTGGTACCATGCTTTCGATACGATGCCGAGATTCTAGGTCTTCCTTTGAGATGCTTCCAGCACGTGGAGTTGGCAGGATGCTGGACAGTGAATCTGTGGGAGAAAGTGATCAGACTATATAAGGGTCGTTCATTTGGAACCCGTTCCAATGGCTTTATAACAAAAGCATGAAAGAACATTAACAGGTGTGGTAGAATTAAACAAAGCATTAATTTTGAAAGAATTATGCAACATGGGTTGGTCAGAAGAAGTCGCCGTAGGCATTCAGGCAAGCATTCCATTGCTTAGGTAGGCAGCGAATGCCGTCCGCAAAAACAGGATTCTGGTTGCTCACTGAACCAAGTGTTTACCGCGTTCATTACGTCTGCATCTGTGTGAAATCGTTGCCCCGTGAGTTTTTTTTTTTAGAGGTCCGAACAAATGAAAATCACATGGTGACAAATCAGGACTATATGTTGGATGTTGCAGAATTTCCCACTTCTTCCAAGCTAATGCTTCCTGCACAATCTTTGCAACATGCGGACGAGCATTATCATGTAACAAAATCACACCGCGAGAAAGCTTGCCAGGTCGTTTATTCTTGATGGCTTTTTGTTGCTTGTCTAGTGTTTGCAAGTAGTGGGTAGAGTTGATGTTAACACCAGGTTCTTTAAAATTGGCCAACAATGGCCCTTCATGGTAAAAAAATGCTCTCAGCATAACCTTACCAGCGGAAACCTGAACTTTAATTTTTTGGCTTTTGGTGATCCAGCATACTTCCATTGTATGCTCTCTCTTTTGCTGCTCAGCTCAAAGTGGTGACACCATGATTCATCGCCTGCCACTATGCGGAAGAGAAATGCATCAACCTCCACTCTGTAACGCAGCAAGTGGTTCAAACACCATCCCATGCGTTCCTCTTTTTGGTGGTCGGTCAACATCCATGGTACCCACTGTGAACACACCTTCTGATATTGCAGTTTCTTACAAACGACCTTTGAATTGTCCTAATTGACACATCAAATTCTTTCGCTAGCCGTTCATCTAAACGGTTCATCTGTACTGCTGCATCAATTATGGCGATGGTTTTTTCTGATGCAACAATATGCGCTTGACCCGGCCGTCAAACATCTGTCGTGAACTGACGTCCTTTCCAAAACATTCGTGCCCAGTCTGTCACTGTTGTCTTCGACACATATTTGTTACTGTATGCTGCCTGCATTCTTCGATGAATGTCCACTGGTCGACATCCTTCAAATGAGAGAAACTTTAATCACCGCTCTTTGAGCTTCTTTGGACGGATTTTGGATCAACCTGACCATTTTCTCAACGGTCAGAAATAGAACCTATGCATCAAGGGGCGATAAGCACATGCTCTTTTATTCACTGGTCAGTACTTAACACATGACTATGACATGGTCATGTTCAACGAACGCAATTACGCGCGGTGTGGCACGAACAAATTTCAAATGAACGCTCCTAATACATAGGATAAGTCAAAGAGTTGGCAGGATGCCGGACAGTGAATCTGTGGAAGAAAGTGATCAGACAGAATATACGAGGGGAAGTCATAAGTAAGTCCCAAATGGCTGTAGAAAAATAACTAAATATGATAACAACTTGAAACCAGTCTATTTTTATAATACATTGTCCCTTTATTTCTCAACATAATTTCCACCAATATTGATGCACTTATCCCATCGTTTTATCAGTCCTCTCAAACTGGCTGCATAGAACTGCAGGCTCTGTTTTCTAAACAGTGTTAACTCAGGAGAAAATTAACCAATTAAGGTGGTAAGTTCTGGAAAATCCACCTTACAGCCCCGACTTAGCCTCTAGCAATTTCCACCTTTTTGGTCCACTGAAAACCCACCTTGGCAGGAGACATTTTGCGAATGACGCTGAAGTTGAATGTGAAGTGAAAACGTGGTTTAGAAAACATAGCAGACAGTTCTATGAAGCCGGTTTGGGAGAACTGATAAAATGATGGGATAAGTGCATCAACGAATGTGGAATATATGTTGAGAAACAAAGGGACAATGTATATATAAAAATAAACTGGTTTCAAGTTACCGTAGTTAGTTATTTTTCTACAGCCATTTGTGACTTATTTGTTGACTTCCCATCGTACATTGGACAATTCAAAGCGATAGCCTACTGGACAGATGGCCATATGTTATGAAATTGTTTGACAGAAGGTTGGATTTGGTTTGGAGTGTGAAATGGTGGTGTCCACACAAAACACAACATGTTAGGCAGACTAACAACAATCATAACATTACAGGGTACCAACAATTACAACATGACTGAGTACAAACATGACAGAGCGCCAACAATCACAACATGACAGAGTACCAACAATTACAACATGACATAGTGCCAACAATCACAACATGACAGAGTACCAACAATTACAACATGACAGAGCACCAACAATCACAACATAACAGAGCACCAACAATCACAACATGACATAGTGCCAACAATCACAACATGACCGAGTACAAACATGACAGAGTGCCAACAATCACAACATGACAGAGTACCAACAATTACAACATGACCGAGTACAAACATGACAGAGTGCCAACAATCACAACATGACAGAGCACCAACAATCACAACATGACCGAGTACAAACATGACAGAGTGCCAACAATCACAACATGACAGAGTACCAACAATTGCAACATGACCGAGTACAAACATGACAGAGCACCAACAATCACAACATGACAGAGCACCAACAATCACAACATGACATAGTGCCAACAATCACAACATGACAGAGTACCAACAATTACAACATGACAGAGCACCAACAATCACAACATGACAGAGCACCTACAATCACAACATGACATAGTGCCAACAATCACAACATGACATAGTGCCAACAATCACAACATGACAGAGTACCAACAATCACAACATAACAGAGCACCAACAATCACAACATAACAGAGCGCCAACAATCACAACATGACATAGTGCCAACAATCACAACATGACAGAGCACCAACAATCACAACATGACATAGCGCCAACAATCACAACATGACAGAGTACCAACAATCACAACATGACAGTACTCAAGGCACTCCTGTCTGGGAAATTGCCAGTACTAAGGACACTACTTTCTGAACTTAGCAGTCAGCATAAGGTCACCATACAGTGGATACCATCCCACTGTGGAGTACCTGGAAACGACAGAGCTGATCAATTGACTAAGGAAGGAGCCAAAAAAGAACAGCCTGATGTGCCCGTTACATACTGTCATCAAGCGATGCTACAGGCATTCAGGGATAAACTTCTCTCGCACCACACAAAAAGATTTGTCAGTTGTACGAGAGGAATTGATTACACATTTTATTGCCACTGGCTCTTACAATACATAAATGCACAAAACTGTCTCTAATGAATCACACATGAATACACAGAACTTCCTATCTCTAGTCGTCCCAAGCCCCACTGCTAAATCTATCTATTCACTTAAAGAAAGACGCATCGACTCTAAGCGATGTGTCCGCTACGAAGTCCGTCCCCTGTCTGACAATTCTCCGCGTCCTGATTACACAGCACGCGGAGGGTCTTCATGCGCACTTCGGCTTTTGCGTGCTACATCATTCCACACGCTTAGAGTAGTAAGCCTACTCTTGAGTTCTATTCCAAGTTCTTGGTGTCTATCACGTTGAGGTGCTTACACCGTGACCAGAGTGCTTACCCTCTGGTTGACACTTACGTGTCTCCTGAGAGAACTGTTGATAGTTCTCCTCCCTATCTACTCCCTACACCTACCCTGCCCTCTTGTTGGGGCACTGGGTTACCTCTAATCTACTTGAGGTAGACCACTCATTCAGGGTGGTCTTCCCTCCTATGTATTCTAGTCTTTGACACATACCACCAAAAGAAAAGAATGATCAAATCAGTCAGAAAGCCATCAAAACCTGCTCAAGATGACTATCACATTATGGACAGACCAGAACAAGTCATTATTCTGCGCCTCAGAACAGGAAACAATAGATTACGCAACCACATGTATACAAAATTCAAGATTGGTGAAACAGCCATGTACACATGTGGATTGGCGTCGCAGACAGCAGAGCATATACTCCAGGATTGCCCAAACTACAACATATCTAAGCAAACCTTCTGGCCTAGAGAGACGACAGTGGAAGATAAACTCCATGGACCGCTGTGTGAACTGAAAAAGACTGTTAGATTCATACAAGAGACAACATTGCAGTTATAGACATATTTCAAGCGAACGAAAGAAGAAAAAGAAGAAGAACAACATGACAGAGTGCCAACAATCGCCTCTGTTGTCTCTCCACATTAAAGTGGTACAGTTAGTTCCCCCTGTTGTCTCTGCACATTTAAGTGGTAGAGTTAATTCCCCTTATTGTCCCTCCCCACTGAAGTGGTAGAGTTAGTTCCCCTTTGTTGTCTCTCCACATTGAAGTGGTAGAGTTAGTTCCCCCTCTTGTCTCTCCCCACTGAAGTGGTAGAAATGGTTCTCCATGTTGTCTCTCCACATTAACCCTTTCGCGGCTATAGACGAGTTAAGTAGTATCGTGGTACGATGCTGTTGACGAGTTGACTCACCTCCCGTAATCTGTCCCCCCGGTGCTATGGACGAGCTAACCCGTTTATAACATCTATAGAAGAAGGCTATAGCCGTTTTCAAGCGTTTATGAATGGGGCACAAAGGTTACCTATTTTTAGATCCAAATGACCTATTTCACAGGCTCAACAGGCGTTAGTGTGCTGATAATGTGTTGTTTAGGCAGCTTCACCAGCAACAGGCCTGTTTTGTTCATTTTAATCTCTACGGTGTACTGGTTTTATAATACCCCCGCGTTTGTGATAGAGTATTTGTGCGCGTTTGTGATAGAGTATTTGCGCGTTTGTGATAGAGTATTTGTGCGCGTTTGTGATAGAGTATTTGTGCTTTTCACATAATTGTTTTATAAAATGGCGAAGAAACCAGTTCGTATAGATGAAGAATTAATGGAGTTTCTTTCACGAAGTGACAGTGAAGATGAATTCCAAATGAGCGACGAAGATGACGAGATCATGCAACCATCTACATCGAAAGAAAAAACCGGCGTAACTGAAAAGAGGTTATTTGCCAGTCCTGCGTCCTCATCATCATCGGAAGCAGAGTCCAGTGAGAATGAGGAGATGCCCTCAAAACGGCAGAAAACCGACTCAATGGCATGGACTTCCAATGATTTGAGACCGGTTATACACGGTTTTGATGATTCCAGCTCTGGCTGTAAAGCGGCTGTCAATAAGGACAGTTCAGTGCTTGAGTTTTTTTTACTATTTTTCACTGAAACACTTGTTATAGGCATCGCTGATGAATGCAACAGGTTTTACAAGAACATTTTAGAGAATGCTCCTGACACTGTTAGCGCTCGTCTTTCCCGCTGGACAGATACTAATTATGACGAACTTTTTTGCTTTTTTGCTTTGTGCATGCTAATGCGAAGGGTAAAGAAACTTAAAATTGTTGAGTACTGGTCAAAGGACTTTTTGCTCCGTACTCCTGTGTTCATGCTAATGCCTCGGGATCGATTTTTACTACTTTTGCGAATGCTGCACTTCGCAGACAACAACGTTGACGCCGGCGGAGACAGACTCTACAAGATTAGAGGTGTGATTGACAGTTTGCGTACGTCGTTCAAGAGTGCATTTTCGCCGTATCAGAATGTTGTTATTGATGAATCGCTCCTTTTGTTCAAAGGACGATTATCATTCAAGCAATACATTCCATCAAAGAGAAGCAGATTTGGTGTGAAAACATTTGTTATGTGTGACTGCAGAACGGGTTATATTTTAGATTTTATTGTCTACACTGGTGTCAACAGTGACATTACTGTATCAGGTCTTGGGAAGGGGGCTGATATTGTTACTACTTTACTGGCACCATATCTCCAAAACGGGCATACCCTTTTTGTAGATAATTGGTACACCAGTCCTAATTTGTTTATGTGGCTTCACGATCATGCAACTAATGCATGTGGCATGGTCAGAAAGAATAGACAGAATTTGCCTAAAATGGAAGAAAAATTATTAAAAAAAGGAATTTGCTATAGGTCTACAAGCTGTTTATTAGCCCTGAAATGGTGCGACAAAAGAGAAGTTTGGATGCTGTCTACATGTCACAATTCAGACATTGTACCAACAGAGAAAAAAGATTGGAAAACCGGAGAAAATATACAAAAGCCAAAGTGCATTGTTGACTACAATAAAAATATGGGCGCGGTTGATCGGACTGACATGCTTCTCGGTTCTATTGAGTCAATTAGGAAAACTGTAAAGTGGTACAAGAAACTGTTTTTTCATGTTCTCGATCTGTCTATTTTAAATGCATATTCCATGTACAAATTGGTAACGGGGAATAATATTCCTCTTGCTGATTTTCATTTATCTTTAATTCATGAAATTCTACAAAAATATTCTACGGAGAGAAGAAAGAGTGGAGGGGGACGAAGGAGCGAAGATCTGCCACTACGATTGGTACATCGTCATTTCCCATCTACAATAGAGTCCACAACGTCACAGAAGAAGGGGCCAACAAGAAAGTGTGTGGTGTGCTCTAAAAATAAAAAACAACGGGAATCAAGATATATGTGCAAGGATTGTGATGTACCTCTCTGTGTCGTACCTTGCTTCGGGGTCTTCCACAAACAACTAAATTATTAACTTTCCTTTGGTCTTTTCTTGTCATTCCATTCCTTGTTTTGCGTATGTTCCGTTACACTATCAATCCATCTTGTTATTGGTCTTCCGATTGTCTGTGTCCTTTATATAGGCAGTTGTAGGCCAGAGTTGCTGGCTGATTGTGCTAAAATCCAATGTATATGTGTATGATTAAATCCCCATGACGTTTCTGATGATTGCATTTCTCACACAATCTCTTGTTTTACTTACACTTTTCTCAAACATAGCATCTCGCAGCCTTGTATCTTCCTGCCTTGGGCAACATTATATGTGTGTTTGACATAGGTAGTACAATGTTGACGCAAAATACTCTTAATTAGACGCAATTTATTGTTTAATTACACGTATGCGTGTTTGGGTATGGGTGATAGTTGGTATGAGATATTATTTGTGATTGAGAGCATTTATATGTTGTAAATTTTGTTTCAATTTATTAGAGTTTGGTCATCCGCAAACAATAATTCACGTAATGCTTATGATTCATGGTTTGCTGAGAATGTTATTTTATTCACAAGTCGGCATGTGTTGATCTTACAGCACTTTGCCAATTTGTATACATTACTTTTATTTTTTTATATGAAATATAGGTTCATATATTATTATTCTTTTCATGCCAATCTATGCAATCAATCTTACCTTTATAACATGGTCTTTACCTACATTATCTTTTGAATTTTAAAATAATGTGAATAGTTTATTTTTCTCTGTTATTGCTTCTGTAACATCGTCATTCCACCATATTGTTACATTTTATTTTTTTAATTTTTCTATCTTTTACCTAATATCTTAATATTAATACATTATTATTTATATATAATTAAAATAACTTTAAACTAAACATTTTTAAAACATGAATAAGCTATTTTGTTGTTTTATCTCTTTGTAAAAGTGTTTGTTCAAACAATGGTGCCAACCTACCCAGTTTAGGAGTGCTTAAATTTTCCGGTGTTACAAAAATGGTCAACACCGCCGTGACATTTCCAGTTTCTTAGAGGTCAAGAAAGTATTTAGCACAGGCGGGGCAGTCGGCGGAGAAAGTATTTAGCACCGGGCGGGACGCTACTCAGAATTACGTAGCATTAAAAGGGTTAAAGTGGTAGAGTTAGTTCCACTTCTGTTGTGTCTCCACCTTGAACCCCTTAGTTGTGTCCCAATCTTCAAGTGGTAGCGTGAGTTCCCCATCTTAAAGAAAAAGCATTAGTTCCCCCTATGTTGTGTCTCCACCTTAATAGACAGCTTGCATGTTCCCATGACCCCAAGGGTTATGCTGCGGCTAGTGTTGTTACTGTTAGGGTTTTCCATGTCGGTCAGGTCAAGGCAAGGGACCAGACAAAGTGAGACACAAACTTGCTGCCTTGAACGTAGACTGGGAAGAGCCAAAGGCGTAGAAAAGGAAACCTGAAGAAATGCTTGTCAAAAGTGAATGTACTGAGTTACAGGCTTGACAAAACAGTGCAGCTAAAACTGCAACGTAACACACTTATGATAATGCTATGAATTAAAAGAAAGTAGAATGGTACTAATCCTGTGGAGTTCTGCTTGGTGATGATATTGTTCAGCCCTCTGCCTCAACTGTGTCAACCCAATACACCCGTTTCATTTGAGAACAAACTCTGGGTAAGGAGAACTTTCCAACACAGATCCCGTGGACATGATACTTTAGTCCCAGGTCAGAAGGAATGTCTCTACACCAACAGAAGGAAAATCTCTGCACCAACAGAAGGAATGTCTTTACAACAACAGAAGGAATGTCTTTACAACAACAGAAGGAATGTCTTTACAACAACAGAAGGAAAGTCTCTACAACAACAGAAGGAAAGTCTCTACACCAACAGAAGGAATGTCTCTACACCAACAGAAGGAAAGTCTTTACACCAACAGAAGGAATGTCTTTACAACAACAGAAGGAAAGTCTCTACACCAACAGAAGGAATGTCTTTACAACAACAGAAGGAAAGTCTCTACACCAACAGAAGGAATGTCTTTACAACAACAGAAGGAATGTCTTTACAACAACAGAAGGAATGTCTTTACAACAACAGAAGGAAAGTCTCTACAACAACAGAAGGAATGTCTCTACACCAACAGAAGGAAAGTCTTTACACCAACAGAAGGAAAGTCTTTACACCAACAGAAGGAAAGTCTCTACAGCAACAGAAGGAATATCTCTACAACAACAGAAGGAATGTCTCTACACCAACAGAAGGAATGTCTCTACAACAACAGAAGGAATGTCTCTACACCAACAGAAGGAATGTCTCTACACCAACAGAAGGAATGTCTCTACAACAACAGAAGGAAAGTCTCTACACCAATAGAAGGAAAGTCTCTACAACAACAGAAGGAAAGTCTCTACAACAACAGAAGGAAAGTCTCTACACCAATAGAAGGAATATCTCTACAGCAACAGAAGGAATGTCTCTACACCAACAGAAGGAAAGTCTCTACACCAACAGAAGGAAAGTCTCTACACCAACAGAAGGAAAGTCTCTACACCAACAGAAGGAAAGTCTAGCAGTCCACCAAACACTTAACCGGAAAATGATTGCCGGACCGATGCAAATGAGGCTCGAAGGGATTCTTCTTTGTTGCGGTGAATTAAAATTGAAGTACCGGAAAGTCTCTACACCAACAGAAGGAATGTCTCTACACCAACAGAAGGAATGTCTCTACAACAACAGAAGGAAAGTCTCTACACCAACAGAAGGAAAGTCTAGCAGTCCACCAAACACTTAACCGGAAAATGATTGCCGGACCGATGCAAATGAGGCTCGAAGGGATTCTTCTTTGTTGCGGTGAATTAAAATTGAAGTACCGGAAAGTCTCTACACCAACAGAAGGAATGTCTCTACACCAACAGAAGGAAAATCTCTAAACCAACAGAAGGAGTGTCTCTACACCAACCTCACTCTGATAGACAGGCAGAAGCCCTTTTCTGGGCTCAAATGACCTGAATGTTGGTGCACCAAGCTTCAGAGTTAAAACTCAGTCTTTCAGGGGATTCCCACCCACCCAACCAACTAACCAGCCAACCCATGAACCACCCACCAAACTAATCAACCATCCACCCACCCAACTAACCAACCACATACCCACACAACCAAAGAACCAACCCACCCAATGACTTCATTACAAAGTGTGGTTAAATACTATACTGACCAGGTTCTTGCACATCTTGCTGAGGCAGGCCAACAGATTTGACAGCTTTGTCTTTTTTTATTTTCCTGCTTGACTTAGCATTAACAATATCATCAACTGACTGGTCTTGGGACACATCCTGGTCACTGGTATCTATAACTGTCTTTGATGTGGACATCAAAACTGTCTTTTCTTTCTTCACTATGGATGAAAAAAAAACATTGTGATGTTCTGGACAGGATCAAAGATTTAACTTTCTGCTGGTATCTGAGACGCTCAATGAAAGAAACAAACATTGTGATGTTCTGGACAGGATCAAAGATTGAACTTTCTGCTGGTATCTGAGACGCTCAATGAAAGAAACAAACATTGTGATGTTCTGGACAGGATCAAAGATTTAACTTTCTGCTGGTATCTGAGACGCTCAATTAAAGAAAGAGAGCCATGCTTTTTATTGGATATCTTTTCTGAAACTACTGAGGGAAGTTCTCTCCCTCTTTCTTTCGCTTTCCCTCTCTGTCTTGCAGACACACTGACATAGACATAGAGAAGATGAAAGGGCACAATAAGAGAACATAGTTTGACAAATATACACACAAAAAAGAGAGAGAGGAACAGTGGCAGAGAAAGAGAGATAAAGACAGAGAGAGAGAGAGAGAGAGAGAGGCAAAGGTAGTGAAAGAGAGACCGATATTGAAAGAGACTGACAATGAGAGACAGAGAAAAAGATCAAGAGAGAGAAGAGACAGAGGATGATAGAGAAGCATAGAAGGAGAGAGAGAGAGAGAGAGAGAGAGAGAGAGAGAGAGAAGAGAGAGAGAGAGAGAGAGAGAGAGAGAGAGAGAGAGAGAGAGAGAGAGAGAGAGAGAGAATTAGAGACATATAGAGAGAGAGAATGAGGGATATGGAGACAATGAACGGGAGACACAAACAGCATAAACAGAGAGAGAGAGAATTAGAGACATAGAGAGAGAGAATGAGGGATATGGAGACAATGAACGGGAGACACAAACAGCATAAACAGAGAGAGAGAGAGAGAGAGAGAGAGAGAGAATTAGAGACATATAGAGAGAGAGAATGAGGGATATGGAGACAATGAACGGGAGACACAAACAGCATAAACAGAGAGAGAGAGAGAGAGAGAGAGAGAGAGAGAGAATTAGAGACATATAGAGAGAGAGAATGAGGGATATGGAGACAATGAACGGGAGACACAAACAGCATAAACAGAGAGAGAGAGAGAAAGAGAGAGAGAGAGAGACAGAGAGAGGTTCCAAATGTTGCTGCATGTACCCGGGGGCGGGGTTGGGGTGAGCACCCAACCTTGCATAAATACCCCAATGGCTCGTGCATTCATCACCTCTGCAGCAAAAGACCAACTCCTGGCCTTCTCATGGCAGAGCTGTTTTAACTAACAGGAGAAGGGGCGGCGGCGAGTCATTGGCGCCAAGAAATAACCAGAATGCTCTAGATGTGTATGCACGTACATGCATGCGCAGACACGTGTGAGCGTGCCTCTACACCTAAACTCGAGTAAGGCCACAGTCTGCTCTAGCAAAGGAAAAGTGCTGAAGACGGAGGCAACCAGCCAGGAGGCGCACCATAGAAATCAGGATGCCACGCAATCATGCGTAATGGAATATGTCGACTACTGCTAAATGTTATGGTGCTAACCCTGCTTTGGACCCCCAGGCAGGTGCAGTGCCGGGCCCTATGTCTCGAAAGGGTCCAACCCCAACTACTGGAGGTCCTTCTCAGATGTCCTGTGGAGCCAGGGGACCTGAGAATAGAGCGTGTGGCCATACCAAACAAAGACTAAAATTAATGCACTGGACCGCTGAGTGAACTAAAAAAAGATAGTTAAATTCATACAAGAGACAACATTGCAGTCATAGACATATTTCAAGCGAACGAAAGAAGAAGAAGAAGAAGAAGAAGACAGAGAGAGACCAAGATAGAGAGAGACAGAGATTGTGGGACAGAAAGAATTTAATAAGTTATATAAAACAGATACATTTCAAACGTGACCACATTAAAGATGTTAATACAACATGTCTGCAACAACCAGCAATTAAAATGACCAACAGCAGAACTGAAACTAGGAATACCTTTCAGGCCATCCACAAGTCTGGCCCCCTTGCCGATCCGGTCGCAGAACATGGCTATGTGCTTTTTGACCTTGGATGTGTCCTCGGGAAGGGTCAGGGGAGTTGGGTTGACCGGGGCTTCCTTGCCAGACTTAGCCATAACTGTCCGCAACAACAGGCTGATGGCGGCATCAACTGATTCCTCCCAACCCTGGACGCAAACAGATGATGAAAAGAAACATTTGTAAAGAACCAATATTAATATTGGGAGCAGGGGTCAGTATGGACAAATGGATAAGAGCGCTTACTTTTAAACTTCCAGTGTGTTGATGAGGAGGTAGCGGGTTCAACCCCTACACCTGTCAGCTGAACTAAAATACTGACTTCTCATCCTTGACTTGGGGACGTAAATTACAAGTACCTCAGAAGTCAGGAGTGGGTTGTCTGACGGCGAGGGACACTGGTAATAAGGAAAGCTAATTCGCACGCAAACATCAGTCCAGTACACTCCCCAGTAGTGGCTACTACTAGTAGTAGTACGTGTATGGACTACACTTAAGTTTATAGCGGGCAAACACATAAAAAAAACAACACAGCAACAACATTGGGAGCTGTGGGAGTACAGTGCTAGCATGCTGGCCTGTCAGCCTGGAGGTCACTTGTTAGAGATAGTATAGTGGCCTGCATATTTGCCTGCCTGCCTGGTTTTCATTTGTTCGAATCCCCATGAAGCAATTTTTAAAATGACACAGACGGTAGTTTGTTACATTGTGCTTAAAAAAAATCACAACTACAACCCTGGCGGGAAATAGAGTTATACCTCCCCATAGCGGAAGGCCTGGGTTGAATTGCAAAGACCATGAGTTTTCCATGCAGCATGATCCTTCTCTCAGCCTGCCTAGTTTACTCCAGAGAAAAGGTAACGCTAATACATCTGGAACAAGACACCTGCAGAAGCTGCCAGATCAGCAAAGAAATGCTATAACTGTCTGCCTGTCAGAGCCTTGATCCTAGACTAGTTGCAGACCACGGCTTAGGGCCTGCCCTGCCCTGCCATGACATTTAGTCTTAGGTTGCATTTTCTTGCACCAAAATACAGCTTGTACCCTTCCAATTGTGCTCCTTCCCCTGAAGACGGCATAATATGGGGCGTTGGGTTTGGTGACACTGCCCAATATTCGGTGCTAACAGAAAGCTGGTAGTACTGTCTACTGTCATACAGTAGCTCAGTCGTATCTGACTACGACCTGAACATAAAATTGCCTAGTAATCACAAACAGCCAATAGGGGCTGAATATGGCTGCCACGTCCTGCATAGAACATGCCATCTTTTAAAAACCAATACATCTCATGATGTGGAAAAGGATCCTGTACTTTTTACTTGTGAGATATTGAATGACTAGTCTCTGACCAGATTGGCAACCCAACTGGGGGGTACTGATAATGTATCTGGCACTGATATCCAGTGCTACTGCCATAATGAGGAAAATGAAACCCAATGAAACACTTTCGAGTACAGAACAGCTACCATCTGCCATGTTATACTCCTCCCATATATTATGAAAAAGACGAAGCACATTGAGTTAGGCTCAGAATGCAGCGATGTCGTTTCCAATAACAAAGAAATAACAATGTGTGTGTGCTTGTGTGTGTGTGTGCTTATGTGTGGTGGAGAAAATTCAGACACTGACCTGGTCATCGCTGGAGCTGATCACAGGGCTCAGTGAGGAGTTCAGGATCTTGACCTCTTCTTCTGCCATGTCTGCCCAGAGCCGGAGAAGGAAGTTGAGTAGGTAGGTCCCACTACTCAGGTTGTTGGCAGCCTTTTGCTGGGCTAACAAATTCTCATTCACGGCCTCTGCCAGCGCCAGAATCTGACCGGATAAAAACAAAAAAGACAAAAATCTGTCACAACAGATTATTCAATCAAAGACTGAAATCAAGCAAACGATAACCACCTTGATGAAATCTCACTTCCAGAGGTGGAATAATACATCTATTTAGGTAACAATGCAAACAAAGATGGGGCAACAGAGATAGTAAAATAAGAATACAAAAGACAAGAGCATCTTTTACAGCACTAGGACAATTGTGGAAATCAAATGAAATTAAAACCAGCATCAAAATTAAAATATTTAACTCCAATATTAGATCAGTGCTGCTGCAAGGATCATATACATGGAGAATGATTCCAACAATGACTAATAAACTATAAGCATTCATTCAACTAGTGCTTGCACAGACAAGGACTCAAATAGTATAACAGAAGCACTAATGTGGAGCTTAGGGAGAGAACTAGACAGATTCCGGAGAATCAAGGAGTGAAGACAAGAGGCTGACACTGGATAGGACACATACTGAGAACACCTGGGGCTAGTATAACTAGACATCTTGTCTCTGGAGAACACCTGGGGCTAGTGTAATTAGACATCCTGTATCCTGTCTCTAGAGAACACCTGGGGCTAGTATAATTAGACATCCTGTCTCTGGAGAACACCTGGGGCTAGTGTAACTAGACATCCTGTCTCTAGAGTGTAACTAGACATCCTGTCTCTAGAGAACACCTGGGGCTAGTGTAACTAGACATCCTGTCTCTGGAGAACACCTGGGGCTAGTGTAACTGGACATCCTGTCTCTGGAGAACACCCGGGACTAGTGTAACTAGACATCCTGTCTCTGGAGAACACCCGGGACTAGCATAACTAGACATCCTGTCTCTGGAAACATCTGGGGCTAGTGTAATTAGACATCCTGTCTCTGGAGAACACCTGGGACTAGCATAACTAGACATCCTGTCTCTGGAGAACACCTGGGGCTAGTGTAACTAGACATCCTGTCTCTAGAGAACACCTGGGACTAGTGTAACTAGACATCCTGTCTCTGGAGAACACCCTGGAATAGCATAACTAGACATCCTGTCTCTAGAGAACACCTGGGGCTAGTGTAACTAGACATCCTGTCTCTGGAGAACACCCGGGACTAGCATAACTAGACATCCTGTCTCTGGAGAACACCTGGGACTAGTGTAACTAGACATCCTGTCTCTGGAGAACACCTGGGGCTAGTGTAACTAGACATCCTGTCTCTGGAGAACACCCGGGACTAGCATAACTAGACATCCTGTCTCTGGAGAACACCCGGGGCTAGCGTAACTAGACATCCTGTCTCTGGAGAACACCTGGGACTAGTATAACTAGACATCCTGTTTCTGGAGAACACCTGGGACTAGCATAACTAGACATCCTGTTTCTGGAGAACACCCGGGACTAGCGTAACTAGACATCCTGTCTCTGGAGAACACCTGGGGCTAGTGTAACTAGACATCCTGTCTCTGGAGAACACCTGGGACTAGTGTAACTGGACATCCTGTCTCTGGAGAACACCTGGGGCTAGTGTAACTGGACATCCTGTCTCTGGAGAACACCTGGGGCTAGTGTAACTAGACATCCTGTCTCTGGAGAACACCTGGGACTAGTGTAACTAGACATCCTGTCTCTGGAGAACACCTGGGACTAGTATAACTAGACATCCTGTCTCTGGAGAACACCTGGGACTAGTATAACTAGACATCCTGTCTCTGGAGAACACCTGGGACTAGTATAACTAGACATCCTGTCTCTGGAGAACACCTGGGGCTAGTGTAACTAGACATCCTGTCTCTGGAGAACACCTGGGGCTAGTGTAACTAGACATCCTGTCTCTGGAGAACACCTGGGGCTAGTGTAACTAGACATCCTGTCTCTGGAGAACACCTGGGGCTAGTGTAACTAGACATCCTGTCTCTGGAGAACACCTGGGACTAGTGTAACTAGACATCCTGTCTCTGGAGAACACCTGGGGCTAGTGTAACTAGACATCCTGTCTCTGGAGAACACCTGGGGCTAGTGTAACTAGACGTCCTGTCTCTGGAGAACACCTGGGGCTAGTGTAACTAGACATCCTGTCTCTGGAGAACACCCGGGACTAGCATAACTAGACATCCTGTCTCTGGAGAACACCTGGGACTAGCGAAAACTAAACATCCTGTCTCTGGAGAACACCTGAGACTAGTGTAACTAGACATCCTGTCTCTGGAGAACACCTGGGACTAGTGTAACTAGACATCTTGTCTCTGGAGAACACCTGGGGCTAGTGTAACTAGACATCCTGTCTCTGGAGAACACCTAAGACTAGTGTAACTAGACATCCTGTCTCTGGAGAACACCTGGGACTAGTATAACTAGACATCCTGTCTCTGGAGAACACCTGGGACTAGTATAACTAGACATCCTGTCTCTGGAGAACACCTGGGACTAGTATAACTAGACATCCTGTCTCTGGAGAACACCTGGGGCTAGTGTAACTAGACATCCTGTCTCTGGAGAACACCTGGGGCTAGTGTAACTAGACATCCTGTCTCTGGAGAACACCTGGGGCTGGTGTAACTAGACATCCTGTCTCTGGAGAACACCTGGGACTAGTGTAACTAGACATCCTGTCTCTGGAGAACACCTGGGACTAGTGTAACTAGACATCCTGTCTCTGGAGAACACCTGGGACTAGTATAACTAGACATCCTGTCTCTGGAGAACACCTGGGACTAGTGTAACTGGACATCCTGTCTCTGGAGAACACCTGGGACTAGTGTAACTACATCCTGTCTCTGGAGAACACCTGGGACTAGTGTAACTAGACATCCTGTCTCTGGAGAACACCTGGGGCTAGCGTAACTTGACATTCTGTCTCTGGAGAACACCTGGGGCTAGTATAACTAGACATCCTGTCTCTGGAGAACACCTGGGGCTAGCATAACTAGACATCCTGTCCCTGGAGAACACCTGGGACTAGTATAACTAGACATCCTGTCTCTGGAGAACACAAGGAAAATGGAGTAGAGGGGGACCTGAAGACACATGGGACAGAACAATAGAGACAGATGAATAATGTGGGGGGGGGGGACATGGAGGGAGGACATGAAGTGAGGACATGGAGGGAGGACATGAAGTGAGGACATGGAGGGAGGACATGAAGTGAGGACATAAAGTGAGGACATGGAGTGAGGACATGGAGGGAGGACATGGAGGGAGGACATGGAGGGAGGACATGGAGGGAGGACATGAAGTAAGGACATGAAGTGAGGACCTGGGACTAGTATAACTAGACATCCTGTCTCTGGAGAACACAAGGAAAATGGAGTAGAGGGGGACCTGAAGACACATGGGACAGAACAATAGAGACAGATGAATAATGTGGGGGGGGGGACATGGAGGGAGGACATGAAGTGAGGACATGGAGGGAGGACATGAAGTGAGGACATGGAGGGAGGACATGAAGTGAGGACATGGAGGGAGGACATGGATGGATGACATGAAGTGAAGACATGGAGGGAGGACATGGAGGGAGGACATGAAGTGAGGACATGAAGGGAGGACATGGAGGGAGGACATGAAGTAAGGACATGGAGGGAGGACATGGATGGATGACATGAAGTGAAGACATGGAGGGAGGACATGGAGGGAGGACATGAAGTGAGGACATGAAGTGAGGACATGGAGGGAGGACATGAAGTGAGGACATGGAGGGAGGACATGAAGTGAGGACATGGAGGGAGGACATGAAGTGAGGACATGGAAGGAAGACATGGAGTGAGGACATGGAGGGAGGACATGGAAGGAGGACATGGAGGGAGGACATGAAGTGAGGACATGGAGGGAGGACATGAAGTGAGGACATGGAAGGAAGACATGGAGGGAGGACATGAAGTGAGGACATGGAGGGAGTACATGGAGGGAGGACATGAAGTGAAGACATGGAGGGAGGACATGGCAGGACATGGAGGGAGGACATGAAGTGAAGACATGGAGGGAGGACATGGCAGGACATGGAGGGAGGACATGAAGTGAAGACATGGAGGGAGGACATGGCAGGACATGGAGGGAGGACATGAAGTGAGGACATGGAGGGAGGACATGGCAGGACATGGAGGGAGGACATGAAGTGAAGACATGGAGGGAGGACATGGCAGGACATGGAGGGAGGACATGAAGTGAGGACATGGAGGGAGGACATGGCAGGACATGGAGGGAGGACATGAAGTGAGGACATGGAGGGAGGACATGGCAGGACATGGAGGGAGGACATGAAGTGAAGACATGGAGGGAGGACATGGCAGGACATGGAGGGAGGACATGAAGTGAAGACATGGAGGGAGGACATGGCAGGACATGGAGGGAGGACATGAAGTGAGGACATGGAGGGAGGACATGAAGTGAGGACATGGAGAGAGGACATGGAGGGAGGACATGAAGAGAGGATATGGAGGGAGGACATGAAGTGAGGACATGAAGTGAGGACATGGAGGGAGCTGCATGAGACAGCAACAGATAAGATGACTCGGCTTGAGTTGGTTGAAGGCCTATACTCCAATGGGAGATAAAGGGCAGTAGAAAAAGAAGACGAAGACATGGCAAAGACTGTCTCTGTAGCCACTGGCTGGAAAGTCTGCGCCCTTTCAAATTTCTAAGGTAGAAATGCTACCCTGACACACAGAATGTGGCGCTACTGACAGATGCAAAATCAATACTTGAGGTGCTCCAATCTGGATTAATGCCAGTACTACGGACACTACTTTCTGAACTTGGCAACCTGCATAAGATCACCATACATTGGATACCACCCCACTATGGAGTACCCTGAAATGACAGAGTTGACCGACTATCTAAGGAAGGGCCAATAGAAGAACAACCTGATGTGTCTGTTACATACCATCAAAAGAAAAGAATGATCAAATCAATAAGAAAGTCACCATCACCAGCTCAAGATGATTACCACTTTATGAACCGACCAGAACAAATCATTATTCTGCACCTTAGAACAGGACACATTAGATTACACAACCACATGTATACAACATTCAAGATTGGTGAATCAAGTAGATTGGCACCGGAGACAGTAAATCACATACTCCAAGGCTGCCCAAAATACAACATATATAGGCAAACCTTCTGGCCTAGAGAAACAACAGTGAAAGATAAACTTTGTAGACCACTGAGTGAACTAAAACATGCAGTGAAATTCATAAAGAGACAACATTGCAGATGTAAACATAATTCAAGCGAATGAAAGAAGAAGAAGCTACCCTGATCATGGCACTATGGTATGCAAGGTATATGTTCAAAGTCTACCTTCCAGGGAAATATGCTGCTCTGCACATTTGTCTGTGGTTGGTGCTCTGCCTGGAACATGCTCGTCTGTTAACACTAATGTAGATGTCACGAAGATCATCACCCTGGAACCAAACAGCACACTATGCTATTTGAACTGTTAGTACCAAACTTAGGGATCCATCTGATCTTTGTGGGGAAGGCATCAAAGCCCCAACGAGTCTGAACTGTTTTCTACTGGTCTCTAAAGATGCAACTTGTGAGGGACAATGTGTGGAAATGAAGCTAAACAGCCATGTGTAGAATGTAATGATTCCTTGGGTGAGCCGAGAACCAAAGCATCATGTGTCAGAACTACATTTATAATAGCATTCCTGGATCATGGAGGGTCTATTGCCACTGCCTTCCTCCGATGGCTGAATGGCATGTTCATGATGCTGTTCTTTGTTGGCTTTTTGTGGATGCACCCTCTGTATATAAAAGGAAGCACATACTGGAAGGCCCCGGTTAACGTCGGGGTTACGTTCTTGGAAAACGCGACTTTAAGTGAAACGATGTATAATGAAACACACACTATTTCCCATAGAATTAAATGAAATACAATGTATTATGTAATGTTTATTTTGATGGTTGTTGATATTTATTGGCTAAATAGAGGTGGGTTGGAGGGCGAGTGGTAGAGTTATTGGGACTAAAACCACGATTCGCTCCAAAACTATCATCAGCACTACTAGTATTGCTTTCACCTGCTTTCTTAGCTAGATATTCGTAGAGAGAGTTTGCTTTCTCTTTGATAGCCATCTTGCTCACAGGCATATTCCGTTGCTTCTGGTCTTCAATGCAGACGGCCAATAGTGCTTCCATATTCTCCATAAGAGTACTTCTGGTATGAGTGATCTTGGAAGCACTCAAAGGGGTTATGTTTTTAGCACCCTCTCTGATTTTGTCAGCACCTGCATGAATTGTCCTTACTGTGGTTGGAGGAAAACCATGGACTTTACCGATATCAACAGCCTGATCACCAGCCTCAAAACGACGTAACACATCTAACTTCACCTCAAAAGTAAAAATTTTCCTGGTTCTCTTACAACTAGACACACTATCAGCACTTACTGTGTGCTTTGAACTCATAATTATGGGTGATTACACGATAAAATCCTGGAAAAATGCACTGCACAAAATGTAAAATGGCGACGTTAATGCAGCATAGTAACACAGGTGACGACGTTATAGCGGAACATAGCAATGTAAAGTGAATTTATGTCCCATTGTGACGACGGCGTTATAGAAAAAAAGACATAAACCAAAGCGACATATAGCGGGGCCTTCCTATATCTCCAAACTGAGCAGGGCAAAGTTCCAGAAAACTACCCGGAAAGGGAAACCTGGACAACAAACAAATGCCAGGAAGATGTCAACTTTGTCAGTCAAAATATGCACATCAAGCAGCTTGGCTGTAGACAGACACTAAATAAATACCATATAGTAATTTCAAAAACTACTGAATGAACAAAGAAGAATGCAGAAACAAGATACTAGAGCATGAATTATCAGAAACCTAGTACATTAAATATGAACCACTGAACAAGAATTGCCTAGAAAATTAATCATCATCACCATCATCCTCATAAGCAGGCAGTCATGTTTCGCCATCTCACACGATCACAAGAATGGTGGATCAGCTCAATATTCTTGTCTCGATTATGCCTCGTGGCCAAACCATCCAGGTATTTATCTCTCCGCCATCCCCGTGTTCTTTTCCCCTCAATCTTGCCAGTTGTCACCAAGTTCTCTAGTTTATTTCATCTTACAACTTGCCCACAAATCTTGACTGTCTACATCTAATTTCTCTAATCTCATCTCATCTCATTAGGTTTCTCTTGAACCATGCGGTGTCGAGGTGAAGCATAAATGAGAGAGTGCTCGTTTATGGGCTTCATATATCGAGATTATTAATAATTTCTGTAATCATTTTATGGTTTTCATTTGCTTCTTATAGAACTTGCTCATTTTTTTTTACTTCTGTCCACTGTATTCTTTGCATTTTCCTCAGAAAAGACATTTCCACTGCGATTAGATGTTTTTCAGCTTGTCTTCTCATTGTCAATGCTTTACATCCATACAAAAGTACAGGTTCCATGTAGCCCTTCAAGACTCTTTCTCGTTGCAATTGACATCTTTGTATTGGTCAGTATATTTTCCATCTTGCAAAAGGCTACCTTTGCCATGGTGATTCTTGTTCTAATCTCTTCAAGGCATCTCCCATCAGACTAGAAAATTATATACAGCCATTAAATGCTGGTGATTATTGCAACTTTCTGCAAAGGACATGCAACTGGCTAGTACGCTAAATACCGAGTCACTGTTATATTCATTAACCACCCACTGGAATAATAACAAAGTTAATGTAAACACTGGATTAGAAAATACCTGCAATAGAGAATATGATGCCGCTAGAAAAGACAAACATGAAGGCGACAAAAAAAAAAAAAACCTACTTGAGAGTAAGTTCCCTCTAGGAGGGTGTCCAGGTTCAGCAATGGAGCAGGAGTTTTGTCCTTGAACCTAGTCAACAGTCGTTTCTGGATGGTGCGAAACTGAGAAGCTCTTTGGCCAAGTATCTCTTTACACCTCAGTGTGTTCAAGCGAAACTGGTGATGCAAAAGGAAGCGTAATTAAAACTACTCAGAATGTCAATTATATTTCTTCTTTTATTTCTTCATCACTTCTCTTTAACCCTAGAGTGAAGATGGAAGTACGACACTGACGTCATCTACATTAAACATAAAACACAAGCCATGTCACAGTTACACCTGAACATATTCAATTTACAGAAACTCTTTACTGATGACAGAGGGAAAAGTCTACAATGTTAATTAATTAGGCCAGTGTATTCCTCTTCTTCTTCTTTCATCTCCTTTCATCTTTCAGGTCCTCCACCAACTAACTCCAAGCCCATTGTCGAGTTGTCCATGTTGGGCTGGATTTTGCAGCTGAAGTTTTCTAAGAAGCGAGGTAGCCAGTCTCAGGCCAACCCTCCTTAGTGGCCCCTTATGACATGCATGGTGGGTTACAGTGCTGTTATTCTTTGCTTCCCTTATGGGCGATGGTAACACTTGAGAGAGGTCAAAGTATAATGAGTGATTATTGTTTGAGAATATTACAATTATAGTGATAAAAACTCTTGCGGAGCATGCACAAGGGGCTTCTGATCATCAGACGAGGTCCCCCTTCCTAGAATGTTTCAGCCCTTTTACCTTCTTGACACTCTCTGGAGGTGGGCCCGCCCGGGTCATGACTCCAGGCGTCGTTCTCTTGTCATGTGAGATGTATGATCGTTTGCATTGTCCTTGCGTTGTTCCGTGTTTGTCCAATACCTGTGAAAAATGTTTGCTCCCAAGCCTCCCCTCTCTCGGGGAGGAGAGCCTTGTGACCCGGTGCTTCGTGCCTCCACCACATCCTAGCACCTGTGGCCGTGGGAAGCCACCTTCTTCCCTGGCCATTACCTTTGTCTCCTCCGTTCATCTTAGTGCCATTTAGAGTGCCGCACTCTAGGAAGCTGGCTCTTCCCCTGGGTTCTTCGACCCTTCTTTAGACCTTCTTGGTCTCCGCTGCGGAGTGCGGTTTTTGCAAGATGACTACCACCATGGCATGGAGGTTGGACTTTGGCTGACATTTGCTTGACTTGGCGGCTGCTACCATGCGGTGATTTGCCCAACTGAACAGTCCCGTTCTCAGATGCACTGCCCAGTTTAGAGGGAAGGCTATAGAGTTGACACGAGACAGTACAAGTTCTATTTCTTAGTTGAGAGATTGGTTCCAATGTCAGTTGCCCTGCAGTTACAGACAGAAGCGTTCACCACATTACTGCTGAGATAATTATAATGACTTCTTCTTTCGCTCACTTGAAATTTGTCTGTAACTGCTAAGTTGTCTCTAGTATGAATTTCACTGTCTTTTAAAATTCACTCAGTGGTCCATAGAGTTTATCTTCCACTGTTGTTTCTCTAGGCCAGAAGGATTGCCTAGTATTTTGGGCAGTCTTGGAGTATGTGATCTGCTGTCTGCAACATCAATCCACATATGCACATGACTGATTCGCCAATCTTGAATTTTGATTGTAATGACCAAACCACTTTTAAAGAGTAGCAGAAAACAAAGACACTGAAGAGCATAAATGTCAAATTATAAGAGTTAATCCTACAAACATGCATATAATCTGCTGTACTTTAGAATATTGAAACATGGAACATCTGCAGAAATAGTGAGAAATATCCGAAGACATTTTGGATGCACTACATCACATCATTAAAGGAGGTCAGCATGGCCGAATAGTTAAAAGCACTCGCTTTTAAACGTCTGGTGTGCTGATGCTGAGGTAGCGGATTAAACCCCAGCACTGGTCAGTTGGACTAAAATGTTGACTTCCTTGACGTGGGAATGTAAATTACAAGTACTTTAGAAGTCCGAGTGGGTTTGCCTGATGGCGAGGGACACTGCTAATAAGGGATGCTAATCCACACGCAAAAATCAGTCCAGTGCACTAGAAGTAGTAGCACATGTATGGACTACACTTGAGTTCAGAGCGAGCGAACAAAATATAACATCATGAAGAATTAAAAAGCAGGCCACACTGAGAAAACAATAATAGTCTGGAGGATATAAACAATAATAAAAAATTCCTCAAATCAATACAGAAGAGAAAGAAGCAATAAATATAGAAGAAAAAGCTGACATGACTTGGCTATAACTAATGACATGGAGGTCTTCTAAAGAGTCTTGGAAGGCAAGTAGTCTTGGCACATAAAGAAGAGGTTGACAAAGAAAACACCATCGTTATCCAGGTATGCAGAGACCTGTTACTGAAGATAAATACAGAACTGAAGCAAGTAGAGGAATCGACACCTGTGATGAATCATGGAATAGGAAGATTTCAAATGATGACAATGCCTTAATGAAGGAACAAGTGTACTTCGACGCATGACCAACTAGACATTTCTCAAGCTAGTTAAAATGTAACTTTCAATTGGTAGAAATTTACAAGTGAAAGAAATATTGCTTGTTCCTGTTAAAATTTAACACTATCATTTGTTTTTAGAAATGTTTACATGGAAAGAATGGTGTCAAACAGCACCTGCTTATTCTAGTAATTCTGTCAATGAATGGAGCAGGGTAATCAGCCTGGGCTTGCCATTCTGTCAATGAATGGAGCAGTGTAATTAGCCTGGGCTTGTCATTGTCAATGAATGGAGCAGTGTAATTAGCCTGGGCTTGTAATTCTGTCAATGAATGGAGCGGTGTCATGTCATTTTGTCAATGAATGGAGCAGTGTAATCAGCCTGAGCTTGTCATTCTGTCAGTGAATGGAGCAGTGTAATAAGCCTGGGCTTGTCATTCTGTCAGTGAATGGAGCAGTGTAATAAGCCTGGGCTTGTAATTCTGTCAGTGAATGGAGCAGTGTAATTAGCCTGGGCTTGTCATTCTGTCAGTGAATGGAGCAGTGTAATTAGCCTGGGCTTGTCATTCTGTCAATGAATGGAGCAGTGTAATTAGCCTGGGCTTGTCATTCTGTCAATTAATGGAGCAGTGTAATTAGCCTGGGCTTGTCATTCTGTCAATGAATGGAGCAGTGTAATTAGCCTGGGCTTGTCATTCTGTCAATGAATGGAGCAGTGTAATTAGCCTGGGCTTGTTATTCTGTCAGTGAATGGAGCAGTGTAATTAGCCTGGGCTTGTCATTCTGTCAGTGAATTGAGCAGTGTAATTAGCCCGGGTTTGTCATTCTGTCAGTGAATGGAGCAGTGTAATTAGCCTGGGCTTGTCATTCTGTCAGTGAATGGAGCAGTGTAATTAGCCTGGGCTTGTCATTCTGTCAGTGAATGGGGCAGTGTAATTAGCCTGGGCTTGTCATTCTGTCAGTGAATGGAGCAGTGCAATTAGCCTGGGCTTGTCATTCTGTCAGTGAATGGAGCAGTGCAATTAGCCTAGGCTTGTCATTCTGTCAGTGAATGGAGCAGTGCAATTAGCCTAGGCTTGTCATTCTGTCAATGAATATAGCAGTGCAATTAGCCTGGGCTTGCCATTCTGTCAATGAATGGAGCAGTGCAATTAGCCTGGGCTTGTCATTCTGTCAATGAATGGAGCAGTGTAATTAGCCTGGGCTTGTCATTCTGTCAATGAATGGAGCAGTGTAATTAGCCTGGGCTTGTCATTCTGTCAATGAATGGAGCAGTGTAATTAGCCTGGGCTTGTCATTCTGTCAGTGAATGGAACAGTGTAATTAGCCTGGGCTTGTCATTCTGTCAGTGAATGGAGCAGTGTAATTAGCCTGGGCTTGTCATTCTGTCAGTGAATGGAGCAGTGTAATTAGCCTGGGCTTGTCATTCTGTCAGTGAATGGAGCAGTGTAATTAGCCTGGGCTTGTCATTCTGTCAGTGAATGGAGCAGTATAATTAGCCTGGGCTTGCCATTCTGTCAATGAATGGAGCAGTGTAATTAGCCTGGGCTTGCCATTCTGTCAATGAATGGAGCAGTGTAATTAGCCTGGGCTTGCCATTCTGTCAATGAATGGAGTAGGGAAATCAGCCTGGGCTTGCCATTCTGTCAGTGAATGGAACGGTGTCATGTCATTCTGTCAATGAATGGAGCTGTGTAATTAGCCTGGGCTTCTCATTCTGTCAGTGAATGGAGCAGTGTAATTAGCATGGGCTTGCCATTCTGTCAGTGAATGGAGCAGTGTCATGTCATTCTGTCAATGAATGGAGCAGTGTAATCAGCCAGGGCTTGTCATTCTGTCAATGAATGGAGCAGTGTAATTAGCCTGGGCTTGCCATTCTGTCAATGAATGGAGCGGTGTCATGTCATTCTGTCAATGAATGGAACAGTATCATGTCATTCTGTCAATGAATGGAGCGGTGTCATGTCATTCTGTCAATGAATGGAACAGTATCATTAGCTTCGACTTGTCATTTTGTCAATGAATGGAACAGTATCATTAGCTTCGACTTGTCATTTTGTCAATGAATGGAACAGTATCATGGCATTCTGTCAATGAATGGAACAGTATCATTAGCTTTGGTTTGTCATTCTGTCAATGAATGGAACAGTATCATGTCATTCTGTCAATGAATGGAGCAGTGTCATGTCATTCTGTCAATGAATGGAGCGGTGTAATGTCATTCTGTCAATGAATGGAACAGTATCATTAGCTTGGAATTGTCATTTTGTCAATGAATGGGACAGTATCATGTCATTCTGTCAATGAATGGAACAGTATCATTAGCTTTGGTTTGTCATTTTGTCAATGAGTAGAACAGTGTATTAGCTTGGGCTTGTCATTCTGTCAATGAATGGAACAATTTCATTAGCCTTGAATTATTCTTATAATTGTATCAATCAATGAGACAGTTTCATTAGCTTTGATTTGTTCTTGTATGGAGTGTACAAAGCAGTGTATTTAACTTGTTAGCAAACAAGCACACTTCCCACTACACTCCTTACAATCAGTTGTTTTCAATGATGATTCCTTGTTTCCCAGTAATTTCTCCAGACAATTCAAGCAAGCACACAACACAACAGTGAGTAGAAAGTGACACTTACATTAAAATGCGTGTCCACAAGCTCAAAATATTCCTGCAGCGGTAGAGCTCCATCGAAAGAGACCCTGAAGTCACTATTTGCACCCCTCTTGAAGTGACCATTCAAACGTGCAACCAATTCATGTAGAGGCAACCACATACTCTCAAAACTGTCACTTTGTAAGCGATACCTCTCTAAAATTGATGAATATTAACAGGCTATTATGACTAGTCCTGAATTTAGGATTTTACACAAATGCTAAATATACTCCACTGATTAAGTAAACATAGTTTCATGAGAGAATGTGGCATATTATACTTTGAATGGCTTTTACTATTGGTAAAATCTGGCCATGGCTGTTTCAAATGTTTGAAAGTGTCAAACTAGGATTTTCTTACATTTAATACAATAAATAAGCCACAAATGTAAAGTCACAAACAATATGTTGCATGATTTATTGCTTGGTATATTTTGCTGCATCTCATCAGGTACATACTGCAGAGTAATATATCATTTGAAGTGAATAAATGAATAATACTTCAGCTGAAACAATAAAAACAGTCATAGGTATTGTTTGAATGTGGAACATCTGTTAACCCCACGGTGATTTCATATTTCTTCCTCTTCTTCTGCGTTCATCCAGAGAGTTTTTTCTGACATAATTGCATTGTGCCAGTTATGAGCCATTAGGCGGACACATACGACTTCTGCGGTGTTTGTTGACCGGGTTAACCTTCCCGGGGATTTCAGATTTAACACAAACTCTTCCTGTTTGCATAACACTGGTTGGATATGCCTAACTGCTAACATCTCACTACATTTGAGGAATCATTTATTCTTCGCCGAATACAGAACACGAAACACTTTTTTCTTTGTTTATATTATGGCCATAGTTTATGAGATGTTGAGAAATCGAGGAGGAGGTCGTTTTATAGCCTTTCTACTGCTTAGGAATTCCTAAAACTGATTAACTCACTTTTCTACCTTGGTCAGAAACATGTATCTTGGTCACAATCCCAATCTACCTTGGTCACAGTCACAATCTACCTTGGTCACAATCCAAATCTACCTTGGTCACAATCCCAATCTACCTTGGTCACAGTCACAATCTAACTAGGTCACAGTCACAATCTATCTTGATCACAGTCACAATCTAGCTTGGTCACAGTCACAATCTACCTTGGTCACAGTCACAATCTAACTAGGTCACAGTCACAATCTATCTTGATCACAGTCACAATCTAGCTTGGTCACAGTCACAATCTACCTTGGTCACAGTCACAATCTGCCTTGGTCACAGTCACAATCTATCTTGATCACAGTTACAATCTACCTTGGTCACTGTCACAATCTGTCTTGGTTACAGTCACAATCTATCTTGATCACAGTCACAATCTAGCTTGGTCACAATCACAATCTAACTTGGTCACAGTCACAATCTACCTTGGTCACAATCACAATCTGCCTTGGTCACAGTCACAATATAACTTGGTCACAGTTACAATCTACCTTGGTCACAATCACAATCTACCTTGGTCACAGTCACAATCTATCTTGGTCACAGTCACAATCTGCCTTGGTCACAGTCACAATCTGCCTTGGTCACAGTCACAATCTGCCTTGGTCACAGTCACAATCTACCTTGGTCACAATCACAATCTACCTTGATCACAGTCACAATCTAACTAGGTCACAGTCACAATCTATCTTGATCACAGTTACAATCTACCTTGGTCACTGTCACAATCTGCCTTGGTTATAGTCAAAATCTATCTTGATCACAGTCACAATCTAGCTTGGTCACAATCACAATCTACCTTGGTCACAGTCACAATCTGCCTTGGTCACAGTCACAATCTAACTTGGTCACAGTCACAATCTACCTTGGTCACAATCACAATCTGCCTTGGTCACTGTCACAATCTGCCTTGGTCACTGTCACAATCTAACTAGGTCACAGTCACAATCTATCTTGGTCACAGTCACAATCTGCCTTGGTCACAGTCACAATCTAACTTGGTCACAGTCACAATCTAGCTTGGTCACAATCACAATCTAGCTTGGTCAGTCACAATCACAATATATCTTGATCACAGTCACAATCTATCTTGATCACAGTCACAATCTAGCTTGGTCAGAAACGTAAGCTAAGTTAACCAGTAACAAGCAAGGGAAACTACTCACGAGAAGTTTTCGATGCCAAGACAGTCACCACTGGACCAGCTCCCAGATACTGGAATCCTAGGGCCGCTCCTTGTCCTCCAGCACTCTCTCCCAGCATGTCTGCAGATGATTGATACAGCATGACATCAGGTGACGTGACAAAACATCAGGTGACATGACATCAGGTGACATGACAAGACATCAGGTGACAAAAAGGAACGAATGAACGAAAATCTTTATTTTCAAAGGGTTAAGAATTGGGCACACAGACTCGTCTGACATTCTGCCCTTCTTCTCTATTTCCTCTCATACATTCTTTCATTCAACATCACTTATGAAGCAAATTTTTGAAGACAAAAGAACAAGCATTAAAACGCATGAAAAATAATCAATAACAAATGACTCACTGAGGCAATGTTTAACATGGGCATTATAAATATCCAAGGAAGGTATAACGTGCCATACATATGGGAATATCTTTTGGCTAGTTGTTGTTTGAGATAATTTACCATTATTATTGTCTTTTTTGTTTTTGTTTATGGGGGAATGTAGTCTGTACTGAGGTAATATTCAAACAGGTTGCGAATGTATGTATAATGATTGATGGTGTCTTTGATTTCTTGTGGAAGATTGTTCCACAAATGAGCGGCAGAGTATGCTAAGCTTGTTTTATATAAGTCTATCCTAGGTTTAGGGACATGAAGTATATTTAGTCGTTCGCTATGTCTTGCGTTATATTTAAACAATGGCCAAAGGTAGCTTGGAGCATTTTTAAATAGGATTTTGTGAATTAGTTTAGCTTTATTAAAAGGTAGGCGTTTGTGGAGTGGCAGTAATCGAAGACGTTTATGTAGATTAGAATTGTCTGTAAACTTTTCACCATTAATTAAATGCACTGCCCTTTTCTGGAGTGAATAAAGGCGTTTTGTTATTGATTTGGAGCATCCATACCAGATATTGGAGCAATAATCAATATGTGTTTTTATATGGGAAGTATGGAATTTCTTTCTTGTGTTTTCGTCAAGGAAATGTTTAATTTTGGCAAGTTGGTATACTTTTTTGGCTATTTGTTTAACGAGAGCATGAACATGGGAGTTAAAGGTTATAGTTTGATCTATAAGATCCAGTGCCTTGTGCTTAGTTACACTTTCTATAGGCATGCTACCAATGTGCAGCTGTAGAGTTCTCTGCGAGTTTAGCGTGTGAAGTCTTTGCCTGGTTCCTATTAACATAGATTTTGTTTTAGAAATGTTAATTTGCATGCGGTTTGCATGACTCCAGTTAACTACACTATTTATTTCCTGTTGCAAGGATAATTCTAGCACATTACGATCAACAGCGTTTGTATATACTGTGCAGTTGTCTGCAAATAGATCGCAGGGTCCCCAGGAAGGTTAACCCGGTCAACAAATGCCCGCAGAAGTTGGATGTATCGGCCTAACGGCGCAAGAACGCAGCTCTGCTGTAAACAGGCACAACGCAATCACATCCGAAAAAAAACTCCGGATGAGCGCAGAAGAAGAAGAAGAAGAAGAAGATCGCAGGGTGACGATAGATATAAGGGAAGATCATTTACATAGATGGCAAATAACAGAGGGCCAAGAACAGACCCCTGAGGTACTCCAATATTAATGGTAATGGCTTGAGATAAAGATTTATTGTGGGATACTACTTGTTTTCTGTCTAATAAAAATGATTTTATTAACGCCACTGTATTAAATCTTACTTTTATTGTTACTAGTTTTTAATTAGAATAAAATGATCATTCATATTGAATGCTTTTCTAGTGATCCAGAAAGTTTTATATTTTGGGAAAAATCCATGATCGGCCGCCTGTTGAAAATTCTCAATTTTGAGCTATTTCAAATTTGTCAACAAAATCTCCCCAGGAGTGCAAATTATTACTTTTATGGTCATGTCTAGTGTCAGCACATTGTTTTAGACTAATTTCATAGTGATCCAGAAAGTTTTATATTTTGGGAAAAATCCATGATCGGGCGCCTGTGAAATTTCTCAATTTTGAGCTATTTCAAATTTGTCACCAAAATTGTCACAAGAGTGCAAATTATTACTTTTATAGTCATGTCTAGTGTCAGCACATTGTTTTAGACTAATTTCCTAGTGATCCAGAAAGTTTTATATTTTGGGAAAAATCCATGATCGGCCGCCTGTTGAAAATTCTCAATTTAGAGCTATTTCAAATTTGTCAACAAAATTGCCCCAGGTGTGCAAATTATTACTTTTATCGTCATGTCTAGTGTCAGCACATTGTTTTAGACTAATTTCCTAGTGATCCAGAAATGTTTATATTTTGGGAAAAATCCATGATCGGCCGCCTGTTGAAATTTCTCAATTTTGAGCTATTTTAAATTTGTCAACAAAATTGTCCTCGGAGTGCAAATTATTACTTTTATGGTCATGTCTAGTGTCAGCACATTGTTGTAGACTAATTTCCTAGTGATCCAGAAACTTTTATATTTTGGGGAAAATGCATTACCGGCCGCCTGTTGAAATTTCTCAATTTTGAGCTATTTCAAATTTGTCAACAAAATTGTCCCCGGAGTGCAAATTATTACTTTTATGGTCATGTCTAGTGTCAGCACATTGTTGTAGACTAATTTCCTAGTGATCCAGAAACTTTTATATTTTGGGAAAAATGCATGACCGGCCGCCTGTTGCAATTTCTCAATTTTGAGCTATTTCAAATTTGTCAACAAAATTGTCCCAGGAATGTAAATTGTTACTTTTATGGTCATGTCTAGTGTCAGCACATTGTTTTAGACTAATTTCCTAGTGATCCAGAAATGTTTATATTTTGGGGAAAATCCATGACCAGCCGGCTGTTGAGATTTCTCAATTATGAGCTATTTCAAATTTGTCAACAAAATTGTCCCAGGAGTGCAAATTATTACTTTTATGGTCATGTCTAGTGTCAGCACATTGTTTTAGACTAATTTCCTAGTGATCCAGAAACGTTTATATTTTGAGAAAAATCCATGACCGGCCGCCTGTTGAGATTTCTCAATTATGAGCTATTTCAAATTTGTCAACAAAATTCCACCAGGAGTGCAAATTATTACTTTTATGGTCATGTCTAGTGTCAGCACATTGTTTTAGACTAATTTCCTAGTGATCCAGAAACGTTCATATTTTGGGGAAAATCCATGATCGGCCGACTGTTGAAAATTCTAAATTTTGAGCTATTTCAAATTTGTCAACAAAATTGTCCCAGGAGTGCAAATTATTACTTTTATGGTCATGTCTAGTATCAGCACATTGTTTTAGACTAATTTCCTAGTGATCCAGAAAGTTTTATATTTTGGGAAAAATCCATGATCGGCCGCCTGTTGAAAATTCTCAATTTTGAGCTATTTCAAATTTGTGAACAAAATTGCCCCAGGTGTGCAAATTATTACTTTTATGGTCATGTCTAGTGTCAGCACATTGTTTTAGACTAATTTCCTAGTGATCCAGAAACTTTTATATTTTGGGAAAAATCCATGAACGGCCACCTGTTGAAATTTCTCAATTTTGAGCTATTTCAAATTTGTCAACAAAATTGTCCAAGGAGTGCAAATTATTACTTTTATGGTCATGTCTAGTGTCAGCACATTGTTTTAGACTAATTTCCTACTGATCCAGAAACATTTATATTTTGGGAAAAATCCATGATCGGCCGCCTTTTGAAATTTCTCAATTTTGAGCTATTTCAAATTTGTCAACAAAATTGTCCCAGGTGTGCAAATTATTACTTTTATGGTCATGTCTAGTGTCAGCACATTGTTTTAGACTAATTTCCTAGTGATCCAGAAAGTTTTATATTTTGGGAAAAATCCATGATCGGCCGCCTGTTGAAAATTCTCAATTTAGAGCTATTTCAAATTTGTCAACAAAATTGCCCCAGGTGTGCAAATTATTACTTTTATCGTCATGTCTAGTGTCAGCACATTGTTTTAGACTAATTTCCTAGTGATCCAGAAATGTTTATATTTTGGGAAAAATGCATTACCGGCCGCCTGTTGAAATTTCTCAATTTTGAGCTATTTCAAATTTGTCAACAAAATTGCCCCAGGAGTGCAAATTGTTACTTTTACGGTCATGTCTAGTGTCAGCACATTGTTTTAGACTAATTTCCTAGTGTTCCAGAAAGTTTTATATTTTGGGAAAAATCCATGATCGGCCGCCTGTTGAAAATTCTCAATTTTGAGCTATTTCAAATTTGTCAACAAAATTGCCCCAGGTGTGCAAATTATTACTTTTATCGTCATGTCTAGTGTCAGCACATTGTTTTAGACTAATTTCCTAGTGATCCAGAAATGTTTATATTTTGGGGGAAATCCATGATCGGCCGCCTGTTGAAATTTCTCAATTTTGAGCTATTTCAAATTTGTCAACAAAATTGCCACAGGAGTGCAAATTATTACTTTTATGGTCATGTCTAGTGTCAGCACATTGTTGTAGACTAATTTCCTAGTGATCCAGAAACTTTTATATTTTGGGAAAAATGCATGACCGGCCGCCTGTTGAAATTTCTCAATTTTGAGCTATTTCAAATTTGTCAACAAAATTGCCCCAGGAGTGCAAATTGTTACTTTTATGGTCATGTCTAGTGTCAGCACATTGTTTTAGACTAATTTCCTAGTGATCCAGAAATGTTTATATTTTGGGAAAAATCCATGATCGGCCGCCTGTTGAAATTTCTCAATTTTGAGCTATTTCAAATTTGTCAACAAAATTGTCCCCGGAGTGCAAATTATTACTTTTATGGTCATGTCTAGTGTCAGCACATTGTTGTAGACTAATTTCCTAGTGATCCAGAAACTTTTATATTTTGGGAAAAATGCATGACCGGCCGCCTGTTGCAATTTCTCAATTTTGAGCTATTTCAAATTTGTCAACAAAATTGTCCCAGGAATGTAAATTGTTACTTTTATGGTCATGTCTAGTGTCAGCACATTGTTTTAGAGTAATTTCCTAGTGATCCAGAAATGTTTATATTTTGGGGAAAATCCATGACCAGCCGGATGTTGAGATTTCTCAATTATGAGCTATTTCAAATTTGTCAACAAAATTGTCCCAGGAGTGCAAATTATTACTTTTATGGTCATGTCTAGTGTCAGCACATTGTTTTAGACTAATTTCCTAGTGATCCAGAAACGTTTTTATTTTGGGAAAAATCCATGACCGGCCACCTGTTGAGATTTCTCAATTATGAGCTATTTCAAATTTGTCAACAAAATTCCACCAGGAGTGCAAATTATTACTTTTATGGTCATGTCTAGTGTCAGCACATTGTTTTAGACTAATTTCCTAGTGATCCAGAAATGTTTATATTTTGGGGGAAATCCATGATCGGCCGCCTGTTGAAATTTCTCAATTTAAAATTGCCACAGGAGTGCAAATTATTACTTTTATGGTCATGTCTAGTTTCAGCACATTGTTGTAGACTAATTTCCTAGTGATCCAGAAACTTTTATATTTTGGGAAAAATGCATGACTGGCCGCCTGTTGAAATTTCTCAATTTTGAGCTATTTCAAATTTGTCATCAAAATTGCCCCAGGAGTGCAAATTGTTACTTTTATGGTCATGTCTAGTGTCAGCACATTGTTTTAGACTAATTTCCTAGTGATCCAGAAATGTTTATATTTTGGGAAAAATCCATGATCGGCCGCCTGTTGAAAATTCTCAATTTTGAGCTATTTCAAATTTGTCAACAAAATTGCCCCAGGTGTGCAAATTATTACTTTTATCGTCATGTCTAGTGTCAGCACATTGTTTTAGACTAATTTCCTAGTGATCCAGAAATGTTTATATTTTGGGGGAAATCCATGATCGGCCGCCTGTTGAAATTTCTCAATTTTGAGCTATTTCAAATTTGTCAACAAAATTGCCACAGGAGTGCAAATTATTACTTTTATGGTCATGTCTAGTGTCAGCACATTGTTGTAGACTAATTTCCTAGTGATCCAGAAACTTTTATATTTTGGGAAAAATGCATGACCGGCCGCCTGTTGAAATTTCTCAATTTTGAGCTATTTCAAATTTGTCAACAAAATTGCCCCAGGAGTGCAAATTGTTACTTTTATGGTCATGTCTAGTGTCAGCACATTGTTTTAGACTAATTTCCTAGTGATCCAGAAATGTTTATATTTTGGGAAAATCCATGATCGGCCGCCTGTTGAAATTTCTCAATTTTGAGCTATTTCAAATTTGTCAACAAAATTGTCCCCGGAGTGCAAATTATTACTTTTATGGTCATGTCTAGTGTCAGCACATTGCTTTAGACTAATTTCCTAGTGATCCAGAAAGTTTTATATTTTGGGAAAAATCCATGATCGGCAACCTGTTGAAAATTCTCAATTTAGAGCTATTTCAAATTTGTCAACAAAATTGCCCCAGGTGTGCAAATTATTACTTTTATCGTCATGTCTAGTGTCAGCACATTGTTTTAGACTAATTTCCTAGTGATCCAGAAATGTTTATATTTTGGGGAAAATCCATGATCGGCCGCCTGTTGAAATTTCTCAATTTTGAGCTATTTTAAATTTGTCAACAAAATTGTCCTCGGAGTGCAAATTATTACTTTTATGGTCATGTCTAGTGTCAGCACATTGTTGTAGACTAATTTCCTAGTGATCCAGAAACTTTTATATTTTGGGGAAAATGCATTACCGGGCGCCTGTTGAAATTTCTCAATTTTGAGCTATTTCAAATTTGTCAACAAAATTGCCCCAGGAGTGCAAATTGTTACTTTTACGGTCATGTCTAGTGTCAGCACATTGTTTTAGACTAATTTCCTAGTGATCCAGAAAGTTTTATATTTTGGGAAAAATCCATGATCGGCCGCCTGTTGAAAATTCTCAATTTTGAGCTATTTCAAATTTGTCAACAAAATTGCCCCAGGTGTGCAAATTATTACTTTTATCGTCATGTCTAGTGTCAGCACATTGTTTTAGACTAATTTCCTAGTGATCCAGAAATGTTTATATTTTGGGGGAAATCCATGATCGGCCGCCTGTTGAAATTTCTCAATTTTGAGCTATTTCAAATTTGTCAACAAAATTGCCACAGGAGTGCAAATTATTACTTTTATGGTCATGTCTAGTGTCAGCACATTGTTGTAGACTAATTTCCTAGTGATCCAGAAACTTTTATATTTTGGGAAAAATGCATGACCGGCCGCCTGTTGAAATTTCTCAATTTTGAGCTATTTCAAATTTGTCAACAAAATTGCCCCAGGAGTGCAAATTGTTACTTTTATGGTCATGTCTAGTGTCAGCACATTGTTTTAGACTAATTTCCTAGTGATCCAGAAATGTTTATATTTTGGGAAAAATCCATGATCGGCCGCCTGTTGAAAATTCTCAATTTTGAGCTATTTCAAATTTGTCAACAAAATTGCCCCATGTGTGCAAATTATTACTTTTATCGTCATGTCTAGTGTCAGCACATTGTTTTAGACTAATTTCCTAGTGATCCAGAAACGTTCATATTTTGGGGAAAATCCATGATCGGCCGACTGTTGAAAATTCTAAATTTTGAGCTATTTCAAATTTGTCAACAAAATTGTCCCAGGAGTGCAAATTATTACTTTTATGGTCATGTCTAGTATCAGCACATTGTTTTAGACTAATTTCCTAGTGATCCAGAAAGTTTTATATTTTGGGAAAAATCCATGATCGGCCGCCTGTTGAAAATTCTCAATTTTGAGCTATTTCAAATTTGTGAACAAAATTGCCCCAGGTGTGCAAATTATTACTTTTATGGTCATGTCTAGTGTCAGCACATTGTTTTAGACTAATTTCCTAGTGATCCAGAAACTTTTATATTTTGGGAAAAATCCATGAACGGCCACCTGTTGAAATTTCTCAATTTTGAGCTATTTCAAATTTGTCAACAAAATTGTCCAAGGAGTGCAAATTATTACTTTTATGGTCATGTCTAGTGTCAGCACATTGTTTTAGACTAATTTCCTACTGATCCAGAAACATTTATATTTTGGGAAAAATCCATGATCGGCCGCCTTTTGAAATTTCTCAATTTTGAGCTATTTCAAATTTGTCAACAAAATTGTCCCAGGTGTGCAAATTATTACTTTTATGGTCATGTCTAGTGTCAGCACATTGTTTTAGACTAATTTCCTAGTGATCCAGAAAGTTTTATATTTTGGGAAAAATCCATGATCGGCCGCCTGTTGAAAATTCTCAATTTAGAGCTATTTCAAATTTGTCAACAAAATTGCCCCAGGTGTGCAAATTATTACTTTTATCGTCATGTCTAGTGTCAGCACATTGTTTTAGACTAATTTCCTAGTGATCCAGAAATGTTTATATTTTGGGAAAAATGCATTACCGGCCGCCTGTTGAAATTTCTCAATTTTGAGCTATTTCAAATTTGTCAACAAAATTGCCCCAGGAGTGCAAATTGTTACTTTTACGGTCATGTCTAGTGTCAGCACATTGTTTTAGACTAATTTCCTAGTGTTCCAGAAAGTTTTATATTTTGGGAAAAATCCATGATCGGCCGCCTGTTGAAAATTCTCAATTTTGAGCTATTTCAAATTTGTCAACAAAATTGCCCCAGGTGTGCAAATTATTACTTTTATCGTCATGTCTAGTGTCAGCACATTGTTTTAGACTAATTTCCTAGTGATCCAGAAATGTTTATATTTTGGGGGAAATCCATGATCGGCCGCCTGTTGAAATTTCTCAATTTAAAATTGCCACAGGAGTGCAAATTATTACTTTTATGGTCATGTCTAGTTTCAGCACATTGTTGTAGACTAATTTCCTAGTGATCCAGAAACTTTTATATTTTGGGAAAAATGCATGACTGGCCGCCTGTTGAAATTTCTCAATTTTGAGCTATTTCAAATTTGTCATCAAAATTGCCCCAGGAGTGCAAATTGTTACTTTTATGGTCATGTCTAGTGTCAGCACATTGTTTTAGACTAATTTCCTAGTGATCCAGAAATGTTTATATTTTGGGAAAAATCCATGATCGGCCGCCTGTTGAAATTTCTCAATTTTGAGCTATTTCAAATTTGTCAACAAAATTGTCCCCGGAGTGCAAATTATTACTTTTATGGTCATGTCTAGTGTAAGCACATTGTTGTAGACTAATTTCCTAGTGATCCAGAAACTTTTATATTTTGGGAAAAATGCATGACCGGCCGCCTGTTGCAATTTCTCAATTTTGAGCTATTTCAAATTTGTCAACAAAATTGTCCCAGGAATGTAAATTGTTACTTTTATGGTCATGTCTAGTGTCAGCACATTGTTTTAGACTAATTTCCTAGTGATCCAGAAATGTTTATATTTTGGGGAAAATCCATGACCAGCCGGCTGTTGAGATTTCTCAATTATGAGCTATTTCAAATTTGTCAACAAAATTGTCCCAGGAGTGCAAATTATTACTTTTATGGTCATGTCTAGTGTCAGCACATTGTTTTAGACTAATTTCCTAGTGATCCAGAAACGTTTATATTTTGGGAAAAATCCATGACCGGCCGCCTGTTGAGATTTCTCAATTATGAGCTATTTCAAATTTGTCAACAAAATTCCACCAGGAGTGCAAATTATTACTTTTATGATCATGTCTAGTGTCAGCACATTGTTTTAGACTAATTTCCTAGTGATCCAGAAACGTTCATATTTTGGGGAAAATCCATGATCGGCCGACTGTTGAAATTTCTAAATTTTGAGCTATTTCAAATTTGTCAACAAAATTGTCCCAGGAGTGCAAATTATTACTTTTATGGTCATGTCTAGTATCAGCACATTGTTTTAGACTAATTTCCTAGTGATCCAGAAAGTTTTATATTTTGGGAAAAATCCATGATCGGCCGCCTGTTGAAAATTCTCAATTTTGAGCTATTTCAAATTTGTCAACAAAATTGCCCCAGGTGTGCAAATTATTACTTTTATCGTCATGTCTAGTGTCAGCACATTGTTTTAGACTAATTTCCTAGTGATCCAGAAATGTTTATATTTTGGGGGAAATCCATGATCGGCCGCCTGTTGAAATTTCTCAATTTTGAGCTATTTCAAATTTGTCAACAAAATTGCCACAGGAGTGCAAATTATTACTTTTATGGTCATGTCTAGTGTCAGCACATTGTTGTAGACTAATTTCCTAGTGATCCAGAAACTTTTATATTTTGGGAAAAATGCATGACCGGCCACTTGTTGAAATTTCTCAATTTTGAGCTATTTCAAATTTGTCAACAAAATTGCCCCAGGAGTGCAAATTGTTACTTTTATGGTCATGTCTAGTGTCAGCACATTGTTTTAGACTAATTTCCTAGTGATCCAGAAATGTTTATATTTTGGGAAAAATCCATGATCGGCCGCCTGTTGAAATTTCTCAATTTTGAGCTATTTCAAATTTGTCAACAAAATTGTCCCCGGAGTGCAAATTATTACTTTTATGGTCATGTCTAGTGTCAGCACATTGTTGTAGACTAATTTCCTAGTGATCCAGAAACTTTTATATTTTGGGAAAAATGCATGACCGGCCGCCTGTTGCAATTTCTCAATTTTGAGCTATTTCAAATTTGTCAACAAAATTGTCCCAGGAATGTAAATTGTTACTTTTATGGTCATGTCTAGTGTCAGCACATTGTTTTAGAGTAATTTCCTAGTGATCCAGAAATGTTTATATTTTGGGGAAAATCCATGACCAGCCGGATGTTGAGATTTCTCAATTATGAGCTATTTCAAATTTGTCAACAAAATTGTCCCAGGAGTGCAAATTATTACTTTTATGGTCATGTCTAGTGTCAGCACATTGTTTTAGACTAATTTCCTAGTGATCCAGAAACGTTTTTATTTTGGGAAAAATCCATGACCGGCCACCTGTTGAGATTTCTCAATTATGAGCTATTTCAAATTTGTCAACAAAATTCCACCAGGAGTGCAAATTATTACTTTTATGGTCATGTCTAGTGTCAGCACATTGTTTTAGACTAATTTCCTAGTGATCCAGAAATGTTTATATTTTGGGGGAAATCCATGATCGGCCGCCTGTTGAAATTTCTCAATTTAAAATTGCCACAGGAGTGCAAATTATTACTTTTATGGTCATGTCTAGTTTCAGCACATTGTTGTAGACTAATTTCCTAGTGATCCAGAAACTTTTATATTTTGGGAAAAATGCATGACTGGCCGCCTGTTGAAATTTCTCAATTTTGAGCTATTTCAAATTTGTCATCAAAATTGCCCCAGGAGTGCAAATTGTTACTTTTATGGTCATGTCTAGTGTCAGCACATTGTTTTAGACTAATTTCCTAGTGATCCAGAAATGTTTATATTTTGGGAAAAATCCATGATCGGCCGCCTGTTGAAAATTCTCAATTTTGAGCTATTTCAAATTTGTCAACAAAATTGCCCCAGGTGTGCAAATTATTACTTTTATCGTCATGTCTAGTGTCAGCACATTGTTTTAGACTAATTTCCTAGTGATCCAGAAATGTTTATATTTTGGGGGAAATCCATGATCGGCCGCCTGTTGAAATTTCTCAATTTTGAGCTATTTCAAATTTGTCAACAAAATTGCCACAGGAGTGCAAATTATTACTTTTATGGTCATGTCTAGTGTCAGCACATTGTTGTAGACTAATTTCCTAGTGATCCAGAAACTTTTATATTTTGGGAAAAATGCATGACCGGCCGCCTGTTGAAATTTCTCAATTTTGAGCTATTTCAAATTTGTCAACAAAATTGCCCCAGGAGTGCAAATTGTTACTTTTATGGTCATGTCTAGTGTCAGCACATTGTTTTAGACTAATTTCCTAGTGATCCAGAAATGTTTATATTTTGGGAAAAATCCATGATCGGCCGCCTGTTGAAATTTCTCAATTTTGAGCTATTTCAAATTTGTCAACAAAATTGTCCCCGGAGTGCAAATTATTACTTTTATGGTCATGTCTAGTGTCAGCACATTGTTGTAGACTAATTTCCTAGTGATCCAGAAACTTTTATATTTTGGGAAAAATGCATGACCGGCCGCCTGTTGCAATTTCTCAATTTTGAGCTATTTCAAATTTGTCAACAAAATTGTCCCAGGAGTGCAAATTATTACTTTTATGGTCATGTCTAGTGTCAGCACATTGTTTTAGACTAATTTCCTAGTGATCCAGAAACGTTTATATTTTGGGAAAAATCCATGACCGGCCGCCTGTTGAGATTTCTCAATTATGAGCTATTTCAAATTTGTCAACAAAATTCCACCAGGAGTGCAAATTATTACTTTTATGATCATGTCTAGTGTCAGCACATTGTTTTAGACTAATTTCCTAGTGATCCAGAAACGTTCATATTTTGGGGAAAATCCATGATCGGCCGACTGTTGAAATTTCTAAATTTTGAGCTATTTCAAATTTGTCAACAAAATTGTCCCAGGAGTGCAAATTATTACTTTTATGGTCATGTCTAGTATCAGCACATTGTTTTAGACTAATTTCCTAGTGATCCAGAAAGTTTTATATTTTGGGAAAAATCCATGATCGGCCGCCTGTTGAAAATTCTCAATTTTGAGCTATTTCAAATTTGTCAACAAAATTGCCCCAGGTGTGCAAATTATTACTTTTATCGTCATGTCTAGTGTCAGCACATTGTTTTAGACTAATTTCCTAGTGATCCAGAAATGTTTATATTTTGGGGGAAATCCATGATCGGCCGCCTGTTGAAATTTCTCAATTTTGAGCTATTTCAAATTTGTCAACAAAATTGCCACAGGAGTGCAAATTATTACTTTTATGGTCATGTCTAGTGTCAGCACATTGTTGTAGACTAATTTCCTAGTGATCCAGAAACTTTTATATTTTGGGAAAAATGCATGACCGGCCACCTGTTGAAATTTCTCAATTTTGAGCTATTTCAAATTTGTCAACAAAATTGCCCCAGGAGTGCAAATTGTTACTTTTATGGTCATGTCTAGTGTCAGCACATTGTTTTAGACTAATTTCCTAGTGATCCAGAAATGTTTATATTTTGGGAAAAATCCATGATCGGCCGCCTGTTGAAATTTCTCAATTTTGAGCTATTTCAAATTTGTCAACAAAATTGTCCCCGGAGTGCAAATTATTACTTTTATGGTCATGTCTAGTGTCAGCACATTGTTGTAGACTAATTTCCTAGTGATCCAGAAACTTTTATATTTTGGGAAAAATGCATGACCGGCCGCCTGTTGCAATTTCTCAATTTTGAGCTATTTCAAATTTGTCAACAAAATTGTCCCAGGAATGTAAATTGTTACTTTTATGGTCATGTCTAGTGTCAGCACATTGTTTTAGAGTAATTTCCTAGTGATCCAGAAATGTTTATATTTTGGGGAAAATCCATGACCAGCCGGATGTTGAGATTTCTCAATTATGAGCTATTTCAAATTTGTCAACAAAATTGTCCCAGGAGTGCAAATTATTACTTTTATGGTCATGTCTAGTGTCAGCACATTGTTTTAGACTAATTTCCTAGTGATCCAGAAACGTTTTTATTTTGGGAAAAATCCATGACCGGCCACCTGTTGAGATTTCTCAATTATGAGCTATTTCAAATTTGTCAACAAAATTCCACCAGGAGTGCAAATTATTACTTTTATGGTCATGTCTAGTGTCAGCACATTGTTTTAGACTAATTTCCTAGTGATCCAGAAATGTTTATATTTTGGGGGAAATCCATGATCGGCCGCCTGTTGAAATTTCTCAATTTAAAATTGTCCTCGGAGTGCAAATTATTACTTTTATGGTCATGTCTAGTTTCAGCACATTGTTGTAGACTAATTTCCTAGTGATCCAGAAACTTTTATATTTTGGGAAAAATGCATGACTGGCCGCCTGTTGAAATTTCTCAATTTTGAGCTATTTCAAATTTGTCAACAAAATTGCCACAGGAGTGCAAATTATTACTTTTATGGTCATGTCTAGTGTCAGCACATTGTTGTAGACTAATTTCCTAGTGATCCAGAAACTTTTATATTTTGGGAAAAATGCATGACCGGCCGCCTGTTGAAATTTCTCAATTTTGAGCTATTTCAAATTTGTCAACAAAATTGCCCCAGGAGTGCAAATTGTTACTTTTATGGTCATGTCTAGTGTCAGCACATTGTTTTAGACTAATTTCCTAGTGATCCAGAAATGTTTATATTTTGGGAAAAATCCATGATCGGCCGCCTGTTGAAATTTCTCAATTTTGAGCTATTTCAAATTTGTCAACAAAATTGTCCCCGGAGTGCAAATTATTACTTTTATGGTCATGTCTAGTGTCAGCACATTGTTGTAGACTAATTTCCTAGTGATCCAGAAACTTTTATATTTTGGGAAAAATGCATGACCGGCCACCTGTTGCAATTTCTCAATTTTGAGCTATTTCAAATTTGTCAACAAAATTGTCCCAGGAATGTAAATTGTTACTTTTATGGTCATGTCTAGTGTCAGCACATTGTTTTAGAGTAATTTCCTAGTGATCCAGAAATGTTTATATTTTGGGGAAAATCCATGACCAGCCGGCTGTTGAGATTTCTCAATTATGAGCTATTTCAAATTTGTCAACAAAATTGTCCCAGGAGTGCAAATTATTACTTTTATGGTCATGTCTAGTGTCAGCACATTGTTTTAGACTAATTTCCTAGTGATCCAGAAACGTTTTTATTTTGGGAAAAATCCATGACCGGCCACCTGTTGAGATTTCTCAATTATGAGCTATTTCAAATTTGTCAACAAAATTCCACCAGGAGTGCAAATTATTACTTTTATGGTCATGTCTAGTGTCAGCACATTGTTTTAGACTAATTTCCTAGTGATCCAGAAACGTTCATATTTTGGGGAAAATCCATGATCAGCCGACTCTTGAAATATCTAAATTTTGAGCTATTTCAAATTTGTCAACAAAATTGTCCCAGGAGTGCAAATTATTACTTTTATGGTCATGTCTAGTATCAGCACATTGTTTTAGACTAATTTCCTAGTGATCCAGAAAGTTTTATATTTTGGGAAAAATCCATGATCGGCCGCCTGTTGAAAATTCTCAATTTTGAGCTATTTCAAATTTGTCAACAAAATTGCCCCAGGTGTGCAAATTATTACTTTTATCGTCATGTCTAGTGTCAGCACATTGTTTTAGACTAATTTCCTAGTGATCCAGAAATGTTTATATGTAGGTGAAAATGCATGATCAGCCGCCTGTTGAAATTTCTCAATTTTGAGCTATTTCAAATTTGTCAACAAAATTGCCCCAGGTGTGCAAATTATTACTTTTATCGTCATGTCTAGTGTCAGCACATTGTTTTAGACTAATTTCCTAGTGATCCAGAAACGTTTATATTTTGGGAAAAATCCATGACCGGCCGACTGTTGAAAATTCTAAATTTTGAGCTATTTCAAATTTGTCAACAAAACTGTCCCAACACTAGCCTGTTGAAATTTCTTAATTTTGAGCTATTTCAAATTTGTCAACAAAATTGCCACAGGAGTGCAAATTATTACTTTTATGGTTATGTCTAGCATCAGCACATTGTTTTAGACTAATTTCCTAGTGATCCAGAAAGATTTATATTTTGGGAAAAATCCATGATCGGCCGCCTGTTGAAAATTCTCAATTTTGAGCTATTTCAAATTTGTCAACAAAATTGCCCCAGGTGTGCAAATTATTACTTTTATCGTCATGTCTAGTGTCAGCACATTGTTTTAGACTAATTTCCTAGTGATCCAGAAATGTTTATATTTTGGGGGAAATCCATGATCGGCCGCCTGTTGAAATTTCTCAATTTTGTGCTATTTCAAATTTGTCAACAAAATTGCCACAGGAGTGCAAATTATTACTTTTATGGTCATGTCTAGTGTCAGCACATTGTTGTAGACTAATTTCCTAGTGATCCAGAAACTTTTATATTTTCGGAAAAATGCATGACCGGCCGCCTGTTGAAATTTCTCAATTTTGAGCTATTTCAAATTTGTCAAGAAAATTGCCCCAGGAGTGCAAATTGTTACTTTTATGGTCATGTCTAGTGTCAGGACATTGTTTTAGACTAATTTCCTAGTGATCCAGAAATGTTTATATTTTGGAAAAAATCCATGAACAGCCGGCTGTTGAAATTTCTCAATTTTGAGCTATTTCAAATTTGTCAACAAAATTGTCCTCGGAGTGCAAATTATTACTTTTATGGTCATGTCTAGTGTCAGCACATTGTTGTAGACTAATTTCCTAGTGATCCAGAAACTTTTATATTTTGGGAAAAATGCATTACCGGCCGCCTGTTGAAATTTCTCAATTTTGAGCTATTTCAAATTTGTCAACAAAATTGCCCCAGGAGTGCAAATTGTTACTTTTACGGTCATGTCTAGTGTCAGCACATTGTTTTAGACTAATTTCCTAGTGATCCAGAAAGTTTTATATTTTGGGAAAAATCCATGATCGGCCGCCTGTTGAAAATTCTCAATTTTGAGCTATTTCAAATTTGTCAACAAAATTGCCCCAGGTGTGCAAATTATTACTTTTATCGTCATGTCTAGTGTCAGCACATTGTTTTAGACTAATTTCCTAGTGATCCAGAAATGTTTATATTTTGGGGGAAATCCATGATCGGCCGCCTGTTGAAATTTCTCAATTTTGAGCTATTTCAAATTTGTCAACAAAATTGCCACAGGAGTGCAAATTATTACTTTTATGGTCATGTCTAGTGTCAGCACATTGTTGTAGACTAATTTCCTAGTGATCCAGAAACTTTTATATTTTGGGAAAAATGCATGACCGGCCGCCTGTTGAAATTTCTTAATATTGAGCTATTTCAAATTTGTCAACAAAATTGCCCCAGGAGTGCAAATTGTTACTTTTATGGTCATGTCTAGAGTCAGCACATTGTTTTAGACTAATTTCCTAGTGATCCAGAAATGTTTATATTTTGGGAAAAATCCATGATCGGCCGCCTGTTGAAATTTCTCAATTTTGAGCTATTTCAAATTTGTCAACAAAATTGCCACAGGAGTGCAAATTATTACTTTTATGGTCATGTCTAGTGTCAGCACATAGTTGTAGACTAATTTCCTAGTGATCCAGAAACTTTTATATTTTGGGGGAAATCCATGATCGGCCGCCTGTTGAAATTTCTCAATTTTGAGCTATTTCAAATTTGTCAACAAAATTGCCCCAGGAGTGCAAATTGTTACTTTTATGGTCATGTCTAGTGTCAGCACATTGTTTTAGACTAATTTCCTAGTGATCCAGAAATGTTTATATTTTGGGAAAAATCCATGAACGGCCGCCTGTTGAAATTTCTCAATTTTGAGCTATTTCAAATTTGTCAACAAAATTGCCCCAGGAGTGCAAATTGTTACTTTTATGGTCATGTCTAGTGTCAGCACATTGTTTTAGACTAATTTCCTAGTGATCCAGAAATGTTTATATTTTGGGAAAAATCCATGATCGGCCGCCTGTTGAAATGTCTCAATTTTGAGCTATTTCAAATTTGTCAACAAAATTGTCCTCGGAGTGCAATTTATTACTTTTATGGTCATGTCTAGTGTCAGCACATTGTTGTAGACTAATTTCCTAGTGATTTAGAAACTTTTATATTTTGGGGAAAATGCATGACCGTCCACCTGTTGCAATTTCTCAATTTTGAGCTATTTCAAATTTGTCAACAAAATTGCCCCAGGTGTGCAAATTATTACTTTTATCGTCATGTCTAGTGTCAGCACATTGTTTTAGACTAATTTCCTAGTGATCCAGAAATGTTTATATTTTGGGGGAAATCCATGATCGGCCGCCTGTTGAAATTTCTCAATTTTGAGCTATTTCAAATTTGTCAACAAAATTGCCACAGGAGTGCAAATTATTACTTTTATGGTCATGTCTGGTGTCAGCACATTGTTGTAGACTAATTTCCTAGTGATCCAGAAACTTGTATTTTGGGAAAAATGCATTACCGGCCGCCTGTTGAAATTTCTCAATTTTGAGCTATTTCAAATTTGTCAACAAAATTGCCCCAGGAGTGCAAATTGTTACTTTTATGGTCATGTCTAGTGTCAGCACATTGTTTTAGACTAATTTCCTAGTGATCCAGAAATGTTTATATTTTGGGAAAAATCCATGATCGGCCGCCTGTTGAAATTTCTCAATTTTGAGCTATTTCAAATTTGTCAACAAAATTGTCCCCGGAGTGCAAATTATTACTTTTATGGTCATGTCTAGTGTCAGCACATTGTTGTAGACTAATTTCCTAGTGATCCAGAAACTTTTATATTTTGGGAAAAATGCATGACCGGCCGCCTGTTGCAATTTCTCAATTTTGAGCTATTTCAAATTTGTCAACAAAATTGTCACAGGAATGTAAATTGTTACTTTTATGGTCATGTCTAGTGTCAGCACATTGTTTTAGAGTAATTTCCTAGTGATCCAGAAATGTTTATATTTTGGGGAAAATCCATGACCAGCCGGCTGTTGAGATTTCTCAATTATGAGCTATTTCAAATTTGTCAACAAAATTGTCCCAGGAGTGCAAATTATTACTTTTATGGTCATGTCTAGTGTCAGCACATTGTTTTAGACTAATTTCCTAGTGATTCAGAAACGTTTTTATTTTGGGAAAAATCCATGACCGGCCACCTGTTGAGATTTCTCAATTATGAGCTATTTCAAATTTGTCAACAAAATTGCCCCAGGAGTGCAAATTGTTACTTTTATGGTCATGTCTAGTGTCAGCACATTGTTTTAGACTAATTTCCTAGTGATCCAGAAATGTTTATATTTTGGGAAAAATCCATGATCGGCCGCCTGTTGAAATGTCTCAATTTTGAGCTATTTCAAATTTGTCAACAAAATTGTCCTCGGAGTGCAAATTATTACTTTTATGGTCATGTCTAGTGTCAGCACATTGTTGTAGACTAATTTCCTAGTGATTTAGAAACTTTTATATTTTGGGGAAAATGCATGACCGTCCACCTGTTGCAATTTCTCAATTTTGAGCTATTTCAAATTTGTCAACAAAATTGCCCCAGGTGTGCAAATTATTACTTTTATCGTCATGTCTAGTGTCAGCACATTGTTTTAGACTAATTTCCTAGTGATCCAGAAATGTTTATATTTTGGGGGAAATCCATGATCGGCCGCCTGTTGAAATTTCTCAATTTTGAGCTATTTCAAATTTGTCAACAAAATTGCCACAGGAGTGCAAATTATTACTTTTATGGTCATGTCTGGTGTCAGCACATTGTTGTAGACTAATTTCCTAGTGATCCAGAAACTTGTATTTTGGGAAAAATGCATTACCGGCCGCCTGTTGAAATTTCTCAATTTTGAGCTATTTCAAATTTGTCAACAAAATTGCCCCAGGAGTGCAAATTGTTACTTTTACGGTCATGTCTAGTGTCAGCACATTGCTTTAGACTAATTTCCTAGTGATCCAGAAAGTTTTATATTTTGGGAAAAATCCATGATCGGCCGCCTGTTGAAAATTCTCAATTTTGAGCTATTTCAAATTTGTCAACAAAATTGCCCCAGGTGTGCAAATTATTACTTTTATCGTCATGTCTAGTGTCCGCACATTGTTTTAGACTAATTTCCTAGTGATCCAGAAATGTTTATATTTGGGGGGAAATCCATGATCGGCCGCCTGTTGAAATTTCTCAATCTTGAGCTATTTCAAATTTGTCAACAAAATTGCCACAGGAGTGCAAATTATTACTTTTATGGTCATGTCTAGTGTCAGCACATTGTTTTAGACTAATTTCCTACTGATCCAGAAACATTTATATTTTGGGAAAAATCCATGATCGGCCGCCTTTTGAAATTTCTCAATTTTGAGCAATTTCAAATTTGTCAACAAAATTGTCCCAGGTGTGCATATTATTACTTTTATGGTCATGTCTAGTGTCAGCACATTGTTTTAGACTAATTTCATAGTGATCCAGAAAGTTTTATATTTTGGGAAAAATCCATGATCGGCCGCCTGTTGAAAATTCTCAATTTTGAGCTATTTCAAATTTGTCAACAAAATTGCCCCAGGTGTGCAAATTATTACTTTTATCGTCATGTCTAGTGTCAGCACATTGTTTTAGACTAATTTCCTAGTGATCCAGAAATGTTTATATTTTGGGAAAAATCCATGATCGGCCGCCTGTTGAAAATTCTCAATTTTGAGCTATTTCAAATTTGTCAACAAAATTGCCCCAGGTGTGCAAATTATTACTTTTATCGTCATGTCTAGTGTCAGCACATTGTTTTAGACTAATTTCCTAGTGATCCAGAAACTTTTATATTTTGGGAAAAATCCATGAACGGCCACCTGTTGAAATTTCTCAATTTTGAGCTATTTCAAATTTGTCAACAAAATTGTCCAAGGAGTGCAAATTATTACTTTTATGGTCATGTCTAGTGTCAGCACATTGTTTTAGACTAATTTCCTACTGATCCAGAAACATTTATATTTTGGGAAAAATCCATTATCGGCCGCCTTTTGAAATTTCTCAATTTTGAGCTATTTCAAATTTGTCAACAAAATTGTCCCAGGTGTGCAAATTATTACTTTTATGGTCATGTCTAGTGTCAGCACATTGTTTTAGACTAATTTCATAGTGATCCAGAAAGTTTTATATTTTGGGAAAAATCCATGATCGGGCGCCTGTGAAATTTCTCAATTTTGAGCTATTTCAAATTTGTCACCAAAATTGTCACAGGAGTGCAAATTATTACTTTTATAGTCATGTCTAGTGTCAGCACATTGCTTTAGACTAATTTCCTAGTGATCCAGAAAGTTTTATATTTTGGGAAAAATCCATGATCGGCCGCCTGTTGAAAATTCTCAATTTAGAGCTATTTCAAATTTGTCAACAAAATTGCCCCAGGTGTGCAAATTATTACTTTTATCGTCATGTCTAGTGTCAGCACATTGTTTTAGACTAATTTCCTAGTGATCCAGAAATGTTTATATTTTGGGGAAAATCCATGATCGGCCGCCTGTTGAAATTTCTCAATTTTGAGCTATTTTAAATTTGTCAACAAAATTGTCCTCGGAGTGCAAATTATTACTTTTATGGTCATGTCTAGTGTCAGCACATTGTTGTAGACTAATTTCCTAGTGATCCAGAAACTTTTATATTTTGGGGAAAATGCATTACCGGGCGCCTGTTGAAATTTCTCAATTTTGAGCTATTTCAAATTTGTCAACAAAATTGCCCCAGGAGTGCAAATTGTTACTTTTACGGTCATGTCTAGTGTCAGCACATTGTTTTAGACTAATTTCCTAGTGATCCAGAAAGTTTTATATTTTGGGAAAAATCCATGATCGGCCGCCTGTTGAAAATTCTCAATTTTGAGCTATTTCAAATTTGTCAACAAAATTGCCCCAGGTGTGCAAATTATTACTTTTATCGTCATGTCTAGTGTCAGCACATTGTTTTAGACTAATTTCCTAGTGATCCAGAAATGTTTATATTTTGGGGGAAATCCATGATCGGCCGCCTGTTGAAATTTCTCAATTTTGAGCTATTTCAAATTTGTCAACAAAATTGCCACAGGAGTGCAAATTATTACTTTTATGGTCATGTCTAGTGTCAGCACATTGTTGTAGACTAATTTCCTAGTGATCCAGAAACTTTTATATTTTGGGAAAAATGCATGACCGGCCGCCTGTTGAAATTTCTCAATTTTGAGCTATTTCAAATTTGTCAACAAAATTGCCCCAGGAGTGCAAATTGTTACTTTTATGGTCATGTCTAGTGTCAGCACATTGTTTTAGACTAATTTCCTAGTGATCCAGAAATGTTTATATTTTGGGAAAAATCCATGATCGGCCGCCTGTTGAAATTTCTCAATTTTGAGCTATTTCAAATTTGTCAACAAAATTGTCCCCGGAGTGCAAATTATTACTTTTATGGTCATGTCTAGTGTCAGCACATTGTTGTAGACTAATTTCCTAGTGATCCAGAAACTTTTATATTTTGGGAAAAATGCATGACCGGCCGCCTGTTGCAATTTCTCAATTTTGAGCTATTTCAAATTTGTCAACAAAATTGTCCCAGGAATGTAAATTGTTACTTTTATGGTCATGTCTAGTGTCAGCACATTGTTTTAGAGTAATTTCCTAGTGATCCAGAAATGTTTATATTTTGGGGAAAATCCATGACCAGCCGGCTGTTGAGATTTCTCAATTATGAGCTATTTCAAATTTGTCAACAAAATTGTCCCAGGAGTGCAAATTATTACTTTTATGGTCATGTCTAGTGTCAGCACATTGTTTTAGACTAATTTCCTAGTGATCCAGAAACGTTTATATTTTGGGAAAAATCCATGATCGGCCGCCTGTTGAAAATTCTAAATTTTGAGCTATTTCAAATTTGTCAACAAAATTGTCCCAACACTAGCCTGTTGAAATTTCTTAATTTTGAGCTATTTCAAATTTGTCAACAAAATTGCCACAGGAGTGCAAATTATTACTTTTATGGTTATGTCTAGCGTCAGCACATTGTTTTAGACTAATTTCCTAGTGATCCAGAAAGATTTATATTTTGGGAAAAATCCATGATCGGCCGCCTGTTGAAAATTCTCAATTTTGAGCTATTTCAAATTTGTCAACAAAATTGCCCCAGGTGTGCAAATTATTACTTTTATCGTCATGTCTAGTGTCAGCACATTGTTTTAGACTAATTTCCTAGTGATCCAGAAATGTTTATATTTTGGGGGAAATCCATGATCGGCCGCCTGTTGAAATTTCTCAATTTTGAGCTATTTCAAATTTGTCAACAAAATTGCCACAGGAGTGCAAATTATTACTTTTATGGTCATGTCTAGTGTCAGCACATTGTTGTAGACTAATTTCCTAGTGATCCAGAAACTTTTATATTTTCGGAAAAATGCATGACCGGCCGCCTGTTGAAATTTCTCAATTTTGAGCTATTTCAAATTTGTCAAGAAAATTGCCCCAGGAGTGCAAATTGTTACTTTTATGGTCATGTCTAGTGTCAGCACATTGTTTTAGACTAATTTCCTAGTGATCCAGAAATGTTTATATTTTGGGAAAAATCCCAATTTCTCAATTTTGAGCTATTTCAAATTTGTCAACAAAATTGTCCTCGGAGTGCAAATTATTACTTTTATGGTCATGTCTAGTGTCAGCACATTGTTGTAGACTAATTTCCTAGTGATCCAGAAACTTTTATATTTTGGGAAAAATGCATTACCGGCCGCCTGTTGAAATTTCTCAATTTTGAGCTATTTCAAATTTGTCAACAAAATTGCCCCAGGAGTGCAAATTGTTACTTTTACGGTCATGTCTAGTGTCAGCACATTGTTTTAGACTAATTTCCTAGTGATCCAGAAAGTTTTATATTTTGGGAAAAATCCATGATCGGCCGCCTGTTGAAAATTCTCAATTTTGAGCTATTTCAAATTTGTCAACAAAATTGCCCCAGGTGTGCAAATTATTACTTTTATCGTCATGTCTAGTGTCAGCACATTGTTTTAGACTAATTTCCTAGTGATCCAGAAATGTTTATATTTTGGGGGAAATCCATGATCGGCCGCCTGTTGAAATTGCTCAATTTTGAGCTATTTCAAATTTGTCAACAAAATTGCCACAGGAGTGCAAATTATTACTTTTATGGTCATGTCTAGTGTCAGCACATTGTTGTAGACTAATTTCCTAGTGATCCAGAAACTTTTATATTTTGGGGGAAATCCATGATCGGCCGCCTGTTGAAATTTCTCAATTTTGAGCTATTTCAAATTTGTCAACAAAATTGCCCCAGGAGTGCAAATTGTTACTTTTATGGTCATGTCTAGAGTCAGCACATTGTTTTAGACTAATTTCCTAGTGATCCAGAAATGTTTATATTTTGGGAAAAATCCATGATCGGCCGCCTGTTGAAATTTCTCAATTTTGAGCTATTTCAAATTTGTCAACAAAATTGCCACAGGAGTGCAAATTATTACTTTTATGGTCATGTCTAGTGTCAGCACATAGTTGTAGACTAATTTCCTAGTGATCCAGAAACTTTTATATTTTGGGGGAAATCCATGATCGGCCGCCTGTTGAAATTTCTCAATTTTGAGCTATTTCAAATTTGTCAACAAAATTGCCCCAGGAGTGCAAATTGTTACTTTTATGGTCATGTCTAGTGTCAGCACATTGTTTTAGACTAATTTCCTAGTGATCCAGAAATGTTTATATTTTGGGAAAAATCCATGAACGGCCGCCTGTTGAAATTTCTCAATTTTGAGCTATTTCAAATTTGTCAACAAAATTGCCCCAGGAGTGCAAATTGTTACTTTTATGGTCATGTCTAGTGTCAGCACATTGTTTTAGACTAATTTCCTAGTGATCCAGAAATGTTTATATTTTGGGAAAAATCCATGATCGGCCGCCTGTTGAAATGTCTCAATTTTGAGCTATTTCAAATTTGTCAACAAAATTGTCCTCGGAGTGCAAATTATTACTTTTATGGTCATGTCTAGTGTCAGCACATTGTTGTAGACTAATTTCCTAGTGATTTAGAAACTTTTATATTTTGGGGAAAATGCATGACCGTCCACCTGTTGCAATTTCTCAATTTTGAGCTATTTCAAATTTGTCAACAAAATTGCCCCAGGTGTGCAAATTATTACTTTTATCGTCATGTCTAGTGTCAGCACATTGTTTTAGACTAATTTCCTAGTGATCCAGAAATGTTTATATTTTGGGGGAAATCCATGATCGGCCGCCTGTTGAAATTTCTCAATTTTGAGCTATTTCAAATTTGTCAACAAAATTGCCACAGGAGTGCAAATTATTACTTTTATGGTCATGTCTGGTGTCAGCACATTGTTGTAGACTAATTTCCTAGTGATCCAGAAACTTGTATTTTGGGAAAAATGCATTACCGGCCGCCTGTTGAAATTTCTCAATTTTGAGCTATTTCAAATTTGTCAACAAAATTGCCCCAGGTGTGCAAATTATTACTTTTATCGTCATGTCTAGTGTCAGCACATTGTTTTAGACTAATTTCCTAGTGATCCAGAAATGTTTATATTTGGGGGGAAATCCATGATCGGCCGCCTGTTGAAATTTCTCAATCTTGAGCTATTTCAAATTTGTCAACAAAATTGCCACAGGAGTGCAAATTATTACTTTTATGGTCATGTCTAGTGTCAGCACATTGTTTTAGACTAATTTCCTACTGATCCAGAAACATTTATATTTTGGGAAAAATCCATGATCGGCCGCCTTTTGAAATTTCTCAATTTTGAGCAATTTCAAATTTGTCAACAAAATTGTCCCAGGTGTGCATATTATTACTTTTATGGTCATGTCTAGTGTCAGCACATTGTTTTAGACTAATTTCATAGTGATCCAGAAAGTTTTATATTTTGGGAAAAATCCATGATCGGCCGCCTGTTGAAAATTCTCAATTTTGAGCTATTTCAAATTTGTCAACAAAATTGCCCCAGGTGTGCAAATTATTACTTTTATCGTCATGTCTAGTGTCAGCACATTGTTTTAGACTAATTTCCTAGTGATCCAGAAATGTTTATATTTTGGGAAAAATCCATGATCGGCCGCCTGTTGAAATGTTTCAATTTTGAGCTATTTCAAATTTGTCAAGAAAATTGTCCTCGGAGTGCAAATTATTACTTTTATGGTCATGTCTAGTGTCAGCACATTGTTGTAGACTAATTTCCTAGTGATTTAGAAACTTTTATATTTTGGGGAAAATGCATGACCGTCCACCTGTTGCAATTTCTCAATTTTGAGCTATTTCAAATTTGTCAACAAAATTGCCCCAGGTGTGCAAATTATTACTTTTATCGTCATGTCTAGTGTCAGCACATTGTTTTAGACTAATTTCCTAGTGATCCAGAAATGTTTATATTTTGGGGGAAATCCATGATCGGCCGCCTGTTGAAATTTCTCAATTTTGAGCTATTTCAAATTTGTCAACAAAATTGCCACAGGAGTGCAAATTATTACTTTTATGGTCATGTCTAGTGTCAGCACATTGTTGTAGACTAATTTCCTAGTGATCCAGAAATGTTTATATTTTGGGAAAAATCCATGATCGGCCGCCTGTTGAAATGTCTCAATTTTGAGCTATTTCAAATTTGTCAACAAAATTGTCCTCGGAGTGCAAATTATTACTTTTATGGTCATGTCTAGTGTCAGCACATTGTTGTAGACTAATTTCCTAGTGATTTAGAAACTTTTATATTTTGGGGAAAATGCATGACCGTCCACCTGTTGCAATTTCTCAATTTTGAGCTATTTCAAATTTGTCAACAAAATTGCCACAGGAGTGCAAATTATTACTTTTATGGTCATGTCTAGTGTCAGCACATTGTTGTAGACTAATTTCCTAGTGATCCAGAAACTTTTATATTTTGGGAAAAATGCATTACCGGCCGCCTGTTGAAATTTCTCAATTTTGAGCTATTTCAAATTTGTCAACAAAATTGCCCCAGGAGTGCAAATTGTTACTTTTACGGTCATGTCTAGTGTCAGCACATTGTTTTAGACTAATTTCCTAGTGATCCAGAAAGTTTTATATTTTGGGAAAATCCATGATCGGCCGCCTGTTGAAAATTCTCAATTTTGAGCTATTTCAAATTTGTCAACAAAATTGCCCCAGGTGTGCAAATTGTTACTTTTACGGTCATGTCTAGTGTCAGCACATTGCTTTAGACTAATTTCCTAGTGATCCAGAAAGTTTTATATTTTGGGAAAAATCCATGATCGGCCGCCTGTTGAAAATTCTCAATTTTGAGCTATTTCAAATTTGTCAACAAAATTGCCCCAGGTGTGCAAATTATTACTTTTATCGTCATGTCTAGTGTCAGCACATTGTTTTAGACTAATTTCCTAGTGATCCAGAAATGTTTATATTTGGGGGGAAATCCATGATCGGCCGCCTGTTGAAATTTCTCAATCTTGAGCTATTTCAAATTTGTCAACAAAATTGCCACAGGAGTGCAAATTATTACTTTTATGGTCATGTCTAGTGTCAGCACATTGTTTTAGACTAATTTCCTAGTGATCCAGAAATGTTTATATTTTGGGAAAAATCCATGATCGGCCGCCTGTTGAAATGTCTCAATTTTGAGCTATTTCAAATTTGTCAACAAAATTGTCCTCGGAGTGCAAATTATTACTTTTATGGTCATGTCTAGTGTCAGCACATTGTTGTAGACTAATTTCCTAGTGATTTAGAAACTTTTATATTTTGGGGAAAATGCATGACCGTCCACCTGTTGCAATTTCTCAATTTTGAGCTATTTCAAATTTGTCAACAAAATTGCCCCAGGTGTGCAAATTATTACTTTTATCGTCATGTCTAGTGTCAGCACATTGTTTTAGACTAATTTCCTAGTGATCCAGAAATGTTTATATTTTGGGGGAAATCCATGATCGGCCGCCTGTTGAAATTTCTCAATTTTGAGCTATTTCAAATTTGTCAACAAAATTGCCACAGGAGTGCAAATTATTACTTTTATGGTCATGTCTGGTGTCAGCACATTGTTGTAGACTAATTTCCTAGTGATCCAGAAACTTGTATTTTGGGAAAAATGCATTACCGGCCGCCTGTTGAAATTTCTCAATTTTGAGCTATTTCAAATTTGTCAACAAAATTGCCCCAGGTGTGCAAATTATTACTTTTATCGTCATGTCTAGTGTCAGCACATTGTTTTAGACTAATTTCCTAGTGATCCAGAAATGTTTATATTTGGGGGGAAATCCATGATCGGCCGCCTGTTGAAATTTCTCAATCTTGAGCTATTTCAAATTTGTCAACAAAATTGCCACAGGAGTGCAAATTATTACTTTTATGGTCATGTCTAGTGTCAGCACATTGTTTTAGACTAATTTCCTACTGATCCAGAAACATTTATATTTTGGGAAAAATCCATGATCGGCCGCCTTTTGAAATTTCTCAATTTTGAGCAATTTCAAATTTGTCAACAAAATTGTCCCAGGTGTGCATATTATTACTTTTATGGTCATGTCTAGTGTCAGCACATTGTTTTAGACTAATTTCATAGTGATCCAGAAAGTTTTATATTTTGGGAAAAATCCATGATCGGCCGCCTGTTGAAAATTCTCAATTTTGAGCTATTTCAAATTTGTCAACAAAATTGCCCCAGGTGTGCAAATTATTACTTTTATCGTCATGTCTAGTGTCAGCACATTGTTTTAGACTAATTTCCTAGTGATCCAGAAATGTTTATATTTTGGGAAAAATCCATGATCGGCCGCCTGTTGAAATGTTTCAATTTTGAGCTATTTCAAATTTGTCAAGAAAATTGTCCTCGGAGTGCAAATTATTACTTTTATGGTCATGTCTAGTGTCAGCACATTGTTGTAGACTAATTTCCTAGTGATTTAGAAACTTTTATATTTTGGGGAAAATGCATGACCGTCCACCTGTTGCAATTTCTCAATTTTGAGCTATTTCAAATTTGTCAACAAAATTGCCCCAGGTGTGCAAATTATTACTTTTATCGTCATGTCTAGTGTCAGCACATTGTTTTAGACTAATTTCCTAGTGATCCAGAAATGTTTATATTTTGGGGGAAATCCATGATCGGCCGCCTGTTGAAATTTCTCAATTTTGAGCTATTTCAAATTTGTCAACAAAATTGCCACAGGAGTGCAAATTATTACTTTTATGGTCATGTCTAGTGTCAGCACATTGTTTTAGACTAATTTCCTACTGATCCAGAAACATTTATATTTTGGGAAAAATCCATGATCGGCCGCCTTTTGAAATTTCTCAATTTTGAGCAATTTCAAATTTGTCAACAAAATTGTCCCAGGTGTGCATATTATTACTTTTATGGTCATGTCTAGTGTCAGCACATTGTTTTAGACTAATTTCATAGTGATCCAGAAAGTTTTATATTTTGGGAAAAATCCATGATCGGCCGCCTGTTGAAAATTCTCAATTTTGAGCTATTTCAAATTTGTCAACAAAATTGCCCCAGGTGTGCAAATTATTACTTTTATCGTCATGTCTAGTGTCAGCACATTGTTTTAGACTAATTTCCTAGTGATCCAGAAATGTTTATATTTTGGGAAAAATCCATGATCGGCCGCCTGTTGAAATGTTTCAATTTTGAGCTATTTCAAATTTGTCAAGAAAATTGTCCTCGGAGTGCAAATTATTACTTTTATGGTCATGTCTAGTGTCAGCACATTGTTGTAGACTAATTTCCTAGTGATTTAGAAACTTTTATATTTTGGGGAAAATGCATGACCGTCCACCTGTTGCAATTTCTCAATTTTGAGCTATTTCAAATTTGTCAACAAAATTGCCCCAGGTGTGCAAATTATTACTTTTATCGTCATGTCTAGTGTCAGCACATTGTTTTAGACTAATTTCCTAGTGATCCAGAAATGTTTATATTTTGGGGGAAATCCATGATCGGCCGCCTGTTGAAATTTCTCAATTTTGAGCTATTTCAAATTTGTCAACAAAATTGCCACAGGAGTGCAAATTATTACTTTTATGGTCATGTCTAGTGTCAGCACATTGTTGTAGACTAATTTCCTAGTGATCCAGAAATGTTTATATTTTGGGAAAAATCCATGATCGGCCGCCTGTTGAAATGTCTCAATTTTGAGCTATTTCAAATTTGTCAACAAAATTGTCCTCGGAGTGCAAATTATTACTTTTATGGTCATGTCTAGTGTCAGCACATTGTTGTAGACTAATTTCCTAGTGATTTAGAAACTTTTATATTTTGGGGAAAATGCATGACCGTCCACCTGTTGCAATTTCTCAATTTTGAGCTATTTCAAATTTGTCAACAAAATTGCCACAGGAGTGCAAATTATTACTTTTATGGTCATGTCTAGTGTCAGCACATTGTTGTAGACTAATTTCCTAGTGATCCAGAAACTTTTATATTTTGGGAAAAATGCATTACCGGCCGCCTGTTGAAATTTCTCAATTTTGAGCTATTTCAAATTTGTCAACAAAATTGCCCCAGGAGTGCAAATTGTTACTTTTACGGTCATGTCTAGTGTCAGCACATTGTTTTAGACTAATTTCCTAGTGATCCAGAAAGTTTTATATTTTGGGAAAAATCCATGATCGGCCGCCTGTTGAAAATTCTCAATTTTGAGCTATTTCAAATTTGTCAACAAAATTGCCCCAGGTGTGCAAATTGTTACTTTTACGGTCATGTCTAGTGTCAGCACATTGCTTTAGACTAATTTCCTAGTGATCCAGAAAGTTTTATATTTTGGGAAAAATCCATGATCGGCCGCCTGTTGAAAATTCTCAATTTTGAGCTATTTCAAATTTGTCAACAAAATTGCCCCAGGTGTGCAAATTATTACTTTTATCGTCATGTCTAGTGTCAGCACATTGTTTTAGACTAATTTCCTAGTGATCCAGAAATGTTTATATTTGGGGGGAAATCCATGATCGGCCGCCTGTTGAAATTTCTCAATCTTGAGCTATTTCAAATTTGTCAACAAAATTGCCACAGGAGTGCAAATTATTACTTTTATGGTCATGTCTAGTGTCAGCACATTGTTTTAGACTAATTTCCTAGTGATCCAGAAATGTTTATATTTTGGGAAAAATCCATGATCGGCCGCCTGTTGAAATGTCTCAATTTTGAGCTATTTCAAATTTGTCAACAAAATTGTCCTCGGAGTGCAAATTATTACTTTTATGGTCATGTCTAGTGTCAGCACATTGTTGTAGACTAATTTCCTAGTGATTTAGAAACTTTTATATTTTGGGGAAAATGCATGACCGTCCACCTGTTGCAATTTCTCAATTTTGAGCTATTTCAAATTTGTCAACAAAATTGCCCCAGGTGTGCAAATTATTACTTTTATCGTCATGTCTAGTGTCAGCACATTGTTTTAGACTAATTTCCTAGTGATCCAGAAATGTTTATATTTTGGGGGAAATCCATGATCGGCCGCCTGTTGAAATTTCTCAATTTTGAGCTATTTCAAATTTGTCAACAAAATTGCCACAGGAGTGCAAATTATTACTTTTATGGTCATGTCTGGTGTCAGCACATTGTTGTAGACTAATTTCCTAGTGATCCAGAAACTTGTATTTTGGGAAAAATGCATTACCGGCCGCCTGTTGAAATTTCTCAATTTTGAGCTATTTCAAATTTGTCAACAAAATTGCCCCAGGTGTGCAAATTATTACTTTTATCGTCATGTCTAGTGTCAGCACATTGTTTTAGACTAATTTCCTAGTGATCCAGAAATGTTTATATTTGGGGGGAAATCCATGATCGGCCGCCTGTTGAAATTTCTCAATCTTGAGCTATTTCAAATTTGTCAACAAAATTGCCACAGGAGTGCAAATTATTACTTTTATGGTCATGTCTAGTGTCAGCACATTGTTTTAGACTAATTTCCTACTGATCCAGAAACATTTATATTTTGGGAAAAATCCATGATCGGCCGCCTTTTGAAATTTCTCAATTTTGAGCAATTTCAAATTTGTCAACAAAATTGTCCCAGGTGTGCATATTATTACTTTTATGGTCATGTCTAGTGTCAGCACATTGTTTTAGACTAATTTCATAGTGATCCAGAAAGTTTTATATTTTGGGAAAAATCCATGATCGGCCGCCTGTTGAAAATTCTCAATTTTGAGCTATTTCAAATTTGTCAACAAAATTGCCCCAGGTGTGCAAATTATTACTTTTATCGTCATGTCTAGTGTCAGCACATTGTTTTAGACTAATTTCCTAGTGATCCAGAAATGTTTATATTTTGGGAAAAATCCATGATCGGCCGCCTGTTGAAATGTTTCAATTTTGAGCTATTTCAAATTTGTCAAGAAAATTGTCCTCGGAGTGCAAATTATTACTTTTATGGTCATGTCTAGTGTCAGCACATTGTTGTAGACTAATTTCCTAGTGATTTAGAAACTTTTATATTTTGGGGAAAATGCATGACCGTCCACCTGTTGCAATTTCTCAATTTTGAGCTATTTCAAATTTGTCAACAAAATTGCCCCAGGTGTGCAAATTATTACTTTTATCGTCATGTCTAGTGTCAGCACATTGTTTTAGACTAATTTCCTAGTGATCCAGAAATGTTTATATTTTGGGGGAATTCCATGATCGGCCGCCTGTTGAAATTTCTCAATTTTGAGCTATTTCAAATTTGTCAACAAAATTGCCACAGGAGTGCAAATTATTACTTTTATGGTCATGTCTAGTGTCAGCACATTGTTGTAGACTAATTTCCTAGTGATCCAGAAATGTTTATATTTTGGGAAAAATCCATGATCGGCCGCCTGTTGAAATGTCTCAATTTTGAGCTATTTCAAATTTGTCAACAAAATTGTCCTCGGAGTGCAAATTATTACTTTTATGGTCATGTCTAGTGTCAGCACATTGTTGTAGACTAATTTCCTAGTGATTTAGAAACTTTTATATTTTGGGGAAAATGCATGACCGTCCACCTGTTGCAATTTCTCAATTTTGAGCTATTTCAAATTTGTCAACAAAATTGCCACAGGAGTGCAAATTATTACTTTTATGGTCATGTCTAGTGTCAGCACATTGTTGTAGACTAATTTCCTAGTGATCCAGAAACTTTTATATTTTGGGAAAAATGCATTACCGGCCGCCTGTTGAAATTTCTCAATTTTGAGCTATTTCAAATTTGTCAACAAAATTGCCCCAGGAGTGCAAATTGTTACTTTTACGGTCATGTCTAGTGTCAGCACATTGTTTTAGACTAATTTCCTAGTGATCCAGAAAGTTTTATATTTTGGGAAAAATCCATGATCGGCCGCCTGTTGAAAATTCTCAATTTTGAGCTATTTCAAATTTGTCAACAAAATTGCCCCAGGTGTGCAAATTGTTACTTTTACGGTCATGTCTAGTGTCAGCACATTGCTTTAGACTAATTTCCTAGTGATCCAGAAAGTTTTATATTTTGGGAAAAATCCATGATCGGCCGCCTGTTGAAAATTCTCAATTTTGAGCTATTTCAAATTTGTCAACAAAATTGCCCCAGGTGTGCAAATTATTACTTTTATCGTCATGTCTAGTGTCAGCACATTGTTTTAGACTAATTTCCTAGTGATCCAGAAATGTTTATATTTGGGGGGAAATCCATGATCGGCCGCCTGTTGAAATTTCTCAATCTTGAGCTATTTCAAATTTGTCAACAAAATTGCCACAGGAGTGCAAATTATTACTTTTATGGTCATGTCTAGTGTCAGCACATTGTTTTAGACTAATTTCCTACTGATCCAGAAACATTTATATTTTGGGAAAAATCCATGATCGGCCGCCTTTTGAAATTTCTCAATTTTGAGCAATTTCAAATTTGTCAACAAAATTGTCCCAGGTGTGCATATTATTACTTTTATGGTCATGTCTAGTGTCAGCACATTGTTTTAGACTAATTTCATAGTGATCCAGAAAGTTTTATATTTTGGGAAAAATCCATGATCGGCCGCCTGTTGAAATGTCTCAATTTTGAGCTATTTCAAATTTGTCAACAAAATTGTCCTCGGAGTGCAAATTATTACTTTTATGGTCATGTCTAGTGTCAGCACATTGTTGTAGACTAATTTCCTAGTGATTTAGAAACTTTTATATTTTGGGGAAAATGCATGACCGTCCACCTGTTGCAATTTCTCAATTTTGAGCTATTTCAAATTTGTCAACAAAATTGCCCCAGGTGTGCAAATTATTACTTTTATCGTCATGTCTAGTGTCAGCACATTGTTTTAGACTAATTTCCTAGTGATCCAGAAATGTTTATATTTTGGGGGAAATCCATGATCGGCCGCCTGTTGAAATTTCTCAATTTTGAGCTATTTCAAATTTGTCAACAAAATTGCCACAGGAGTGCAAATTATTACTTTTATGGTCATGTCTGGTGTCAGCACATTGTTGTAGACTAATTTCCTAGTGATCCAGAAACTTGTATTTTGGGAAAAATGCATTACCGGCCGCCTGTTGAAATTTCTCAATTTTGAGCTATTTCAAATTTGTCAACAAAATTGCCCCAGGTGTGCAAATTATTACTTTTATCGTCATGTCTAGTGTCAGCACATTGTTTTAGACTAATTTCCTAGTGATCCAGAAATGTTTATATTTGGGGGGAAATCCATGATCGGCCGCCTGTTGAAATTTCTCAATCTTGAGCTATTTCAAATTTGTCAACAAAATTGCCACAGGAGTGCAAATTATTACTTTTATGGTCATGTCTAGTGTCAGCACATTGTTTTAGACTAATTTCCTACTGATCCAGAAACATTTATATTTTGGGAAAAATCCATGATCGGCCGCCTTTTGAAATTTCTCAATTTTGAGCAATTTCAAATTTGTCAACAAAATTGTCCCAGGTGTGCATATTATTACTTTTATGGTCATGTCTAGTGTCAGCACATTGTTTTAGACTAATTTCATAGTGATCCAGAAAGTTTTATATTTTGGGAAAAATCCATGATCGGCCGCCTGTTGAAAATTCTCAATTTTGAGCTATTTCAAATTTGTCAACAAAATTGCCCCAGGTGTGCAAATTATTACTTTTATCGTCATGTCTAGTGTCAGCACATTGTTTTAGACTAATTTCCTAGTGATCCAGAAATGTTTATATTTTGGGAAAAATCCATGATCGGCCGCCTGTTGAAATGTTTCAATTTTGAGCTATTTCAAATTTGTCAACAAAATTGTCCTCGGAGTGCAAATTATTACTTTTATGGTCATGTCTAGTGTCAGCACATTGTTGTAGACTAATTTCCTAGTGATTTAGAAACTTTTATATTTTGGGGAAAATGCATGACCGTCCACCTGTTGCAATTTCTCAATTTTGAGCTATGTCAAATTTGTCAACAAAATTGCCCCAGGTGTGCAAATTATTACTTTTATCGTCATGTCTAGTGTCAGCACATTGTTTTAGACTAATTTCCTAGTGATCCAGAAATGTTTATATTTTAGGGGAAATCCATGATCGGCCGCCTGTTGAAATTTCTCAATTTTGAGCTATTTCAAATTTGTCAACAAAATTGCCACAGGAGTGCAAATTATTACTTTTATGGTCATGTCTAGTGTCAGCACATTGTTGTAGACTAATTTCCTAGTGATCCAGAAATGTTTATATTTTGGGAAAAATCCATGATCGGCCGCCTGTTGAAATGTCTCAATTTTGAGCTATTTCAAATTTGTCAACAAAATTGTCCTCGGAGTGCAAATTATTACTTTTATGGTCATGTCTAGTGTCAGCACATTGTTGTAGACTAATTTCCTAGTGATTTAGAAACTTTTATATTTTGGGGAAAATGCATGACCGTCCACCTGTTGCAATTTCTCAATTTTGAGCTATTTCAAATTTGTCAACAAAATTGTCCTCGGAGTGCAAATTATTACTTTTATGGTCATGTCTAGTGTCAGCACATTGTTGTAGACTAATTTCCTAGTGATTTAGAAACTTTTATATTTTGGGGAAAATGCATGACCGTCCACCTGTTGCAATTTCTCAATTTTGAGCTATTTCAAATTTGTCAACAAAATTGCCCCAGGTGTGCAAATTATTACTTTTATCGTCATGTCTAGTGTCAGCACATTGTTTTAGACTAATTTCCTAGTGATCCAGAAATGTTTATATTTTGGGGGAAATCCATGATCGGCCGCCTGTTGAAATTTCTCAATTTTGAGCTATTTCAAATTTGTCAACAAAATTGCCACAGGAGTGCAAATTATTACTTTTATGGTCATGTCTGGTGTCAGCACATTGTTGTAGACTAATTTCCTAGTGATCCAGAAACTTGTATTTTGGGAAAAATGCATTACCGGCCGCCTGTTGAAATTTCTCAATTTTGAGCTATTTCAAATTTGTCAACAAAATTGCCCCAGGAGTGCAAATTGTTACTTTTACGGTCATGTCTAGTGTCAGCACATTGCTTTAGACTAATTTCCTAGTGATCCAGAAAGTTTTATATTTTGGGAAAAATCCATGATCGGCCGCCTGTTGAAAATTCTCAATTTTGAGCTATTTCAAATTTGTCAACAAAATTGCCCCAGGTGTGCAAATTATTACTTTTATCGTCATGTCTAGTGTCCGCACATTGTTTTAGACTAATTTCCTAGTGATCCAGAAATGTTTATATTTGGGGGGAAATCCATGATCGGCCGCCTGTTGAAATTTCTCAATCTTGAGCTATTTCAAATTTGTCAACAAAATTGCCACAGGAGTGCAAATTATTACTTTTATGGTCATGTCTAGTGTCAGCACATTGTTTTAGACTAATTTCCTACTGATCCAGAAACATTTATATTTTGGGAAAAATCCATGATCGGCCGCCTTTTGAAATTTCTCAATTTTGAGCAATTTCAAATTTGTCAACAAAATTGTCCCAGGTGTGCATATTATTACTTTTATGGTCATGTCTAGTGTCAGCACATTGTTTTAGACTAATTTCATAGTGATCCAGAAAGTTTTATATTTTGGGAAAAATCCATGATCGGCCGCCTGTTGAAAATTCTCAATTTTGAGCTATTTCAAATTTGTCAACAAAATTGCCCCAGGTGTGCAAATTATTACTTTTATCGTCATGTCTAGTGTCAGCACATTGTTTTAGACTAATTTCCTAGTGATCCAGAAATGTTTATATTTTGGGAAAAATCCATGATCGGCCGCCTGTTGAAAATTCTCAATTTTGAGCTATTTCAAATTTGTCAACAAAATTGCCCCAGGTGTGCAAATTATTACTTTTATCGTCATGTCTAGTGTCAGCACATTGTTTTAGACTAATTTCCTAGTGATCCAGAAACTTTTATATTTTGGGAAAAATCCATGAACGGCCACCTGTTGAAATTTCTCAATTTTGAGCTATTTCAAATTTGTCAACAAAATTGTCCAAGGAGTGCAAATTATTACTTTTATGGTCATGTCTAGTGTCAGCACATTGTTTTAGACTAATTTCCTACTGATCCAGAAACATTTATATTTTGGGAAAAATCCATTATCGGCCGCCTTTTGAAATTTCTAAATTTTGAGCTATTTCAAATTTGTCAACAAAATTGTCCCAGGTGTGCAAATTATTACTTTTATGGTCATGTCTAGTGTCAGCACATTGTTTTAGACTAATTTCATAGTGATCCAGAAAGTTTTATATTTTGGGAAAAATCCATGATCGGGCGCCTGTGAAATTTCTCAATTTTGAGCTATTTCAAATTTGTCACCAAAATTGTCACAGGAGTGCAAATTATTACTTTTATAGTCATGTCTAGTGTCAGCACATTGCTTTAGACTAATTTCCTAGTGATCCAGAAAGTTTTATATTTTGGGAAAAATCCATGATCGGCCGCCTGTTGAAAATTCTCAATTTAGAGCTATTTCAAATTTGTCAACAAAATTGCCCCAGGTGTGCAAATTATTACTTTTATCGTCATGTCTAGTGTCAGCACATTGTTTTAGACTAATTTCCTAGTGATCCAGAAATGTTTATATTTTGGGGAAAATCCATGATCGGCCGCCTGTTGAAATTTCTCAATTTTGAGCTATTTTAAATTTGTCAACAAAATTGTCCTCGGAGTGCAAATTGTTACTTTTACGGTCATGTCTAGTGTCAGCACATTGTTTTAGATTAATTTCCTAGTGATCCAGAAACTTTTATATTTTGGGAAAAATGCATTACCGGCCGCCTGTTGAAATTTCTCAATTTTAAGCTATTTCAAATTTGTCAACAAAATTGGCCCAGGTGTGCAAATTATTACTTTTATCGTCATGTCTAGTGTCAGCACATTGTTTTAGACTAATTTCCTAGTGATCCAGAAATGTTTATATTTTCGGAAAAATGCATGACCGGCCGCCTGTTGAAATTTCTCAATTGTGAGCTATTTCAAATTTGTCAAGAAAATTGCCCCAGGAGTGCAAATTGTTACTTTTATGGTCATGTCTAGTGTCAGCACATTGTTTTAGACTAATTTCCTAGTGATCCAGAAATGTTTATATTTTGGGAAAAATCCATGAACGGCCGCCTGTTGAAATGTCTCAATTTTGAGCTATTTCAAATTTGTCAACAAAATTGTCCTCGGAGTGCAAATTATTACTTTTATGGTCATGTCTAGTGTCAGCACATTGTTGTAGACTAATTTCCTAGTGATCCAGAAACTTTTATATTTTGGGAAAAATGCATTACCGGCCGCCTGTTGAAATTTCTCAATTTTGAGCTAATTCAAATTTGTCAACAAAATTGCCCCAGGAGTGCAAATTGTTACTTTTACGGTCATGTCTAGTGTCAGCACATTGTTTTAGACTAATTTCCTAGTGATCCAGAAAGTTTTATATTTTGGGAAAAATCCATGATCGGCCGCCTGTTGAAAATTCTCAATTTTCAGCTATTTCAAATTTGTCAACAAAATTGCCCCAGGTGTGCAAATTATTACTTTTATCGTCATGTCTAGTGTCAGCACATTGTTTTAGACTAATTTCCTAGTGATCCAGAAATGTTTATATTTTTGGGGAAATCCATGATCGGCCGCCTGTTGAAATTTCTCAATTTTGAGCTATTTCAAATTTGTCAACAAAATTGCCACAGGAGTGCAAATTATTACTTTTATGGTCATGTCTAGTGTCAGCACATTGTTGTAGACTAATTTCCTAGTGATCCAGAAACTTTTATATTTTGGGAAAAATGCATGACCGGCCGCCTGTTGAAATTTCTCAATTTTGAGCTATTTCAAATTTGTCAACAAAATTGCCCCAGGAGTGCAAATTGTTACTTTTATGGTCATGTCTAGTGTCAGCACATTGTTTTAGACTAATTTCCTAGTGATCCAGAAATGTTTATATTTTGGGAAAAATCCATGATCGGCTGCCTGTTGAAATTTCTCAATTTTGAGCTATTTCAAATTTGTCAACAAAATTACCACAGGAGTGCAAATTATTACTTTTATGGTCATGTCTAGTGTCAGCACATTGTTTTAGACTAATTTCCTAGTGATCCAGAAAGTTTTATATTTTGGGAAAAATCCATGATCGGCCGCCTGTTGAAAATTCTCAATTTTCAGCTATTTCAAATTTGTCAACAAAATTGCCCCAGGTGTGCAAATTATTACTTTTATCGTCATGTCTAGTGTCAGCACATTGTTTTAGACTAATTTCCTAGTGATCCAGAAATGTTTATATTTTTGGGGAAATCCATGATCGGCCGCCTGTTGAAATTTCTCAATTTTGAGCTATTTCAAATTTGTCAACAAAATTGCCACAGGAGTGCAAATTATTACTTTTATGGTCATGTCTAGTGTCAGCACATTGTTGTAGACTAATTTCCTAGTGATCCAGAAACTTGTATTTTGGGAAAAATGCATTACCGGCCGCCTGTTGAAATTTCTCAATTTTGAGCTATTTCAAATTTGTCAACAAAATTGCCCCAGGAGTGCAAATTGTTACTTTTACGGTCATGTCTAGTGTCAGCACATTGCTTTAGACTAATTTCCTAGTGATCCAGAAAGTTTTATATTTTGGGAAAAATCCATGATCGGCCGCCTGTTGAAAATTCTCAATTTTGAGCTATTTCAAATTTGTCAACAAAATTGCCCCAGGTGTGCAAATTATTACTTTTATCGTCATGTCTAGTGTCCGCACATTGTTTTAGACTAATTTCCTAGTGATCCAGAAATGTTTATATTTGGGGGGAAATCCATGATCGGCCGCCTGTTGAAATTTCTCAATCTTGAGCTATTTCAAATTTGTCAACAAAATTGCCACAGGAGTGCAAATTATTACTTTTATGGTCATGTCTAGTGTCAGCACATTGTTTTAGACTAATTTCCTACTGATCCAGAAACATTTATATTTTGGGAAAAATCCATGATCGGCCGCCTTTTGAAATTTCTCAATTTTGAGCAATTTCAAATTTGTCAACAAAATTGTCCCAGGTGTGCATATTATTACTTTTATGGTCATGTCTAGTGTCAGCACATTGTTTTAGACTAATTTCATAGTGATCCAGAAAGTTTTATATTTTGGGAAAAATCCATGATCGGCCGCCTGTTGAAAATTCTCAATTTTGAGCTATTTCAAATTTGTCAACAAAATTGCCCCAGGTGTGCAAATTATTACATCATATCGTCATGTCTAGTGTCAGCACATTGTTTTAGACTAATTTCCTAGTGATCCAGAAATGTTTATATTTTGGGAAAAATCCATGATCGGCCGCCTGTTGAAAATTCTCAATTTTGAGCTATTTCAAATTTGTCAACAAAATTGCCCCAGGTGTGCAAATTATTACTTTTATCGTCATGTCTAGTGTCAGCACATTGTTTTAGACTAATTTCCTAGTGATCCAGAAACTTTTATATTTTGGGAAAAATCCATGAACGGCCACCTGTTGAAATTTCTCAATTTTGAGCTATTTCAAATTTGTCAACAAAATTGTCCAAGGAGTGCAAATTATTACTTTTATGGTCATGTCTAGTGTCAGCACATTGTTTTAGACTAATTTCCTACTGATCCAGAAACATTTATATTTTGGGAAAAATCCATTATCGGCCGCCTTTTGAAATTTCTAAATTTTGAGCTATTTCAAATTTGTCAACAAAATTGTCCCAGGTGTGCAAATTATTACTTTTATGGTCATGTCTAGTGTCAGCACATTGTTTTAGACTAATTTCATAGTGATCCAGAAAGTTTTATATTTTGGGAAAAATCCATGATCGGGCGCCTGTGAAATTTCTCAATTTTGAGCTATTTCAAATTTGTCACCAAAATTGTCACAGGAGTGCAAATTATTACTTTTATAGTCATGTCTAGTGTCAGCACATTGCTTTAGACTAATTTCCTAGTGATCCAGAAAGTTTTATATTTTGGGAAAAATCCATGATCGGCCGCCTGTTGAAAATTCTCAATTTAGAGCTATTTCAAATTTGTCAACAAAATTGCCCCAGGTGTGCAAATTATTACTTTTATCGTCATGTCTAGTGTCAGCACATTGTTTTAGACTAATTTCCTAGTGATCCAGAAATGTTTATATTTTGGGGAAAATCCATGATCGGCCGCCTGTTGAAATTTCTCAATTTTGAGCTATTTTAAATTTGTCAACAAAATTGTCCTCGGAGTGCAAATTGTTACTTTTACGGTCATGTCTAGTGTCAGCACATTGTTTTAGATTAATTTCCTAGTGATCCAGAAACTTTTATATTTTGGGAAAAATGCATTACCGGCCGCCTGTTGAAATTTCTCAATTTTAAGCTATTTCAAATTTGTCAACAAAATTGGCCCAGGTGTGCAAATTATTACTTTTATCGTCATGTCTAGTGTCAGCACATTGTTTTAGACTAATTTCCTAGTGATCCAGAAATGTTTATATTTTCGGAAAAATGCATGACCGGCCGCCTGTTGAAATTTCTCAATTGTGAGCTATTTCAAATTTGTCAAGAAAATTGCCCCAGGAGTGCAAATTGTTACTTTTATGGTCATGTCTAGTGTCAGCACATTGTTTTAGACTAATTTCCTAGTGATCCAGAAAGTTTTATATTTTGGGAAAAATCCATGATCGGCCGCCTGTTGAAAATTCTCAATTTTCAGCTATTTCAAATTTGTCAACAAAATTGCCCCAGGTGTGCAAATTATTACTTTTATCGTCATGTCTAGTGTCAGCACATTGTTTTAGACTAATTTCCTAGTGATCCAGAAATGTTTATATTTTTGGGGAAATCCATGATCGGCCGCCTGTTGAAATTTCTCAATTTTGAGCTATTTCAAATTTGTCAACAAAATTGCCACAGGAGTGCAAATTATTACTTTTATGGTCATGTCTAGTGTCAGCACATTGTTGTAGACTAATTTCCTAGTGATCCAGAAACTTTTATATTTTGGGAAAAATGCATGACCGGCCGCCTGTTGAAATTTCTCAATTTTGAGCTATTTCAAATTTGTCAACAAAATTGCCCCAGGAGTGCAAATTGTTACTTTTATGGTCATGTCTAGTGTCAGCACATTGTTTTAGACTAATTTCCTAGTGATCCAGAAATGTTTATATTTTGGGAAAAATCCATGATCGGCTGCCTGTTGAAATTTCTCAATTTTGAGCTATTTCAAATTTGTCAACAAAATTACCACAGGAGTGCAAATTATTACTTTTATGGTCATGTCTAGTGTCAGCACATTGTTTTAGACTAATTTCCTAGTGATCCAGAAAGTTTTATATTTTGGGAAAAATCCATGATCGGCCGCCTGTTGAAAATTCTCAATTTTCAGCTATTTCAAATTTGTCAACAAAATTGCCCCAGGTGTGCAAATTATTACTTTTATCGTCATGTCTAGTGTCAGCACATTGTTTTAGACTAATTTCCTAGTGATCCAGAAATGTTTATATTTTTGGGGAAATCCATGATCGGCCGCCTGTTGAAATTTCTCAATTTTGAGCTATTTCAAATTTGTCAACAAAATTGCCACAGGAGTGCAAATTATTACTTTTATGGTCATGTCTAGTGTCAGCACATTGTTGTAGACTAATTTCCTAGTGATCCAGAAACTTGTATTTTGGGAAAAATGCATTACCGGCCGCCTGTTGAAATTTCTCAATTTTGAGCTATTTCAAATTTGTCAACAAAATTGCCCCAGGAGTGCAAATTGTTACTTTTACGGTCATGTCTAGTGTCAGCACATTGCTTTAGACTAATTTCCTAGTGATCCAGAAAGTTTTATATTTTGGGAAAAATCCATGATCGGCCGCCTGTTGAAAATTCTCAATTTTGAGCTATTTCAAATTTGTCAACAAAATTGCCCCAGGTGTGCAAATTATTACTTTTATCGTCATGTCTAGTGTCCGCACATTGTTTTAGACTAATTTCCTAGTGATCCAGAAATGTTTATATTTGGGGGGAAATCCATGATCGGCCGCCTGTTGAAATTTCTCAATCTTGAGCTATTTCAAATTTGTCAACAAAATTGCCACAGGAGTGCAAATTATTACTTTTATGGTCATGTCTAGTGTCAGCACATTGTTTTAGACTAATTTCCTACTGATCCAGAAACATTTATATTTTGGGAAAAATCCATGATCGGCCGCCTTTTGAAATTTCTCAATTTTGAGCAATTTCAAATTTGTCAACAAAATTGTCCCAGGTGTGCATATTATTACTTTTATGGTCATGTCTAGTGTCAGCACATTGTTTTAGACTAATTTCATAGTGATCCAGAAAGTTTTATATTTTGGGAAAAATCCATGATCGGCCGCCTGTTGAAAATTCTCAATTTTGAGCTATTTCAAATTTGTCAACAAAATTGCCCCAGGTGTGCAAATTATTACATCATATCGTCATGTCTAGTGTCAGCACATTGTTTTAGACTAATTTCCTAGTGATCCAGAAATGTTTATATTTTGGGAAAAATCCATGATCGGCCGCCTGTTGAAAATTCTCAATTTTGAGCTATTTCAAATTTGTCAACAAAATTGCCCCAGGTGTGCAAATTATTACTTTTATCGTCATGTCTAGTGTCAGCACATTGTTTTAGACTAATTTCCTAGTGATCCAGAAACTTTTATATTTTGGGAAAAATCCATGAACGGCCACCTGTTGAAATTTCTCAATTTTGAGCTATTTCAAATTTGTCAACAAAATTGTCCAAGGAGTGCAAATTATTACTTTTATGGTCATGTCTAGTGTCAGCACATTGTTTTAGACTAATTTCCTACTGATCCAGAAACATTTATATTTTGGGAAAAATCCATTATCGGCCGCCTTTTGAAATTTCTAAATTTTGAGCTATTTCAAATTTGTCAACAAAATTGTCCCAGGTGTGCAAATTATTACTTTTATGGTCATGTCTAGTGTCAGCACATTGTTTTAGACTAATTTCATAGTGATCCAGAAAGTTTTATATTTTGGGAAAAATCCATGATCGGGCGCCTGTGAAATTTCTCAATTTTGAGCTATTTCAAATTTGTCACCAAAATTGTCACAGGAGTGCAAATTATTACTTTTATAGTCATGTCTAGTGTCAGCACATTGCTTTAGACTAATTTCCTAGTGATCCAGAAAGTTTTATATTTTGGGAAAAATCCATGATCGGCCGCCTGTTGAAAATTCTCAATTTAGAGCTATTTCAAATTTGTCAACAAAATTGCCCCAGGTGTGCAAATTATTACTTTTATCGTCATGTCTAGTGTCAGCACATTGTTTTAGACTAATTTCCTAGTGATCCAGAAATGTTTATATTTTGGGGAAAATCCATGATCGGCCGCCTGTTGAAATTTCTCAATTTTGAGCTATTTTAAATTTGTCAACAAAATTGTCCTCGGAGTGCAAATTGTTACTTTTACGGTCATGTCTAGTGTCAGCACATTGTTTTAGATTAATTTCCTAGTGATCCAGAAACTTTTATATTTTGGGAAAAATGCATTACCGGCCGCCTGTTGAAATTTCTCAATTTTAAGCTATTTCAAATTTGTCAACAAAATTGGCCCAGGTGTGCAAATTATTACTTTTATCGTCATGTCTAGTGTCAGCACATTGTTTTAGACTAATTTCCTAGTGATCCAGAAATGTTTATATTTTCGGAAAAATGCATGACCGGCCGCCTGTTGAAATTTCTCAATTGTGAGCTATTTCAAATTTGTCAAGAAAATTGCCCCAGGAGTGCAAATTGTTACTTTTATGGTCATGTCTAGTGTCAGCACATTGTTTTAGACTAATTTCCTAGTGATCCAGAAATGTTTATATTTTGGGAAAAATCCATGAACGGCCGCCTGTTGAAATGTCTCAATTTTGAGCTATTTCAAATTTGTCAACAAAATTGTCCTCGGAGTGCAAATTATTACTTTTATGGTCATGTCTAGTGTCAGCACATTGTTGTAGACTAATTTCCTAGTGATCCAGAAACTTTTATATTTTGGGAAAAATGCATTACCGGCCGCCTGTTGAAATTTCTCAATTTTGAGCTATTTCAAATTTGTCAACAAAATTGCCCCAGGAGTGCAAATTGTTACTTTTACGGTCATGTCTAGTGTCAGCACATTGTTTTAGACTAATTTCCTAGTGATCCAGAAAGTTTTATATTTTGGGAAAAATCCATGATCGGCCGCCTGTTGAAAATTCTCAATTTTCAGCTATTTCAAATTTGTCAACAAAATTGCCCCAGGTGTGCAAATTATTACTTTTATCGTCATGTCTAGTGTCAGCACATTGTTTTAGACTAATTTCCTAGTGATCCAGAAATGTTTATATTTTTGGGGAAATCCATGATCGGCCGCCTGTTGAAATTTCTCAATTTTGAGCTATTTCAAATTTGTCAACAAAATTGCCACAGGAGTGCAAATTATTACTTTTATGGTCATGTCTAGTGTCAGCACATTGTTGTAGACTAATTTCCTAGTGATCCAGAAACTTTTATATTTTGGGAAAAATGCATGACCGGCCGCCTGTTGAAATTTCTCAATTTTGAGCTATTTCAAATTTGTCAACAAAATTGCCCCAGGAGTGCAAATTGTTACTTTTATGGTCATGTCTAGTGTCAGCACATTGTTTTAGACTAATTTCCTAGTGATCCAGAAATGTTTATATTTTGGGAAAAATCCATGATCGGCTGCCTGTTGAAATTTCTCAATTTTGAGCTATTTCAAATTTGTCAACAAAATTACCACAGGAGTGCAAATTATTACTTTTATGGTCATGTCTAGTGTCAGCACATTGTTTTAGACTAATTTCCTAGTGATCCAGAAAGTTTTATATTTTGGGAAAAATCCATGATCGGCCGCCTGTTGAAAATTCTCAATTTTCAGCTATTTCAAATTTGTCAACAAAATTGCCCCAGGTGTGCAAATTATTACTTTTATCGTCATGTCTAGTGTCAGCACATTGTTTTAGACTAATTTCCTAGTGATCCAGAAATGTTTATATTTTTGGGGAAATCCATGATCGGCCGCCTGTTGAAATTTCTCAATTTTGAGCTATTTCAAATTTGTCAACAAAATTGCCACAGGAGTGCAAATTATTACTTTTATGGTCATGTCTAGTGTCAGCACATTGTTGTAGACTAATTTCCTAGTGATCCAGAAACTTTTATATTTTGGGAAAAATGCATGACCGGCCGCCTGTTGAAATTTCTCAATTTTGAGCTATTTCAAATTTGTCAACAAAATTGCCCCAGGAGTGCAAATTGTTACTTTTATGGTCATGTCTAGTGTCAGCACATTGTTTTAGACTAATTTCCTAGTGATCCAGAAATGTTTATATTTTGGGAAAAATCCATGATCGGCTGCCTGTTGAAATTTCTCAATTTTGAGCTATTTCAAATTTGTCAACAAAATTACCACAGGAGTGCAAATTATTACTTTTATGGTCATGTCTAGTGTCAGCACATTGTTGTAGACTAATTTCCTATAGATCCAGAAACTTTTATATTTTGGGAAAAATCCATGATCGGCCGCCTGTTGAAAATTCTAAATTTTGAGCTATTTCAAATTTGTCAACAAAATTGCCCCAGGTGTGCAAATTATTACTTTTATCGTCATGTCTAGTGTCAGCACATTGTTTTAGACTAATTTCCTAGTGATCCAGAAATGTTTATATTTTGGGGGAAATCCATGATCGGCCGCCTGTTGAAATTTCTCAATTTTGAGCTATTTCAAATTTGTCAACAAAATTGCCACAGGAGTGCAAATTATTACTTTTATGGTCATGTCTAGTGTCAGCACATTGTTTTAGACTAATTTCCTAGTGATCCAGAAATGTTTATATTTTTGGGGAAATCCATGATCGGCCGCCTGTTGAAATTTCTCAATTTTGAGCTATTTCAAATTTGTCAACAAAATTGTCCCAGGAGTGCAAATTATTACTTTTATGGTCATGTCTAGTGTCAGCACATTGTTTTAGACTAATTTCCTAGTGATCCAGAAAGTTTTATATTTTGGGAAAAATCCATGATCGGCCGCCTGTTGAAAATTCTCAATTTTGAGCTATTTCAAATTTGTCAACAAAATTGCCCCAGGTGTGCAAATTATTACTTTTATAGTCATGTCTAGTGTCAGCACATTGTTTTAGACTAATTTCCTAGTGATCCAGAAAGTTTTATATTTTGGGAAAAATCCATGATCGGCCGCCTAATGAAAATTCTCAATTTTGAGCTATTTCAAATTTGTCAACAAAATTGCCCCAGGTGTGCAAATTATTACTTTTATCGTCATGTCTAGTGTCAGCACATTGTTTTAGACTAATTTCCTAGTGATCCAGAAATGTTTATATTTTGGGGGAAATCCATGATCGGCCGCCTGTTGAAATTTCTCAATTTTGAGCTATTTCAAATTTGTCAACAAAATTGCCCCAGGTGTGCAAATTATTACTTTTATGGTCATGTCTAGTGTCAGCACATTGTTGTAGACTAATTTCCTAGTGATCCAGAAACTTTTATATTTTCGGAAAAATGCATGACCGGCCGCCTGTTGAAATTTCTCAATTTTGAGCTATTTTAAATTTGTCAACAAAATTGTCCTCGGAGTGCAAATTATTACTTTTATGGTCATGTCTAGTGTCAGCACATTGTTGTAGACTAATTTCCTAGTGATCCAGAAACTTTTATATTTTGGGAAAAATCCATGATCGGCCGCCTGTTGAAATTTCTCAATTTTGAGCTATTTTAAATTTGTCAACAAAATTGTCCTCGGAGTGCAAATTGTTACTTTTACGGTCATGTCTAGTGTCAGCACATTGTTTTAGATTAATTTCCTAGTGATCCAGAAACTTTTATATTTTGGGAAAAATGCATTACCGGCCGCCTGTTGAAATTTCTCAATTTTAAGCTATTTAATATTTGTCAACAAAATTGCCCCAGGAGTGCAAATTGTTACTTTTATGGTCATGTCTAGTGTCAGCACATTGTTTTAGACTAATTTCCTAGTGATCCAGAAATGTTTATATTTTGGGAAAAATCCATGATCGGCCGCCTGATGAAATTTCTCAATTTTGAGCTATTTCAAATTTGTCAACAAAATTGTCCTCGGAGTGCAAATTATTACTTTTATGGTCATGTCTAGTGTCAGCACATTGTTGTAGACTAATTTCCTAGTGATCCAGAAACTTTTATATTTTCGGAAAAATGCATGACCGGCCGCCTGTTGAAATTTCTCAATTTTGAGCTATTTCAAATTTGTCAAGAAAATTGCCCCAGGAGTGCAAATTGTTACTTTTATGGTCATGTCTAGTGTCAGCACATTGTTTTAGACTAATTTCCTAGTGATCCAGAAATGTTTATATTTTGGGAAAAATCCATGAACGGCCGCCTGTTGAAATGTCTCAATTTTGAGCTATTTCAAATTTGTCAACAAAATTGTCCTCGGAGTGCAAATTATTACTTTTATGGTCATGTCTAGTGTCAGCACATTGTTGTAGACTAATTTCCTAGTGATCCAGAAACTTTTATATTTTGGGAAAAATGCATTACCGGCCGCCTGTTGAAATTTCTCAATTTTGAGCTATTTCAAATTTGTCAACAAAATTGCCCCAGGAGTGCAAATTGTTACTTTTACGGTCATGTCTAGTGTCAGCACATTGTTTTAGACTAATTTCCTAGTGATCCAGAAAGTTTTATATTTTGGGAAAAATCCATGATCGGCCGCCTGTTGAAAATTCTCAATTTTCAGCTATTTCAAATTTGTCAACAAAATTGCCCCAGGTGTGCAAATTATTACTTTTATCGTCATGTCTAGTGTCAGCACATTGTTTTAGACTAATTTCCTAGTGATCCAGAAATGTTTATATTTTTGGGGAAATCCATGATCGGCCGCCTGTTGAAATTTCTCAATTTTGAGCTATTTCAAATTTGTCAACAAAATTGCCACAGGAGTGCAAATTATTACTTTTATGGTCATGTCTAGTGTCAGCACATTGTTGTAGACTAATTTCCTAGTGATCCAGAAACTTTTATATTTTCGGAAAAATGCATGACCGGCCGCCTGTTGAAATTTCTCAATTTTGAGCTATTTTAAATTTGTCAACAAAATTGTCCTCGGAGTGCAAATTATTACTTTTATGGTCATGTCTAGTGTCAGCACATTGTTGTAGACTAATTTCCTAGTGATCCAGAAACTTTTATATTTTGGGAAAAATCCATGATCGGCCGCCTGTTGAAATTTCTCAATTTTGAGCTATTTTAAATTTGTCAACAAAATTGTCCTCGGAGTGCAAATTGTTACTTTTACGGTCATGTCTAGTGTCAGCACATTGTTTTAGATTAATTTCCTAGTGATCCAGAAACTTTTATATTTTGGGAAAAATGCATTACCGGCCGCCTGTTGAAATTTCTCAATTTTAAGCTATTTAATATTTGTCAACAAAATTGCCCCAGGAGTGCAAATTGTTACTTTTATGGTCATGTCTAGTGTCAGCACATTGTTTTAGACTAATTTCCTAGTGATCCAGAAATGTTTATATTTTGGGAAAAATCCATGATCGGCCGCCTGATGAAATTTCTCAATTTTGAGCTATTTCAAATTTGTCAACAAAATTGTCCTCGGAGTGCAAATTATTACTTTTATGGTCATGTCTAGTGTCAGCACATTGTTGTAGACTAATTTCCTAGTGATCCAGAAACTTTTATATTTTCGGAAAAATGCATGACCGGCCGCCTGTTGAAATTTCTCAATTTTGAGCTATTTCAAATTTGTCAAGAAAATTGCCCCAGGAGTGCAAATTGTTACTTTTATGGTCATGTCTAGTGTCAGCACATTGTTTTAGACTAATTTCCTAGTGATCCAGAAATGTTTATATTTTGGGGGAAATCCATGAACGGCCGCCTGTTGAAATGTCTCAATTTTGAGCTATTTCAAATTTGTCAACAAAATTGTCCTCGGAGTGCAAATTATTACTTTTATGGTCATGTCTAGTGTCAGCACATTGTTGTAGACTAATTTCCTAGTGATCCAGAAACTTTTATATTTTGGGAAAAATGCATTACCGGCCGCCTGTTGAAATTTCTCAATTTTGAGCTATTTCAAATTTGTCAACAAAATTGCCCCAGGAGTGCAAATTGTTACTTTTACGGTCATGTCTAGTGTCAGCACATTGTTTTAGACTAATTTCCTAGTGATCCAGAAAGTTTTATATTTTGGGAAAAATCCATGATCGGCCGCCTGTTGAAAATTCTCAATTTTCAGCTATTTCAAATTTGTCAACAAAATTGCCCCAGGTGTGCAAATTATTACTTTTATCGTCATGTCTAGTGTCAGCACATTGTTTTAGACTAATTTCCTAGTGATCCAGAAATGTTTATATTTTTGGGGAAATCCATGATCGGCCGCCTGTTGAAATTTCTCAATTTTGAGCTATTTTAAATTTGTCAACAAAATTGTCCTCGGAGTGCAAATTATTACTTTTATGGTCATGTCTAGTGTCAGCACATTGTTGTAGACTAATTTCCTAGTGATCCAGAAACTTTTATATTTTGGGAAAAATCCATGATCGGCCGCCTGTTGAAATTTCTCAATTTTGAGCTATTTTAAATTTGTCAACAAAATTGTCCTCGGAGTGCAAATTGTTACTTTTACGGTCATGTCTAGTGTCAGCACATTGTTTTAGATTAATTTCCTAGTGATCCAGAAACTTTTATATTTTGGGAAAAATGCATTACCGGCCGCCTGTTGAAATTTCTCAATTTTAAGCTATTTAATATTTGTCAACAAAATTGCCCCAGGAGTGCAAATTGTTACTTTTATGGTCATGTCTAGTGTCAGCACATTGTTTTAGACTAATTTCCTAGTGATCCAGAAATGTTTATATTTTGGGAAAAATCCATGAACGGCCGCCTGTTGAAATGTCTCAATTTTGAGCTATTTCAAATTTGTCAACAAAATTGTCCTCGGAGTGCAAATTATTACTTTTATGGTCATGTCTAGTGTCAGCACATTGTTGTAGACTAATTTCCTAGTGATCCAGAAACTTTTATATTTTGGGAAAAATGCATTACCGGCCGCCTGTTGAAATTTCTCAATTTTGAGCTATTTCAAATTTGTCAACAAAATTGCCCCAGGAGTGCAAATTGTTACTTTTACGGTCATGTCTAGTGTCAGCACATTGTTTTAGACTAATTTCCTAGTGATCCAGAAAGTTTTATATTTTGGGAAAAATCCATGATCGGCCGCCTGTTGAAAATTCTCAATTTTCAGCTATTTCAAATTTGTCAACAAAATTGCCCCAGGTGTGCAAATTATTACTTTTATCGTCATGTCTAGTGTCAGCACATTGTTTTAGACTAATTTCCTAGTGATCCAGAAATGTTTATATTTTTGGGGAAATCCATGATCGGCCGCCTGTTGAAATTTCTCAATTTTGAGCTATTTCAAATTTGTCAACAAAATTGCCACAGGAGTGCAAATTATTACTTTTATGGTCATGTCTAGTGTCAGCACATTGTTGTAGACTAATTTCCTAGTGATCCAGAAACTTTTATATTTTCGGAAAAATGCATGACCGGCCGCCTGTTGAAATTTCTCAATTTTGAGCTATTTTAAATTTGTCAACAAAATTGTCCTCGGAGTGCAAATTATTACTTTTATGGTCATGTCTAGTGTCAGCACATTGTTGTAGACTAATTTCCTAGTGATCCAGAAACTTTTATATTTTGGGAAAAATCCATGATCGGCCGCCTGTTGAAATTTCTCAATTTTGAGCTATTTTAAATTTGTCAACAAAATTGTCCTCGGAGTGCAAATTGTTACTTTTACGGTCATGTCTAGTGTCAGCACATTGTTTTAGATTAATTTCCTAGTGATCCAGAAACTTTTATATTTTGGGAAAAATGCATTACCGGCCGCCTGTTGAAATTTCTCAATTTTAAGCTATTTAATATTTGTCAACAAAATTGCCCCAGGAGTGCAAATTGTTACTTTTATGGTCATGTCTAGTGTCAGCACATTGTTTTAGACTAATTTCCTAGTGATCCAGAAATGTTTATATTTTGGGAAAAATCCATGATCGGCCGCCTGATGAAATTTCTCAATTTTGAGCTATTTCAAATTTGTCAACAAAATTGTCCTCGGAGTGCAAATTATTACTTTTATGGTCATGTCTAGTGTCAGCACATTGTTGTAGACTAATTTCCTAGTGATCCAGAAACTTTTATATTTTCGGAAAAATGCATGACCGGCCGCCTGTTGAAATTTCTCAATTTTGAGCTATTTCAAATTTGTCAAGAAAATTGCCCCAGGAGTGCAAATTGTTACTTTTATGGTCATGTCTAGTGTCAGCACATTGTTTTAGACTAATTTCCTAGTGATCCAGAAATGTTTATATTTTGGGAAAAATCCATGAACGGCCGCCTGTTGAAATGTCTCAATTTTGAGCTATTTCAAATTTGTCAACAAAATTGTCCTCGGAGTGCAAATTATTACTTTTATGGTCATGTCTAGTGTCAGCACATTGTTGTAGACTAATTTCCTAGTGATCCAGAAACTTTTATATTTTGGGAAAAATGCATTACCGGCCGCCTGTTGAAATTTCTCAATTTTGAGCTATTTCAAATTTGTCAACAAAATTGCCCCAGGAGTGCAAATTGTTACTTTTACGGTCATGTCTAGTGTCAGCACATTGTTTTAGACTAATTTCCTAGTGATCCAGAAAGTTTTATATTTTGGGAAAAATCCATGATCGGCCGCCTGTTGAAAATTCTCAATTTTCAGCTATTTCAAATTTGTCAACAAAATTGCCCCAGGTGTGCAAATTATTACTTTTATCGTCATGTCTAGTGTCAGCACATTGTTTTAGACTAATTTCCTAGTGATCCAGAAATGTTTATATTTTTGGGGAAATCCATGATCGGCCGCCTGTTGAAATTTCTCAATTTTGAGCTATTTCAAATTTGTCAACAAAATTGCCACAGGAGTGCAAATTATTACTTTTATGGTCATGTCTAGTGTCAGCACATTGTTGTAGACTAATTTCCTAGTGATCCAGAAACTTTTATATTTTGGGAAAAATGCATGACCGGCCGCCTGTTGAAATTTCTCAATTTTGAGCTATTTCAAATTTGTCAACAAAATTGCCCCAGGAGTGCAAATTGTTACTTTTATGGTCATGTCTAGTGTCAGCACATTGTTTTAGACTAATTTCCTAGTGATCCAGAAATGTTTATATTTTGGGAAAAATCCATGATCGGCTGCCTGTTGAAATTTCTCAATTTTGAGCTATTTCAAATTTGTCAACAAAATTACCACAGGAGTGCAAATTATTACTTTTATGGTCATGTCTAGTGTCAGCACATTGTTGTAGACTAATTTCCTATAGATCCAGAAACTTTTATATTTTGGGAAAAATCCATGATCGGCCGCCTGTTGAAAATTCTAAATTTTGAGCTATTTCAAATTTGTCAACAAAATTGCCCCAGGTGTGCAAATTATTACTTTTATCGTCATGTCTAGTGTCAGCACATTGTTTTAGACTAATTTCCTAGTGATCCAGAAATGTTTATATTTTGGGGGAAATCCATGATCGGCCGCCTGTTGAAATTTCTCAATTTTGAGCTATTTCAAATTTGTCAACAAAATTGCCACAGGAGTGCAAATTATTACTTTTATGGTCATGTCTAGTGTCAGCACATTGTTTTAGACTAATTTCCTAGTGATCCAGAAATGTTTATATTTTGGGGGAAATCCATGATCGGCCGCCTGTTGAAATTTCTCAATTTTGAGCTATTTCAAATTTGTCAACAAAATTGTCCCAGGAGTGCAAATTATTACTTTTATGGTCATGTCTAGTGTCAGCACATTGTTTTAGACTAATTTCCTAGTGATCCAGAAAGTTTTATATTTTGGGAAAAATCCATGATCGGCCGCCTAATGAAAATTCTCAATTTTGAGCTATTTCAAATTTGTCAACAAAATTGCCCCAGGTGTGCAAATTATTACTTTTATCGTCATGTCTAGTGTCAGCACATTGTTTTAGACTAATTTCCTAGTGATCCAGAAATGTTTATATTTTGGGGGAAATCCATGATCGGCCGCCTGTTGAAATTTCTCAATTTTGAGCTATTTCAAATTTGTCAACAAAATTGCCCCAGGTGTGCAAATTATTACTTTTATGGTCATGTCTAGTGTCAGCACATTGTTGTAGACTAATTTCCTAGTGATCCAGAAACTTTTATATTTTCGGAAAAATGCATGACCGGCCGCCTGTTGAAATTTCTCAATTTTGAGCTATTTTAAATTTGTCAACAAAATTGTCCTCGGAGTGCAAATTATTACTTTTATGGTCATGTCTAGTGTCAGCACATTGTTGTAGACTAATTTCCTAGTGATCCAGAAACTTTTATATTTTGGGAAAAATCCATGATCGGCCGCCTGTTGAAATTTCTCAATTTTGAGCTATTTTAAATTTGTCAACAAAATTGTCCTCGGAGTGCAAATTGTTACTTTTACGGTCATGTCTAGTGTCAGCACATTGTTTTAGATTAATTTCCTAGTGATCCAGAAACTTTTATATTTTGGGAAAAATGCATTACCGGCCGCCTATTGAAATTTCTCAATTTTAAGCTATTTCAAATTTGTCAACAAAATTGGCCCAGGTGTGCAAATTATTACTTTTATCGTCATGTCTAGTGTCAGCACATTGTTTTAGACTAATTTCCTAGTGATCCAGAAATGTTTATATTTTGGGAAAAATCCATGATCGGCCGCCTGTTGAAAATTCTCAATTTTGAGCTATTTCAAATTTGTCAACAAAATTGCCCCAGGTGTGCAAATTATTACTTTTATCGTCATGTCTAGTGTCAGCACATTGTTTTAGACTAATTTCCCAGTGATCCAGAAATGTTTATATTTTGGGAAAAATCCATGATCGGCCGCCTGTTGAAAATTCTCAATTTTGAGCTATTTCAAATTTGTCAACAAAATTGCCACAGGAGTGCAAATTATTACTTTTATGGTCATGTCTAGTGTCAGCACATTGTTTTAGACTAATATCCTAGTGATCCAGAAATGTTTATATTTTGGGGGAAATCCATGATCGGCCGCCTGTTGAAATTTCTCAATTTTGAGCTATTTCAAATTTGTCAACAAAATTGCCCCAGGTGTGCAAATTATTACTTTTATCGTCATGTCTAGTGTCAGCACATTGTTTTAGACTAATTTCCTAGTGATCCAGAAATGTTTATATTTTGGGAAAAATCCATGATCGGCCGCCTGTTGAAAATTCTCAATTTTGAGCTATTTCAAATTTGTCAACAAAATTGCCCCAGGAGTGCAAATTGTTACTTTTACGGTCATGTCTAGTGTCAGCACATTGTTTTAGACTAATTTCCTAGTGATCCAGAAAGTTTTATATTTTGGGAAAAATCCATGATCGGCCGCCTGTTGAAACTTCTCAATTTTGAGCTATTTCAAATTTGTCAACAAAATTGCCCCAGGAGTGCAAATTGTTACTTTTACGGTCATGTCTAGTGTCAGCACATTGTTTTAGACTAATTTCCTAGTGATCCAGAAAGTTTTATATTTTGGGAAAAATCCATGATCGGCCGCCTGTTGAAAATTCTCAATTTTGAGCTATTTCAAATTTGTCAACAAAATTGCCCCAGGTGTGCAAATTATTACTTTTATCGTCAAGTCTAGTGTCAGCACATTGTTTTAGACTCATTTCCTAGTGATCCAGAAAGTTTTATATTTTGGGAAATATCCATGATCGGCCGCCTGTTGAAAATTTTCAATTTAGAGCTATTTCAAATTTGTCAACAAAATTGCCCCAGGTGTGCAAATTATTACTTTTATCGTCATGTCTAGTGTCAGCACATTGTTTTAGACTAATTTCCTAGTGATCCAGAAATGTTTATATTTTGGGAAAAATCCATGATCGGCCGCCTGTTGAAAATTCTCAATTTTGAGCTATTTCAAATTTGTCAACAAAATTGCCCCAGGTGTGCAAATTATTACTTTTATCATCATGTCTAGTGTCAGCACATTGTTTTAGACTAATTTCCTAGTGATCCAGAAATGTTTATATTTTGGGGGAAATCCATGATCGGCCGCCTGTTGAAATTTCTCAATTTTGAGCTATTTCAAATTTGTCAACAAAATTGCCACAGGAGTGCAAATTATTACTTTTATGGTCATGTCTAGTGTCAGCACATTGTTGTAGACTAATTTCCTAGTGATCCAGAAACTTTTATATTTTGGGAAAAATGCATGACCGGCCGCCTGTTGAAATTTCTCAATTTTGATCTATTTCAAATTTGTCAACAAAATTGCCCCAGGAGTGCAAATTGTTACTTTTATGGTCATGTCTAGTGTCAGCACATTGTTTTAGACTAATTTCCTAGTGATCCAGAAATGTTTATATTTTGGGAAAAATCCATGATCGGCCGCCTGATGAAATTTCTCAATTTTGAGCTATTTCAAATTTGTCAACAAAATTGTCCTCGGAGTGCAAATTATTACTTTTATGGTCATGTCTAGTGTCAGCACATTGTTGTAGACTAATTTCCTAGTGATCCAGAAACTTTTATATTTTCGGAAAAATGCATGACCGGCCGCCTGTTGAAATTTCTCAATTTTGAGCTATTTCAAATTTGTCAAGAAAATTGCCCCAGGAGTGCAAATTGTTACTTTTATGGTCATGTCTAGTGTCAGCACATTGTTTTAGACTAATTTCCTAGTGATCCAGAAATGTTTATATTTTGGGAAAAATCCATGAACGGCCGCCTGTTGAAATGTCTCAATTTTGAGCTATTTCAAATTTGTCAACAAAATTGTCCTCGGAGTGCAAATTATTACTTTTATGGTCATGTCTAGTGTCAGCACATTGTTGTAGACTAATTTCCTAGTGATCCAGAAACTTTTATATTTTGGGAAAAATGCATTACCGGCCGCCTGTTGAAATTTCTCAATTTTGAGCTATTTCAAATTTGTCAACAAAATTGCCCCAGGAGTGCAAATTGTTACTTTTACGGTCATGTCTAGTGTCAGCACATTGTTTTAGACTAATTTCCTAGTGATCCAGAAAGTTTTATATTTTGGGAAAAATCCATGATCGGCCGCCTAATGAAAATTCTCAATTTTGAGCTATTTCAAATTTGTCAACAAAATTGCCCCAGGTGTGCAAATTATTACTTTTATCGTCATGTCTAGTATCAGCACATTGTTTTAGACTAATTTCCTAGTGATCCAGAAATGTTTATATTTTGGGGGAAATCCATGATCGGCCGCCTGTTGAAATTTCTCAATTTTGAGCTATTTCAAATTTGTCAACAAAATTGCCCCAGGTGTGCAAATTATTACTTTTATGGTCATGTCTAGTGTCAGCACATTGTTGTAGACTAATTTCCTAGTGATCCAGAAACTTTTATATTTTCGGAAAAATGCATGACCGGCCGCCTGTTGAAATTTCTCAATTTTGAGCTATTTTAAATTTGTCAACAAAATTGTCCTCGGAGTGCAAATTATTACTTTTATGGTCATGTCTAGTGTCAGCACATTGTTGTAGACTAATTTCCTAGTGATCCAGAAACTTTTATATTTTGGGAAAAATCCATGATCGGCCGCCTGTTGAAATTTCTCAATTTTGAGCTATTTTAAATTTGTCAACAAAATTGTCCTCGGAGTGCAAATTGTTACTTTTACGGTCATGTCTAGTGTCAGCACATTGTTTTAGATTAATTTCCTAGTGATCCAGAAACTTTTATATTTTGGGAAAAATGCATTACCGGCCGCCTGTTGAAATTTCTCAATTTTAAGCTATTTAATATTTGTCAACAAAATTGCCCCAGGAGTGCAAATTGTTACTTTTATGGTCATGTCTAGTGTCAGCACATTGTTTTAGACTAATTTCCTAGTGATCCAGAAATGTTTATATTTTGGGAAAATCCATGATCGGCCGCCTGATGAAATTTCTCAATTTTGAGCTATTTCAAATTTGTCAACAAAATTGTCCTCGGAGTGCAAATTATTACTTTTATGGTCATGTCTAGTGTCAGCACATTGTTGTAGACTAATTTCCTAGTGATCCAGAAACTTTTATATTTTCGGAAAAATGCATGACCGGCCGCCTGTTGAAATTTCTCAATTTTGAGCTATTTCAAATTTGTCAAGAAAATTGCCCCAGGAGTGCAAATTGTTACTTTTATGGTCATGTCTAGTGTCAGCACATTGTTTTAGACTAATTTCCTAGTGATCCAGAAATGTTTATATTTTGGGAAAAATCCATGAACGGCCGCCTGTTGAAATGTCTCAATTTTGAGCTATTTCAAATTTGTCAACAAAATTGTCCTCGGAGTGCAAATTATTACTTTTATGGTCATGTCTAGTGTCAGCACATTGTTGTAGACTAATTTCCTAGTGATCCAGAAACTTTTATATTTTGGGAAAAATGCATTACCGGCCGCCTGTTGAAATTTCTCAATTTTGAGCTATTTCAAATTTGTCAACAAAATTGCCCCAGGAGTGCAAATTGTTACTTTTACGGTCATGTCTAGTGTCAGCACATTGTTTTAGACTAATTTCCTAGTGATCCAGAAAGTTTTATATTTTGGGAAAAATCCATGATCGGCCGCCTGTTGAAAATTCTCAATTTTCAGCTATTTCAAATTTGTCAACAAAATTGCCCCAGGTGTGCAAATTATTACTTTTATCGTCATGTCTAGTGTCAGCACATTGTTTTAGACTAATTTCCTAGTGATCCAGAAATGTTTATATTTTTGGGGAAATCCATGATCGGCCGCCTGTTGAAATTTCTCAATTTTGAGCTATTTCAAATTTGTCAACAAAATTGCCACAGGAGTGCAAATTATTACTTTTATGGTCATGTCTAGTGTCAGCACATTGTTGTAGACTAATTTCCTAGTGATCCAGAAACTTTTATATTTTGGGAAAAATGCATGACCGGCCGCCTGTTGAAATTTCTCAATTTTGAGCTATTTCAAATTTGTCAACAAAATTGCCCCAGGAGTGCAAATTGTTACTTTTATGGTCATGTCTAGTGTCAGCACATTGTTTTAGACTAATTTCCTAGTGATCCAGAAATGTTTATATTTTGGGAAAAATCCATGATCGGCTGCCTGTTGAAATTTCTCAATTTTGAGCTATTTCAAATTTGTCAACAAAATTACCACAGGAGTGCAAATTATTACTTTTATGGTCATGTCTAGTGTCAGCACATTGTTGTAGACTAATTTCCTATAGATCCAGAAACTTTTATATTTTGGGAAAAATCCATGATCGGCCGCCTGTTGAAAATTCTAAATTTTGAGCTATTTCAAATTTGTCAACAAAATTGCCCCAGGTGTGCAAATTATTACTTTTATCGTCATGTCTAGTGTCAGCACATTGTTTTAGACTAATTTCCTAGTGATCCAGAAATGTTTATATTTTGGGGGAAATCCATGATCGGCCGCCTGTTGAAATTTCTCAATTTTGAGCTATTTCAAATTTGTCAACAAAATTGCCACAGGAGTGCAAATTATTACTTTTATGGTCATGTCTAGTGTCAGCACATTGTTTTAGACTAATTTCCTAGTGATCCAGAAATGTTTATATTTTGGGGGAAATCCATGATCGGCCGCCTGTTGAAATTTCTCAATTTTGAGCTATTTCAAATTTGTCAACAAAATTGTCCCAGGAGTGCAAATTATTACTTTTATGGTCATGTCTAGTGTCAGCACATTGTTTTAGACTAATTTCCTAGTGATCCAGAAAGTTTTATATTTTGGGAAAAATCCATGATCGGCCGCCTAATGAAAATTCTCAATTTTGAGCTATTTCAAATTTGTCAACAAAATTGCCCCAGGTGTGCAAATTATTACTTTTATCGTCATGTCTAGTGTCAGCACATTGTTTTAGACTAATTTCCTAGTGATCCAGAAATGTTTATATTTTGGGGGAAATCCATGATCGGCCGCCTGTTGAAATTTCTCAATTTTGAGCTATTTCAAATTTGTCAACAAAATTGCCCCAGGTGTGCAAATTATTACTTTTATCGTCATGTCTAGTGTCAGCACATTGTTTTAGACTAATTTCCTAGTGATCCAGAAATGTTTATATTTTGGGGGAAATCCATGATCGGCCGCCTGTTGAAATTTCTCAATTTTGAGCTATTTCAAATTTGTCAACAAAATTGCCCCAGGTGTGCAAATTATTACTTTTATGGTCATGTCTAGTGTCAGCACATTGTTGTAGACTAATTTCCTAGTGATCCAGAAACTTTTATATTTTCGGAAAAATGCATGACCGGCCGCCTGTTGAAATTTCTCAATTTTGAGCTATTTTAAATTTGTCAACAAAATTGTCCTCGGAGTGCAAATTATTACTTTTATGGTCATGTCTAGTGTCAGCACATTGTTGTAGACTAATTTCCTAGTGATCCAGAAACTTTTATATTTTGGGAAAAATCCATGATCGGCCGCCTGTTGAAATTTCTCAATTTTGAGCTATTTTAAATTTGTCAACAAAATTGTCCTCGGAGTGCAAATTGTTACTTTTACGGTCATGTCTAGTGTCAGCACATTGTTTTAGATTAATTTCCTAGTGATCCAGAAACTTTTATATTTTGGGAAAAATGCATTACCGGCCGCCTGTTGAAATTTCTCAATTTTAAGCTATTTCAAATTTGTCAACAAAATTGGCCCAGGTGTGCAAATTATTACTTTTATCGTCATGTCTAGTGTCAGCACATTGTTTTAGACTAATTTCCTAGTGATCCAGAAATGTTTATATTTTGGGAAAAATCCATGATCGGCCGCCTGTTGAAAATTCTCAATTTTGAGCTATTTCAAATTTGTCAACAAAATTGCCCCAGGTGTGCAAATTATTACTTTTATCGTCATGTCTAGTGTCAGCACATTGTTTTAGACTAATTTCCTAGTGATCCAGAAATGTTTATATTTTGGGAAAAATCCATGATCGGCCGCCTGTTGAAAATTCTCAATTTTGAGCTATTTCAAATTTGTCAACAAAATTGCCACAGGAGTGCAAATTATTACTTTTATGGTCATGTCTAGTGTCAGCACATTGTTTTAGACTAATATCCTAGTGATCCAGAAATGTTTATATTTTGGGGGAAATCCATGATCGGCCGCCTGTTGAAATTTCTCAATTTTGAGCTATTTCAAATTTGTCAACAAAATTGCCCCAGGTGTGCAAATTATTACTTTTATCGTCATGTCTAGTGTCAGCACATTGTTTTAGACTAATTTCCTAGTGATCCAGAAATGTTTATATTTTGGGAAAAATCCATGATCGGCCGCCTGTTGAAAATTCTCAATTTTGAGCTATTTCAAATTTGTCAACAAAATTGCCCCAGGAGTGCAAATTGTTACTTTTACGGACATGTCTAGTGTCAGCACATTGTTTTAGACTAATTTCCTAGTGATCCAGAAAGTTTTATATTTTGGGAAAAATCCATGATCGGCCGCCTGTTGAAACTTCTCAATTTTGAGCTATTTCAAATTTGTCAACAAAATTGCCCCAGGAGTGCAAATTGTTACTTTTACGGTCATGTCTAGTGTCAGCACATTGTTTTAGACTAATTTCCTAGTGATCCAGAAAGTTTTATATTTTGGGAAAAATCCATGATCGGCCGCCTGTTGAAAAATCTCAATTTTGAGCTATTTCAAATTTGTCAACAAAATTGCCCCAGGTGTGCAAATTATTACTTTTATCGTCAAGTCTAGTGTCAGCACATTGTTTTAGACTCATTTCCTAGTGATCCAGAAAGTTTTATATTTTGGGAAATATCCATGATCGGCCGCCTGTTGAAAATTTTCAATTTAGAGCTATTTCAAATTTGTCAACAAAATTGCCCCAGGTGTGCAAATTATTACTTTTATCGTCATGTCTAGTGTCAGCACATTGTTTTAGACTAATTTCCTAGTGATCCAGAAATGTTTATATTTTGGGAAAAATCCATGATCGGCCGCCTGTTGAAAATTCTCAATTTTGGGCTATTTCAAATTTGTCAACAAAATTGCCCCAGGTGTGCAAATTATTACTTTTATCATCATGTCTAGTGTCAGCACATTGTTTTAGACTAATTTCCTAGTGATCCAGAAATGTTTATATTTTGGGGGAAATCCATGATCGGCCGCCTGTTGAAATTTCTCAATTTTGAGCTATTTCAAATTTGTCAACAAAATTGCCACAGGAGTGCAAATTATTACTTTTATGGTCATGTCTAGTGTCAGCACATTGTTGTAGACTAATTTCCTAGTGATCCAGAAACTTTTATATTTTGGGAAAAATGCATGACCGGCCGCCTGTTGAAATTTCTCAATTTTGATCTATTTCAAATTTGTCAACAAAATTGCCCCAGGAGTGCAAATTGTTACTTTTATGGTCATGTCTAGTGTCAGCACATTGTTTTAGACTAATTTCCTAGTGATCCAGAAATGTTTATATTTTGGGAAAAATCCATGATCGGCCGCCTGATGAAATTTCTCAATTTTGAGCTATTTCAAATTTGTCAACAAAATTGTCCTCGGAGTGCAAATTATTACTTTTATGGTCATGTCTAGTGTCAGCACATTGTTGTAGACTAATTTCCTAGTGATCCAGAAACTTTTATATTTTCGGAAAAATGCATGACCGGCCGCCTGTCGAAATTTCTCAATTTTGAGCTATTTCAAATTTGTCAAGAAAATTGCCCCAGGAGTGCAAATTGTTACTTTTATGGTCATGTCTAGTGTCAGCACATTGTTTTAGACTAATTTCCTAGTGATCCAGAAATGTTTATATTTTGGGAAAAATCCATGATCGGCCGCCTGTTGAAAATTCTCAATTTTGAGCTATTTCAAATTTGTCAACAAAATTGCCACAGGAGTGCAAATTATTACTTTTATGGTCATGTCTAGTGTCAGCACATTGTTTTAGACTAATATCCTAGTGATCCAGAAATGTTTATATTTTGGGAAAAATCCATGATCGGCCGCCTGTTGAAATTTCTCAATTTTGAGCTATTTTAAATTTGTCAACAAAATTGTCCTCGGAGTGCAAATTGTTACTTTTACGGTCATGTCTAGTGTCAGCACATTGTTTTAGATTAATTTCCTAGTGATCCAGAAACTTTTATATTTTGGGAAAAATGCATTACCGGCCGCCTGTTGAAATTTCTCAATTTTAAGCTATTTCAAATTTGTCAACAAAATTGGCCCAGGTGTGCAAATTATTACTTTTATCGTCATGTCTAGTGTCAGCACATTGTTTTAGACTAATTTCCTAGTGATCCAGAAATGTTTATATTTTGGGAAAAATCCATGATCGGCCGCCTGTTGAAAATTCTCAATTTTGAGCTATTTCAAATTTGTCAACAAAATTGCCCCAGGTGTGCAAATTATTACTTTTATCGTCATGTCTAGTGTCAGCACATTGTTTTAGACTAATTTCCCAGTGATCCAGAAATGTTTATATTTTGGGAAAAATCCATGATCGGCCGCCTGTTGAAAATTCTCAATTTTGAGCTATTTCAAATTTGTCAACAAAATTGCCACAGGAGTGCAAATTATTACTTTTATGGTCATGTCTAGTGTCAGCACATTGTTTTAGACTAATATCCTAGTGATCCAGAAATGTTTATATTTTGGGGGAAATCCATGATCGGCCGCCTGTTGAAATTTCTCAATTTTGAGCTATTTCAAATTTGTCAACAAAATTGCCCCAGGTGTGCAAATTATTACTTTTATCGTCATGTCTAGTGTCAGCACATTGTTTTAGACTAATTTCCTAGTGATCCAGAAATGTTTATATTTTGGGAAAAATCCATGATCGGCCGCCTGTTGAAAATTCTCAATTTTGAGCTATTTCAAATTTGTCAACAAAATTGCCCCAGGAGTGCAAATTGTTACTTTTACGGTCATGTCTAGTGTCAGCACATTGTTTTAGACTAATTTCCTAGTGATCCAGAAAGTTTTATATTTTGGGAAAAATCCATGATCGGCCGCCTGTTGAAACTTCTCAATTTTGAGCTATTTCAAATTTGTCAACAAAATTGCCCCAGGAGTGCAAATTGTTACTTTTACGGTCATGTCTAGTGTCAGCACATTGTTTTAGACTAATTTCCTAGTGATCCAGAAAGTTTTATATTTTGGGAAAAATCCATGATCGGCCGCCTGTTGAAAATTCTCAATTTTGAGCTATTTCAAATTTGTCAACAAAATTGCCCCAGGTGTGCAAATTATTACTTTTATCGTCAAGTCTAGTGTCAGCACATTGTTTTAGACTCATTTCCTAGTGATCTAGAAAGTTTTATATTTTGGGAAATATCCATGATCGCCCGCCTGTTGAAAATTTTCAATTTAGAGCTATTTCAAATTTGTCAACAAAATTGCCCCAGGTGTGCAAATTATTACTTTTATCGTCATGTCTAGTGTCAGCACATTGTTTTAGACTAATTTCCTAGTGATCCAGAAATGTTTATATTTTGGGAAAAATCCATGATCGGCCGCCTGTTGAAAATTCTCAATTTTGAGCTATTTCAAATTTGTCAACAAAATTGCCCCAGGTGTGCAAATTATTACTTTTATCATCATGTCTAGTGTCAGCACATTGTTTTAGACTAATTTCCTAGTGATCCAGAAATGTTTATATTTTGGGGGAAATCCATGATCGGCCGCCTGTTGAAATTTCTCAATTTTGAGCTATTTCAAATTTGTCAACAAAATTGCCACAGGAGTGCAAATTATTACTTTTATGGTCATGTCTAGTGTCAGCACATTGTTGTAGACTAATTTCCTAGTGATCCAGAAACTTTTATATTTTGGGAAAAATGCATGACCGGCCGCCTGTTGAAATTTCTCAATTTTGATCTATTTCAAATTTGTCAACAAAATTGCCCCAGGAGTGCAAATTGTTACTTTTATGGTCATGTCTAGTGTCAGCACATTGTTTTAGACTAATTTCCTAGTGATCCAGAAATGTTTATATTTTGGGAAAAATCCATGATCGGCCGCCTGATGAAATTTCTCAATTTTGAGCTATTTCAAATTTGTCAACAAAATTGTCCTCGGAGTGCAAATTATTACTTTTATGGTCATGTCTAGTGTCAGCACATTGTTGTAGACTAATTTCCTAGTGATCCAGAAACTTTTATATTTTCGGAAAAATGCATGACCGGCCGCCTGTTGAAATTTCTCAATTTTGAGCTATTTCAAATTTGTCAAGAAAATTGCCCCAGGAGTGCAAATTGTTACTTTTATGGTCATGTCTAGTGTCAGCACATTGTTTTAGACTAATTTCCTAGTGATCCAGAAATGTTTATATTTTGGGAAAAATCCATGAACGGCCGCCTGTTGAAATGTCTCAATTTTGAGCTATTTCAAATTTGTCAACAAAATTGTCCTCGGAGTGCAAATTATTACTTTTATGGTCATGTCTAGTGTCAGCACATTGTTGTAGACTAATTTCCTAGTGATCCAGAAACTTTTATATTTTGGGAAAAATGCATTACCGGCCGCCTGTTGAAATTTCTCAATTTTGAGCTATTTCAAATTTGTCAACAAAATTGCCCCAGGAGTGCAAATTGTTACTTTTACGGTCATGTCTAGTGTCAGCACATTGTTTTAGACTAATTTCCTAGTGATCCAGAAAGTTTTATATTTTGGGAAAAATCCATGATCGGCCGCCTAATGAAAATTCTCAATTTTGAGCTATTTCAAATTTGTCAACAAAATTGCCCCAGGTGTGCAAATTATTACTTTTATCGTCATGTCTAGTGTCAGCACATTGTTTTAGACTAATTTCCTAGTGATCCAGAAATGTTTATATTTTGGGGGAAATCCATGATCGGCCGCCTGTTGAAATTTCTCAATTTTGAGCTATTTCAAATTTGTCAACAAAATTGCCCCAGGTGTGCAAATTATTACTTTTATGGTCATGTCTAGTGTCAGCACATTGTTGTAGACTAATTTCCTAGTGATCCAGAAACTTTTATATTTTCGGAAAAATGCATGACCGGCCGCCTGTTGAAATTTCTCAATTTTGAGCTATTTTAAATTTGTCAACAAAATTGTCCTCGGAGTGCAAATTATTACTTTTATGGTCATGTCTAGTGTCAACACATTGTTGTAGACTAATTTCCTAGTGATCCAGAAACTTTTATATTTTGGGAAAAATCCATGATCGGCCGCCTGTTGAAATTTCTCAATTTTGAGCTATTTTAAATTTGTCAACAAAATTGTCCTCGGAGTGCAAATTGTTACTTTTACGGTCATGTCTAGTGTCAGCACATTGTTTTAGATTAATTTCCTAGTGATCCAGAAACTTTTATATTTTGGGAAAAATGCATTACCGGCCGCCTGTTGAAATTTCTCAATTTTAAGCTATTTAATATTTGTCAACAAAATTGCCCCAGGAGTGCAAATTGTTACTTTTATGGTCATGTCTAGTGTCAGCACATTGTTTTAGACTAATTTCCTAGTGATCCAGAAATGTTTATATTTTGGGAAAATCCATGATCGGCCGCCTGATGAAATTTCTCAATTTTGAGCTATTTCAAATTTGTCAACAAAATTGTCCTCGGAGTGCAAATTATTACTTTTATGGTCATGTCTAGTGTCAGCACATTGTTGTAGACTAATTTCCTAGTGATCCAGAAACTTTTATATTTTCGGAAAAATGCATGACCGGCCGCCTGTTGAAATTTCTCAATTTTGAGCTATTTCAAATTTGTCAAGAAAATTGCCCCAGGAGTGCAAATTGTTACTTTTATGGTCATGTCTAGTGTCAGCACATTGTTTTAGACTAATTTCCTAGTGATCCAGAAATGTTTATATTTTGGGAAAAATCCATGAACGGCCGCCTGTTGAAATGTCTCAATTTTGAGCTATTTCAAATTTGTCAACAAAATTGTCCTCGGAGTGCAAATTATTACTTTTATGGTCATGTCTAGTGTCAGCACATTGTTGTAGACTAATTTCCTAGTGATCCAGAAACTTTTATATTTTGGGAAAAATGCATTACCGGCCGCCTGTTGAAATTTCTCAATTTTGAGCTATTTCAAATTTGTCAACAAAATTGCCCCAGGAGTGCAAATTGTTACTTTTACGGTCATGTCTAGTGTCAGCACATTGTTTTAGACTAATTTCCTAGTGATCCAGAAATGTTTATATTTTGGGAAAAATCCATGAACGGCCGCCTGTTGAAATGTCTCAATTTTGAGCTATTTCAAATTTGTCAACAAAATTGTCCTCGGAGTGCAAATTATTACTTTTATGGTCATGTCTAGTGTCAGCACATTGTTGTAGACTAATTTCCTAGTGATCCAGAAACTTTTATATTTTGGGAAAAATGCATTACCGGCCGCCTGTTGAAATTTCTCAATTTTGAGCTATTTCAAATTTGTCAACAAAATTGCCCCAGGAGTGCAAATTGTTACTTTTACGGTCATGTCTAGTGTCAGCACATTGTTTTAGACTAATTTCCTAGTGATCCAGAAAGTTTTATATTTTGGGAAAAATCCATGATCGGCCGCCTGTTGAAAATTCTCAATTTTCAGCTATTTCAAATTTGTCAACAAAATTGCCCCAGGTGTGCAAATTATTACTTTTATCGTCATGTCTAGTGTCAGCACATTGTTTTAGACTAATTTCCTAGTGATCCAGAAATGTTTATATTTTTGGGGAAATCCATGATCGGCCGCCTGTTGAAATTTCTCAATTTTGAGCTATTTCAAATTTGTCAACAAAATTGCCACAGGAGTGCAAATTATTACTTTTATGGTCATGTCTAGTGTCAGCACATTGTTGTAGACTAATTTCCTAGTGATCCAGAAACTTTTATATTTTGGGAAAAATGCATGACCGGCCGCCTGTTGAAATTTCTCAATTTTGAGCTATTTCAAATTTGTCAACAAAATTGCCCCAGGAGTGCAAATTGTTACTTTTATGGTCATGTCTAGTGTCAGCACATTGTTTTAGACTAATTTCCTAGTGATCCAGAAATGTTTATATTTTGGGAAAAATCCATGATCGGCTGCCTGTTGAAATTTCTCAATTTTGAGCTATTTCAAATTTGTCAACAAAATTACCACAGGAGTGCAAATTATTACTTTTATGGTCATGTCTAGTGTCAGCACATTGTTGTAGACTAATTTCCTATAGATCCAGAAACTTTTATATTTTGGGAAAAATCCATGATCGGCCGCCTGTTGAAAATTCTAAATTTTGAGCTATTTCAAATTTGTCAACAAAATTGCCCCAGGTGTGCAAATTATTACTTTTATCGTCATGTCTAGTGTCAGCACATTGTTTTAGACTAATTTCCTAGTGATCCAGAAATGTTTATATTTTGGGGGAAATCCATGATCGGCCGCCTGTTGAAATTTCTCAATTTTGAGCTATTTCAAATTTGTCAACAAAATTGCCACAGGAGTGCAAATTATTACTTTTATGGTCATGTCTAGTGTCAGCACATTGTTTTAGACTAATTTCCTAGTGATCCAGAAATGTTTATATTTTGGGGGAAATCCATGATCGGCCGCCTGTTGAAATTTCTCAATTTTGAGCTATTTCAAATTTGTCAACAAAATTGTCCCAGGAGTGCAAATTATTACTTTTATGGTCATGTCTAGTGTCAGCACATTGTTTTAGACTAATTTCCTAGTGATCCAGAAAGTTTTATATTTTGGGAAAAATCCATGATCGGCCGCCTAATGAAAATTCTCAATTTTGAGCTATTTCAAATTTGTCAACAAAATTGCCCCAGGTGTGCAAATTATTACTTTTATCGTCATGTCTAGTGTCAGCACATTGTTTTAGACTAATTTCCTAGTGATCCAGAAATGTTTATATTTTGGGGGAAATCCATGATCGGCCGCCTGTTGAAATTTCTCAATTTTGAGCTATTTCAAATTTGTCAACAAAATTGCCCCAGGTGTGCAAATTATTACTTTTATGGTCATGTCTAGTGTCAGCACATTGTTTTAGACTAATTTCCTAGTGATCCAGAAATGTTTATATTTTGGGAAAAATCCATGAACGGCCGCCTGTTGAAATGTCTCAATTTTGAGCTATTTCAAATTTGTCAACAAAATTGTCCTCGGAGTGCAAATTATTACTTTTATGGTCATGTCTAGTGTCAGCACATTGTTGTAGACTAATTTCCTAGTGATCCAGAAACTTTTATATTTTGGGAAAAATGCATTACCGGCCGCCTGTTGAAATTTCTCAATTTTGAGCTATTTCAAATTTGTCAACAAAATTGCCCCAGGAGTGCAAATTGTTACTTTTACGGTCATGTCTAGTGTCAGCACATTGTTTTAGACTAATTTCCTAGTGATCCAGAAAGTTTTATATTTTGGGAAAAATCCATGATCGGCCGCCTAATGAAAATTCTCAATTTTGAGCTATTTCAAATTTGTCAACAAAATTGCCCCAGGTGTGCAAATTATTACTTTTATCGTCATGTCTAGTGTCAGCACATTGTTTTAGACTAATTTCCTAGTGATCCAGAAATGTTTATATTTTGGGGGAAATCCATGATCGGCCGCCTGTTGAAATTTCTCAATTTTGAGCTATTTCAAATTTGTCAACAAAATTGCCCCAGGTGTGCAAATTATTACTTTTATGGTCATGTCTAGTGTCAGCACATTGTTGTAGACTAATTTCCTAGTGATCCAGAAACTTTTATATTTTCGGAAAAATGCATGACCGGCCGCCTGTTGAAATTTCTCAATTTTGAGCTATTTTAAATTTGTCAACAAAATTGTCCTCGGAGTGCAAATTATTACTTTTATGGTCATGTCTAGTGTCAACACATTGTTGTAGACTAATTTCCTAGTGATCCAGAAACTTTTATATTTTGGGAAAAATCCATGATCGGCCGCCTGTTGAAATTTCTCAATTTTGAGCTATTTCAAATTTGTCAACAAAATTGTCCTCGGAGTGCAAATTATTACTTTTATGGTCATGTCTAGTGTCAGCACATTGTTGTAGACTAATTTCCTAGTGATCCAGAAACTTTTATATTTTCGGAAAAATGCATGACCGGCCGCCTGTTGAAATTTCTCAATTTTGAGCTATTTCAAATTTGTCAAGAAAATTGCCCCAGGAGTGCAAATTGTTACTTTTATGGTCATGTCTAGTGTCAGCACATTGTTTTAGACTAATTTCCTAGTGATCCAGAAATGTTTATATTTTGGGAAAAATCCATGAACGGCCGCCTGTTGAAATGTCTCAATTTTGAGCTATTTCAAATTTGTCAACAAAATTGTCCTCGGAGTGCAAATTATTACTTTTATGGTCATGTCTAGTGTCAGCACATTGTTGTAGACTAATTTCCTAGTGATCCAGAAACTTTTATATTTTGGGAAAAATGCATTACCGGCCGCCTGTTGAAATTTCTCAATTTTGAGCTATTTCAAATTTGTCAACAAAATTGCCCCAGGAGTGCAAATTGTTACTTTTACGGTCATGTCTAGTGTCAGCACATTGTTTTAGACTAATTTCCTAGTGATCCAGAAATGTTTATATTTTGGGAAAAATCCATGAACGGCCGCCTGTTGAAATGTCTCAATTTTGAGCTATTTCAAATTTGTCAACAAAATTGTCCTCGGAGTGCAAATTATTACTTTTATGGTCATGTCTAGTGTCAGCACATTGTTGTAGACTAATTTCCTAGTGATCCAGAAACTTTTATATTTTGGGAAAAATGCATTACCGGCCGCCTGTTGAAATTTCTCAATTTTGAGCTATTTCAAATTTGTCAACAAAATTGCCCCAGGAGTGCAAATTGTTACTTTTACGGTCATGTCTAGTGTCAGCACATTGTTTTAGACTAATTTCCTAGTGATCCAGAAAGTTTTATATTTTGGGAAAAATCCATGATCGGCCGCCTGTTGAAAATTCTCAATTTTCAGCTATTTCAAATTTGTCAACAAAATTGCCCCAGGTGTGCAAATTATTACTTTTATCGTCATGTCTAGTGTCAGCACATTGTTTTAGACTAATTTCCTAGTGATCCAGAAATGTTTATATTTTTGGGGAAATCCATGATCGGCCGCCTGTTGAAATTTCTCAATTTTGAGCTATTTCAAATTTGTCAACAAAATTGCCACAGGAGTGCAAATTATTACTTTTATGGTCATGTCTAGTGTCAGCACATTGTTGTAGACTAATTTCCTAGTGATCCAGAAACTTTTATATTTTGGGAAAAATGCATGACCGGCCGCCTGTTGAAATTTCTCAATTTTGAGCTATTTCAAATTTGTCAACAAAATTGCCCCAGGAGTGCAAATTGTTACTTTTATGGTCATGTCTAGTGTCAGCACATTGTTTTAGACTAATTTCCTAGTGATCCAGAAATGTTTATATTTTGGGAAAAATCCATGATCGGCTGCCTGTTGAAATTTCTCAATTTTGAGCTATTTCAAATTTGTCAACAAAATTACCACAGGAGTGCAAATTATTACTTTTATGGTCATGTCTAGTGTCAGCACATTGTTGTAGACTAATTTCCTATAGATCCAGAAACTTTTATATTTTGGGAAAAATCCATGATCGGCCGCCTGTTGAAAATTCTAAATTTTGAGCTATTTCAAATTTGTCAACAAAATTGCCCCAGGTGTGCAAATTATTACTTTTATCGTCATGTCTAGTGTCAGCACATTGTTTTAGACTAATTTCCTAGTGATCCAGAAATGTTTATATTTTGGGGGAAATCCATGATCGGCCGCCTGTTGAAATTTCTCAATTTTGAGCTATTTCAAATTTGTCAACAAAATTGCCACAGGAGTGCAAATTATTACTTTTATGGTCATGTCTAGTGTCAGCACATTGTTTTAGACTAATTTCCTAGTGATCCAGAAATGTTTATATTTTGGGGGAAATCCATGATCGGCCGCCTGTTGAAATTTCTCAATTTTGAGCTATTTCAAATTTGTCAACAAAATTGTCCCAGGAGTGCAAATTATTACTTTTATGGTCATGTCTAGTGTCAGCACATTGTTTTAGACTAATTTCCTAGTGATCCAGAAAGTTTTATATTTTGGGAAAAATCCATGATCGGCCGCCTAATGAAAATTCTCAATTTTGAGCTATTTCAAATTTGTCAACAAAATTGCCCCAGGTGTGCAAATTATTACTTTTATCGTCATGTCTAGTGTCAGCACATTGTTTTAGACTAATTTCCTAGTGATCCAGAAATGTTTATATTTTGGGGGAAATCCATGATCGGCCGCCTGTTGAAATTTCTCAATTTTGAGCTATTTCAAATTTGTCAACAAAATTGCCCCAGGTGTGCAAATTATTACTTTTATGGTCATGTCTAGTGTCAGCACATTGTTGTAGACTAATTTCCTAGTGATCCAGAAATGTTTATATTTTGGGAAAAATCCATGAACGGCCGCCTGTTGAAATGTCTCAATTTTGAGCTATTTCAAATTTGTCAACAAAATTGTCCTCGGAGTGCAAATTATTACTTTTATGGTCATGTCTAGTGTCAGCACATTGTTGTAGACTAATTTCCTAGTGATCCAGAAACTTTTATATTTTGGGAAAAATGCATTACCGGCCGCCTGTTGAAATTTCTCAATTTTGAGCTATTTCAAATTTGTCAACAAAATTGCCCCAGGAGTGCAAATTGTTACTTTTACGGTCATGTCTAGTGTCAGCACATTGTTTTAGACTAATTTCCTAGTGATCCAGAAAGTTTTATATTTTGGGAAAAATCCATGATCGGCCGCCTGTTGAAAATTCTCAATTTTCAGCTATTTCAAATTTGTCAACAAAATTGCCCCAGGTGTGCAAATTATTACTTTTATCGTCATGTCTAGTGTCAGCACATTGTTTTAGACTAATTTCCTAGTGATCCAGAAATGTTTATATTTTTGGGGAAATCCATGATCGGCCGCCTGTTGAAATTTCTCAATTTTGAGCTATTTCAAATTTGTCAACAAAATTGCCACAGGAGTGCAAATTATTACTTTTATGGTCATGTCTAGTGTCAGCACATTGTTGTAGACTAATTTCCTAGTGATCCAGAAACTTTTATATTTTGGGAAAAATGCATGACCGGCCGCCTGTTGAAATTTCTCAATTTTGAGCTATTTCAAATTTGTCAACAAAATTGCCCCAGGAGTGCAAATTGTTACTTTTATGGTCATGTCTAGTGTCAGCACATTGTTTTAGACTAATTTCCTAGTGATCCAGAAATGTTTATATTTTGGGAAAAATCCATGATCGGCTGCCTGTTGAAATTTCTCAATTTTGAGCTATTTCAAATTTGTCAACAAAATTACCACAGGAGTGCAAATTATTACTTTTATGGTCATGTCTAGTGTCAGCACATTGTTGTAGACTAATTTCCTATAGATCCAGAAACTTTTATATTTTGGGAAAAATCCATGATCGGCCGCCTGTTGAAAATTCTAAATTTTGAGCTATTTCAAATTTGTCAACAAAATTGCCCCAGGTGTGCAAATTATTACTTTTATCGTCATGTCTAGTGTCAGCACATTGTTTTAGACTAATTTCCTAGTGATCCAGAAATGTTTATATTTTGGGGGAAATCCATGATCGGCCGCCTGTTGAAATTTCTCAATTTTGAGCTATTTCAAATTTGTCAACAAAATTGCCACAGGAGTGCAAATTATTACTTTTATGGTCATGTCTAGTGTCAGCACATTGTTTTAGACTAATTTCCTAGTGATCCAGAAATGTTTATATTTTGGGGGAAATCCATGATCGGCCGCCTGTTGAAATTTCTCAATTTTGAGCTATTTCAAATTTGTCAACAAAATTGTCCCAGGAGTGCAAATTATTACTTTTATGGTCATGTCTAGTGTCAGCACATTGTTTTAGACTAATTTCCTAGTGATCCAGAAAGTTTTATATTTTGGGAAAAATCCATGATCGGCCGCCTAATGAAAATTCTCAATTTTGAGCTATTTCAAATTTGTCAACAAAATTGCCCCAGGTGTGCAAATTATTACTTTTATCGTCATGTCTAGTGTCAGCACATTGTTTTAGACTAATTTCCTAGTGATCCAGAAATGTTTATATTTTGGGGGAAATCCATGATCGGCCGCCTGTTGAAATTTCTCAATTTTGAGCTATTTCAAATTTGTCAACAAAATTGCCCCAGGTGTGCAAATTATTACTTTTATGGTCATGTCTAGTGTCAGCACATTGTTGTAGACTAATTTCCTAGTGATCCAGAAACTTTTATATTTTCGGAAAAATGCATGACCGGCCGCCTGTTGAAATTTCTCAATTTTGAGCTATTTTAAATTTGTCAACAAAATTGTCCTCGGAGTGCAAATTATTACTTTTATGGTCATGTCTAGTGTCAGCACATTGTTGTAGACTAATTTCCTAGTGATCCAGAAACTTTTATATTTTGGGAAAAATCCATGATCGGCCGCCTGTTGAAATTTCTCAATTTTGAGCTATTTTAAATTTGTCAACAAAATTGTCCTCGGAGTGCAAATTGTTACTTTTACGGTCATGTCTAGTGTCAGCACATTGTTTTAGACTAATTTCCTAGTGATCCAGAAATGTTTATATTTTGGGGGAAATCCATGATCGGCCGCCTGTTGAAATTTCTCAATTTTGAGCTATTTCAAATTTGTCAACAAAATTGTCCCAGGAGTGCAAATTATTACTTTTATGGTCATGTCTAGTGTCAGCACATTGTTTTAGACTAATTTCCTAGTGATCCAGAAAGTTTTATATTTTGGGAAAAATCCATGATCGGCCGCCTAATGAAAATTCTCAATTTTGAGCTATTTCAAATTTGTCAACAAAATTGCCCCAGGTGTGCAAATTATTACTTTTATCGTCATGTCTAGTGTCAGCACATTGTTTTAGACTAATTTCCTAGTGATCCAGAAATGTTTATATTTTGGGGGAAATCCATGATCGGCCGCCTGTTGAAATTTCTCAATTTTGAGCTATTTCAAATTTGTCAACAAAATTGCCCCAGGTGTGCAAATTATTACTTTTATGGTCATGTCTAGTGTCAGCACATTGTTGTAGACTAATTTCCTAGTGATCCAGAAACTTTTATATTTTCGGAAAAATGCATGACCGGCCGCCTGTTGAAATTTCTCAATTTTGAGCTATTTTAAATTTGTCAACAAAATTGTCCTCGGAGTGCAAATTATTACTTTTATGGTCATGTCTAGTGTCAGCACATTGTTGTAGACTAATTTCCTAGTGATCCAGAAACTTTTATATTTTGGGAAAAATCCATGATCGGCCGCCTGTTGAAATTTCTCAATTTTGAGCTATTTTAAATTTGTCAACAAAATTGTCCTCGGAGTGCAAATTGTTACTTTTACGGTCATGTCTAGTGTCAGCACATTGTTTTAGATTAATTTCCTAGTGATCCAGAAACTTTTATATTTTGGGAAAAATGCATTACCGGCCGCCTGTTGAAATTTCTCAATTTTAAGCTATTTCAAATTTGTCAACAAAATTGGCCCAGGTGTGCAAATTATTACTTTTATCGTCATGTCTAGTGTCAGCACATTGTTTTAGACTAATTTCCTAGTGATCCAGAAATGTTTATATTTTGGGAAAAATCCATGATCGGCCGCCTGTTGAAAATTCTCAATTTTGAGCTATTTCAAATTTGTCAACAAAATTGCCCCAGGTGTGCAAATTATTACTTTTATCGTCATGTCTAGTGTCAGCACATTGTTTTAGACTAATTTCCTAGTGATCCAGAAATGTTTATATTTTGGGAAAAATCCATGATCGGCCGCCTGTTGAAAATTCTCAATTTTGAGCTATTTCAAATTTGTCAACAAAATTGCCACAGGAGTGCAAATTATTACTTTTATGGTCATGTCTAGTGTCAGCACATTGTTTTAGACTAATATCCTAGTGATCCAGAAATGTTTATATTTTGGGGGAAATCCATGATCGGCCGCCTGTTGAAATTTCTCAATTTTGAGCTATTTCAAATTTGTCAACAAAATTGCCCCAGGTGTGCAAATTATTACTTTTATCGTCATGTCTAGTGTCAGCACATTGTTTTAGACTAATTTCCTAGTGATCCAGAAATGTTTATATTTTGGGAAAAATCCATGATCGGCCGCCTGTTGAAAATTCTCAATTTTGAGCTATTTCAAATTTGTCAACAAAATTGCCCCAGGAGTGCAAATTGTTACTTTTACGGTCATGTCTAGTGTCAGCACATTGTTTTAGACTAATTTCCTAGTGATCCAGAAAGTTTTATATTTTGGGAAAAATCCATGATCGGCCGCCTGTTGAAACTTCTCAATTTTGAGCTATTTCAAATTTGTCAACAAAATTGCCCCAGGAGTGCAAATTGTTACTTTTACGGTCATGTCTAGTGTCAGCACATTGTTTTAGACTAATTTCCTAGTGATCCAGAAAGTTTTATATTTTGGGAAAAATCCATGATCGGCCGCCTGTTGAAAATTCTCAATTTTGAGCTATTTCAAATTTGTCAACAAAATTGCCCCAGGTGTGCAAATTATTACTTTTATCGTCAAGTCTAGTGTCAGCACATTGTTTTAGACTCATTTCCTAGTGATCCAGAAAGTTTTATATTTTGGGAAATATCCATGATCGGCCGCCTGTTGAAAATTTTCAATTTAGAGCTATTTCAAATTTGTCAACAAAATTGCCCCAGGTGTGCAAATTATTACTTTTATCGTCATGTCTAGTGTCAGCACATTGTTTTAGACTAATTTCCTAGTGATCCAGAAATGTTTATATTTTGGGAAAAATCCATGATCGGCCGCCTGTTGAAAATTCTCAATTTTGAGCTATTTCAAATTTGTCAACAAAATTGCCCCAGGTGTGCAAATTATTACTTTTATCATCATGTCTAGTGTCAGCACATTGTTTTAGACTAATTTCCTAGTGATCCAGAAATGTTTATATTTTGGGGGAAATCCATGATCGGCCGCCTGTTGAAATTTCTCAATTTTGAGCTATTTCAAATTTGTCAACAAAATTGCCACAGGAGTGCAAATTATTACTTTTATGGTCATGTCTAGTGTCAGCACATTGTTGTAGACTAATTTCCTAGTGATCCAGAAACTTTTATATTTTGGGAAAAATGCATGACCGGCCGCCTGTTGAAATTTCTCAATTTTGATCTATTTCAAATTTGTCAACAAAATTGCCCCAGGAGTGCAAATTGTTACTTTTATGGTCATGTCTAGTGTCAGCACATTGTTTTAGACTAATTTCCTAGTGATCCAGAAATGTTTATATTTTGGGAAAAATCCATGATCGGCCGCCTGATGAAATTTCTCAATTTTGAGCTATTTCAAATTTGTCAACAAAATTGTCCTCGGAGTGCAAATTATTACTTTTATGGTCATGTCTAGTGTCAGCACATTGTTGTAGACTAATTTCCTAGTGATCCAGAAACTTTTATATTTTCGGAAAAATGCATGACCGGCCGCCTGTTGAAATTTCTCAATTTTGAGCTATTTCAAATTTGTCAAGAAAATTGCCCCAGGAGTGCAAATTGTTACTTTTATGGTCATGTCTAGTGTCAGCACATTGTTTTAGACTAATTTCCTAGTGATCCAGAAATGTTTATATTTTGGGAAAAATCCATGAACGGCCGCCTGTTGAAATGTCTCAATTTTGAGCTATTTCAAATTTGTCAACAAAATTGTCCTCGGAGTGCAAATTATTACTTTTATGGTCATGTCTAGTGTCAGCACATTGTTGTAGACTAATTTCCTAGTGATCCAGAAACTTTTATATTTTGGGAAAAATGCATTACCGGCCGCCTGTTGAAATTTCTCAATTTTGAGCTATTTCAAATTTGTCAACAAAATTGCCCCAGGAGTGCAAATTGTTACTTTTACGGTCATGTCTAGTGTCAGCACATTGTTTTAGACTAATTTCCTAGTGATCCAGAAAGTTTTATATTTTGGGAAAAATCCATGATCGGCCGCCTGTTGAAAATTCTCAATTTTCAGCTATTTCAAATTTGTCAACAAAATTGCCCCAGGTGTGCAAATTATTACTTTTATCGTCATGTCTAGTGTCAGCACATTGTTTTAGACTAATTTCCTAGTGATCCAGAAATGTTTATATTTTTGGGGAAATCCATGATCGGCCGCCTGTTGAAATTTCTCAATTTTGAGCTATTTCAAATTTGTCAACAAAATTGCCACAGGAGTGCAAATTATTACTTTTATGGTCATGTCTAGTGTCAGCACATTGTTGTAGACTAATTTCCTAGTGATCCAGAAACTTTTATATTTTGGGAAAAATGCATGACCGGCCGCCTGTTGAAATTTCTCAATTTTGAGCTATTTCAAATTTGTCAACAAAATTGCCCCAGGAGTGCAAATTGTTACTTTTATGGTCATGTCTAGTGTCAGCACATTGTTTTAGACTAATTTCCTAGTGATCCAGAAATGTTTATATTTTGGGAAAAATCCATGATCGGCTGCCTGTTGAAATTTCTCAATTTTGAGCTATTTCAAATTTGTCAACAAAATTACCACAGGAGTGCAAATTATTACTTTTATGGTCATGTCTAGTGTCAGCACATTGTTGTAGACTAATTTCCTATAGATCCAGAAACTTTTATATTTTGGGAAAAATCCATGATCGGCCGCCTGTTGAAAATTCTAAATTTTGAGCTATTTCAAATTTGTCAACAAAATTGCCCCAGGTGTGCAAATTATTACTTTTATCGTCAAGTCTAGTGTCAGCACATTGTTTTAGACTCATTTCCTAGTGATCCAGAAAGTTTTATATTTTGGGAAATATCCATGATCGGCCGCCTGTTGAAAATTTTCAATTTAGAGCTATTTCAAATTTGTCAACAAAATTGCCCCAGGTGTGCAAATTATTACTTTTATCGTCATGTCTAGTGTCAGCACATTGTTTTAGACTAATTTCCTAGTGATCCAGAAATGTTTATATTTTGGGAAAAATCCATGATCGGCCGCCTGTTGAAAATTCTCAATTTTGAGCTATTTCAAATTTGTCAACAAAATTGCCCCAGGTGTGCAAATTATTACTTTTATCATCATGTCTAGTGTCAGCACATTGTTTTAGACTAATTTCCTAGTGATCCAGAAATGTTTATATTTTGGGGGAAATCCATGATCGGCCGCCTGTTGAAATTCCTCAATTTTGAGCTATTTCAAATTTGTCAACAAAATTGCCACAGGAGTGCAAATTATTACTTTTATGGTCATGTCTAGTGTCAGCACATTGTTGTAGACTAATTTCCTAGTGATCCAGAAACTTTTATATTTTGGGAAAAATGCATGACCGGCCGCCTGTTGAAATTTCTCAATTTTGATCTATTTCAAATTTGTCAACAAAATTGCCCCAGGAGTGCAAATTGTTACTTTTATGGTCATGTCTAGTGTCAGCACATTGTTTTAGACTAATTTCCTAGTGATCCAGAAATGTTTATATTTTGGGAAAAATCCATGATCGGCCGCCTGATGAAATTTCTCAATTTTGAGCTATTTCAAATTTGTCAACAAAATTGTCCTCGGAGTGCAAATTATTACTTTTATGGTCATGTCTAGTGTCAGCACATTGTTGTAGACTAATTTCCTAGTGATCCAGAAACTTTTATATTTTCGGAAAAATGCATGACCGGCCGCCTGTTGAAATTTCTCAATTTTGAGCTATTTCAAATTTGTCAAGAAAATTGCCCCAGGAGTGCAAATTGTTACTTTTATGGTCATGTCTAGTGTCAGCACATTGTTTTAGACTAATTTCCTAGTGATCCAGAAATGTTTATATTTTGGGAAAAATCCATGAACGGCCGCCTGTTGAAATGTCTCAATTTTGAGCTATTTCAAATTTGTCAACAAAATTGTCCTCGGAGTGCAAATTATTACTTTTATGGTCATGTCTAGTGTCAGCACATTGTTGTAGACTAATTTCCTAGTGATCCAGAAACTTTTATATTTTGGGAAAAATGCATTACCGGCCGCCTGTTGAAATTTCTCAATTTTGAGCTATTTCAAATTTGTCAACAAAATTGCCCCAGGAGTGCAAATTGTTACTTTTACGGTCATGTCTAGTGTCAGCACATTGTTTTAGACTAATTTCCTAGTGATCCAGAAAGTTTTATATTTTGGGAAAAATCCATGATCGGCCGCCTGTTGAAAATTCTCAATTTTCAGCTATTTCAAATTTGTCAACAAAATTGCCCCAGGTGTGCAAATTATTACTTTTATCGTCATGTCTAGTGTCAGCACATTGTTTTAGACTAATTTCCTAGTGATCCAGAAATGTTTATATTTTTGGGGAAATCCATGATCGGCCGCCTGTTGAAATTTCTCAATTTTGAGCTATTTCAAATTTGTCAACAAAATTGCCACAGGAGTGCAAATTATTACTTTTATGGTCATGTCTAGTGTCAGCACATTGTTGTAGACTAATTTCCTAGTGATCCAGAAACTTTTATATTTTGGGAAAAATGCATGACCGGCCGCCTGTTGAAATTTCTCAATTTTGAGCTATTTCAAATTTGTCAACAAAATTGCCCCAGGAGTGCAAATTGTTACTTTTATGGTCATGTCTAGTGTCAGCACATTGTTTTAGACTAATTTCCTAGTGATCCAGAAATGTTTATATTTTGGGAAAAATCCATGATCGGCTGCCTGTTGAAATTTCTCAATTTTGAGCTATTTCAAATTTGTCAACAAAATTACCACAGGAGTGCAAATTATTACTTTTATGGTCATGTCTAGTGTCAGCACATTGTTGTAGACTAATTTCCTAGTGATCCAGAAATGTTTATATTTTTGGGGAAATCCATGATCGGCCGCCTGTTGAAATTTCTCAATTTTGAGCTATTTCAAATTTGTCAACAAAATTGTTCCAGGAGTGCAAATTATTACTTTTATGGTCATGTCTAGTGTCAGCACATTGTTTTAGACTAATTTCCTAGTGATCCAGAAAGTTTTATATTTTGGGAAAAATCCATGATCGGCCGCCTGTTGAAAATTCTCAATTTTGAGCTATTTCAAATTTGTCAACAAAATTGCCCCAGGTGTGCAAATTATTACTTTTATAGTCATGTCTAGTGTCAGCACATTGTTTTAGACTAATTTCCTAGTGATCCAGAAAGTTTTATATTTTGGGAAAAATCCATGATCGGCCGCCTAATGAAAATTCTCAATTTTGAGCTATTTCAAATTTGTCAACAAAATTGCCCCAGGTGTGCAAATTATTACTTTTATCGTCATGTCTAGTGTCAGCACATTGTTTTAGACTAATTTCCTAGTGATCCAGAAATGTTTATATTTTGGGGGAAATCCATGATCGGCCGCCTGTTGAAATTTCTCAATTTTGAGCTATTTCAAATTTGTCAACAAAATTGCCCTAGGTGTGCAAATTATTACTTTTATGGTCATGTCTAGTGTCAGCACATTGTTGTAGACTAATTTCCTAGTGATCCAGAAACTTTTATATTTTCGGAAAAATGCATGACCGGCCGCCTGTTGAAATTTCTCAATTTTGAGCTATTTTAAATTTGTCAACAAAATTGTCCTCGGAGTGCAAATTATTACTTTTATGGTCATGTCTAGTGTCAGCACATTGTTGTAGACTAATTTCCTAGTGATCCAGAAACTTTTATATTTTGGGAAAAATCCATGATCGGCCGCCTGTTGAAATTTCTCAATTTTGAGCTATTTTAAATTTGTCAACAAAATTGTCCTCGGAGTGCAAATTGTTACTTTTACGGTCATGTCTAGTGTCAGCACATTGTTTTAGATTAATTTCCTAGTGATCCAGAAACTTTTATATTTTGGGAAAAATGCATTACCGGCCGCCTGTTGAAATTTCTCAATTTTAAGCTATTTAATATTTGTCAACAAAATTGGCCCAGGTGTGCAAATTATTACTTTTATCGTCATGTCTAGTGTCAGCACATTGTTTTAGACTAATTTCCTAGTGATCCAGAAATGTTTATATTTTTGGGGAAATCCATGATCGGCCGCCTGTTGAAATTTCTCAATTTTGAGCTATTTCAAATTTGTCAACAAAATTGCCACAGGAGTGCAAATTATTACTTTTATGGTCATGTCTAGTGTCAGCACATTGTTGTAGACTAATTTCCTAGTGATCCAGAAACTTTTATATTTTGGGAAAAATGCATGACCGGCCGCCTGTTGAAATTTCTCAATTTTGAGCTATTTCAAATTTGTCAACAAAATTGCCCCAGGAGTGCAAATTGTTACTTTTATGGTCATGTCTAGTGTCAGCACATTGTTTTAGACTAATTTCCTAGTGATCCAGAAATGTTTATATTTTGGGAAAAATCCATGATCGGCTGCCTGTTGAAATTTCTCAATTTTGAGCTATTTCAAATTTGTCAACAAAATTACCACAGGAGTGCAAATTATTACTTTTATGGTCATGTCTAGTGTCAGCACATTGTTGTAGACTAATTTCCTATAGATCCAGAAACTTTTATATTTTGGGAAAAATCCATGATCGGCCGCCTGTTGAAAATTCTAAATTTTGAGCTATTTCAAATTTGTCAACAAAATTGCCCCAGGTGTGCAAATTATTACTTTTATCGTCATGTCTAGTGTCAGCACATTGTTTTAGACTAATTTCCTAGTGATCCAGAAATGTTTATATTTTGGGGGAAATCCATGATCGGCCGCCTGTTGAAATTTCTCAATTTTGAGCTATTTCAAATTTGTCAACAAAATTGCCACAGGAGTGCAAATTATTACTTTTATGGTCATGTCTAGTGTCAGCACATTGTTTTAGACTAATTTCCTAGTGATCCAGAAATGTTTATATTTTGGGGGAAATCCATGATCGGCCGCCTGTTGAAATTTCTCAATTTTGAGCTATTTCAAATTTGTCAACAAAATTGTCCCAGGAGTGCAAATTATTACTTTTATGGTCATGTCTAGTGTCAGCACATTGTTTTAGACTAATTTCCTAGTGATCCAGAAAGTTTTATATTTTGGGAAAAATCCATGATCGGCCGCCTGTTGAAAATTCTCAATTTTGAGCTATTTCAAATTTGTCAACAAAATTGCCCCAGGTGTGCAAATTATTACTTTTATAGTCATGTCTAGTGTCAGCACATTGTTTTAGACTAATTTCCTAGTGATCCAGAAAGTTTTATATTTTGGGAAAAATCCATGATCGGCCGCCTAATGAAAATTCTCAATTTTGAGCTATTTCAAATTTGTCAACAAAATTGCCCCAGGTGTGCAAATTATTACTTTTATCGTCATGTCTAGTGTCAGCACATTGTTTTAGACTAATTTCCTAGTGATCCAGAAATGTTTATATTTTGGGGGAAATCCATGATCGGCCGCCTGTTGAAATTTCTCAATTTTGAGCTATTTCAAATTTGTCAACAAAATTGCCCCAGGTGTGCAAATTATTACTTTTATGGTCATGTCTAGTGTCAGCACATTGTTGTAGACTAATTTCCTAGTGATCCAGAAACTTTTATATTTTCGGAAAAATGCATGACCGGCCGCCTGTTGAAATTTCTCAATTTTGAGCTATTTTAAATTTGTCAACAAAATTGTCCTCGCAGTGCAAATTATTACTTTTATGGTCATGTCTAGTGTCAGCACATTGTTGTAGACTAATTTCCTAGTGATCCAGAAACTTTTATATTTTGGGAAAAATCCATGATCGGCCGCCTGTTGAAATTTCTCAATTTTGAGCTATTTTAAATTTGTCAACAAAATTGTCCTCGGAGTGCAAATTGTTACTTTTACGGTCATGTCTAGTGTCAGCACATTGTTTTAGATTAATTTCCTAGTGATCCAGAAACTTTTATATTTTGGGAAAAATGCATTACCGGCCGCCTGTTGAAATTTCTCAATTTTAAGCTATTTAATATTTGTCAACAAAATTGGCCCAGGTGTGCAAATTATTACTTTTATCGTCATGTCTAGTGTCAGCACATTGTTTTAGACTAATTTCCTAGTGATCCAGAAATGTTTATATTTTGGGGGAAATCCATGATCGGCCGCCTGTTGAAATTTCTCAATTTTGAGCTATTTCAAATTTGTCAACAAAATTGCCACAGGAGTGCAAATTATTACTTTTATGGTCATGTCTAGTGTCAGCACATTGTTGTAGACTAATTTCCTAGTGATCCAGAAACTTTTATATTTTGGGAAAAATGCATTACCGGCCGCCTGTTGAAATTTCTCATTTTTAAGCTATTTCAAATTTGTCAACAAAATTGCCCCAGGAGTGCAAATTGTTACTTTTACGGTCATGTCTAGTGTCAGCACATTGTTTTAGACTAATTTCATAGTGATCCAGAAATGTTTATATTTTGGGGGAAATCCATGATCGGCCGCCTGTTGAAATTTCTCAATTTTGAGCTATTTCAAATTTGTCAACAAAATTGCCCCAGGTGTGCAAATTATTACTTTTATAGTCATGTCTAGTGTCAGCACATTGTTTTAGACTAATTTCCTAGTGATCCAGAAAGTTTTATATTTTGGGAAAAATCCATGATCGGCCGCCTAATGAAATTTCTCAATTTTGAGCTATTTCAAATTTGTCAACAAAATTGCCCCAGGTGTGCAAATTATTACTTTTATGGTCATGTCTAGTGTCAGCACATTGTTGTAGACTAATTTCCTAGTGATCCAGAAACTTTTATATTTTCGGAAAAATGCATGACCGGCCGCCTGTTGAAATTTCTCAATTTTGAGCTATTTTAAATTTGTCAACAAAATTGTCCTCGGAGTGCAAATTATTACTTTTATGGTCATGTCTAGTGTCAACACATTGTTGTAGACTAATTTCCTAGTGATCCAGAAACTTTTATATTTTGGGAAAAATCCATGATCGGCCGCCTGTTGAAATTTCTCAATTTTGAGCTATTTTAAATTTGTCAACAAAATTGTCCTCGGAGTGCAAATTGTTACTTTTACGGTCATGTCTAGTGTCAGCACATTGTTTTAGATTAATTTCCTAGTGATCCAGAAACTTTTATATTTTGGGAAAAATGCATTACCGGCCGCCTGTTGAAATTTCTCAATTTTAAGCTATTTAATATTTGTCAACAAAATTGCCCCAGGAGTGCAAATTGTTACTTTTATGGTCATGTCTAGTGTCAGCACATTGTTTTAGACTAATTTCCTAGTGATCCAGAAATGTTTATATTTTGGGAAAATCCATGATCGGCCGCCTGATGAAATTTCTCAATTTTGAGCTATTTCAAATTTGTCAACAAAATTGTCCTCGGAGTGCAAATTATTACTTTTATGGTCATGTCTAGTGTCAGCACATTGTTGTAGACTAATTTCCTAGTGATCCAGAAACTTTTATATTTTCGGAAAAATGCATGACCGGCCGCCTGTTGAAATTTCTCAATTTTGAGCTATTTCAAATTTGTCAAGAAAATTGCCCCAGGAGTGCAAATTGTTACTTTTATGGTCATGTCTAGTGTCAGCACATTGTTTTAGACTAATTTCCTAGTGATCCAGAAATGTTTATATTTTGGGAAAAATCCATGAACGGCCGCCTGTTGAAATGTCTCAATTTTGAGCTATTTCAAATTTGTCAACAAAATTGTCCTCGGAGTGCAAATTATTACTTTTATGGTCATGTCTAGTGTCAGCACATTGTTGTAGACTAATTTCCTAGTGATCCAGAAACTTTTATATTTTGGGAAAAATGCATTACCGGCCGCCTGTTGAAATTTCTCAATTTTGAGCTATTTCAAATTTGTCAACAAAATTGCCCCAGGAGTGCAAATTGTTACTTTTACGGTCATGTCTAGTGTCAGCACATTGTTTTAGACTAATTTCCTAGTGATCCAGAAAGTTTTATATTTTGGGAAAAATCCATGATCGGCCGCCTGTTGAAAATTCTCAATTTTCAGCTATTTCAAATTTGTCAACAAAATTGCCCCAGGTGTGCAAATTATTACTTTTATCGTCATGTCTAGTGTCAGCACATTGTTTTAGACTAATTTCCTAGTGATCCAGAAATGTTTATATTTTTGGGGAAATCCATGATCGGCCGCCTGTTGAAATTTCTCAATTTTGAGCTATTTCAAATTTGTCAACAAAATTGCCACAGGAGTGCAAATTATTACTTTTATGGTCATGTCTAGTGTCAGCACATTGTTGTAGACTAATTTCCTAGTGATCCAGAAACTTTTATATTTTGGGAAAAATGCATGACCGGCCGCCTGTTGAAATTTCTCAATTTTGAGCTATTTCAAATTTGTCAACAAAATTGCCCCAGGAGTGCAAATTGTTACTTTTATGGTCATGTCTAGTGTCAGCACATTGTTTTAGACTAATTTCCTAGTGATCCAGAAATGTTTATATTTTGGGAAAAATCCATGATCGGCTGCCTGTTGAAATTTCTCAATTTTGAGCTATTTCAAATTTGTCAACAAAATTACCACAGGAGTGCAAATTATTACTTTTATGGTCATGTCTAGTGTCAGCACATTGTTGTAGACTAATTTCCTATAGATCCAGAAACTTTTATATTTTGGGAAAAATCCATGATCGGCCGCCTGTTGAAAATTCTAAATTTTGAGCTATTTCAAATTTGTCAACAAAATTGCCCCAGGTGTGCAAATTATTACTTTTATCGTCATGTCTAGTGTCAGCACATTGTTTTAGACTAATTTCCTAGTGATCCAGAAATGTTTATATTTTGGGGGAAATCCATGATCGGCCGCCTGTTGAAATTTCTCAATTTTGAGCTATTTCAAATTTGTCAACAAAATTGCCACAGGAGTGCAAATTATTACTTTTATGGTCATGTCTAGTGTCAGCACATTGTTTTAGACTAATTTCCTAGTGATCCAGAAATGTTTATATTTTGGGGGAAATCCATGATCGGCCGCCTGTTGAAATTTCTCAATTTTGAGCTATTTCAAATTTGTCAACAAAATTGTCCCAGGAGTGCAAATTATTACTTTTATGGTCATGTCTAGTGTCAGCACATTGTTTTAGACTAATTTCCTAGTGATCCAGAAAGTTTTATATTTTGGGAAAAATCCATGATCGGCCGCCTAATGAAAATTCTCAATTTTGAGCTATTTCAAATTTGTCAACAAAATTGCCCCAGGTGTGCAAATTATTACTTTTATCGTCATGTCTAGTGTCAGCACATTGTTTTAGACTAATTTCCTAGTGATCCAGAAATGTTTATATTTTGGGGGAAATCCATGATCGGCCGCCTGTTGAAATTTCTCAATTTTGAGCTATTTCAAATTTGTCAACAAAATTGCCCCAGGTGTGCAAATTATTACTTTTATGGTCATGTCTAGTGTCAGCACATTGTTGTAGACTAATTTCCTAGTGATCCAGAAACTTTTATATTTTCGGAAAAATGCATGACCGGCCGCCTGTTGAAATTTCTCAATTTTGAGCTATTTTAAATTTGTCAACAAAATTGTCCTCGGAGTGCAAATTATTACTTTTATGGTCATGTCTAGTGTCAGCACATTGTTGTAGACTAATTTCCTAGTGATCCAGAAACTTTTATATTTTGGGAAAAATCCATGATCGGCCGCCTGTTGAAATTTCTCAATTTTGAGCTATTTTAAATTTGTCAACAAAATTGTCCTCGGAGTGCAAATTGTTACTTTTACGGTCATGTCTAGTGTCAGCACATTGTTTTAGATTAATTTCCTAGTGATCCAGAAACTTTTATATTTTGGGAAAAATGCATTACCGGCCGCCTGTTGAAATTTCTCAATTTTAAGCTATTTCAAATTTGTCAACAAAATTGGCCCAGGTGTGCAAATTATTACTTTTATCGTCATGTCTAGTGTCAGCACATTGTTTTAGACTAATTTCCTAGTGATCCAGAAATGTTTATATTTTGGGAAAAATCCATGATCGGCCGCCTGTTGAAAATTCTCAATTTTGAGCTATTTCAAATTTGTCAACAAAATTGCCCCAGGTGTGCAAATTATTACTTTTATCGTCATGTCTAGTGTCAGCACATTGTTTTAGACTAATTTCCTAGTGATCCAGAAATGTTTATATTTTGGGAAAAATCCATGATCGGCCGCCTGTTGAAAATTCTCAATTTTGAGCTATTTCAAATTTGTCAACAAAATTGCCACAGGAGTGCAAATTATTACTTTTATGGTCATGTCTAGTGTCAGCACATTGTTTTAGACTAATATCCTAGTGATCCAGAAATGTTTATATTTTGGGGGAAATCCATGATCGGCCGCCTGTTGAAATTTCTCAATTTTAAGCTATTTAATATTTGTCAACAAAATTGCCCCAGGAGTGCAAATTGTTACTTTTATGGTCATGTCTAGTGTCAGCACATTGTTTTAGACTAATTTCCTAGTGATCCAGAAATGTTTATATTTTGGGAAAATCCATGATCGGCCGCCTGATGAAATTTCTCAATTTTGAGCTATTTCAAATTTGTCAACAAAATTGTCCTCGGAGTGCAAATTATTACTTTTATGGTCATGTCTAGTGTCAGCACATTGTTGTAGACTAATTTCCTAGTGATCCAGAAACTTTTATATTTTCGGAAAAATGCATGACCGGCCGCCTGTTGAAATTTCTCAATTTTGAGCTATTTCAAATTTGTCAAGAAAATTGCCCCAGGAGTGCAAATTGTTACTTTTATGGTCATGTCTAGTGTCAGCACATTGTTTTAGACTAATTTCCTAGTGATCCAGAAATGTTTATATTTTGGGAAAAATCCATGAACGGCCGCCTGTTGAAATGTCTCAATTTTGAGCTATTTCAAATTTGTCAACAAAATTGTCCTCGGAGTGCAAATTATTACTTTTATGGTCATGTCTAGTGTCAGCACATTGTTGTAGACTAATTTCCTAGTGATCCAGAAACTTTTATATTTTGGGAAAAATGCATTACCGGCCGCCTGTTGAAATTTCTCAATTTTGAGCTATTTCAAATTTGTCAACAAAATTGCCCCAGGAGTGCAAATTGTTACTTTTACGGTCATGTCTAGTGTCAGCACATTGTTTTAGACTAATTTCCTAGTGATCCAGAAAGTTTTATATTTTGGGAAAAATCCATGATCGGCCGCCTGTTGAAAATTCTCAATTTTCAGCTATTTCAAATTTGTCAACAAAATTGCCCCAGGTGTGCAAATTATTACTTTTATCGTCATGTCTAGTGTCAGCACATTGTTTTAGACTAATTTCCTAGTGATCCAGAAATGTTTATATTTTTGGGGAAATCCATGATCGGCCGCCTGTTGAAATTTCTCAATTTTGAGCTATTTCAAATTTGTCAACAAAATTGCCACAGGAGTGCAAATTATTACTTTTATGGTCATGTCTAGTGTCAGCACATTGTTGTAGACTAATTTCCTAGTGATCCAGAAACTTTTATATTTTGGGAAAAATGCATGACCGGCCGCCTGTTGAAATTTCTCAATTTTGAGCTATTTCAAATTTGTCAACAAAATTGCCCCAGGAGTGCAAATTGTTACTTTTATGGTCATGTCTAGTGTCAGCACATTGTTTTAGACTAATTTCCTAGTGATCCAGAAATGTTTATATTTTGGGAAAAATCCATGATCGGCTGCCTGTTGAAATTTCTCAATTTTGAGCTATTTCAAATTTGTCAACAAAATTACCACAGGAGTGCAAATTATTACTTTTATGGTCATGTCTAGTGTCAGCACATTGTTGTAGACTAATTTCCTATAGATCCAGAAACTTTTATATTTTGGGAAAAATCCATGATCGGCCGCCTGTTGAAAATTCTAAATTTTGAGCTATTTCAAATTTGTCAACAAAATTGCCCCAGGTGTGCAAATTATTACTTTTATCGTCATGTCTAGTGTCAGCACATTGTTTTAGACTAATTTCCTAGTGATCCAGAAATGTTTATATTTTGGGGGAAATCCATGATCGGCCGCCTGTTGAAATTTCTCAATTTTGAGCTATTTCAAATTTGTCAACAAAATTGCCACAGGAGTGCAAATTATTACTTTTATGGTCATGTCTAGTGTCAGCACATTGTTTTAGACTAATTTCCTAGTGATCCAGAAATGTTTATATTTTGGGGGAAATCCATGATCGGCCGCCTGTTGAAATTTCTCAATTTTGAGCTATTTCAAATTTGTCAACAAAATTGTCCCAGGAGTGCAAATTATTACTTTTATGGTCATGTCTAGTGTCAGCACATTGTTTTAGACTAATTTCCTAGTGATCCAGAAAGTTTTATATTTTGGGAAAAATCCATGATCGGCCGCCTAATGAAAATTCTCAATTTTGAGCTATTTCAAATTTGTCAACAAAATTGCCCCAGGTGTGCAAATTATTACTTTTATCGTCATGTCTAGTGTCAGCACATTGTTTTAGACTAATTTCCTAGTGATCCAGAAATGTTTATATTTTGGGGGAAATCCATGATCGGCCGCCTGTTGAAATTTCTCAATTTTGAGCTATTTCAAATTTGTCAACAAAATTGCCCCAGGTGTGCAAATTATTACTTTTATGGTCATGTCTAGTGTCAGCACATTGTTGTAGACTAATTTCCTAGTGATCCAGAAACTTTTATATTTTCGGAAAAATGCATGACCGGCCGCCTGTTGAAATTTCTCAATTTTGAGCTATTTTAAATTTGTCAACAAAATTGTCCTCGGAGTGCAAATTATTACTTTTATGGTCATGTCTAGTGTCAGCACATTGTTGTAGACTAATTTCCTAGTGATCCAGAAACTTTTATATTTTGGGAAAAATCCATGATCGGCCGCCTGTTGAAATTTCTCAATTTTGAGCTATTTTAAATTTGTCAACAAAATTGTCCTCGGAGTGCAAATTGTTACTTTTACGGTCATGTCTAGTGTCAGCACATTGTTTTAGATTAATTTCCTAGTGATCCAGAAACTTTTATATTTTGGGAAAAATGCATTACCGGCCGCCTGTTGAAATTTCTCAATTTTAAGCTATTTCAAATTTGTCAACAAAATTGGCCCAGGTGTGCAAATTATTACTTTTATCGTCATGTCTAGTGTCAGCACATTGTTTTAGACTAATTTCCTAGTGATCCAGAAATGTTTATATTTTGGGAAAAATCCATGATCGGCCGCCTGTTGAAAATTCTCAATTTTGAGCTATTTCAAATTTGTCAACAAAATTGCCCCAGGTGTGCAAATTATTACTTTTATCGTCATGTCTAGTGTCAGCACATTGTTTTAGACTAATTTCCTAGTGATCCAGAAATGTTTATATTTTGGGAAAAATCCATGATCGGCCGCCTGTTGAAAATTCTCAATTTTGAGCTATTTCAAATTTGTCAACAAAATTGCCACAGGAGTGCAAATTATTACTTTTATGGTCATGTCTAGTGTCAGCACATTGTTTTAGACTAATATCCTAGTGATCCAGAAATGTTTATATTTTGGGGGAAATCCATGATCGGCCGCCTGTTGAAACTTCTCAATTTTGAGCTATTTCAAATTTGTCAACAAAATTGCCCCAGGAGTGCAAATTGTTACTTTTACGGTCATGTCTAGTGTCAGCACATTGTTTTAGACTAATTTCCTAGTGATCCAGAAAGTTTTATATTTTGGGAAAAATCCATGATCGGCCGCCTGTTGAAAATTCTCAATTTTGAGCTATTTCAAATTTGTCAACAAAATTGCCCCAGGTGTGCAAATTATTACTTTTATCGTCAAGTCTAGTGTCAGCACATTGTTTTAGACTCATTTCCTAGTGATCCAGAAAGTTTTATATTTTGGGAAATATCCATGATCGGCCGCCTGTTGAAAATTTTCAATTTAGAGCTATTTCAAATTTGTCAACAAAATTGCCCCAGGTGTGCAAATTATTACTTTTATCGTCATGTCTAGTGTCAGCACATTGTTTTAGACTAATTTCCTAGTGATCCAGAAATGTTTATATTTTGGGAAAAATCCATGATCGGCCGCCTGTTGAAAATTCTCAATTTTGAGCTATTTCAAATTTGTCAACAAAATTGCCCCAGGTGTGCAAATTATTACTTTTATCATCATGTCTAGTGTCAGCACATTGTTTTAGACTAATTTCCTAGTGATCCAGAAATGTTTATATTTTGGGGGAAATCCATGATCGGCCGCCTGTTGAAATTTCTCAATTTTGAGCTATTTCAAATTTGTCAACAAAATTGCCACAGGAGTGCAAATTATTACTTTTATGGTCATGTCTAGTGTCAGCACATTGTTGTAGACTAATTTCCTAGTGATCCAGAAACTTTTATATTTTGGGAAAAATGCATGACCGGCCGCCTGTTGAAATTTCTCAATTTTGATCTATTTCAAATTTGTCAACAAAATTGCCCCAGGAGTGCAAATTGTTACTTTTATGGTCATGTCTAGTGTCAGCACATTGTTTTAGACTAATTTCCTAGTGATCCAGAAATGTTTATATTTTGGGAAAAATCCATGATCGGCCGCCTGATGAAATTTCTCAATTTTGAGCTATTTCAAATTTGTCAACAAAATTGTCCTCGGAGTGCAAATTATTACTTTTATGGTCATGTCTAGTGTCAGCACATTGTTGTAGACTAATTTCCTAGTGATCCAGAAACTTTTATATTTTCGGAAAAATGCATGACCGGCCGCCTGTTGAAATTTCTCAATTTTGAGCTATTTCAAATTTGTCAAGAAAATTGCCCCAGGAGTGCAAATTGTTACTTTTATGGTCATGTCTAGTGTCAGCACATTGTTTTAGACTAATTTCCTAGTGATCCAGAAATGTTTATATTTTGGGAAAAATCCATGAACGGCCGCCTGTTGAAATGTCTCAATTTTGAGCTATTTCAAATTTGTCAACAAAATTGTCCTCGGAGTGCAAATTATTACTTTTATGGTCATGTCTAGTGTCAGCACATTGTTGTAGACTAATTTCCTAGTGATCCAGAAACTTTTATATTTTGGGAAAAATGCATTACCGGCCGCCTGTTGAAATTTCTCAATTTTGAGCTATTTCAAATTTGTCAACAAAATTGCCCCAGGAGTGCAAATTGTTACTTTTACGGTCATGTCTAGTGTCAGCACATTGTTTTAGACTAATTTCCTAGTGATCCAGAAAGTTTTATATTTTGGGAAAAATCCATGATCGGCCGCCTGTTGAAAATTCTCAATTTTCAGCTATTTCAAATTTGTCAACAAAATTGCCCCAGGTGTGCAAATTATTACTTTTATCGTCATGTCTAGTGTCAGCACATTGTTTTAGACTAATTTCCTAGTGATCCAGAAATGTTTATATTTTTGGGGAAATCCATGATCGGCCGCCTGTTGAAATTTCTCAATTTTGAGCTATTTCAAATTTGTCAACAAAATTGCCACAGGAGTGCAAATTATTACTTTTATGGTCATGTCTAGTGTCAGCACATTGTTGTAGACTAATTTCCTAGTGATCCAGAAACTTTTATATTTTGGGAAAAATGCATGACCGGCCGCCTGTTGAAATTTCTCAATTTTGAGCTATTTCAAATTTGTCAACAAAATTGCCCCAGGAGTGCAAATTGTTACTTTTATGGTCATGTCTAGTGTCAGCACATTGTTTTAGACTAATTTCCTAGTGATCCAGAAATGTTTATATTTTGGGAAAAATCCATGATCGGCTGCCTGTTGAAATTTCTCAATTTTGAGCTATTTCAAATTTGTCAACAAAATTACCACAGGAGTGCAAATTATTACTTTTATGGTCATGTCTAGTGTCAGCACATTGTTGTAGACTAATTTCCTATAGATCCAGAAACTTTTATATTTTGGGAAAAATCCATGATCGGCCGCCTGTTGAAAATTCTAAATTTTGAGCTATTTCAAATTTGTCAACAAAATTGCCCCAGGTGTGCAAATTATTACTTTTATCGTCAAGTCTAGTGTCAGCACATTGTTTTAGACTCATTTCCTAGTGATCCAGAAAGTTTTATATTTTGGGAAATATCCATGATCGGCCGCCTGTTGAAAATTTTCAATTTAGAGCTATTTCAAATTTGTCAACAAAATTGCCCCAGGTGTGCAAATTATTACTTTTATCGTCATGTCTAGTGTCAGCACATTGTTTTAGACTAATTTCCTAGTGATCCAGAAATGTTTATATTTTGGGAAAAATCCATGATCGGCCGCCTGTTGAAAATTCTCAATTTTGAGCTATTTCAAATTTGTCAACAAAATTGCCCCAGGTGTGCAAATTATTACTTTTATCATCATGTCTAGTGTCAGCACATTGTTTTAGACTAATTTCCTAGTGATCCAGAAATGTTTATATTTTGGGGGAAATCCATGATCGGCCGCCTGTTGAAATTTCTCAATTTTGAGCTATTTCAAATTTGTCAACAAAATTGCCACAGGAGTGCAAATTATTACTTTTATGGTCATGTCTAGTGTCAGCACATTGTTGTAGACTAATTTCCTAGTGATCCAGAAACTTTTATATTTTGGGAAAAATGCATGACCGGCCGCCTGTTGAAATTTCTCAATTTTGATCTATTTCAAATTTGTCAACAAAATTGCCCCAGGAGTGCAAATTGTTACTTTTATGGTCATGTCTAGTGTCAGCACATTGTTTTAGACTAATTTCCTAGTGATCCAGAAATGTTTATATTTTGGGAAAAATCCATGATCGGCCGCCTGATGAAATTTCTCAATTTTGAGCTATTTCAAATTTGTCAACAAAATTGTCCTCGGAGTGCAAATTATTACTTTTATGGTCATGTCTAGTGTCAGCACATTGTTGTAGACTAATTTCCTAGTGATCCAGAAACTTTTATATTTTCGGAAAAATGCATGACCTGTTGAAATTTCTCAATTTTGAGCTATTTCAAATTTGTCAAGAAAATTGCCCCAGGAGTGCAAATTGTTACTTTTATGGTCATGTCTAGTGTCAGCACATTGTTTTAGACTAATTTCCTAGTGATCCAGAAATGTTTATATTTTGGGAAAAATCCATGAACGGCCGCCTGTTGAAATGTCTCAATTTTGAGCTATTTCAAATTTGTCAACAAAATTGTCCTCGGAGTGCAAATTATTACTTTTATGGTCATGTCTAGTGTCAGCACATTGTTGTAGACTAATTTCCTAGTGATCCAGAAACTTTTATATTTTGGGAAAAATGCATTACCGGCCGCCTGTTGAAATTTCTCAATTTTGAGCTATTTCAAATTTGTCAACAAAATTGCCCCAGGAGTGCAAATTGTTACTTTTACGGTCATGTCTAGTGTCAGCACATTGTTTTAGACTAATTTCCTAGTGATCCAGAAAGTTTTATATTTTGGGAAAAATCCATGATCGGCCGCCTGTTGAAAATTCTCAATTTTCAGCTATTTCAAATTTGTCAACAAAATTGCCCCAGGTGTGCAAATTATTACTTTTATCGTCATGTCTAGTGTCAGCACATTGTTTTAGACTAATTTCCTAGTGATCCAGAAATGTTTATATTTTTGGGGAAATCCATGATCGGCCGCCTGTTGAAATTTCTCAATTTTGAGCTATTTCAAATTTGTCAACAAAATTGCCACAGGAGTGCAAATTATTACTTTTATGGTCATGTCTAGTGTCAGCACATTGTTGTAGACTAATTTCCTAGTGATCCAGAAACTTTTATATTTTGGGAAAAATGCATGACCGGCCGCCTGTTGAAATTTCTCAATTTTGAGCTATTTCAAATTTGTCAACAAAATTGCCCCAGGAGTGCAAATTGTTACTTTTATGGTCATGTCTAGTGTCAGCACATTGTTTTAGACTAATTTCCTAGTGATCCAGAAATGTTTATATTTTGGGAAAAATCCATGATCGGCTGCCTGTTGAAATTTCTCAATTTTGAGCTATTTCAAATTTGTCAACAAAATTACCACAGGAGTGCAAATTATTACTTTTATGGTCATGTCTAGTGTCAGCACATTGTTGTAGACTAATTTCCTAGTGATCCAGAAATGTTTATATTTTTGGGGAAATCCATGATCGGCCGCCTGTTGAAATTTCTCAATTTTGAGCTATTTCAAATTTGTCAACAAAATTGTTCCAGGAGTGCAAATTATTACTTTTATGGTCATGTCTAGTGTCAGCACATTGTTTTAGACTAATTTCCTAGTGATCCAGAAAGTTTTATATTTTGGGAAAAATCCATGATCGGCCGCCTGTTGAAAATTCTCAATTTTGAGCTATTTCAAATTTGTCAACAAAATTGCCCCAGGTGTGCAAATTATTACTTTTATAGTCATGTCTAGTGTCAGCACATTGTTTTAGACTAATTTCCTAGTGATCCAGAAAGTTTTATATTTTGGGAAAAATCCATGATCGGCCGCCTAATGAAAATTCTCAATTTTGAGCTATTTCAAATTTGTCAACAAAATTGCCCCAGGTGTGCAAATTATTACTTTTATCGTCATGTCTAGTGTCAGCACATTGTTTTAGACTAATTTCCTAGTGATCCAGAAATGTTTATATTTTGGGGGAAATCCATGATCGGCCGCCTGTTGAAATTTCTCAATTTTGAGCTATTTCAAATTTGTCAACAAAATTGCCCCAGGTGTGCAAATTATTACTTTTATGGTCATGTCTAGTGTCAGCACATTGTTGTAGACTAATTTCCTAGTGATCCAGAAACTTTTATATTTTCGGAAAAATGCATGACCGGCCGCCTGTTGAAATTTCTCAATTTTGAGCTATTTTAAATTTGTCAACAAAATTGTCCTCGGAGTGCAAATTATTACTTTTATGGTCATGTCTAGTGTCAGCACATTGTTGTAGACTAATTTCCTAGTGATCCAGAAACTTTTATATTTTGGGAAAAATCCATGATCGGCCGCCTGTTGAAATTTCTCAATTTTGAGCTATTTTAAATTTGTCAACAAAATTGTCCTCGGAGTGCAAATTGTTACTTTTACGGTCATGTCTAGTGTCAGCACATTGTTTTAGATTAATTTCCTAGTGATCCAGAAACTTTTATATTTTGGGAAAAATGCATTACCGGCTGCCTGTTGAAATTTCTCAATTTTGAGCTATTTCAAATTTGTCAACAAAATTGCCCCAGGAGTGCAAATTGTTACTTTTATGGTCATGTCTAGTGTCAGCACATTGTTTTAGACTAATTTCCTAGTGATCCAGAAATGTTTATATTTTGGGAAAAATCCATGATCGGCTGCCTGTTGAAATTTCTCAATTTTGAGCTATTTCAAATTTGTCAACAAAATTACCACAGGAGTGCAAATTATTACTTTTATGGTCATGTCTAGTGTCAGCACATTGTTGTAGACTAATTTCCTATAGATCCAGAAACTTTTATATTTTGGGAAAAATCCATGATCGGCCGCCTGTTGAAAATTCTAAATTTTGAGCTATTTCAAATTTGTCAACAAAATTGCCCCAGGTGTGCAAATTATTACTTTTATCGTCATGTCTAGTGTCAGCACATTGTTTTAGACTAATTTCCTAGTGATCCAGAAATGTTTATATTTTGGGGGAAATCCATGATCGGCCGCCTGTTGAAATTTCTCAATTTTGAGCTATTTCAAATTTGTCAACAAAATTGCCACAGGAGTGCAAATTATTACTTTTATGGTCATGTCTAGTGTCAGCACATTGTTTTAGACTAATTTCCTAGTGATCCAGAAATGTTTATATTTTGGGGGAAATCCATGATCGGCCGCCTGTTGAAATTTCTCAATTTTGAGCTATTTCAAATTTGTCAACAAAATTGTCCCAGGAGTGCAAATTATTACTTTTATGGTCATGTCTAGTGTCAGCACATTGTTTTAGACTAATTTCCTAGTGATCCAGAAACTTTTATATTTTGGGAAAAATGCATGACCGGCCGCCTGTTGAAATTTCTCAATTTTGAGCTATTTCAAATTTGTCAACAAAATTGCCCCAGGAGTGCAAATTGTTACTTTTATGGTCATGTCTAGTGTCAGCACATTGTTTTAGACTAATTTCCTAGTGATCCAGAAATGTTTATATTTTGGGAAAAATCCATGATCGGCTGCCTGTTGAAATTTCTCAATTTTGAGCTATTTCAAATTTGTCAACAAAATTACCACAGGAGTGCAAATTATTACTTTTATGGTCATGTCTAGTGTCAGCACATTGTTGTAGACTAATTTCCTATAGATCCAGAAACTTTTATATTTTGGGAAAAATCCATGATCGGCCGCCTGTTGAAAATTCTAAATTTTGAGCTATTTCAAATTTGTCAACAAAATTGCCCCAGGTGTGCAAATTATTACTTTTATCGTCATGTCTAGTGTCAGCACATTGTTTTAGACTAATTTCCTAGTGATCCAGAAATGTTTATATTTTGGGGGAAATCCATGATCGGCCGCCTGTTGAAATTTCTCAATTTTGAGCTATTTCAAATTTGTCAACAAAATTGCCACAGGAGTGCAAATTATTACTTTTATGGTCATGTCTAGTGTCAGCACATTGTTTTAGACTAATTTCCTAGTGATCCAGAAATGTTTATATTTTGGGGGAAATCCATGATCGGCCGCCTGTTGAAATTTCTCAATTTTGAGCTATTTCAAATTTGTCAACAAAATTGTCCCAGGAGTGCAAATTATTACTTTTATGGTCATGTCTAGTGTCAGCACATTGTTTTAGACTAATTTCCTAGTGATCCAGAAAGTTTTATATTTTGGGAAAAATCCATGATCGGCCGCCTGTTGAAAATTCTCAATTTTGAGCTATTTCAAATTTGTCAACAAAATTGCCCCAGGTGTGCAAATTATTACTTTTATAGTCATGTCTAGTGTCAGCACATTGTTTTAGACTAATTTCCTAGTGATCCAGAAAGTTTTATATTTTGGGAAAAATCCATGATCGGCCGCCTAATGAAAATTCTCAATTTTGAGCTATTTCAAATTTGTCAACAAAATTGCCCCAGGTGTGCAAATTATTACTTTTATCGTCATGTCTAGTGTCAGCACATTGTTTTAGACTAATTTCCTAGTGATCCAGAAATGTTTATATTTTGGGGGAAATCCATGATCGGCCGCCTGTTGAAATTTCTCAATTTTGAGCTATTTCAAATTTGTCAACAAAATTGCCCCAGGTGTGCAAATTATTACTTTTATGGTCATGTCTAGTGTCAGCACATTGTTGTAGACTAATTTCCTAGTGATCCAGAAACTTTTATATTTTCGGAAAAATGCATGACCGGCCGCCTGTTGAAATTTCTCAATTTTGAGCTATTTTAAATTTGTCAACAAAATTGTCCTCGGAGTGCAAATTATTACTTTTATGGTCATGTCTAGTGTCAGCACATTGTTGTAGACTAATTTCCTAGTGATCCAGAAACTTTTATATTTTGGGAAAAATCCATGATCGGCCGCCTGTTGAAATTTCTCAATTTTGAGCTATTTTAAATTTGTCAACAAAATTGTCCTCGGAGTGCAAATTGTTACTTTTACGGTCATGTCTAGTGTCAGCACATTGTTTTAGATTAATTTCCTAGTGATCCAGAAACTTTTATATTTTGGGAAAAATGCATTACCGGCCGCCTGTTGAAATTTCTCAATTTTAAGCTATTTAATATTTGTCAACAAAATTGGCCCAGGTGTGCAAATTATTACTTTTATCGTCATGTCTAGTGTCAGCACATTGTTTTAGACTAATTTCCTAGTGATCCAGAAATGTTTATATTTTTGGGGAAATCCATGATCGGCCGCCTGTTGAAATTTCTCAATTTTGAGCTATTTCAAATTTGTCAACAAAATTGCCACAGGAGTGCAAATTATTACTTTTATGGTCATGTCTAGTGTCAGCACATTGTTGTAGACTAATTTCCTAGTGATCCAGAAACTTTTATATTTTGGGAAAAATGCATGACCGGCCGCCTGTTGAAATTTCTCAATTTTGAGCTATTTCAAATTTGTCAACAAAATTGCCCCAGGAGTGCAAATTGTTACTTTTATGGTCATGTCTAGTGTCAGCACATTGTTTTAGACTAATTTCCTAGTGATCCAGAAATGTTTATATTTTGGGAAAAATCCATGATCGGCTGCCTGTTGAAATTTCTCAATTTTGAGCTATTTCAAATTTGTCAACAAAATTACCACAGGAGTGCAAATTATTACTTTTATGGTCATGTCTAGTGTCAGCACATTGTTGTAGACTAATTTCCTATAGATCCAGAAACTTTTATATTTTGGGAAAAATCCATGATCGGCCGCCTGTTGAAAATTCTAAATTTTGAGCTATTTCAAATTTGTCAACAAAATTGCCCCAGGTGTGCAAATTATTACTTTTATCGTCATGTCTAGTGTCAGCACATTGTTTTAGACTAATTTCCTAGTGATCCAGAAATGTTTATATTTTGGGGGAAATCCATGATCGGCCGCCTGTTGAAATTTCTCAATTTTGAGCTATTTCAAATTTGTCAACAAAATTGCCACAGGAGTGCAAATTATTACTTTTATGGTCATGTCTAGTGTCAGCACATTGTTTTAGACTAATTTCCTAGTGATCCAGAAATGTTTATATTTTGGGGGAAATCCATGATCGGCCGCCTGTTGAAATTTCTCAATTTTGAGCTATTTCAAATTTGTCAACAAAATTGTCCCAGGAGTGCAAATTATTACTTTTATGGTCATGTCTAGTGTCAGCACATTGTTTTAGACTAATTTCCTAGTGATCCAGAAAGTTTTATATTTTGGGAAAAATCCATGATCGGCCGCCTGTTGAAAATTCTCAATTTTGAGCTATTTCAAATTTGTCAACAAAATTGCCCCAGGTGTGCAAATTATTACTTTTATAGTCATGTCTAGTGTCAGCACATTGTTTTAGACTAATTTCCTAGTGATCCAGAAAGTTTTATATTTTGGGAAAAATCCATGATCGGCCGCCTAATGAAAATTCTCAATTTTGAGCTATTTCAAATTTGTCAACAAAATTGCCCCAGGTGTGCAAATTATTACTTTTATCGTCATGTCTAGTGTCAGCACATTGTTTTAGACTAATTTCCTAGTGATCCAGAAATGTTTATATTTTGGGGGAAATCCATGATCGGCCGCCTGTTGAAATTTCTCAATTTTGAGCTATTTCAAATTTGTCAACAAAATTGCCCCAGGTGTGCAAATTATTACTTTTATGGTCATGTCTAGTGTCAGCACATTGTTGTAGACTAATTTCCTAGTGATCCAGAAACTTTTATATTTTCGGAAAAATGCATGACCGGCCGCCTGTTGAAATTTCTCAATTTTGAGCTATTTTAAATTTGTCAACAAAATTGTCCTCGCAGTGCAAATTATTACTTTTATGGTCATGTCTAGTGTCAGCACATTGTTGTAGACTAATTTCCTAGTGATCCAGAAACTTTTATATTTTGGGAAAAATCCATGATCGGCCGCCTGTTGAAATTTCTCAATTTTGAGCTATTTTAAATTTGTCAACAAAATTGTCCTCGGAGTGCAAATTGTTACTTTTACGGTCATGTCTAGTGTCAGCACATTGTTTTAGATTAATTTCCTAGTGATCCAGAAACTTTTATATTTTGGGAAAAATGCATTACCGGCCGCCTGTTGAAATTTCTCAATTTTAAGCTATTTAATATTTGTCAACAAAATTGGCCCAGGTGTGCAAATTATTACTTTTATCGTCATGTCTAGTGTCAGCACATTGTTTTAGACTAATTTCCTAGTGATCCAGAAATGTTTATATTTTGGGGGAAATCCATGATCGGCCGCCTGTTGAAATTTCTCAATTTTGAGCTATTTCAAATTTGTCAACAAAATTGCCACAGGAGTGCAAATTATTACTTTTATGGTCATGTCTAGTGTCAGCACATTGTTGTAGACTAATTTCCTAGTGATCCAGAAACTTTTATATTTTGGGAAAAATGCATTACCGGCCGCCTGTTGAAATTTCTCATTTTTAAGCTATTTCAAATTTGTCAACAAAATTGCCCCAGGAGTGCAAATTGTTACTTTTACGGTCATGTCTAGTGTCAGCACATTGTTTTAGACTAATTTCATAGTGATCCAGAAATGTTTATATTTTGGGGGAAATCCATGATCGGCCGCCTGTTGAAATTTCTCAATTTTGAGCTATTTCAAATTTGTCAACAAAATTGCCCCAGGTGTGCAAATTATTACTTTTATAGTCATGTCTAGTGTCAGCACATTGTTTTAGACTAATTTCCTAGTGATCCAGAAAGTTTTATATTTTGGGAAAAATCCATGATCGGCCGCCTAATGAAATTTCTCAATTTTGAGCTATTTCAAATTTGTCAACAAAATTGCCCCAGGTGTGCAAATTATTACTTTTATGGTCATGTCTAGTGTCAGCACATTGTTGTAGACTAATTTCCTAGTGATCCAGAAACTTTTATATTTTGGGAAAAATGCATGACCGGCCGCCTGTTGAAATTTCTCAATTTTGAGCTATTTTAAATTTGTCAACAAAATTGTCCTCGGAGTGCAAATTATTACTTTTATGGTCATGTCTAGTGTCAGCACATTGTTGTAGACTAATTTCCTAGTGATCCAGAAACTTTTATATTTTGGGAAAAATCCATGATCGGCCGCCTGTTGAAATTTCTCAATTTTGAGCTATTTTAAATTTGTCAACAAAATTGTCCTCGGAGTGCAAATTATTACTTTTATGGTCATGTCTAGTGTCAGCACATTGTTTTAGATTAATTTCCTAGTGATCCAGAAACTTTTATATTTTGGGAAAAATGCATTACCGGCCGCCTGTTGAAATTTCTCAATTTTAAGCTATTTAATATTTGTCAACAAAATTGGCCCAGGTGTGCAAATTATTACTTTTATCGTCATGTCTAGTGTCAGCACATTGTTTTAGACTAATTTCCTAGTGATCCAGAAATGTTTATATTTTGGGGGAAATCCATGATCGGCCGCCTGTTGAAATTTCTCAATTTTGAGCTATTTCAAATTTGTCAACAAAATTGCCACAGGAGTGCAAATTATTACTTTTATGGTCATGTCTAGTGTCAGCACATTGTTTTAGACTAATTTCCTAGTGATCCAGAAATGTTTATATTTTGGGGGAAATCCATGATCGGCCGCCTGTTGAAATTTCTCAATTTTGAGCTATTTCAAATTTGTCAACAAAATTGTCCCAGGAGTGCAAATTATTACTTTTATGGTCATGTCTAGTGTCAGCACATTGTTTTAGACTAATTTCCTAGTGATCCAGAAAGTTTTATATTTTGGGAAAAATCCATGATCGGCCGCCTGTTGAAAATTCTCAATTTTGAGCTATTTCAAATTTGTCAACAAAATTGCCCCAGGTGTGCAAATTATTACTTTTATAGTCATGTCTAGTGTCAGCACATTGTTTTAGACTAATTTCCTAGTGATCCAGAAAGTTTTATATTTTGGGAAAAATCCATGATCGGCCGCCTAATGAAAATTCTCAATTTTGAGCTATTTCAAATTTGTCAACAAAATTGCCCCAGGTGTGCAAATTATTACTTTTATCGTCATGTCTAGTGTCAGCACATTGTTTTAGACTAATTTCCTAGTGATCCAGAAATGTTTATATTTTGGGGGAAATCCATGATCGGCCGCCTGTTGAAATTTCTCAATTTTGAGCTATTTCAAATTTGTCAACAAAATTGCCCCAGGTGTGCAAATTATTACTTTTATGGTCATGTCTAGTGTCAGCACATTGTTGTAGACTAATTTCCTAGTGATCCAGAAACTTTTATATTTTCGGAAAAATGCATGACCGGCCGCCTGTTGAAATTTCTCAATTTTGAGCTATTTTAAATTTGTCAACAAAATTGTCCTCGCAGTGCAAATTATTACTTTTATGGTCATGTCTAGTGTCAGCACATTGTTGTAGACTAATTTCCTAGTGATCCAGAAACTTTTATATTTTGGGAAAAATCCATGATCGGCCGCCTGTTGAAATTTCTCAATTTTGAGCTATTTTAAATTTGTCAACAAAATTGTCCTCGGAGTGCAAATTGTTACTTTTACGGTCATGTCTAGTGTCAGCACATTGTTTTAGATTAATTTCCTAGTGATCCAGAAACTTTTATATTTTGGGAAAAATGCATTACCGGCCGCCTGTTGAAATTTCTCAATTTTAAGCTATTTAATATTTGTCAACAAAATTGGCCCAGGTGTGCAAATTATTACTTTTATCGTCATGTCTAGTGTCAGCACATTGTTTTAGACTAATTTCCTAGTGATCCAGAAATGTTTATATTTTGGGGGAAATCCATGATCGGCCGCCTGTTGAAATTTCTCAATTTTGAGCTATTTCAAATTTGTCAACAAAATTGCCACAGGAGTGCAAATTATTACTTTTATGGTCATGTCTAGTGTCAGCACATTGTTGTAGACTAATTTCCTAGTGATCCAGAAACTTTTATATTTTGGGAAAAATGCATTACCGGCCGCCTGTTGAAATTTCTCATTTTTAAGCTATTTCAAATTTGTCAACAAAATTGCCCCAGGAGTGCAAATTGTTACTTTTACGGTCATGTCTAGTGTCAGCACATTGTTTTAGACTAATTTCCTAGTGATCCAGAAATGTTTATATTTTGGGAAAAATCCATGATCGGCCGCCTGTTGAAAATTCTCAATTTTGAGCTATTTCAAATTTGTCAACAAAATTGCCCCAGGTGTGCAAATTATTACTTTTATCGTCATGTCTAGTGTCAGCACATTGTTTTAGACTAATTTCCTAGTGATCCAGAAATGTTTATATTTTGGGGGAAATCCATGATCGGCCGCCTGTTGAAATTTCTCAATTTTGAGCTATTTCAAATTTGTCAACAAAATTGCCCCAGGTGTGCAAATTATTACTTTTATAGTCATGTCTAGTGTCAGCACATTGTTTTAGACTAATTTCCTAGTGATCCAGAAAGTTTTATATTTTGGGAAAAATCCATGATCGGCCGCCTAATGAAATTTCTCAATTTTGAGCTATTTCAAATTTGTCAACAAAATTGCCCCAGGTGTGCAAATTATTACTTTTATGGTCATGTCTAGTGTCAGCACATTGTTGTAGACTAATTTCCTAGTGATCCAGAAACTTTTATATTTTGGGAAAAATGCATGACCGGCCGCCTGTTGAAATTTCTCAATTTTGAGCTATTTTAAATTTGTCAATAAAATTGTCCTCGGAGTGCAAATTATTACTTTTATGGTCATGTCTAGTGTCAGCACATTGTTGTAGACTAATTTCCTAGTGATCCAGAAACTTTTATATTTTGGGAAAAATCCATGATCGGCCGCCTGTTGAAATTTCTCAATTTTGAGCTATTTTAAATTTGTCAACAAAATTGTCCTCGGAGTGCAAATTATTACTTTTATGGTCATGTCTAGTGTCAGCACATTGTTTTAGATTAATTTCCTAGTGATCCAGAAACTTTTATATTTTGGGAAAAATGCATTACCGGCCGCCTGTTGAAATTTCTCAATTTTAAGCTATTTAATATTTGTCAACAAAATTGGCCCAGGTGTGCAAATTATTACTTTTATCGTCATGTCTAGTGTCAGCACATTGTTTTAGACTAATTTCCTAGTGATCCAGAAATGTTTATATTTTGGGGGAAATCCATGATCGGCCGCCTGTTGAAATTTCTCAATTTTGAGCTATTTCAAATTTGTCAACAAAATTGCCACAGGAGTGCAAATTATTACTTTTATGGTCATGTCTAGTGTCAGCACATTGTTGTAGACTAATTTCCTAGTGATCCAGAAACTTTTATATTTTGGGAAAAATGCATTACCGGCCGCCTGTTGAAATTTCTCATTTTTAAGCTATTTCAAATTTGTCAACAAAATTGCCCCAGGAGTGCAAATTGTTACTTTTACGGTCATGTCTAGTGTCAGCACATTGTTTTAGACTAATTTCCTAGTGATCCAGAAAGTTTTATATTTTGGGAAAAATCCATGATCGGCCGCCTGTTGAAAATTGTCAATTTTCAGCTATTTCAAATTTGTCAACAAAATTGCCCCAGGTGTGCAAATTATTACTTTTATCGTCATGTCTAGTGTCAGCACATTGTTTTAGACTAATTTCCTAGTGATCCAGAAATGTTTATATTTTTGGGGAAATCCATGATCGGCCGCCTGTTGAAATTTCTCAATTTTGAGCTATTTCAAATTTGTCAACAAAATTGCCACAGGAGTGCAAATTATTACTTTTATGGTCATGTCTAGTGTCAGCACATTGTTGTAGACTAATTTCCTAGTGATCCAGAAACTTTTATATTTTGGGAAAAATGCATGACCGGCCGCCTGTTGAAATTTCTCAATTTTGAGCTATTTCAAATTTGTCAACAAAATTGCCCCAGGAGTGCAAATTGTTACTTTTATGGTCATGTCTAGTGTCAGCACATTGTTTTAGACTAATTTCCTAGTGATCCAGAAATGTTTATATTTTGGGAAAAATCCATGATCGGCTGCCTGTTGAAATTTCTCAATTTTGAGCTATTTCAAATTTGTCAACAAAATTACCACAGGAGTGCAAATTATTACTTTTATGGTCATGTCTAGTGTCAGCACATTGTTGTAGACTAATTTCCTATAGATCCAGAAACTTTTATATTTTGGGAAAAATCCATGATCGGCCGCCTGTTGAAAATTCTAAATTTTGAGCTATTTCAAATTTGTCAACAAAATTGCCCCAGGTGTGCAAATTATTACTTTTATCGTCATGTCTAGTGTCAGCACATTGTTTTAGACTAATTTCCTAGTGATCCAGAAATGTTTATATTTTGGGGGAAATCCATGATCGGCCGCCTGTTGAAATTTCTCAATTTTGAGCTATTTCAAATTTGTCAACAAAATTGCCACAGGAGTGCAAATTATTACTTTTATGGTCATGTCTAGTGTCAGCACATTGTTTTAGACTAATTTCCTAGTGATCCAGAAATGTTTATATTTTGGGGGAAATCCATGATCGGCCGCCTGTTGAAATTTCTCAATTTTGAGCTATTTCAAATTTGTCAACAAAATTGTCCCAGGAGTGCAAATTATTACTTTTATGGTCATGTCTAGTGTCAGCACATTGTTTTAGACTAATTTCCTAGTGATCCAGAAAGTTTTATATTTTGGGAAAAATCCATGATCGGCCGCCTGTTGAAAATTCTCAATTTTGAGCTATTTCAAATTTGTCAACAAAATTGCCCCAGGTGTGCAAATTATTACTTTTATAGTCATGTCTAGTGTCAGCACATTGTTTTAGACTAATTTCCTAGTGATCCAGAAAGTTTTATATTTTGGGAAAAATCCATGATCGGCCGCCTAATGAAAATTCTCAATTTTGAGCTATTTCAAATTTGTCAACAAAATTGCCCCAGGTGTGCAAATTATTACTTTTATCGTCATGTCTAGTGTCAGCACATTGTTTTAGACTAATTTCCTAGTGATCCAGAAATGTTTATATTTTGGGGGAAATCCATGATCGGCCGCCTGTTGAAATTTCTCAATTTTGAGCTATTTCAAATTTGTCAACAAAATTGCCCCAGGTGTGCAAATTATTACTTTTATGGTCATGTCTAGTGTCAGCACATTGTTGTAGACTAATTTCCTAGTGATCCAGAAACTTTTATATTTTCGGAAAAATGCATGACCGGCCGCCTGTTGAAATTTCTCAATTTTGAGCTATTTTAAATTTGTCAACAAAATTGTCCTCGGAGTGCAAATTATTACTTTTATGGTCATGTCTAGTGTCAGCACATTGTTGTAGACTAATTTCCTAGTGATCCAGAAACTTTTATATTTTGGGAAAATCCATGATCGGCCGCCTGTTGAAATTTCTCAATTTTGAGCTATTTTAAATTTGTCAACAAAATTGTCCTCGGAGTGCAAATTATTACTTTTATGGTCATGTCTAGTGTCAGCACATTGTTGTAGACTAATTTCCTAGTGATCCAGAAACTTTTATATTTTGGGAAAATCCATGATCGGCCGCCTGTTGAAATTTCTCAATTTTGAGCTATTTCAAATTTGTCAACAAAATTGCCCCAGGTGTGCAAATTATTACTTTTATAGTCATGTCTAGTGTCAGCACATTGTTTTAGACTAATTTCCTAGTGATCCAGAAAGTTTTATATTTTGGGAAAAATCCATGATCGGCCGCCTAATGAAATTTCTCAATATTGAGCTATTTCAAATTTGTCAACAAAATTGCCCCAGGTGTGCAAATTATTACTTTTATGGTCATGTCTAGTGTCAGCACATTGTTGTAGACTAATTTCCTAGTGATCCAGAAACTTTTATATTTTGGGAAAAATGCATGACCGGCCGCCTGTTGAAATTTCTCAATTTTGAGCTATTTTAAATTTGTCAATAAAATTGTCCTCGGAGTGCAAATTATTACTTTTATGGTCATGTCTAGTGTCAGCACATTGTTGTAGACTAATTTCCTAGTGATCCAGAAACTTTTATATTTTGGGAAAAATCCATGATCGGCCGCCTGTTGAAATTTCTCAATTTTGAGCTATTTTAAATTTGTCAACAAAATTGTCCTCGGAGTGCAAATTATTACTTTTATGGTCATGTCTAGTGTCAGCACATTGTTTTAGATTAATTTCCTAGTGATCCAGAAACTTTTATATTTTGGGAAAAATGCATTACCGGCCGCCTGTTGAAATTTCTCAATTTTAAGCTATTTAATATTTGTCAACAAAATTGGCCCAGGTGTGCAAATTATTACTTTTACGGTCATGTCTAGTGTCAGCACATTGTTTTAGACTAATTTCCTAGTGATCCAGAAAGTTTTATATTTTGGGAAAAATCCATGATCGGCCGCCTGTTGAAAATTGTCAATTTTCAGCTATTTCAAATTTGTCAACAAAATTGCCCCAGGTGTGCAAATTATTACTTTTATCGTCATGTCTAGTGTCAGCACATTGTTTTAGACTAATTTCCTAGTGATCCAGAAATGTTTATATTTTTGGGGAAATCCATGATCGGCCGCCTGTTGAAATTTCTCAATTTTGAGCTATTTCAAATTTGTCAACAAAATTGCCACAGGAGTGCAAATTATTACTTTTATGGTCATGTCTAGTGTCAGCACATTGTTGTAGACTAATTTCCTAGTGATCCAGAAACTTTTATATTTTGGGAAAAATGCATGACCGGCCGCCTGTTGAAATTTCTCAATTTTGAGCTATTTCAAATTTGTCAACAAAATTGCCCCAGGAGTGCAAATTGTTACTTTTATGGTCATGTCTAGTGTCAGCACATTGTTTTAGACTAATTTCCTAGTGATCCAGAAATGTTTATATTTTGGGAAAAATCCATGATCGGCTGCCTGTTGAAATTTCTCAATTTTGAGCTATTTCAAATTTGTCAACAAAATTACCACAGGAGTGCAAATTATTACTTTTATGGTCATGTCTAGTGTCAGCACATTGTTGTAGACTAATTTCCTATAGATCCAGAAACTTTTATATTTTGGGAAAAATCCATGATCGGCCGCCTGTTGAAAATTCTAAATTTTGAGCTATTTCAAATTTGTCAACAAAATTGCCCCAGGTGTGCAAATTATTACTTTTATCGTCATGTCTAGTGTCAGCACATTGTTTTAGACTAATTTCCTAGTGATCCAGAAATGTTTATATTTTGGGGGAAATCCATGATCGGCCGCCTGTTGAAATTTCTCAATTTTGAGCTATTTCAAATTTGTCAACAAAATTGCCACAGGAGTGCAAATTATTACTTTTATGGTCATGTCTAGTGTCAGCACATTGTTTTAGACTAATTTCCTAGTGATCCAGAAATGTTTATATTTTGGGGGAAATCCATGATCGGCCGCCTGTTGAAATTTCTCAATTTTGAGCTATTTCAAATTTGTCAACAAAATTGTCCCAGGAGTGCAAATTATTACTTTTATGGTCATGTCTAGTGTCAGCACATTGTTTTAGACTAATTTCCTAGTGATCCAGAAAGTTTTATATTTTGGGAAAAATCCATGATCGGCCGCCTGTTGAAAATTCTCAATTTTGAGCTATTTCAAATTTGTCAACAAAATTGCCCCAGGTGTGCAAATTATTACTTTTATAGTCATGTCTAGTGTCAGCACATTGTTTTAGACTAATTTCCTAGTGATCCAGAAAGTTTTATATTTTGGGAAAAATCCATGATCGGCCGCCTAATGAAAATTCTCAATTTTGAGCTATTTCAAATTTGTCAACAAAATTGCCCCAGGTGTGCAAATTATTACTTTTATCGTCATGTCTAGTGTCAGCACATTGTTTTAGACTAATTTCCTAGTGATCCAGAAATGTTTATATTTTGGGGGAAATCCATGATCGGCCGCCTGTTGAAATTTCTCAATTTTGAGCTATTTCAAATTTGTCAACAAAATTGCCCCAGGTGTGCAAATTATTACTTTTATGGTCATGTCTAGTGTCAGCACATTGTTGTAGACTAATTTCCTAGTGATCCAGAAACTTTTATATTTTCGGAAAAATGCATGACCGGCCGCCTGTTGAAATTTCTCAATTTTGAGCTATTTTAAATTTGTCAACAAAATTGTCCTCGGAGTGCAAATTATTACTTTTATGGTCATGTCTAGTGTCAGCACATTGTTGTAGACTAATTTCCTAGTGATCCAGAAACTTTTATATTTTGGGAAAATCCATGATCGGCCGCCTGTTGAAATTTCTCAATTTTGAGCTATTTTAAATTTGTCAACAAAATTGTCCTCGGAGTGCAAATTGTTACTTTTACGGTCATGTCTAGTGTCAGCACATTGTTTTAGATTAATTTCCTAGTGATCCAGAAACTTTTATATTTTGGGAAAAATGCATTACCGGCCGCCTGTTGAAATTTCTCAATTTTAAGCTATTTAATATTTGTCAACAAAATTGGCCCAGGTGTGCAAATTATTACTTTTATCGTCATGTCTAGTGTCAGCACATTGTTTTAGACTAATTTCCTAGTGATCCAGAAATGTTTATATTTTGGGGGAAATCCATGATCGGCCGCCTGTTGAAATTTCTCAATTTTGAGCTATTTCAAATTTGTCAACAAAATTGCCACAGGAGTGCAAATTATTACTTTTATGGTCATGTCTAGTGTCAGCACATTGTTGTAGACTAATTTCCTAGTGATCCAGAAACTTTTATATTTTGGGAAAAATGCATTACCGGCCGCCTGTTGAAATTTCTCATTTTTAAGCTATTTCAAATTTGTCAACAAAATTGCCCCAGGAGTGCAAATTGTTACTTTTACGGTCATGTCTAGTGTCAGCACATTGTTTTAGACTAATTTCCTAGTGATCCAGAAATGTTTATATTTTGGGAAAAATCCATGATCGGCCGCCTGTTGAAAATTCTCAATTTTGAGCTATTTCAAATTTGTCAACAAAATTGCCCCAGGTGTGCAAATTATTACTTTTATCGTCATGTCTAGTGTCAGCACATTGTTTTAGACTAATTTCCTAGTGATCCAGAAATGTTTATATTTTGGGGGAAATCCATGATCGGCCGCCTGTTGAAAATTGTCAATTTTCAGCTATTTCAAATTTGTCAACAAAATTGCCCCAGGTGTGCAAATTATTACTTTTATCGTCATGTCTAGTGTCAGCACATTGTTTTAGACTAATTTCCTAGTGATCCAGAAATGTTTATATTTTTGGGGAAATCCATGATCGGCCGCCTGTTGAAATTTCTCAATTTTGAGCTATTTCAAATTTGTCAACAAAATTGCCACAGGAGTGCAAATTATTACTTTTATGGTCATGTCTAGTGTCAGCACATTGTTGTAGACTAATTTCCTAGTGATCCAGAAACTTTTATATTTTGGGAAAAATGCATGACCGGCCGCCTGTTGAAATTTCTCAATTTTGAGCTATTTCAAATTTGTCAACAAAATTGCCCCAGGAGTGCAAATTGTTACTTTTATGGTCATGTCTAGTGTCAGCACATTGTTTTAGACTAATTTCCTAGTGATCCAGAAATGTTTATATTTTGGGAAAAATCCATGATCGGCTGCCTGTTGAAATTTCTCAATTTTGAGCTATTTCAAATTTGTCAACAAAATTACCACAGGAGTGCAAATTATTACTTTTATGGTCATGTCTAGTGTCAGCACATTGTTGTAGACTAATTTCCTATAGATCCAGAAACTTTTATATTTTGGGAAAAATCCATGATCGGCCGCCTGTTGAAAATTCTAAATTTTGAGCTATTTCAAATTTGTCAACAAAATTGCCCCAGGTGTGCAAATTATTACTTTTATCGTCATGTCTAGTGTCAGCACATTGTTTTAGACTAATTTCCTAGTGATCCAGAAATGTTTATATTTTGGGGGAAATCCATGATCGGCCGCCTGTTGAAATTTCTCAATTTTGAGCTATTTCAAATTTGTCAACAAAATTGCCACAGGAGTGCAAATTATTACTTTTATGGTCATGTCTAGTGTCAGCACATTGTTTTAGACTAATTTCCTAGTGATCCAGAAATGTTTATATTTTGGGGGAAATCCATGATCGGCCGCCTGTTGAAATTTCTCAATTTTGAGCTATTTCAAATTTGTCAACAAAATTGTCCCAGGAGTGCAAATTATTACTTTTATGGTCATGTCTAGTGTCAGCACATTGTTTTAGACTAATTTCCTAGTGATCCAGAAAGTTTTATATTTTGGGAAAAATCCATGATCGGCCGCCTGTTGAAAATTCTCAATTTTGAGCTATTTCAAATTTGTCAACAAAATTGCCCCAGGTGTGCAAATTATTACTTTTATAGTCATGTCTAGTGTCAGCACATTGTTTTAGACTAATTTCCTAGTGATCCAGAAAGTTTTATATTTTGGGAAAAATCCATGATCGGCCGCCTAATGAAAATTCTCAATTTTGAGCTATTTCAAATTTGTCAACAAAATTGCCCCAGGTGTGCAAATTATTACTTTTATCGTCATGTCTAGTGTCAGCACATTGTTTTAGACTAATTTCCTAGTGATCCAGAAATGTTTATATTTTGGGGGAAATCCATGATCGGCCGCCTGTTGAAATTTCTCAATTTTGAGCTATTTCAAATTTGTCAACAAAATTGCCCCAGGTGTGCAAATTATTACTTTTATGGTCATGTCTAGTGTCAGCACATTGTTGTAGACTAATTTCCTAGTGATCCAGAAACTTTTATATTTTCGGAAAAATGCATGACCGGCCGCCTGTTGAAATTTCTCAATTTTGAGCTATTTTAAATTTGTCAACAAAATTGTCCTCGGAGTGCAAATTATTACTTTTATGGTCATGTCTAGTGTCAGCACATTGTTGTAGACTAATTTCCTAGTGATCCAGAAACTTTTATATTTTGGGAAAATCCATGATCGGCCGCCTGTTGAAATTTCTCAATTTTGAGCTATTTTAAATTTGTCAACAAAATTGTCCTCGGAGTGCAAATTGTTACTTTTACGGTCATGTCTAGTGTCAGCACATTGTTTTAGATTAATTTCCTAGTGATCCAGAAACTTTTATATTTTGGGAAAAATGCATTACCGGCCGCCTGTTGAAATTTCTCAATTTTAAGCTATTTAATATTTGTCAACAAAATTGGCCCAGGTGTGCAAATTATTACTTTTATCGTCATGTCTAGTGTCAGCACATTGTTTTAGACTAATTTCCTAGTGATCCAGAAATGTTTATATTTTGGGGGAAATCCATGATCGGCCGCCTGTTGAAATTTCTCAATTTTGAGCTATTTCAAATTTGTCAACAAAATTGCCACAGGAGTGCAAATTATTACTTTTATGGTCATGTCTAGTGTCAGCACATTGTTGTAGACTAATTTCCTAGTGATCCAGAAACTTTTATATTTTGGGAAAAATGCATTACCGGCCGCCTGTTGAAATTTCTCATTTTTAAGCTATTTCAAATTTGTCAACAAAATTGCCCCAGGAGTGCAAATTGTTACTTTTACGGTCATGTCTAGTGTCAGCACATTGTTTTAGACTAATTTCCTAGTGATCCAGAAATGTTTATATTTTGGGAAAAATCCATGATCGGCCGCCTGTTGAAAATTCTCAATTTTGAGCTATTTCAAATTTGTCAACAAAATTGCCCCAGGTGTGCAAATTATTACTTTTATCGTCATGTCTAGTGTCAGCACATTGTTTTAGACTAATTTCCTAGTGATCCAGAAATGTTTATATTTTGGGGGAAATCCATGATCGGCCGCCTGTTGAAATTTCTCAATTTTGAGCTATTTCAAATTTGTCAACAAAATTGCCACAGGAGTGCAAATTATTACTTTTATGGTCATGTCTAGTGTCAGCACATTGTTTTAGACTAATTTCCTAGTGATCCAGAAATGTTTATATTTTTGGGGAAATCCATGATCGGCCGCCTGTTGAAATTTCTCAATTTTGAGCTATTTCAAATTTGTCAACAAAATTGCCCCAGGTGTGCAAATTATTACTTTTATAGTCATGTCTAGTGTCAGCACATTGTTTTAGACTAATTTCCTAGTGATCCAGAAAGTTTTATATTTTGGGAAAAATCCATGATCGGCCGCCTAATGAAAATTCTCAATTTTCAGCTATTTCAAATTTGTCAACAAAATTGCCCCAGGTGTGCAAATTATTACTTTTATCGTCATGTCTAGTGTCAGCACATTGTTTTAGACTAATTTCCTAGTGATCCAGAAATGTTTATATTTTGGGGGAAATCCATGATCGGCCGCCTGTTGAAATTTCTCAATTTTGAGCTATTTCAAATTTGTCAACAAAATTGCCACAGGAGTGCAAATTATTACTTTTATGGTCATGTCTAGTGTCAGCACATTGTTTTAGACTAATTTCCTAGTGATCCAGAAATGTTTATATTTTGGGGGAAATCCATGATCGGCCGCCTGTTGAAATTTCTCAATTTTGAGCTATTTCAAATTTGTCAACAAAATTGTCCCAGGAGTGCAAATTATTACTTTTATGGTCATGTCTAGTGTCAGCAAATTGTTTTAGACTAATTTCCTAGTGATCCAGAAAGTTTTATATTTTGGGAAAAATCCATGATCGGCCGCCTGTTGAAAATTCTCAATTTTGAGCTATTTCAAATTTGTCAACAAAATTGCCCCAGGTGTGCAAATTATTACTTTTATAGTCATGTCTAGTGTCAGCACATTGTTTTAGACTAATTTCCTAGTGATCCAGAAAGTTTTATATTTTGGGAAAAATCCATGATCGGCCGCCTAATGAAAATTCTCAATTTTGAGCTATTTCAAATTTGTCAACAAAATTGCCACAGGAGTGCAAATTATTACTTTTATGGTCATGTCTAGTGTCAGCACATTGTTGTAGACTAATTTCCTAGTGATCCAGAAACTTTTATATTTTGGGAAAAATGCATGACCGGCCGCCTGTTGAAAATTCTAAATTTTGAGCTATTTCAAATTTGTCAACAAAATTGCCCCAGGTGTGCAAATTATTACTTTTATCGTCATGTCTAGTGTCAGCACATTGTTTTAGACTAATTTCCTAGTGATCCAGAAATGTTTATATTTTGGGGGAAATCCATGATCGGCCGCCTGTTGAAATTTCTCAATTTTGAGCTATTTCAAATTTGTCAACAAAATTACCACAGGAGTGCAAATTATTACTTTTATGGTCATGTCTAGTGTCAGCACATTGTTGTAGACTAATTTCCTAGTGATCCAGAAACTTTTATATTTTGGGAAAAATCCATGATCGGCCGCCTGTTGAAATTTCTCAATTTTGAGCTATTTTAAATTTGTCAACAAAATTGTCCTCGGAGTGCAAATTGTTACTTTTACGGTCATGTCTAGTGTCAGCACATTGTTTTAGATTAATTTCCTAGTGATCCAGAAACTTTTATATTTTGGGAAAAATGCATTACCGGCCGCCTGTTGAAATTTCTCAATTTTAAGCTATTTAATATTTGTCAACAAAATTGGCCCAGGTGTGCAAATTATTACTTTTATCGTCATGTCTAGTGTCAGCACATTGTTTTAGACTAATTTCCTAGTGATCCAGAAATGTTTATATTTTGGGGGAAATCCATGATCGGCCGCCTGTTGAAATTTCTCAATTTTGAGCTATTTCAAATTTGTCAACAAAATTGCCACAGGAGTGCAAATTATTACTTTTATGGTCATGTCTAGTGTCAGCACATTGTTGTAGACTAATTTCCTAGTGATCCAGAAACTTTTATATTTTGGGAAAAATGCATTACCGGCCGCCTGTTGAAATTTCTCATTTTTAAGCTATTTCAAATTTGTCAACAAAATTGCCCCAGGAGTGCAAATTGTTACTTTTACGGTCATGTCTAGTGTCAGCACATTGTTTTAGACTAATTTCCTAGTGATCCAGAAATGTTTATATTTTGGGAAAAATCCATGATCGGCCGCCTGTTGAAAATTCTCAATTTTGAGCTATTTCAAATTTGTCAACAAAATTGCCCCAGGTGTGCAAATTATTACTTTTATCGTCATGTCTAGTGTCAGCACATTGTTTTAGACTAATTTCCTAGTGATCCAGAAATGTTTATATTTTGGGGGAAATCCATGATCGGCCGCCTGTTGAAATTTCTCAATTTTGAGCTATTTCAAATTTGTCAACAAAATTGCCCCAGGTGTGCAAATTATTACTTTTATGGTCATGTCTAGTGTCAGCACATTGTTTTAGACTAATTTCCTAGTGATCCAGAAATGTTTATATTTTGGGGGAAATCCATGATCGGCCGCCTGTTGAAATTTCTCAATTTTGAGCTATTTCAAATTTGTCAACAAAATTGCCACAGGAGTGCAAATTATTACTTTTATGGTCATGTCTAGTGTCAGCACATTGTTGTAGACTAATTTCCTAGTGATCCAGAAACTTTTATATTTTGGGAAAAATGCATGACCGGCCGCCTGTTGAAATTTCTCAATTTTGAGCTATTTCAAATTTGTCAACAAAATTGCCCCAGGAGTGCAAATTGTTACTTTTATGGTCATGTCTAGTGTCAGCACATTGTTTTAGACTAATTTCCTAGTGATCCAGAAATGTTTATATTTTGGGAAAAATCCATGATCGGCTGCCTGTTGAAATTTCTCAATTTTGAGCTATTTCAAATTTGTCAACAAAATTACCACAGGAGTGCAAATTATTACTTTTATGGTCATGTCTAGTGTCAGCACATTGTTGTAGACTAATTTCCTATAGATCCAGAAACTTTTATATTTTGGGAAAAATCCATGATCGGCCGCCTGTTGAAAATTCTAAATTTTGAGCTATTTCAAATTTGTCAACAAAATTGCCCCAGGTGTGCAAATTATTACTTTTATCGTCATGTCTAGTGTCAGCACATTGTTTTAGACTAATTTCCTAGTGATCCAGAAATGTTTATATTTTGGGGGAAATCCATGATCGGCCGCCTGTTGAAATTTCTCAATTTTGAGCTATTTCAAATTTGTCAACAAAATTGCCACAGGAGTGCAAATTATTACTTTTATGGTCATGTCTAGTGTCAGCACATTGTTTTAGACTAATTTCCTAGTGATCCAGAAATGTTTATATTTTGGGGGAAATCCATGATCGGCCGCCTGTTGAAATTTCTCAATTTTGAGCTATTTCAAATTTGTCAACAAAATTGTCCCAGGAGTGCAAATTATTACTTTTATGGTCATGTCTAGTGTCAGCACATTGTTTTAGACTAATTTCCTAGTGATCCAGAAAGTTTTATATTTTGGGAAAAATCCATGATCGGCCGCCTGTTGAAAATTCTCAATTTTGAGCTATTTCAAATTTGTCAACAAAATTGCCCCAGGTGTGCAAATTATTACTTTTATAGTCATGTCTAGTGTCAGCACATTGTTTTAGACTAATTTCCTAGTGATCCAGAAAGTTTTATATTTTGGGAAAAATCCATGATCGGCCGCCTAATGAAATTTCTCAATTTTGAGCTATTTCAAATTTGTCAACAAAATTGCCCCAGGTGTGCAAATTATTACTTTTATGGTCATGTCTAGTGTCAGCACATTGTTGTAGACTAATTTCCTAGTGATCCAGAAACTTTTATATTTTGGGAAAAATGCATGACCGGCCGCCTGTTGAAATTTCTCAATTTTGAGCTATTTTAAATTTGTCAATAAAATTGTCCTCGGAGTGCAAATTATTACTTTTATGGTCATGTCTAGTGTCAGCACATTGTTGTAGACTAATTTCCTAGTGATCCAGAAACTTTTATATTTTGGGAAAAATCCATGATCGGCCGCCTGTTGAAATTTCTCAATTTTGAGCTATTTTAAATTTGTCAACAAAATTGTCCTCGGAGTGCAAATTATTACTTTTATGGTCATGTCTAGTGTCAGCACATTGTTTTAGATTAATTTCCTAGTGATCCAGAAACTTTTATATTTTGGGAAAAATGCATTACCGGCCGCCTGTTGAAATTTCTCAATTTTAAGCTATTTAATATTTGTCAACAAAATTGGCCCAGGTGTGCAAATTATTACTTTTATCGTCATGTCTAGTGTCAGCACATTGTTTTAGACTAATTTCCTAGTGATCCAGAAATGTTTATATTTTGGGGGAAATCCATGATCGGCCGCCTGTTGAAATTTCTCAATTTTGAGCTATTTCAAATTTGTCAACAAAATTGCCACAGGAGTGCAAATTATTACTTTTATGGTCATGTCTAGTGTCAGCACATTGTTGTAGACTAATTTCCTAGTGATCCAGAAACTTTTATATTTTGGGAAAAATGCATTACCGGCCGCCTGTTGAAATTTCTCATTTTTAAGCTATTTCAAATTTGTCAACAAAATTGCCCCAGGAGTGCAAATTGTTACTTTTACGGTCATGTCTAGTGTCAGCACATTGTTTTAGACTAATTTCCTAGTGATCCAGAAAGTTTTATATTTTGGGAAAAATCCATGATCGGCCGCCTGTTGAAAATTGTCAATTTTCAGCTATTTCAAATTTGTCAACAAAATTGCCCCAGGTGTGCAAATTATTACTTTTATCGTCATGTCTAGTGTCAGCACATTGTTTTAGACTAATTTCCTAGTGATCCAGAAATGTTTATATTTTTGGGGAAATCCATGATCGGCCGCCTGTTGAAATTTCTCAATTTTGAGCTATTTCAAATTTGTCAACAAAATTGCCACAGGAGTGCAAATTATTACTTTTATGGTCATGTCTAGTGTCAGCACATTGTTGTAGACTAATTTCCTAGTGATCCAGAAACTTTTATATTTTGGGAAAAATGCATGACCGGCCGCCTGTTGAAATTTCTCAATTTTGAGCTATTTCAAATTTGTCAACAAAATTGCCCCAGGAGTGCAAATTGTTACTTTTATGGTCATGTCTAGTGTCAGCACATTGTTTTAGACTAATTTCCTAGTGATCCAGAAATGTTTATATTTTGGGAAAAATCCATGATCGGCTGCCTGTTGAAATTTCTCAATTTTGAGCTATTTCAAATTTGTCAACAAAATTACCACAGGAGTGCAAATTATTACTTTTATGGTCATGTCTAGTGTCAGCACATTGTTGTAGACTAATTTCCTATAGATCCAGAAACTTTTATATTTTGGGAAAAATCCATGATCGGCCGCCTGTTGAAAATTCTAAATTTTGAGCTATTTCAAATTTGTCAACAAAATTGCCCCAGGTGTGCAAATTATTACTTTTATCGTCATGTCTAGTGTCAGCACATTGTTTTAGACTAATTTCCTAGTGATCCAGAAATGTTTATATTTTGGGGGAAATCCATGATCGGCCGCCTGTTGAAATTTCTCAATTTTGAGCTATTTCAAATTTGTCAACAAAATTGCCACAGGAGTGCAAATTATTACTTTTATGGTCATGTCTAGTGTCAGCACATTGTTTTAGACTAATTTCCTAGTGATCCAGAAATGTTTATATTTTGGGGGAAATCCATGATCGGCCGCCTGTTGAAATTTCTCAATTTTGAGCTATTTCAAATTTGTCAACAAAATTGTCCCAGGAGTGCAAATTATTACTTTTATGGTCATGTCTAGTGTCAGCACATTGTTTTAGACTAATTTCCTAGTGATCCAGAAAGTTTTATATTTTGGGAAAAATCCATGATCGGCCGCCTGTTGAAAATTCTCAATTTTGAGCTATTTCAAATTTGTCAACAAAATTGCCCCAGGTGTGCAAATTATTACTTTTATAGTCATGTCTAGTGTCAGCACATTGTTTTAGACTAATTTCCTAGTGATCCAGAAAGTTTTATATTTTGGGAAAAATCCATGATCGGCCGCCTAATGAAAATTCTCAATTTTGAGCTATTTCAAATTTGTCAACAAAATTGCCCCAGGTGTGCAAATTATTACTTTTATCGTCATGTCTAGTGTCAGCACATTGTTTTAGACTAATTTCCTAGTGATCCAGAAATGTTTATATTTTGGGGGAAATCCATGATCGGCCGCCTGTTGAAATTTCTCAATTTTGAGCTATTTCAAATTTGTCAACAAAATTGCCCCAGGTGTGCAAATTATTACTTTTATGGTCATGTCTAGTGTCAGCACATTGTTGTAGACTAATTTCCTAGTGATCCAGAAACTTTTATATTTTCGGAAAAATGCATGACCGGCCGCCTGTTGAAATTTCTCAATTTTGAGCTATTTTAAATTTGTCAACAAAATTGTCCTCGGAGTGCAAATTATTACTTTTATGGTCATGTCTAGTGTCAGCACATTGTTGTAGACTAATTTCCTAGTGATCCAGAAACTTTTATATTTTGGGAAAAATCCATGATCGGCCGCCTGTTGAAATTTCTCAATTTTGAGCTATTTTAAATTTGTCAACAAAATTGTCCTCGGAGTGCAAATTGTTACTTTTACGGTCATGTCTAGTGTCAGCACATTGTTTTAGATTAATTTCCTAGTGATCCAGAAACTTTTATATTTTGGGAAAAATGCATTACCGGCCGCCTGTTGAAATTTCTCAATTTTAAGCTATTTAATATTTGTCAACAAAATTGGCCCAGGTGTGCAAATTATTACTTTTATCGTCATGTCTAGTGTCAGCACATTGTTTTAGACTAATTTCCTAGTGATCCAGAAATGTTTATATTTTGGGGGAAATCCATGATCGGCCGCCTGTTGAAATTTCTCAATTTTGAGCTATTTCAAATTTGTCAACAAAATTGCCACAGGAGTGCAAATTATTACTTTTATGGTCATGTCTAGTGTCAGCACATTGTTGTAGACTAATTTCCTAGTGATCCAGAAACTTTTATATTTTGGGAAAAATGCATTACCGGCCGCCTGTTGAAATTTCTCATTTTTAAGCTATTTCAAATTTGTCAACAAAATTGCCCCAGGAGTGCAAATTGTTACTTTTACGGTCATGTCTAGTGTCAGCACATTGTTTTAGACTAATTTCCTAGTGATCCAGAAATGTTTATATTTTGGGAAAAATCCATGATCGGCCGCCTGTTGAAAATTCTCAATTTTGAGCTATTTCAAATTTGTCAACAAAATTGCCCCAGGTGTGCAAATTATTACTTTTATCGTCATGTCTAGTGTCAGCACATTGTTTTAGACTAATTTCCTAGTGATCCAGAAATGTTTATATTTTGGGGGAAATCCATGATCGGCCGCCTGTTGAAATTTCTCAATTTTGAGCTATTTCAAATTTGTCAACAAAATTGCCACAGGAGTGCAAATTATTACTTTTATGGTCATGTCTAGTGTCAGCACATTGTTTTAGACTAATTTCCTAGTGATCCAGAAATGTTTATATTTTTGGGGAAATCCATGATCGGCCGCCTGTTGAAATTTCTCAATTTTGAGCTATTTCAAATTTGTCAACAAAATTGCCCCAGGTGTGCAAATTATTACTTTTATAGTCATGTCTAGTGTCAGCACATTGTTTTAGACTAATTTCCTAGTGATCCAGAAAGTTTTATATTTTGGGAAAAATCCATGATCGGCCGCCTAATGAAAATTCTCAATTTTCAGCTATTTCAAATTTGTCAACAAAATTGCCCCAGGTGTGCAAATTATTACTTTTATCGTCATGTCTAGTGTCAGCACATTGTTTTAGACTAATTTCCTAGTGATCCAGAAATGTTTATATTTTGGGGGAAATCCATGATCGGCCGCCTGTTGAAATTTCTCAATTTTGAGCTATTTCAAATTTGTCAACAAACTTGCCACAGGAGTGCAAATTATTACTTTTATGGTCATGTCTAGTGTCAGCACATTGTTTTAGACTAATTTCCTAGTGATCCAGAAATGTTTATATTTTGGGGGAAATCCATGATCGGCCGCCTGTTGAAATTTCTCAATTTTGAGCTATTTCAAATTTGTCAACAAAATTGTCCCAGGAGTGCAAATTATTACTTTTATGGTCATGTCTAGTGTCAGCAAATTGTTTTAGACTAATTTCCTAGTGATCCAGAAAGTTTTATATTTTGGGAAAAATCCATGATCGGCCGCCTGTTGAAAATTCTCAATTTTGAGCTATTTCAAATTTGTCAACAAAATTGCCCCAGGTGTGCAAATTATTACTTTTATAGTCATGTCTAGTGTCAGCACATTGTTTTAGACTAATTTCCTAGTGATCCAGAAAGTTTTATATTTTGGGAAAAATCCATGATCGGCCGCCTAATGAAAATTCTCAATTTTGAGCTATTTCAAATTTGTCAACAAAATTGCCACAGGAGTGCAAATTATTACTTTTATGGTCATGTCTAGTGTCAGCACATTGTTGTAGACTAATTTCCTAGTGATCCAGAAACTTTTATATTTTGGGAAAAATGCATGACCGGCCGCCTGTTGAAAATTCTAAATTTTGAGCTATTTCAAATTTGTCAACAAAATTGCCCCAGGTGTGCAAATTATTACTTTTATCGTCATGTCTAGTGTCAGCACATTGTTTTAGACTAATTTCCTAGTGATCCAGAAATGTTTATATTTTGGGGGAAATCCATGATCGGCCGCCTGTTGAAATTTCTCAATTTTGAGCTATTTCAAATTTGTCAACAAAATTACCACAGGAGTGCAAATTATTACTTTTATGGTCATGTCTAGTGTCAGCACATTGTTGTAGACTAATTTCCTAGTGATCCAGAAACTTTTATATTTTGGGAAAAATCCATGATCGGCCGCCTGTTGAAATTTCTCAATTTTGAGCTATTTTAAATTTGTCAACAAAATTGTCCTCGGAGTGCAAATTGTTACTTTTACGGTCATGTCTAGTGTCAGCACATTGTTTTAGATTAATTTCCTAGTGATCCAGAAACTTTTATATTTTGGGAAAAATGCATTACCGGCCGCCTGTTGAAATTTCTCAATTTTAAGCTATTTAATATTTGTCAACAAAATTGGCCCAGGTGTGCAAATTATTACTTTTATCGTCATGTCTAGTGTCAGCACATTGTTTTAGACTAATTTCCTAGTGATCCAGAAATGTTTATATTTTGGGGGAAATCCATGATCGGCCGCCTGTTGAAATTTCTCAATTTTGAGCTATTTCAAATTTGTCAACAAAATTGCCACAGGAGTGCAAATTATTACTTTTATGGTCATGTCTAGTGTCAGCACATTGTTGTAGACTAATTTCCTAGTGATCCAGAAACTTTTATATTTTGGGAAAAATGCATTACCGGCCGCCTGTTGAAATTTCTCATTTTTAAGCTATTTCAAATTTGTCAACAAAATTGCCCCAGGAGTGCAAATTGTTACTTTTACGGTCATGTCTAGTGTCAGCACATTGTTTTAGACTAATTTCCTAGTGATCCAGAAATGTTTATATTTTGGGAAAAATCCATGATCGGCCGCCTGTTGAAAATTCTCAATTTTGAGCTATTTCAAATTTGTCAACAAAATTGCCCCAGGTGTGCAAATTATTACTTTTATCGTCATGTCTAGTGTCAGCACATTGTTTTAGACTAATTTCCTAGTGATCCAGAAATGTTTATATTTTGGGGGAAATCCATGATCGGCCGCCTGTTGAAATTTCTCAATTTTGAGCTATTTCAAATTTGTCAACAAAATTGCCCCAGGTGTGCAAATTATTACTTTTATGGTCATGTCTAGTGTCAGCACATTGTTTTAGACTAATTTCCTAGTGATCCAGAAATGTTTATATTTTGGGGGAAATCCATGATCGGCCGCCTGTTGAAATTTCTCAATTTTGAGCTATTTCAAATTTGTCAACAAAATTGCCACAGGAGTGCAAATTATTACTTTTATGGTCATGTCTAGTGTCAGCACATTGTTGTAGACTAATTTCCTAGTGATCCAGAAACTTTTATATTTTGGGAAAAATGCATGACCGGCCGCCTGTTGAAATTTCTCAATTTTGAGCTATTTCAAATTTGTCAACAAAATTGCCCCAGGAGTGCAAATTGTTACTTTTATGGTCATGTCTAGTGTCAGCACATTGTTTTAGACTAATTTCCTAGTGATCCAGAAATGTTTATATTTTGGGAAAAATCCATGATCGGCTGCCTGTTGAAATTTCTCAATTTTGAGCTATTTCAAATTTGTCAACAAAATTACCACAGGAGTGCAAATTATTACTTTTATGGTCATGTCTAGTGTCAGCACATTGTTGTAGACTAATTTCCTATAGATCCAGAAACTTTTATATTTTGGGAAAAATCCATGATCGGCCGCCTGTTGAAAATTCTAAATTTTGAGCTATTTCAAATTTGTCAACAAAATTGCCCCAGGTGTGCAAATTATTACTTTTATCGTCATGTCTAGTGTCAGCACATTGTTTTAGACTAATTTCCTAGTGATCCAGAAATGTTTATATTTTGGGGGAAATCCATGATCGGCCGCCTGTTGAAATTTCTCAATTTTGAGCTATTTCAAATTTGTCAACAAAATTGCCACAGGAGTGCAAATTATTACTTTTATGGTCATGTCTAGTGTCAGCACATTGTTTTAGACTAATTTCCTAGTGATCCAGAAATGTTTATATTTTGGGGGAAATCCATGATCGGCCGCCTGTTGAAATTTCTCAATTTTGAGCTATTTCAAATTTGTCAACAAAATTGTCCCAGGAGTGCAAATTATTACTTTTATGGTCATGTCTAGTGTCAGCACATTGTTTTAGACTAATTTCCTAGTGATCCAGAAAGTTTTATATTTTGGGAAAAATCCATGATCGGCCGCCTGTTGAAAATTCTCAATTTTGAGCTATTTCAAATTTGTCAACAAAATTGCCCCAGGTGTGCAAATTATTACTTTTATAGTCATGTCTAGTGTCAGCACATTGTTTTAGACTAATTTCCTAGTGATCCAGAAAGTTTTATATTTTGGGAAAAATCCATGATCGGCCGCCTGTTGAAAATTCTCAATTTTGAGCTATTTCAAATTTGTCAACAAAATTGCCCCAGGTGTGCAAATTATTACTTTTATCGTCATGTCTAGTGTCAGCACATTGTTTTAGACTAATTTCCTAGTGATCCAGAAATGTTTATATTTTGGGGGAAATCCATGATCGGCCGCCTGTTGAAATTTCTCAATTTTGAGCTATTTCAAATTTGTCAACAAAATTGCCACAGGAGTGCAAATTATTACTTTTATGGTCATGTCTAGTGTCAGCACATTGTTTTAGACTAATTTCCTAGTGATCCAGAAATGTTTATATTTTTGGGGAAATCCATGATCGGCCGCCTGTTGAAATTTCTCAATTTTGAGCTATTTCAAATTTGTCAACAAAATTGCCCCAGGTGTGCAAATTATTACTTTTATAGTCATGTCTAGTGTCAGCACATTGTTTTAGACTAATTTCCTAGTGATCCAGAAAGTTTTATATTTTGGGAAAAATCCATGATCGGCCGCCTAATGAAAATTCTCAATTTTCAGCTATTTCAAATTTGTCAACAAAATTGCCCCAGGTGTGCAAATTATTACTTTTATCGTCATGTCTAGTGTCAGCACATTGTTTTAGACTAATTTCCTAGTGATCCAGAAATGTTTATATTTTGGGGGAAATCCATGATCGGCCGCCTGTTGAAATTTCTCAATTTTGAGCTATTTCAAATTTGTCAACAAAATTGCCACAGGAGTGCAAATTATTACTTTTATGGTCATGTCTAGTGTCAGCACATTGTTTTAGACTAATTTCCTAGTGATCCAGAAATGTTTATATTTTGGGGGAAATCCATGATCGGCCGCCTGTTGAAATTTCTCAATTTTGAGCTATTTCAAATTTGTCAACAAAATTGTCCCAGGAGTGCAAATTATTACTTTTATGGTCATGTCTAGTGTCAGCAAATTGTTTTAGACTAATTTCCTAGTGATCCAGAAAGTTTTATATTTTGGGAAAAATCCATGATCGGCCGCCTGTTGAAAATTCTCAATTTTGAGCTATTTCAAATTTGTCAACAAAATTGCCCCAGGTGTGCAAATTATTACTTTTATAGTCATGTCTAGTGTCAGCACATTGTTTTAGACTAATTTCCTAGTGATCCAGAAAGTTTTATATTTTGGGAAAAATCCATGATCGGCCGCCTAATGAAAATTCTCAATTTTGAGCTATTTCAAATTTGTCAACAAAATTGCCACAGGAGTGCAAATTATTACTTTTATGGTCATGTCTAGTGTCAGCACATTGTTGTAGACTAATTTCCTAGTGATCCAGAAACTTTTATATTTTGGGAAAAATGCATGACCGGCCGCCTGTTGAAAATTCTAAATTTTGAGCTATTTCAAATTTGTCAACAAAATTGCCCCAGGTGTGCAAATTATTACTTTTATCGTCATGTCTAGTGTCAGCACATTGTTTTAGACTAATTTCCTAGTGATCCAGAAATGTTTATATTTTGGGGGAAATCCATGATCGGCCGCCTGTTGAAATTTCTCAATTTTGAGCTATTTCAAATTTGTCAACAAAATTACCACAGGAGTGCAAATTATTACTTTTATGGTCATGTCTAGTGTCAGCACATTGTTGTAGACTAATTTCCTAGTGATCCAGAAACTTTTATATTTTGGGAAAAATCCATGATCGGCCGCCTGTTGAAATTTCTCAATTTTGAGCTATTTTAAATTTGTCAACAAAATTGTCCTCGGAGTGCAAATTGTTACTTTTACGGTCATGTCTAGTGTCAGCACATTGTTTTAGATTAATTTCCTAGTGATCCAGAAACTTTTATATTTTGGGAAAAATGCATTACCGGCCGCCTGTTGAAATTTCTCAATTTTAAGCTATTTAATATTTGTCAACAAAATTGGCCCAGGTGTGCATGCAAATTATTACTTTTATCGTCATGTCTAGTGTCAGCACATTGTTTTAGACTAATTTCCTAGTGATCCAGAAATGTTTATATTTTGGGGGAAATCCATGATCGGCCGCCTGTTGAAATTTCTCAATTTTGAGCTATTTCAAATTTGTCAACAAAATTGCCACAGGAGTGCAAATTATTACTTTTATGGTCATGTCTAGTGTCAGCACATTGTTGTAGACTAATTTCCTAGTGATCCAGAAACTTTTATATTTTGGGAAAAATGCATTACCGGCCGCCTGTTGAAATTTCTCATTTTTAAGCTATTTCAAATTTGTCAACAAAATTGCCCCAGGAGTGCAAATTGTTACTTTTACGGTCATGTCTAGTGTCAGCACATTGTTTTAGACTAATTTCCTAGTGATCCAGAAATGTTTATATTTTGGGAAAAATCCATGATCGGCCGCCTGTTGAAAATTCTCAATTTTGAGCTATTTCAAATTTGTCAACAAAATTGCCCCAGGTGTGCAAATTATTACTTTTATCGTCATGTCTAGTGTCAGCACATTGTTTTAGACTAATTTCCTAGTGATCCAGAAATGTTTATATTTTGGGGGAAATCCATGATCGGCCGCCTGTTGAAATTTCTCAATTTTGAGCTATTTCAAATTTGTCAACAAAATTGCCCCAGGTGTGCAAATTATTACTTTTATGGTCATGTCTAGTGTCAGCACATTGTTTTAGACTAATTTCCTAGTGATCCAGAAATGTTTATATTTTGGGGGAAATCCATGATCGGCCGCCTGTTGAAATTTCTCAATTTTGAGCTATTTCAAATTTGTCAACAAAATTGCCACAGGAGTGCAAATTATTACTTTTATGGTCATGTCTAGTGTCAGCACATTGTTGTAGACTAATTTCCTAGTGATCCAGAAACTTTTATATTTTGGGAAAAATGCATGACCGGCCGCCTGTTGAAATTTCTCAATTTTGAGCTATTTCAAATTTGTCAACAAAATTGCCCCAGGAGTGCAAATTGTTACTTTTATGGTCATGTCTAGTGTCAGCACATTGTTTTAGACTAATTTCCTAGTGATCCAGAAATGTTTATATTTTGGGAAAAATCCATGATCGGCTGCCTGTTGAAATTTCTCAATTTTGAGCTATTTCAAATTTGTCAACAAAATTACCACAGGAGTGCAAATTATTACTTTTATGGTCATGTCTAGTGTCAGCACATTGTTGTAGACTAATTTCCTATAGATCCAGAAACTTTTATATTTTGGGAAAAATCCATGATCGGCCGCCTGTTGAAAATTCTAAATTTTGAGCTATTTCAAATTTGTCAACAAAATTGCCCCAGGTGTGCAAATTATTACTTTTATCGTCATGTCTAGTGTCAGCACATTGTTTTAGACTAATTTCCTAGTGATCCAGAAATGTTTATATTTTGGGGGAAATCCATGATCGGCCGCCTGTTGAAATTTCTCAATTTTGAGCTATTTCAAATTTGTCAACAAAATTGCCACAGGAGTGCAAATTATTACTTTTATGGTCATGTCTAGTGTCAGCACATTGTTTTAGACTAATTTCCTAGTGATCCAGAAATGTTTATATTTTGGGGGAAATCCATGATCGGCCGCCTGTTGAAATTTCTCAATTTTGAGCTATTTCAAATTTGTCAACAAAATTGTCCCAGGAGTGCAAATTATTACTTTTATGGTCATGTCTAGTGTCAGCACATTGTTTTAGACTAATTTCCTAGTGATCCAGAAAGTTTTATATTTTGGGAAAAATCCATGATCGGCCGCCTGTTGAAAATTCTCAATTTTGAGCTATTTCAAATTTGTCAACAAAATTGCCCCAGGTGTGCAAATTATTACTTTTATAGTCATGTCTAGTGTCAGCACATTGTTTTAGACTAATTTCCTAGTGATCCAGAAAGTTTTATATTTTGGGAAAAATCCATGATCGGCCGCCTAATGAAAATTCTCAATTTTGAGCTATTTCAAATTTGTCAACAAAATTGCCCCAGGTGTGCAAATTATTACTTTTATCGTCATGTCTAGTGTCAGCACATTGTTTTAGACTAATTTCCTAGTGATCCAGAAATGTTTATATTTTGGGGGAAATCCATGATCGGCCGCCTGTTGAAATTTCTCAATTTTGAGCTATTTCAAATTTGTCAACAAAATTGCCACAGGAGTGCAAATTATTACTTTTATGGTCATGTCTAGTGTCAGCACATTGTTTTAGACTAATTTCCTAGTGATCCAGAAATGTTTATATTTTGGGGGAAATCCATGATCGGCCGCCTGTTGAAATTTCTCAATTTTGAGCTATTTCAAATTTGTCAACAAAATTGTCCCAGGAGTGCAAATTATTACTTTTATGGTCATGTCTAGTGTCAGCACATTGTTTTAGACTAATTTCCTAGTGATCCAGAAAGTTTTATATTTTGGGAAAAATCCATGATCGGCCGCCTGTTGAAAATTCTCAATTTTGAGCTATTTCAAATTTGTCAACAAAATTGCCCCAGGTGTGCAAATTATTACTTTTATAGTCATGTCTAGTGTCAGCACATTGTTTTAGACTAATTTCCTAGTGATCCAGAAAGTTTTATATTTTGGGAAAAATCCATGATCGGCCGCCTAATGAAAATTCTCAATTTTGAGCTATTTCAAATTTGTCAACAAAATTGCCACAGGAGTGCAAATTATTACTTTTATGGTCATGTCTAGTGTCAGCACATTGTTGTAGACTAATTTCCTAGTGATCCAGAAACTTTTATATTTTGGGAAAAATGCATGACCGGCCGCCTGTTGAAAATTCTAAATTTTGAGCTATTTCAAATTTGTCAACAAAATTGCCCCAGGTGTGCAAATTATTACTTTTATCGTCATGTCTAGTGTCAGCACATTGTTTTAGACTAATTTCCTAGTGATCCAGAAATGTTTATATTTTGGGGGAAATCCATGATCGGCCGCCTGTTGAAATTTCTCAATTTTGAGCTATTTCAAATTTGTCAACAAAATTACCACAGGAGTGCAAATTATTACTTTTATGGTCATGTCTAGTGTCAGCACATTGTTGTAGACTAATTTCCTAGTGATCCAGAAACTTTTATATTTTGGGAAAAATCCATGATCGGCCGCCTGTTGAAATTTCTCAATTTTGAGCTATTTTAAATTTGTCAACAAAATTGTCCTCGGAGTGCAAATTGTTACTTTTACGGTCATGTCTAGTGTCAGCACATTGTTTTAGATTAATTTCCTAGTGATCCAGAAACTTTTATATTTTGGGAAAAATGCATTACCGGCCGCCTGTTGAAATTTCTCAATTTTAAGCTATTTAATATTTGTCAACAAAATTGGCCCAGGTGTGCAAATTATTACTTTTATCGTCATGTCTAGTGTCAGCACATTGTTTTAGACTAATTTCCTAGTGATCCAGAAATGTTTATATTTTGGGGGAAATCCATGATCGGCCGCCTGTTGAAATTTCTCAATTTTGAGCTATTTCAAATTTGTCAACAAAATTGCCACAGGAGTGCAAATTATTACTTTTATGGTCATGTCTAGTGTCAGCACATTGTTGTAGACTAATTTCCTAGTGATCCAGAAACTTTTATATTTTGGGAAAAATGCATTACCGGCCGCCTGTTGAAATTTCTCATTTTTAAGCTATTTCAAATTTGTCAACAAAATTGCCCCAGGAGTGCAAATTGTTACTTTTACGGTCATGTCTAGTGTCAGCACATTGTTTTAGACTAATTTCCTAGTGATCCAGAAATGTTTATATTTTGGGAAAAATCCATGATCGGCCGCCTGTTGAAAATTCTCAATTTTGAGCTATTTCAAATTTGTCAACAAAATTGCCCCAGGTGTGCAAATTATTACTTTTATCGTCATGTCTAGTGTCAGCACATTGTTTTAGACTAATTTCCTAGTGATCCAGAAATGTTTATATTTTGGGGGAAATCCATGATCGGCCGCCTGTTGAAATTTCTCAATTTTGAGCTATTTCAAATTTGTCAACAAAATTGCCCCAGGTGTGCAAATTATTACTTTTATGGTCATGTCTAGTGTCAGCACATTGTTTTAGACTAATTTCCTAGTGATCCAGAAATGTTTATATTTTGGGGGAAATCCATGATCGGCCGCCTGTTGAAATTTCTCAATTTTGAGCTATTTCAAATTTGTCAACAAAATTGCCACAGGAGTGCAAATTATTACTTTTATGGTCATGTCTAGTGTCAGCACATTGTTGTAGACTAATTTCCTAGTGATCCAGAAACTTTTATATTTTGGGAAAAATGCATGACCGGCCGCCTGTTGAAATTTCTCAATTTTGAGCTATTTCAAATTTGTCAACAAAATTGCCCCAGGAGTGCAAATTGTTACTTTTATGGTCATGTCTAGTGTCAGCACATTGTTTTAGACTAATTTCCTAGTGATCCAGAAATGTTTATATTTTGGGAAAAATCCATGATCGGCTGCCTGTTGAAATTTCTCAATTTTGAGCTATTTCAAATTTGTCAACAAAATTACCACAGGAGTGCAAATTATTACTTTTATGGTCATGTCTAGTGTCAGCACATTGTTGTAGACTAATTTCCTATAGATCCAGAAACTTTTATATTTTGGGAAAAATCCATGATCGGCCGCCTGTTGAAAATTCTAAATTTTGAGCTATTTCAAATTTGTCAACAAAATTGCCCCAGGTGTGCAAATTATTACTTTTATCGTCATGTCTAGTGTCAGCACATTGTTTTAGACTAATTTCCTAGTGATCCAGAAATGTTTATATTTTGGGGGAAATCCATGATCGGCCGCCTGTTGAAATTTCTCAATTTTGAGCTATTTCAAATTTGTCAACAAAATTGCCACAGGAGTGCAAATTATTACTTTTATGGTCATGTCTAGTGTCAGCACATTGTTTTAGACTAATTTCCTAGTGATCCAGAAATGTTTATATTTTGGGGGAAATCCATGATCGGCCGCCTGTTGAAATTTCTCAATTTTGAGCTATTTCAAATTTGTCAACAAAATTGTCCCAGGAGTGCAAATTATTACTTTTATGGTCATGTCTAGTGTCAGCACATTGTTTTAGACTAATTTCCTAGTGATCCAGAAAGTTTTATATTTTGGGAAAAATCCATGATCGGCCGCCTGTTGAAAATTCTCAATTTTGAGCTATTTCAAATTTGTCAACAAAATTGCCCCAGGTGTGCAAATTATTACTTTTATAGTCATGTCTAGTGTCAGCACATTGTTTTAGACTAATTTCCTAGTGATCCAGAAAGTTTTATATTTTGGGAAAAATCCATGATCGGCCGCCTGTTGAAAATTCTCAATTTTGAGCTATTTCAAATTTGTCAACAAAATTGCCCCAGGTGTGCAAATTATTACTTTTATCGTCATGTCTAGTGTCAGCACATTGTTTTAGACTAATTTCCTAGTGATCCAGAAATGTTTATATTTTGGGGGAAATCCATGATCGGCCGCCTGTTGAAATTTCTCAATTTTGAGCTATTTCAAATTTGTCAACAAAATTGCCACAGGAGTGCAAATTATTACTTTTATGGTCATGTCTAGTGTCAGCACATTGTTTTAGACTAATTTCCTAGTGATCCAGAAATGTTTATATTTTTGGGGAAATCCATGATCGGCCGCCTGTTGAAATTTCTCAATTTTGAGCTATTTCAAATTTGTCAACAAAATTGCCCCAGGTGTGCAAATTATTACTTTTATAGTCATGTCTAGTGTCAGCACATTGTTTTAGACTAATTTCCTAGTGATCCAGAAAGTTTTATATTTTGGGAAAAATCCATGATCGGCCGCCTAATGAAAATTCTCAATTTTCAGCTATTTCAAATTTGTCAACAAAATTGCCCCAGGTGTGCAAATTATTACTTTTATCGTCATGTCTAGTGTCAGCACATTGTTTTAGACTAATTTCCTAGTGATCCAGAAATGTTTATATTTTGGGGGAAATCCATGATCGGCCGCCTGTTGAAATTTCTCAATTTTGAGCTATTTCAAATTTGTCAACAAAATTGCCACAGGAGTGCAAATTATTACTTTTATGGTCATGTCTAGTGTCAGCACATTGTTTTAGACTAATTTCCTAGTGATCCAGAAATGTTTATATTTTGGGGGAAATCCATGATCGGCCGCCTGTTGAAATTTCTCAATTTTGAGCTATTTCAAATTTGTCAACAAAATTGTCCCAGGAGTGCAAATTATTACTTTTATGGTCATGTCTAGTGTCAGCAAATTGTTTTAGACTAATTTCCTAGTGATCCAGAAAGTTTTATATTTTGGGAAAAATCCATGATCGGCCGCCTGTTGAAAATTCTCAATTTTGAGCTATTTCAAATTTGTCAACAAAATTGCCCCAGGTGTGCAAATTATTACTTTTATAGTCATGTCTAGTGTCAGCACATTGTTTTAGACTAATTTCCTAGTGATCCAGAAAGTTTTATATTTTGGGAAAAATCCATGATCGGCCGCCTAATGAAAATTCTCAATTTTGAGCTATTTCAAATTTGTCAACAAAATTGCCACAGGAGTGCAAATTATTACTTTTATGGTCATGTCTAGTGTCAGCACATTGTTGTAGACTAATTTCCTAGTGATCCAGAAACTTTTATATTTTGGGAAAAATGCATGACCGGCCGCCTGTTGAAAATTCTAAATTTTGAGCTATTTCAAATTTGTCAACAAAATTGCCCCAGGTGTGCAAATTATTACTTTTATCGTCATGTCTAGTGTCAGCACATTGTTTTAGACTAATTTCCTAGTGATCCAGAAATGTTTATATTTTGGGGGAAATCCATGATCGGCCGCCTGTTGAAATTTCTCAATTTTGAGCTATTTCAAATTTGTCAACAAAATTACCACAGGAGTGCAAATTATTACTTTTATGGTCATGTCTAGTGTCAGCACATTGTTGTAGACTAATTTCCTAGTGATCCAGAAACTTTTATATTTTGGGAAAAATCCATGATCGGCCGCCTGTTGAAATTTCTCAATTTTGAGCTATTTTAAATTTGTCAACAAAATTGTCCTCGGAGTGCAAATTGTTACTTTTACGGTCATGTCTAGTGTCAGCACATTGTTTTAGATTAATTTCCTAGTGATCCAGAAACTTTTATATTTTGGGAAAAATGCATTACCGGCCGCCTGTTGAAATTTCTCAATTTTAAGCTATTTAATATTTGTCAACAAAATTGGCCCAGGTGTGCAAATTATTACTTTTATCGTCATGTCTAGTGTCAGCACATTGTTTTAGACTAATTTCCTAGTGATCCAGAAATGTTTATATTTTGGGGGAAATCCATGATCGGCCGCCTGTTGAAATTTCTCAATTTTGAGCTATTTCAAATTTGTCAACAAAATTGCCACAGGAGTGCAAATTATTACTTTTATGGTCATGTCTAGTGTCAGCACATTGTTGTAGACTAATTTCCTAGTGATCCAGAAACTTTTATATTTTGGGAAAAATGCATTACCGGCCGCCTGTTGAAATTTCTCATTTTTAAGCTATTTCAAATTTGTCAACAAAATTGCCCCAGGAGTGCAAATTGTTACTTTTACGGTCATGTCTAGTGTCAGCACATTGTTTTAGACTAATTTCCTAGTGATCCAGAAATGTTTATATTTTGGGAAAAATCCATGATCGGCCGCCTGTTGAAAATTCTCAATTTTGAGCTATTTCAAATTTGTCAACAAAATTGCCCCAGGTGTGCAAATTATTACTTTTATCGTCATGTCTAGTGTCAGCACATTGTTTTAGACTAATTTCCTAGTGATCCAGAAATGTTTATATTTTGGGGGAAATCCATGATCGGCCGCCTGTTGAAATTTCTCAATTTTGAGCTATTTCAAATTTGTCAACAAAATTGCCCCAGGTGTGCAAATTATTACTTTTATGGTCATGTCTAGTGTCAGCACATTGTTTTAGACTAATTTCCTAGTGATCCAGAAATGTTTATATTTTGGGGGAAATCCATGATCGGCCGCCTGTTGAAATTTCTCAATTTTGAGCTATTTCAAATTTGTCAACAAAATTGCCACAGGAGTGCAAATTATTACTTTTATGGTCATGTCTAGTGTCAGCACATTGTTGTAGACTAATTTCCTAGTGATCCAGAAACTTTTATATTTTGGGAAAAATGCATGACCGGCCGCCTGTTGAAATTTCTCAATTTTGAGCTATTTCAAATTTGTCAACAAAATTGCCCCAGGAGTGCAAATTGTTACTTTTATGGTCATGTCTAGTGTCAGCACATTGTTTTAGACTAATTTCCTAGTGATCCAGAAATGTTTATATTTTGGGAAAAATCCATGATCGGCTGCCTGTTGAAATTTCTCAATTTTGAGCTATTTCAAATTTGTCAACAAAATTACCACAGGAGTGCAAATTATTACTTTTATGGTCATGTCTAGTGTCAGCACATTGTTGTAGACTAATTTCCTATAGATCCAGAAACTTTTATATTTTGGGAAAAATCCATGATCGGCCGTCTGTTGAAAATTCTAAATTTTGAGCTATTTCAAATTTGTCAACAAAATTGCCCCAGGTGTGCAAATTATTACTTTTATCGTCATGTCTAGTGTCAGCACATTGTTTTAGACTAATTTCCTAGTGATCCAGAAATGTTTATATTTTGGGGGAAATCCATGATCGGCCGCCTGTTGAAATTTCTCAATTTTGAGCTATTTCAAATTTGTCAACAAAATTGCCACAGGAGTGCAAATTATTACTTTTATGGTCATGTCTAGTGTCAGCACATTGTTTTAGACTAATTTCCTAGTGATCCAGAAATGTTTATATTTTGGGGGAAATCCATGATCGGCCGCCTGTTGAAATTTCTCAATTTTGAGCTATTTCAAATTTGTCAACAAAATTGTCCCAGGAGTGCAAATTATTACTTTTATGGTCATGTCTAGTGTCAGCACATTGTTTTAGACTAATTTCCTAGTGATCCAGAAAGTTTTATATTTTGGGAAAAATCCATGATCGGCCGCCTGTTGAAAATTCTCAATTTTGAGCTATTTCAAATTTGTCAACAAAATTGCCCCAGGTGTGCAAATTATTACTTTTATAGTCATGTCTAGTGTCAGCACATTGTTTTAGACTAATTTCCTAGTGATCCAGAAAGTTTTATATTTTGGGAAAAATCCATGATCGGCCGCCTAATGAAAATTCTCAATTTTGAGCTATTTCAAATTTGTCAACAAAATTGCCCCAGGTGTGCAAATTATTACTTTTATCGTCATGTCTAGTGTCAGCACATTGTTTTAGACTAATTTCCTAGTGATCCAGAAATGTTTATATTTTGGGGGAAATCCATGATCGGCCGCCTGTTGAAATTTCTCAATTTTGAGCTATTTCAAATTTGTCAACAAAATTGCCACAGGAGTGCAAATTATTACTTTTATGGTCATGTCTAGTGTCAGCACATTGTTTTAGACTAATTTCCTAGTGATCCAGAAATGTTTATATTTTGGGGGAAATCCATGATCGGCCGCCTGTTGAAATTTCTCAATTTTGAGCTATTTCAAATTTGTCAACAAAATTGTCCCAGGAGTGCAAATTATTACTTTTATGGTCATGTCTAGTGTCAGCACATTGTTTTAGACTAATTTCCTAGTGATCCAGAAAGTTTTATATTTTGGGAAAAATCCATGATCGGCCGCCTGTTGAAAATTCTCAATTTTGAGCTATTTCAAATTTGTCAACAAAATTGCCCCAGGTGTGCAAATTATTACTTTTATAGTCATGTCTAGTGTCAGCACATTGTTGTAGACTAATTTCCTAGTGATCCAGAAACTTTTATATTTTGGAAAAAATGCATTACCGGCCGCCTGTTGAAATTTCTCATTTTTAAGCTATTTCAAATTTGTCAACAAAATTGCCCCAGGAGTGCAAATTGTTACTTTTACGGTCATGTCTAGTGTCAGCACATTGTTTTAGACTAATTTCCTAGTGATCCAGAAATGTTTATATTTTGGGAAAAATCCATGATCGGCCGCCTGTTGAAAATTCTCAATTTTGAGCTATTTCAAATTTGTCAACAAAATTGCCCCAGGTGTGCAAATTATTACTTTTATCGTCATGTCTAGTGTCAGCACATTGTTTTAGACTAATTTCCTAGTGATCCAGAAATGTTTATATTTTGGGGGAAATCCATGATCGGCCGCCTGTTGAAATTTCTCAATTTTGAGCTATTTCAAATTTGTCAACAAAATTGCCCCAGGTGTGCAAATTATTACTTTTATGGTCATGTCTAGTGTCAGCACATTGTTTTAGACTAATTTCCTAGTGATCCAGAAATGTTTATATTTTGGGGGAAATCCATGATCGGCCGCCTGTTGAAATTTCTCAATTTTGAGCTATTTCAAATTTGTCAACAAAATTGCCACAGGAGTGCAAATTATTACTTTTATGGTCATGTCTAGTGTCAGCACATTGTTGTAGACTAATTTCCTAGTGATCCAGAAACTTTTATATTTTGGGAAAAATGCATGACCGGCCGCCTGTTGAAATTTCTCAATTTTGAGCTATTTCAAATTTGTCAACAAAATTGCCCCAGGAGTGCAAATTGTTACTTTTATGGTCATGTCTAGTGTCAGCACATTGTTTTAGACTAATTTCCTAGTGATCCAGAAATGTTTATATTTTGGGAAAAATCCATGATCGGCTGCCTGTTGAAATTTCTCAATTTTGAGCTATTTCAAATTTGTCAACAAAATTACCACAGGAGTGCAAATTATTACTTTTATGGTCATGTCTAGTGTCAGCACATTGTTGTAGACTAATTTCCTATAGATCCAGAAACTTTTATATTTTGGGAAAAATCCATGATCGGCCGCCTGTTGAAAATTCTAAATTTTGAGCTATTTCAAATTTGTCAACAAAATTGCCCCAGGTGTGCAAATTATTACTTTTATCGTCATGTCTAGTGTCAGCACATTGTTTTAGACTAATTTCCTAGTGATCCAGAAATGTTTATATTTTGGGGGAAATCCATGATCGGCCGCCTGTTGAAATTTCTCAATTTTGAGCTATTTCAAATTTGTCAACAAAATTGCCACAGGAGTGCAAATTATTACTTTTATGGTCATGTCTAGTGTCAGCACATTGTTTTAGACTAATTTCCTAGTGATCCAGAAATGTTTATATTTTGGGGGAAATCCATGATCGGCCGCCTGTTGAAATTTCTCAATTTTGAGCTATTTCAAATTTGTCAACAAAATTGTCCCAGGAGTGCAAATTATTACTTTTATGGTCATGTCTAGTGTCAGCACATTGTTTTAGACTAATTTCCTAGTGATCCAGAAAGTTTTATATTTTGGGAAAAATCCATGATCGGCCGCCTGTTGAAAATTCTCAATTTTGAGCTATTTCAAATTTGTCAACAAAATTGCCCCAGGTGTGCAAATTATTACTTTTATAGTCATGTCTAGTGTCAGCACATTGTTTTAGACTAATTTCCTAGTGATCCAGAAAGTTTTATATTTTGGGAAAAATCCATGATCGGCCGCCTGTTGAAAATTCTCAATTTTGAGCTATTTCAAATTTGTCAACAAAATTGCCCCAGGTGTGCAAATTATTACTTTTATCGTCATGTCTAGTGTCAGCACATTGTTTTAGACTAATTTCCTAGTGATCCAGAAATGTTTATATTTTGGGGGAAATCCATGATCGGCCGCCTGTTGAAATTTCTCAATTTTGAGCTATTTCAAATTTGTCAACAAAATTGCCACAGGAGTGCAAATTATTACTTTTATGGTCATGTCTAGTGTCAGCACATTGTTTTAGACTAATTTCCTAGTGATCCAGAAATGTTTATATTTTTGGGGAAATCCATGATCGGCCGCCTGTTGAAATTTCTCAATTTTGAGCTATTTCAAATTTGTCAACAAAATTGCCCCAGGTGTGCAAATTATTACTTTTATAGTCATGTCTAGTGTCAGCACATTGTTTTAGACTAATTTCCTAGTGATCCAGAAAGTTTTATATTTTGGGAAAAATCCATGATCGGCCGCCTAATGAAAATTCTCAATTTTCAGCTATTTCAAATTTGTCAACAAAATTGCCCCAGGTGTGCAAATTATTACTTTTATCGTCATGTCTAGTGTCAGCACATTGTTTTAGACTAATTTCCTAGTGATCCAGAAATGTTTATATTTTGGGGGAAATCCATGATCGGCCGCCTGTTGAAATTTCTCAATTTTGAGCTATTTCAAATTTGTCAACAAAATTGCCACAGGAGTGCAAATTATTACTTTTATGGTCATGTCTAGTGTCAGCACATTGTTTTAGACTAATTTCCTAGTGATCCAGAAATGTTTATATTTTGGGGGAAATCCATGATCGGCCGCCTGTTGAAATTTCTCAATTTTGAGCTATTTCAAATTTGTCAACAAAATTGTCCCAGGAGTGCAAATTATTACTTTTATGGTCATGTCTAGTGTCAGCAAATTGTTTTAGACTAATTTCCTAGTGATCCAGAAAGTTTTATATTTTGGGAAAAATCCATGATCGGCCGCCTGTTGAAAATTCTCAATTTTGAGCTATTTCAAATTTGTCAACAAAATTGCCCCAGGTGTGCAAATTATTACTTTTATAGTCATGTCTAGTGTCAGCACATTGTTTTAGACTAATTTCCTAGTGATCCAGAAAGTTTTATATTTTGGGAAAAATCCATGATCGGCCGCCTAATGAAAATTCTCAATTTTGAGCTATTTCAAATTTGTCAACAAAATTGCCACAGGAGTGCAAATTATTACTTTTATGGTCATGTCTAGTGTCAGCACATTGTTGTAGACTAATTTCCTAGTGATCCAGAAACTTTTATATTTTGGGAAAAATGCATGACCGACCGCCTGTTGAAAATTCTAAATTTTGAGCTATTTCAAATTTGTCAACAAAATTGCCCCAGGTGTGCAAATTATTACTTTTATCGTCATGTCTAGTGTCAGCACATTGTTTTAGACTAATTTCCTAGTGATCCAGAAATGTTTATATTTTGGGGGAAATCCATGATCGGCCGCCTGTTGAAATTTCTCAATTTTGAGCTATTTCAAATTTGTCAACAAAATTACCACAGGAGTGCAAATTATTACTTTTATGGTCATGTCTAGTGTCAGCACATTGTTGTAGACTAATTTCCTAGTGATCCAGAAACTTTTATATTTTGGGAAAAATCCATGATCGGCCGCCTGTTGAAATTTCTCAATTTTGAGCTATTTTAAATTTGTCAACAAAATTGTCCTCGGAGTGCAAATTGTTACTTTTACGGTCATGTCTAGTGTCAGCACATTGTTTTAGATTAATTTCCTAGTGATCCAGAAACTTTTATATTTTGGGAAAAATGCATTACCGGCCGCCTGTTGAAATTTCTCAATTTTAAGCTATTTAATATTTGTCAACAAAATTGGCCCAGGTGTGCAAATTATTACTTTTATCGTCATGTCTAGTGTCAGCACATTGTTTTAGACTAATTTCCTAGTGATCCAGAAATGTTTATATTTTGGGGGAAATCCATGATCGGCCGCCTGTTGAAATTTCTCAATTTTGAGCTATTTCAAATTTGTCAACAAAATTGCCACAGGAGTGCAAATTATTACTTTTATGGTCATGTCTAGTGTCAGCACATTGTTGTAGACTAATTTCCTAGTGATCCAGAAACTTTTATATTTTGGGAAAAATGCATTACCGGCCGCCTGTTGAAATTTCTCATTTTTAAGCTATTTCAAATTTGTCAACAAAATTGCCCCAGGAGTGCAAATTGTTACTTTTACGGTCATGTCTAGTGTCAGCACATTGTTTTAGACTAATTTCCTAGTGATCCAGAAATGTTTATATTTTGGGAAAAATCCATGATCGGCCGCCTGTTGAAAATTCTCAATTTTGAGCTATTTCAAATTTGTCAACAAAATTGCCCCAGGTGTGCAAATTATTACTTTTATCGTCATGTCTAGTGTCAGCACATTGTTTTAGACTAATTTCCTAGTGATCCAGAAATGTTTATATTTTGGGGGAAATCCATGATCGGCCGCCTGTTGAAATTTCTCAATTTTGAGCTATTTCAAATTTGTCAACAAAATTGCCCCAGGTGTGCAAATTATTACTTTTATGGTCATGTCTAGTGTCAGCACATTGTTTTAGACTAATTTCCTAGTGATCCAGAAATGTTTATATTTTGGGGGAAATCCATGATCGGCCGCCTGTTGAAATTTCTCAATTTTGAGCTATTTCAAATTTGTCAACAAAATTGCCACAGGAGTGCAAATTATTACTTTTATGGTCATGTCTAGTGTCAGCACATTGTTGTAGACTAATTTCCTAGTGATCCAGAAACTTTTATATTTTGGGAAAAATGCATGACCGGCCGCCTGTTGAAATTTCTCAATTTTGAGCTATTTCAAATTTGTCAACAAAATTGCCCCAGGAGTGCAAATTGTTACTTTTATGGTCATGTCTAGTGTCAGCACATTGTTTTAGACTAATTTCCTAGTGATCCAGAAATGTTTATATTTTGGGAAAAATCCATGATCGGCTGCCTGTTGAAATTTCTCAATTTTGAGCTATTTCAAATTTGTCAACAAAATTACCACAGGAGTGCAAATTATTACTTTTATGGTCATGTCTAGTGTCAGCACATTGTTGTAGACTAATTTCCTATAGATCCAGAAACTTTTATATTTTGGGAAAAATCCATGATCGGCCGTCTGTTGAAAATTCTAAATTTTGAGCTATTTCAAATTTGTCAACAAAATTGCCCCAGGTGTGCAAATTATTACTTTTATCGTCATGTCTAGTGTCAGCACATTGTTTTAGACTAATTTCCTAGTGATCCAGAAATGTTTATATTTTGGGGGAAATCCATGATCGGCCGCCTGTTGAAATTTCTCAATTTTGAGCTATTTCAAATTTGTCAACAAAATTGCCACAGGAGTGCAAATTATTACTTTTATGGTCATGTCTAGTGTCAGCACATTGTTTTAGACTAATTTCCTAGTGATCCAGAAATGTTTATATTTTGGGGGAAATCCATGATCGGCCGCCTGTTGAAATTTCTCAATTTTGAGCTATTTCAAATTTGTCAACAAAATTGTCCCAGGAGTGCAAATTATTACTTTTATGGTCATGTCTAGTGTCAGCACATTGTTTTAGACTAATTTCCTAGTGATCCAGAAAGTTTTATATTTTGGGAAAAATCCATGATCGGCCGCCTGTTGAAAATTCTCAATTTTGAGCTATTTCAAATTTGTCAACAAAATTGCCCCAGGTGTGCAAATTATTACTTTTATAGTCATGTCTAGTGTCAGCACATTGTTTTAGACTAATTTCCTAGTGATCCAGAAAGTTTTATATTTTGGGAAAAATCCATGATCGGCCGCCTAATGAAAATTCTCAATTTTGAGCTATTTCAAATTTGTCAACAAAATTGCCCCAGGTGTGCAAATTATTACTTTTATCGTCATGTCTAGTGTCAGCACATTGTTTTAGACTAATTTCCTAGTGATCCAGAAATGTTTATATTTTGGGGGAAATCCATGATCGGCCGCCTGTTGAAATTTCTCAATTTTGAGCTATTTCAAATTTGTCAACAAAATTGCCACAGGAGTGCAAATTATTACTTTTATGGTCATGTCTAGTGTCAGCACATTGTTTTAGACTAATTTCCTAGTGATCCAGAAATGTTTATATTTTGGGGGAAATCCATGATCGGCCGCCTGTTGAAATTTCTCAATTTTGAGCTATTTCAAATTTGTCAACAAAATTGTCCCAGGAGTGCAAATTATTACTTTTATGGTCATGTCTAGTGTCAGCACATTGTTTTAGACTAATTTCCTAGTGATCCAGAAAGTTTTATATTTTGGGAAAAATCCATGATCGGCCGCCTGTTGAAAATTCTCAATTTTGAGCTATTTCAAATTTGTCAACAAAATTGCCCCAGGTGTGCAAATTATTACTTTTATAGTCATGTCTAGTGTCAGCACATTGTTTTAGACTAATTTCCTAGTGATCCAGAAAGTTTTATATTTTGGGAAAAATCCATGATCGGCCGCCTAATGAAAATTCTCAATTTTGAGCTATTTCAAATTTGTCAACAAAATTGCCACAGGAGTGCAAATTATTACTTTTATGGTCATGTCTAGTGTCAGCACATTGTTGTAGACTAATTTCCTAGTGATCCAGAAACTTTTATATTTTGGGAAAAATGCATGACCGGCCGCCTGTTGAAAATTCTAAATTTTGAGCTATTTCAAATTTGTCAACAAAATTGCCCCAGGTGTGCAAATTATTACTTTTATCGTCATGTCTAGTGTCAGCACATTGTTTTAGACTAATTTCCTAGTGATCCAGAAATGTTTATATTTTGGGGGAAATCCATGATCGGCCGCCTGTTGAAATTTCTCAATTTTGAGCTATTTCAAATTTGTCAACAAAATTACCACAGGAGTGCAAATTATTACTTTTATGGTCATGTCTAGTGTCAGCACATTGTTGTAGACTAATTTCCTAGTGATCCAGAAACTTTTATATTTTGGGAAAAATCCATGATCGGCCGCCTGTTGAAATTTCTCAATTTTGAGCTATTTTAAATTTGTCAACAAAATTGTCCTCGGAGTGCAAATTGTTACTTTTACGGTCATGTCTAGTGTCAGCACATTGTTTTAGATTAATTTCCTAGTGATCCAGAAACTTTTATATTTTGGGAAAAATGCATTACCGGCCGCCTGTTGAAATTTCTCAATTTTAAGCTATTTAATATTTGTCAACAAAATTGGCCCAGGTGTGCAAATTATTACTTTTATCGTCATGTCTAGTGTCAGCACATTGTTTTAGACTAATTTCCTAGTGATCCAGAAATGTTTATATTTTGGGGGAAATCCATGATCGGCCGCCTGTTGAAATTTCTCAATTTTGAGCTATTTCAAATTTGTCAACAAAATTGCCACAGGAGTGCAAATTATTACTTTTATGGTCATGTCTAGTGTCAGCACATTGTTGTAGACTAATTTCCTAGTGATCCAGAAACTTTTATATTTTGGGAAAAATGCATTACCGGCCGCCTGTTGAAATTTCTCATTTTTAAGCTATTTCAAATTTGTCAACAAAATTGCCCCAGGAGTGCAAATTGTTACTTTTACGGTCATGTCTAGTGTCAGCACATTGTTTTAGACTAATTTCCTAGTGATCCAGAAATGTTTATATTTTGGGAAAAATCCATGATCGGCCGCCTGTTGAAAATTCTCAATTTTGAGCTATTTCAAATTTGTCAACAAAATTGCCCCAGGTGTGCAAATTATTACTTTTATGGTCATGTCTAGTGTCAGCACATTGTTTTAGACTAATTTCCTAGTGATCCAGAAATGTTTATATTTTGGGGGAAATCCATGATCGGCCGCCTGTTGAAATTTCTCAATTTTGAGCTATTTCAAATTTGTCAACAAAATTGCCCCAGGTGTGCAAATTATTACTTTTATGGTCATGTCTAGTGTCAGCACATTGTTTTAGACTAATTTCCTAGTGATCCAGAAATGTTTATATTTTGGGGGAAATCCATGATCGGCCGCCTGTTGAAATTTCTCAATTTTGAGCTATTTCAAATTTGTCAACAAAATTGCCACAGGAGTGCAAATTATTACTTTTATGGTCATGTCTAGTGTCAGCACATTGTTGTAGACTAATTTCCTAGTGATCCAGAAACTTTTATATTTTGGGAAAAATGCATGACCGGCCGCCTGTTGAAATTTCTCAATTTTGAGCTATTTCAAATTTGTCAACAAAATTGCCCCAGGAGTGCAAATTGTTACTTTTATGGTCATGTCTAGTGTCAGCACATTGTTTTAGACTAATTTCCTAGTGATCCAGAAATGTTTATATTTTGGGAAAAATCCATGATCGGCTGCCTGTTGAAATTTCTCAATTTTGAGCTATTTCAAATTTGTCAACAAAATTACCACAGGAGTGCAAATTATTACTTTTATGGTCATGTCTAGTGTCAGCACATTGTTGTAGACTAATTTCCTATAGATCCAGAAACTTTTATATTTTGGGAAAAATCCATGATCGGCCGCCTGTTGAAAATTCTAAATTTTGAGCTATTTCAAATTTGTCAACAAAATTGCCCCAGGTGTGCAAATTATTACTTTTATCGTCATGTCTAGTGTCAGCACATTGTTTTAGACTAATTTCCTAGTGATCCAGAAATGTTTATATTTTGGGGGAAATCCATGATCGGCCGCCTGTTGAAATTTCTCAATTTTGAGCTATTTCAAATTTGTCAACAAAATTGCCACAGGAGTGCAAATTATTACTTTTATGGTCATGTCTAGTGTCAGCACATTGTTTTAGACTAATTTCCTAGTGATCCAGAAATGTTTATATTTTGGGGGAAATCCATGATCGGCCGCCTGTTGAAATTTCTCAATTTTGAGCTATTTCAAATTTGTCAACAAAATTGTCCCAGGAGTGCAAATTATTACTTTTATGGTCATGTCTAGTGTCAGCACATTGTTTTAGACTAATTTCCTAGTGATCCAGAAAGTTTTATATTTTGGGAAAAATCCATGATCGGCCGCCTGTTGAAAATTCTCAATTTTGAGCTATTTCAAATTTGTCAACAAAATTGCCCCAGGTGTGCAAATTATTACTTTTATAGTCATGTCTAGTGTCAGCACATTGTTTTAGACTAATTTCCTAGTGATCCAGAAAGTTTTATATTTTGGGAAAAATCCATGATCGGCCGCCTAATGAAAATTCTCAATTTTGAGCTATTTCAAATTTGTCAACAAAATTGCCCCAGGTGTGCAAATTATTACTTTTATCGTCATGTCTAGTGTCAGCACATTGTTTTAGACTAATTTCCTAGTGATCCAGAAATGTTTATATTTTGGGGGAAATCCATGATCGGCCGCCTGTTGAAATTTCTCAATTTTGAGCTATTTCAAATTTGTCAACAAAATTGCCCCAGGTGTGCAAATTATTACTTTTATGGTCATGTCTAGTGTCAGCACATTGTTGTAGACTAATTTCCTAGTGATCCAGAAACTTTTATATTTTCGGAAAAATGCATGACCGGCCGCCTGTTGAAATTTCTCAATTTTGAGCTATTTTAAATTTGTCAACAAAATTGTCCTCGGAGTGCAAATTATTACTTTTATGGTCATGTCTAGTGTCAGCACATTGTTGTAGACTAATTTCCTAGTGATCCAGAAACTTTTATATTTTGGGAAAAATCCATGATCGGCCGCCTGTTGAAATTTCTCAATTTTGAGCTATTTTAAATTTGTCAACAAAATTGTCCTCGGAGTGCAAATTGTTACTTTTACGGTCATGTCTAGTGTCAGCACATTGTTTTAGATTAATTTCCTAGTGATCCAGAAACTTTTATATTTTGGGAAAAAGGCATTACCGGCCGCCTGTTGAAATTTCTCAATTTTAAGCTATTTAATATTTGTCAACAAAATTGGCCCAGGTGTGCAAATTATTACTTTTATCGTCATGTCTAGTGTCAGCACATTGTTTTAGACTAATTTCCTAGTGATCCAGAAATGTTTATATTTTGGGGGAAATCCATGATCGGCCGCCTGTTGAAATTTCTCAATTTTGAGCTATTTCAAATTTGTCAACAAAATTGCCACAGGAGTGCAAATTATTACTTTTATGGTCATGTCTAGTGTCAGCACATTGTTGTAGACTAATTTCCTAGTGATCCAGAAACTTTTATATTTTGGGAAAAATGCATTACCGGCCGCCTGTTGAAATTTCTCATTTTTAAGCTATTTCAAATTTGTCAACAAAATTGCCCCAGGAGTGCAAATTGTTACTTTTACGGTCATGTCTAGTGTCAGCACATTGTTTTAGACTAATTTCCTAGTGATCCAGAAATGTTTATATTTTGGGAAAAATCCATGATCGGCCGCCTGTTGAAAATTCTCAATTTTCAGCTATTTCAAATTTGTCAACAAAATTGCCCCAGGTGTGCAAATTATTACTTTTATCGTCATGTCTAGTGTCAGCACATTGTTTTAGACTAATTTCCTAGTGATCCAGAAATGTTTATATTTTGGGGGAAATCCATGATCGGCCGCCTGTTGAAATTTCTCAATTTTGAGCTATTTCAAATTTGTCAACAAAATTGCCACAGGAGTGCAAATTATTACTTTTATGGTCATGTCTAGTGTCAGCACATTGTTTTAGACTAATTTCCTAGTGATCCAGAAACTTTTATATTTTGGGAAAAATGCATTACCGGCCGCCTGTTGAAATTTCTCAATTTTGAGCTATTTCAAATTTGTCAACAAAATTGCCCCAGGAGTGCAAATTGTTACTTTTATGGTCATGTCTAGTGTCAGCACATTGTTTTAGACTAATTTCCTAGTGATCCAGAAATGTTTATATTTTGGGAAAAATCCATGATCGGCTGCCTGTTGAAATTTCTCAATTTTGAGCTATTTCAAATTTGTCAACAAAATTACCACAGGAGTGCAAATTATTACTTTTATGGTCATGTCTAGTGTCAGCACATTGTTGTAGACTAATTTCCTATAGATCCAGAAACTTTTATATTTTGGGAAAAATCCATGATCGGCCGCCTGTTGAAAATTCTAAATTTTGAGCTATTTCAAATTTGTCAACAAAATTGCCCCAGGTGTGCAAATTATTACTTTTATCGTCATGTCTAGTGTCAGCACATTGTTTTAGACTAATTTCCTAGTGATCCAGAAATGTTTATATTTTGGGGGAAATCCATGATCGGCCGCCTGTTGAAATTTCTCAATTTTGAGCTATTTCAAATTTGTCAACAAAATTGCCACAGGAGTGCAAATTATTACTTTTATGGTCATGTCTAGTGTCAGCACATTGTTTTAGACTAATTTCCTAGTGATCCAGAAATGTTTATATTTTGGGGGAAATCCATGATCGGCCGCCTGTTGAAATTTCTCAATTTTGAGCTATTTCAAATTTGTCAACAAAATTGCCACAGGAGTGCAAATTATTACTTTTATGGTCATGTCTAGTGTCAGCACATTGTTTTAGACTAATTTCCTAGTGATCCAGAAATGTTTATATTTTGGGGGAAATCCATGATCGGCCGCCTGTTGAAATTTCTCAATTTTGAGCTATTTCAAATTTGTCAACAAAATTGTCCCAGGAGTGCAAATTATTACTTTTATGGTCATGTCTAGTGTCAGCACATTGTTTTAGACTAATTTCCTAGTGATCCAGAAAGTTTTATATTTTGGGAAAAATCCATGATCGGCCGCCTGTTGAAAATTCTCAATTTTGAGCTATTTCAAATTTGTCAACAAAATTGCCCCAGGTGTGCAAATTATTACTTTTATAGTCATGTCTAGTGTCAGCACATTGTTTTAGACTAATTTCCTAGTGATCCAGAAAGTTTTATATTTTGGGAAAAATCCATGATCGGCCGCCTAATGAAAATTCTCAATTTTGAGCTATTTCAAATTTGTCAACAAAATTGCCCCAGGTGTGCAAATTATTACTTTTATCGTCATGTCTAGTGTCAGCACATTGTTTTAGACTAATTTCCTAGTGATCCAGAAATGTTTATATTTTGGGGGAAATCCATGATCGGCCGCCTGTTGAAATTTCTCAATTTTGAGCTATTTCAAATTTGTCAACAAAATTGCCCCAGGTGTGCAAATTATTACTTTTATGGTCATGTCTAGTGTCAGCACATTGTTGTAGACTAATTTCCTAGTGATCCAGAAACTTTTATATTTTCGGAAAAATGCATGACCGGCCGCCTGTTGAAATTTCTCAATTTTGAGCTATTTTAAATTTGTCAACAAAATTGTCCTCGGAGTGCAAATTATTACTTTTATGGTCATGTCTAGTGTCAGCACATTGTTGTAGACTAATTTCCTAGTGATCCAGAAACTTTTATATTTTGGGAAAAATCCATGATCGGCCGCCTGTTGAAATTTCTCAATTTTGAGCTATTTTAAATTTGTCAACAAAATTGTCCTCGGAGTGCAAATTGTTACTTTTACGGTCATGTCTAGTGTCAGCACATTGTTTTAGATTAATTTCCTAGTGATCCAGAAACTTTTATATTTTGGGAAAAATGCATTACCGGCCGCCTGTTGAAATTTCTCAATTTTAAGCTATTTAATATTTGTCAACAAAATTGGCCCAGGTGTGCAAATTATTACTTTTATCGTCATGTCTAGTGTCAGCACATTGTTTTAGACTAATTTCCTAGTGATCCAGAAATGTTTATATTTTGGGGGAAATCCATGATCGGCCGCCTGTTGAAATTTCTCAATTTTGAGCTATTTCAAATTTGTCAACAAAATTGCCACAGGAGTGCAAATTATTACTTTTATGGTCATGTCTAGTGTCAGCACATTGTTGTAGACTAATTTCCTAGTGATCCAGAAACTTTTATATTTTGGGAAAAATGCATTACCGGCCGCCTGTTGAAATTTCTCATTTTTAAGCTATTTCAAATTTGTCAACAAAATTGCCCCAGGAGTGCAAATTGTTACTTTTACGGTCATGTCTAGTGTCAGCACATTGTTTTAGACTAATTTCCTAGTGATCCAGAAATGTTTATATTTTGGGAAAAATCCATGATCGGCCGCCTGTTGAAAATTCTCAATTTTCAGCTATTTCAAATTTGTCAACAAAATTGCCCCAGGTGTGCAAATTATTACTTTTATCGTCATGTCTAGTGTCAGCACATTGTTTTAGACTAATTTCCTAGTGATCCAGAAATGTTTATATTTTTGGGGAAATCCATGATCGGCCGCCTGTTGAAATTTCTCAATTTTGAGCTATTTCAAATTTGTCAACAAAATTGCCACAGGAGTGCAAATTATTACTTTTATGGTCATGTCTAGTGTCAGCACATTGTTGTAGACTAATTTCCTAGTGATCCAGAAACTTTTATATTTTGGGAAAAATGCATTACCGGCCGCCTGTTGAAATTTCTCAATTTTGAGCTATTTCAAATTTGTCAACAAAATTGCCCCAGGAGTGCAAATTGTTACTTTTATGGTCATGTCTAGTGTCAGCACATTGTTTTAGACTAATTTCCTAGTGATCCAGAAATGTTTATATTTTGGGAAAAATCCATGATCGGCTGCCTGTTGAAATTTCTCAATTTTGAGCTATTTCAAATTTGTCAACAAAATTACCACAGGAGTGCAAATTATTACTTTTATGGTCATGTCTAGTGTCAGCACATTGTTGTAGACTAATTTCCTATAGATCCAGAAACTTTTATATTTTGGGAAAAATCCATGATCGGCCGCCTGTTGAAAATTCTAAATTTTGAGCTATTTCAAATTTGTCAACAAAATTGCCCCAGGTGTGCAAATTATTACTTTTATCGTCATGTCTAGTGTCAGCACATTGTTTTAGACTAATTTCCTAGTGATCCAGAAATGTTTATATTTTGGGGGAAATCCATGATCGGCCGCCTGTTGAAATTTCTCAATTTTGAGCTATTTCAAATTTGTCAACAAAATTGCCACAGGAGTGCAAATTATTACTTTTATGGTCATGTCTAGTGTCAGCACATTGTTTTAGACTAATTTCCTAGTGATCCAGAAATGTTTATATTTTGGGGGAAATCCATGATCGGCCGCCTGTTGAAATTTCTCAATTTTGAGCTATTTCAAATTTGTCAACAAAATTGTCCCAGGAGTGCAAATTATTACTTTTATGGTCATGTCTAGTGTCAGCACATTGTTTTAGACTAATTTCCTAGTGATCCAGAAAGTTTTATATTTTGGGAAAAATCCATGATCGGCCGCCTGTTGAAAATTCTCAATTTTGAGCTATTTCAAATTTGTCAACAAAATTGCCCCAGGTGTGCAAATTATTACTTTTATAGTCATGTCTAGTGTCAGCACATTGTTTTAGACTAATTTCCTAGTGATCCAGAAAGTTTTATATTTTGGGAAAAATCCATGATCGGCCGCCTAATGAAAATTCTCAATTTTGAGCTATTTCAAATTTGTCAACAAAATTGCCCCAGGTGTGCAAATTATTACTTTTATCGTCATGTCTAGTGTCAGCACATTGTTTTAGACTAATTTCCTAGTGATCCAGAAATGTTTATATTTTGGGGGAAATCCATGATCGGCCGCCTGTTGAAATTTCTCAATTTTGAGCTATTTCAAATTTGTCAACAAAATTGCCCCAGGTGTGCAAATTATTACTTTTATGGTCATGTCTAGTGTCAGCACATTGTTGTAGACTAATTTCCTAGTGATCCAGAAACTTTTATATTTTCGGAAAAATGCATGACCGGCCGCCTGTTGAAATTTCTCAATTTTGAGCTATTTTAAATTTGTCAACAAAATTGTCCTCGGAGTGCAAATTATTACTTTTATGGTCATGTCTAGTGTCAGCACATTGTTGTAGACTAATTTCCTAGTGATCCAGAAACTTTTATATTTTGGGAAAAATCCATGATCGGCCGCCTGTTGAAATTTCTCAATTTTGAGCTATTTTAAATTTGTCAACAAAATTGTCCTCGGAGTGCAAATTGTTACTTTTACGGTCATGTCTAGTGTCAGCACATTGTTTTAGATTAATTTCCTAGTGATCCAGAAACTTTTATATTTTGGGAAAAATGCATTACCGGCCGCCTGTTGAAATTTCTCAATTTTAAGCTATTTAATATTTGTCAACAAAATTGGCCCAGGTGTGCAAATTATTACTTTTATCGTCATGTCTAGTGTCAGCACATTGTTTTAGACTAATTTCCTAGTGATCCAGAAATGTTTATATTTTGGGGGAAATCCATGATCGGCCGCCTGTTGAAATTTCTCAATTTTGAGCTATTTCAAATTTGTCAACAAAATTGCCACAGGAGTGCAAATTATTACTTTTATGGTCATGTCTAGTGTCAGCACATTGTTGTAGACTAATTTCCTAGTGATCCAGAAACTTTTATATTTTGGGAAAAATGCATTACCGGCCGCCTGTTGAAATTTCTCATTTTTAAGCTATTTCAAATTTGTCAACAAAATTGCCCCAGGAGTGCAAATTGTTACTTTTACGGTCATGTCTAGTGTCAGCACATTGTTTTAGACTAATTTCCTAGTGATCCAGAAATGTTTATATTTTGGGAAAAATCCATGATCGGCCGCCTGTTGAAAATTCTCAATTTTGAGCTATTTCAAATTTGTCAACAAAATTGCCCCAGGTGTGCAAATTATTACTTTTATCGTCATGTCTAGTGTCAGCACATTGTTTTAGACTAATTTCCTAGTGATCCAGAAATGTTTATATTTTGGGGGAAATCCATGATCGGCCGCCTGTTGAAATTTCTCAATTTTGAGCTATTTCAAATTTGTCAACAAAATTGCCACAGGAGTGCAAATTATTACTTTTATGGTCATGTCTAGTGTCAGCACATTGTTGTAGACTAATTTCCTAGTGATCCAGAAACTTTTATATTTTGGGAAAAATGCATGACCGGCCGCCTGTTGAAATTTCTCAATTTTGAGCTATTTCAAATTTGTCAACAAAATTGCCCCAGGTGTGCAAATTATTACTTTTATAGTCATGTCTAGTGTCAGCACATTGTTTTAGACTAATTTCCTAGTGATCCAGAAAGTTTTATATTTTGGGAAAAATCCATGATCGGCCGCCTAATGAAAATTCTCAATTTTGAGCTATTTCAAATTTGTCAACAAAATTGCCCCAGGTGTGCAAATTATTACTTTTATCGTCATGTCTAGTGTCAGCACATTGTTTTAGACTAATTTCCTAGTGATCCAGAAATGTTTATATTTTGGGGGAAATCCATGATCGGCCGCCTGTTGAAATTTCTCAATTTTGAGCTATTTCAAATTTGTCAACAAAATTGCCACAGGAGTGCAAATTATTACTTTTATGGTCATGTCTAGTGTCAGCACATTGTTTTAGACTAATTTCCTAGTGATCCAGAAATGTTTATATTTTGGGGGAAATCCATGATCGGCCGCCTGTTGAAATTTCTCAATTTTGAGCTATTTCAAATTTGTCAACAAAATTGTCCCAGGAGTGCAAATTATTACTGTTATGGTCATGTCTAGTGTCAGCACATTGTTTTAGACTAATTTCCTAGTGATCCAGAAAGTTTTATATTTTGGGAAAAATCCATGATCGGCCGCCTGTTGAAAATTCTCAATTTTGAGCTATTTCAAATTTGTCAACAAAATTGCCCCAGGTGTGCAAATTATTACTTTTATAGTCATGTCTAGTGTCAGCACATTGTTTTAGACTAATTTCCTAGTGATCCAGAAAGTTTTATATTTTGGGAAAAATCCATGATCGGCCGCCTAATGAAAATTCTCAATTTTGAGCTATTTCAAATTTGTCAACAAAATTGCCCCAGGTGTGCAAATTATTACTTTTATCGTCATGTCTAGTGTCAGCACATTGTTTTAGACTAATTTCCTAGTGATCCAGAAATGTTTATATTTTGGGGGAAATCCATGATCGGCCGCCTGTTGAAATTTCTCAATTTTGAGCTATTTCAAATTTGTCAACAAAATTGCCCCAGGTGTGCAAATTATTACTTTTATGGTCATGTCTAGTGTCAGCACATTGTTGTAGACTAATTTCCTAGTGATCCAGAAACTTTTATATTTTCGGAAAAATGCATGACCGGCCGCCTGTTGAAATTTCTCAATTTTGAGCTATTTTAAATTTGTCAACAAAATTGTCCTCGGAGTGCAAATTATTACTTTTATGGTCATGTCTAGTGTCAGCACATTGTTGTAGACTAATTTCCTAGTGATCCAGAAACTTTTATATTTTGGGAAAAATCCATGATCGGCCGCCTGTTGAAATTTCTCAATTTTGAGCTATTTTAAATTTGTCAACAAAATTGTCCTCGGAGTGCAAATTGTTACTTTTACGGTCATGTCTAGTGTCAGCACATTGTTTTAGATTAATTTCCTAGTGATCCAGAAACTTTTATATTTTGGGAAAAATGCATTACCGGCCGCCTGTTGAAATTTCTCAATTTTAAGCTATTTAATATTTGTCAACAAAATTGGCCCAGGTGTGCAAATTATTACTTTTATCGTCATGTCTAGTGTCAGCACATTGTTTTAGACTAATTTCCTAGTGATCCAGAAATGTTTATATTTTGGGGGAAATCCATGATCGGCCGCATGTTGAAATTTCTCAATTTTGAGCTATTTCAAATTTGTCAACAAAATTGCCACAGGAGTGCAAATTATTACTTTTATGGTCATGTCTAGTGTCAGCACATTGTTGTAGACTAATTTCCTAGTGATCCAGAAACTTTTATATTTTGGGAAAAATGCATTACCGGCCGCCTGTTGAAATTTCTCATTTTTAAGCTATTTCAAATTTGTCAACAAAATTGCCCCAGGAGTGCAAATTGTTACTTTTACGGTCATGTCTAGTGTCAGCACATTGTTTTAGACTAATTTCCTAGTGATCCAGAAATGTTTATATTTTGGGAAAAATCCATGATCGGCCGCCTGTTGAAAATTCTCAATTTTCAGCTATTTCAAATTTGTCAACAAAATTGCCCCAGGTGTGCAAATTATTACTTTTATAGTCATGTCTAGTGTCAGCACATTGTTTTAGACTAATTTCCTAGTGATCCAGAAAGTTTTATATTTTGGGAAAAATCCATGATCGGCCGCCTAATGAAAATTCTCAATTTTGAGCTATTTCAAATTTGTCAACAAAATTGCCCCAGGTGTGCAAATTATTACTTTTATCGTCATGTCTAGTGTCAGCACATTGTTTTAGACTAATTTCCTAGTGATCCAGAAATGTTTATATTTTGGGGGAAATCCATGATCGGCCGCCTGTTGAAATTTCTCAATTTTGAGCTATTTCAAATTTGTCAACAAAATTGCCCCAGGTGTGCAAATTATTACTTTTATGGTCATGTCTAGTGTCAGCACATTGTTGTAGACTAATTTCCTAGTGATCCAGAAACTTTTATATTTTCGGAAAAATGCATGACCGGCCGCCTGTTGAAATTTCTCAATTTTGAGCTATTTTAAATTTGTCAACAAAATTGTCCTCGGAGTGCAAATTATTACTTTTATGGTCATGTCTAGTGTCAGCACATTGTTGTAGACTAATTTCCTAGTGATCCAGAAACTTTTATATTTTGGGAAAAATCCATGATCGGCCGCCTGTTGAAATTTCTCAATTTTGAGCTATTTTAAATTTGTCAACAAAATTGTCCTCGGAGTGCAAATTGTTACTTTTACGGTCATGTCTAGTGTCAGCACATTGTTTTAGATTAATTTCCTAGTGATCCAGAAACTTTTATATTTTGGGAAAAATGCATTACCGGCCGCCTGTTGAAATTTCTCAATTTTAAGCTATTTAATATTTGTCAACAAAATTGGCCCAGGTGTGCAAATTATTACTTTTATCGTCATGTCTAGTGTCAGCACATTGTTTTAGACTAATTTCCTAGTGATCCAGAAATGTTTATATTTTGGGGGAAATCCATGATCGGCCGCATGTTGAAATTTCTCAATTTTGAGCTATTTCAAATTTGTCAACAAAATTGCCACAGGAGTGCAAATTATTACTTTTATGGTCATGTCTAGTGTCAGCACATTGTTGTAGACTAATTTCCTAGTGATCCAGAAACTTTTATATTTTGGGAAAAATGCATTACCGGCCGCCTGTTGAAATTTCTCATTTTTAAGCTATTTCAAATTTGTCAACAAAATTGCCCCAGGAGTGCAAATTGTTACTTTTACGGTCATGTCTAGTGTCAGCACATTGTTTTAGACTAATTTCCTAGTGATCCAGAAATGTTTATATTTTGGGAAAAATCCATGATCGGCCGCCTGTTGAAAATTCTCAATTTTCAGCTATTTCAAATTTGTCAACAAAATTGCCCCAGGTGTGCAAATTATTACTTTTATCGTCATGTCTAGTGTCAGCACATTGTTTTAGACTAATTTCCTAGTGATCCAGAAATGTTTATATTTTTGGGGAAATCCATGATCGGCCGCCTGTTGAAATTTCTCAATTTTGAGCTATTTCAAATTTGTCAACAAAATTGCCACAGGAGTGCAAATTATTACTTTTATGGTCATGTCTAGTGTCAGCACATTGTTGTAGACTAATTTCCTAGTGATCCAGAAACTTTTATATTTTGGGAAAAATGCATGACCGGCCGCCTGTTGAAATTTCTCAATTTTGAGCTATTTCAAATTTGTCAACAAAATTGCCCCAGGAGTGCAAATTGTTACTTTTATGGTCATGTCTAGTGTCAGCACATTGTTTTAGACTAATTTCCTAGTGATCCAGAAATGTTTATATTTTGGGAAAAATCCATGATCGGCTGCCTGTTGAAATTTCTCAATTTTGAGCTATTTCAAATTTGTCAACAAAATTACCACAGGAGTGCAAATTATTACTTTTATGGTCATGTCTAGTGTCAGCACATTGTTGTAGACTAATTTCCTATAGATCCAGAAACTTTTATATTTTGGGAAAAATCCATGATCGGCCGCCTGTTGAAAATTCTAAATTTTGAGCTATTTCAAATTTGTCAACAAAATTGCCCCAGGTGTGCAAATTATTACTTTTATCGTCATGTCTAGTGTCAGCACATTGTTTTAGACTAATTTCCTAGTGATCCAGAAATGTTTATATTTTGGGGGAAATCCATGATCGGCCGCCTGTTGAAATTTCTCAATTTTGAGCTATTTCAAATTTGTCAACAAAATTGCCACAGGAGTGCAAATTATTACTTTTATGGTCATGTCTAGTGTCAGCACATTGTTTTAGACTAATTTCCTAGTGATCCAGAAAGTTTTATATTTTGGGAAAAATCCATGATCGGCCGCCTGTTGAAAATTCTCAATTTTGAGCTATTTCAAATTTGTCAACAAAATTGCCCCAGGTGTGCAAATTATTACTTTTATAGTCATGTCTAGTGTCAGCACATTGTTTTAGACTAATTTCCTAGTGATCCAGAAAGTTTTATATTTTGGGAAAAATCCATGATCGGCCGCCTAATGAAAATTCTCAATTTTGAGCTATTTCAAATTTGTCAACAAAATTGCCACAGGAGTGCAAATTATTACTTTTATGGTCATGTCTAGTGTCAGCACATTGTTGTAGACTAATTTCCTAGTGATCCAGAAACTTTTATATTTTGGGAAAAATGCATGACCGGCCGCCTGTTGAAAATTCTAAATTTTGAGCTATTTCAAATTTGTCAACAAAATTGCCCCAGGTGTGCAAATTATTACTTTTATCGTCATGTCTAGTGTCAGCACATTGTTTTAGACTAATTTCCTAGTGATCCAGAAATGTTTATATTTTGGGGGAAATCCATGATCGGCCGCCTGTTGAAATTTCTCAATTTTGAGCTATTTCAAATTTGTCAACAAAATTACCACAGGAGTGCAAATTATTACTTTTATGGTCATGTCTAGTGTCAGCACATTGTTGTAGACTAATTTCCTAGTGATCCAGAAACTTTTATATTTTGGGAAAAATCCATGATCGGCCGCCTGTTGAAATTTCTCAATTTTGAGCTATTTTAAATTTGTCAACAAAATTGTCCTCGGAGTGCAAATTGTTACTTTTACGGTCATGTCTAGTGTCAGCACATTGTTTTAGATTAATTTCCTAGTGATCCAGAAACTTTTATATTTTGGGAAAAATGCATTACCGGCCGCCTGTTGAAATTTCTCAATTTTAAGCTATTTAATATTTGTCAACAAAATTGGCCCAGGTGTGCAAATTATTACTTTTATCGTCATGTCTAGTGTCAGCACATTGTTTTAGACTAATTTCCTAGTGATCCAGAAATGTTTATATTTTGGGGGAAATCCATGATCGGCCGCCTGTTGAAATTTCTCAATTTTGAGCTATTTCAAATTTGTCAACAAAATTGCCACAGGAGTGCAAATTATTACTTTTATGGTCATGTCTAGTGTCAGCACATTGTTGTAGACTAATTTCCTAGTGATCCAGAAACTTTTATATTTTGGGAAAAATGCATTACCGGCCGCCTGTTGAAATTTCTCATTTTTAAGCTATTTCAAATTTGTCAACAAAATTGCCCCAGGAGTGCAAATTGTTACTTTTACGGTCATGTCTAGTGTCAGCACATTGTTTTAGACTAATTTCCTAGTGATCCAGAAATGTTTATATTTTGGGAAAAATCCATGATCGGCCGCCTGTTGAAAATTCTCAATTTTGAGCTATTTCAAATTTGTCAACAAAATTGCCCCAGGTGTGCAAATTATTACTTTTATGGTCATGTCTAGTGTCAGCACATTGTTTTAGACTAATTTCCTAGTGATCCAGAAATGTTTATATTTTGGGGGAAATCCATGATCGGCCGCCTGTTGAAATTTCTCAATTTTGAGCTATTTCAAATTTGTCAACAAAATTGCCCCAGGTGTGCAAATTATTACTTTTATGGTCATGTCTAGTGTCAGCACATTGTTTTAGACTAATTTCCTAGTGATCCAGAAATGTTTATATTTTGGGGGAAATCCATGATCGGCCGCCTGTTGAAATTTCTCAATTTTGAGCTATTTCAAATTTGTCAACAAAATTGCCACAGGAGTGCAAATTATTACTTTTATGGTCATGTCTAGTGTCAGCACATTGTTGTAGACTAATTTCCTAGTGATCCAGAAACTTTTATATTTTGGGAAAAATGCATGACCGGCCGCCTGTTGAAATTTCTCAATTTTGAGCTATTTCAAATTTGTCAACAAAATTGCCCCAGGAGTGCAAATTGTTACTTTTATGGTCATGTCTAGTGTCAGCACATTGTTTTAGACTAATTTCCTAGTGATCCAGAAATGTTTATATTTTGGGAAAAATCCATGATCGGCTGCCTGTTGAAATTTCTCAATTTTGAGCTATTTCAAATTTGTCAACAAAATTACCACAGGAGTGCAAATTATTACTTTTATGGTCATGTCTAGTGTCAGCACATTGTTGTAGACTAATTTCCTATAGATCCAGAAACTTTTATATTTTGGGAAAAATCCATGATCGGCCGCCTGTTGAAAATTCTAAATTTTGAGCTATTTCAAATTTGTCAACAAAATTGCCCCAGGTGTGCAAATTATTACTTTTATCGTCATGTCTAGTGTCAGCACATTGTTTTAGACTAATTTCCTAGTGATCCAGAAATGTTTATATTTTGGGGGAAATCCATGATCGGCCGCCTGTTGAAATTTCTCAATTTTGAGCTATTTCAAATTTGTCAACAAAATTGCCACAGGAGTGCAAATTATTACTTTTATGGTCATGTCTAGTGTCAGCACATTGTTTTAGACTAATTTCCTAGTGATCCAGAAATGTTTATATTTTGGGGGAAATCCATGATCGGCCGCCTGTTGAAATTTCTCAATTTTGAGCTATTTCAAATTTGTCAACAAAATTGTCCCAGGAGTGCAAATTATTACTTTTATGGTCATGTCTAGTGTCAGCACATTGTTTTAGACTAATTTCCTAGTGATCCAGAAAGTTTTATATTTTGGGAAAAATCCATGATCGGCCGCCTGTTGAAAATTCTCAATTTTGAGCTATTTCAAATTTGTCAACAAAATTGCCCCAGGTGTGCAAATTATTACTTTTATAGTCATGTCTAGTGTCAGCACATTGTTTTAGACTAATTTCCTAGTGATCCAGAAAGTTTTATATTTTGGGAAAAATCCATGATCGGCCGCCTAATGAAAATTCTCAATTTTGAGCTATTTCAAATTTGTCAACAAAATTGCCCCAGGTGTGCAAATTATTACTTTTATCGTCATGTCTAGTGTCAGCACATTGTTTTAGACTAATTTCCTAGTGATCCAGAAATGTTTATATTTTGGGGGAAATCCATGATCGGCCGCCTGTTGAAATTTCTCAATTTTGAGCTATTTCAAATTTGTCAACAAAATTGCCCCAGGTGTGCAAATTATTACTTTTATGGTCATGTCTAGTGTCAGCACATTGTTGTAGACTAATTTCCTAGTGATCCAGAAACTTTTATATTTTCGGAAAAATGCATGACCGGCCGCCTGTTGAAATTTCTCAATTTTGAGCTATTTTAAATTTGTCAACAAAATTGTCCTCGGAGTGCAAATTATTACTTTTATGGTCATGTCTAGTGTCAGCACATTGTTGTAGACTAATTTCCTAGTGATCCAGAAACTTTTATATTTTGGGAAAAATCCATGATCGGCCGCCTGTTGAAATTTCTCAATTTTGAGCTATTTTAAATTTGTCAACAAAATTGTCCTCGGAGTGCAAATTGTTACTTTTACGGTCATGTCTAGTGTCAGCACATTGTTTTAGATTAATTTCCTAGTGATCCAGAAACTTTTATATTTTGGGAAAAAGGCATTACCGGCCGCCTGTTGAAATTTCTCAATTTTAAGCTATTTAATATTTGTCAACAAAATTGGCCCAGGTGTGCAAATTATTACTTTTATCGTCATGTCTAGTGTCAGCACATTGTTTTAGACTAATTTCCTAGTGATCCAGAAATGTTTATATTTTGGGGGAAATCCATGATCGGCCGCCTGTTGAAATTTCTCAATTTTGAGCTATTTCAAATTTGTCAACAAAATTGCCACAGGAGTGCAAATTATTACTTTTATGGTCATGTCTAGTGTCAGCACATTGTTGTAGACTAATTTCCTAGTGATCCAGAAACTTTTATATTTTGGGAAAAATGCATTACCGGCCGCCTGTTGAAATTTCTCATTTTTAAGCTATTTCAAATTTGTCAACAAAATTGCCCCAGGAGTGCAAATTGTTACTTTTACGGTCATGTCTAGTGTCAGCACATTGTTTTAGACTAATTTCCTAGTGATCCAGAAATGTTTATATTTTGGGAAAAATCCATGATCGGCCGCCTGTTGAAAATTCTCAATTTTCAGCTATTTCAAATTTGTCAACAAAATTGCCCCAGGTGTGCAAATTATTACTTTTATCGTCATGTCTAGTGTCAGCACATTGTTTTAGACTAATTTCCTAGTGATCCAGAAATGTTTATATTTTGGGGGAAATCCATGATCGGCCGCCTGTTGAAATTTCTCAATTTTGAGCTATTTCAAATTTGTCAACAAAATTGCCACAGGAGTGCAAATTATTACTTTTATGGTCATGTCTAGTGTCAGCACATTGTTTTAGACTAATTTCCTAGTGATCCAGAAACTTTTATATTTTGGGAAAAATGCATTACCGGCCGCCTGTTGAAATTTCTCAATTTTGAGCTATTTCAAATTTGTCAACAAAATTGCCCCAGGAGTGCAAATTGTTACTTTTATGGTCATGTCTAGTGTCAGCACATTGTTTTAGACTAATTTCCTAGTGATCCAGAAATGTTTATATTTTGGGAAAAATCCATGATCGGCTGCCTGTTGAAATTTCTCAATTTTGAGCTATTTCAAATTTGTCAACAAAATTACCACAGGAGTGCAAATTATTACTTTTATGGTCATGTCTAGTGTCAGCACATTGTTGTAGACTAATTTCCTATAGATCCAGAAACTTTTATATTTTGGGAAAAATCCATGATCGGCCGCCTGTTGAAAATTCTAAATTTTGAGCTATTTCAAATTTGTCAACAAAATTGCCCCAGGTGTGCAAATTATTACTTTTATCGTCATGTCTAGTGTCAGCACATTGTTTTAGACTAATTTCCTAGTGATCCAGAAATGTTTATATTTTGGGGGAAATCCATGATCGGCCGCCTGTTGAAATTTCTCAATTTTGAGCTATTTCAAATTTGTCAACAAAATTGCCACAGGAGTGCAAATTATTACTTTTATGGTCATGTCTAGTGTCAGCACATTGTTTTAGACTAATTTCCTAGTGATCCAGAAATGTTTATATTTTGGGGGAAATCCATGATCGGCCGCCTGTTGAAATTTCTCAATTTTGAGCTATTTCAAATTTGTCAACAAAATTGCCACAGGAGTGCAAATTATTACTTTTATGGTCATGTCTAGTGTCAGCACATTGTTTTAGACTAATTTCCTAGTGATCCAGAAATGTTTATATTTTGGGGGAAATCCATGATCGGCCGCCTGTTGAAATTTCTCAATTTTGAGCTATTTCAAATTTGTCAACAAAATTGTCCCAGGAGTGCAAATTATTACTTTTATGGTCATGTCTAGTGTCAGCACATTGTTTTAGACTAATTTCCTAGTGATCCAGAAAGTTTTATATTTTGGGAAAAATCCATGATCGGCCGCCTGTTGAAAATTCTCAATTTTGAGCTATTTCAAATTTGTCAACAAAATTGCCCCAGGTGTGCAAATTATTACTTTTATAGTCATGTCTAGTGTCAGCACATTGTTTTAGACTAATTTCCTAGTGATCCAGAAAGTTTTATATTTTGGGAAAAATCCATGATCGGCCGCCTAATGAAAATTCTCAATTTTGAGCTATTTCAAATTTGTCAACAAAATTGCCCCAGGTGTGCAAATTATTACTTTTATCGTCATGTCTAGTGTCAGCACATTGTTTTAGACTAATTTCCTAGTGATCCAGAAATGTTTATATTTTGGGGGAAATCCATGATCGGCCGCCTGTTGAAATTTCTCAATTTTGAGCTATTTCAAATTTGTCAACAAAATTGCCCCAGGTGTGCAAATTATTACTTTTATGGTCATGTCTAGTGTCAGCACATTGTTGTAGACTAATTTCCTAGTGATCCAGAAACTTTTATATTTTCGGAAAAATGCATGACCGGCCGCCTGTTGAAATTTCTCAATTTTGAGCTATTTTAAATTTGTCAACAAAATTGTCCTCGGAGTGCAAATTATTACTTTTATGGTCATGTCTAGTGTCAGCACATTGTTGTAGACTAATTTCCTAGTGATCCAGAAACTTTTATATTTTGGGAAAAATCCATGATCGGCCGCCTGTTGAAATTTCTCAATTTTGAGCTATTTTAAATTTGTCAACAAAATTGTCCTCGGAGTGCAAATTGTTACTTTTACGGTCATGTCTAGTGTCAGCACATTGTTTTAGATTAATTTCCTAGTGATCCAGAAACTTTTATATTTTGGGAAAAATGCATTACCGGCCGCCTGTTGAAATTTCTCAATTTTAAGCTATTTAATATTTGTCAACAAAATTGGCCCAGGTGTGCAAATTATTACTTTTATCGTCATGTCTAGTGTCAGCACATTGTTTTAGACTAATTTCCTAGTGATCCAGAAATGTTTATATTTTGGGGGAAATCCATGATCGGCCGCCTGTTGAAATTTCTCAATTTTGAGCTATTTCAAATTTGTCAACAAAATTGCCACAGGAGTGCAAATTATTACTTTTATGGTCATGTCTAGTGTCAGCACATTGTTGTAGACTAATTTCCTAGTGATCCAGAAACTTTTATATTTTGGGAAAAATGCATTACCGGCCGCCTGTTGAAATTTCTCATTTTTAAGCTATTTCAAATTTGTCAACAAAATTGCCCCAGGAGTGCAAATTGTTACTTTTACGGTCATGTCTAGTGTCAGCACATTGTTTTAGACTAATTTCCTAGTGATCCAGAAATGTTTATATTTTGGGAAAAATCCATGATCGGCCGCCTGTTGAAAATTCTCAATTTTCAGCTATTTCAAATTTGTCAACAAAATTGCCCCAGGTGTGCAAATTATTACTTTTATCGTCATGTCTAGTGTCAGCACATTGTTTTAGACTAATTTCCTAGTGATCCAGAAATGTTTATATTTTTGGGGAAATCCATGATCGGCCGCCTGTTGAAATTTCTCAATTTTGAGCTATTTCAAATTTGTCAACAAAATTGCCACAGGAGTGCAAATTATTACTTTTATGGTCATGTCTAGTGTCAGCACATTGTTGTAGACTAATTTCCTAGTGATCCAGAAACTTTTATATTTTGGGAAAAATGCATTACCGGCCGCCTGTTGAAATTTCTCAATTTTGAGCTATTTCAAATTTGTCAACAAAATTGCCCCAGGAGTGCAAATTGTTACTTTTATGGTCATGTCTAGTGTCAGCACATTGTTTTAGACTAATTTCCTAGTGATCCAGAAATGTTTATATTTTGGGAAAAATCCATGATCGGCTGCCTGTTGAAATTTCTCAATTTTGAGCTATTTCAAATTTGTCAACAAAATTACCACAGGAGTGCAAATTATTACTTTTATGGTCATGTCTAGTGTCAGCACATTGTTGTAGACTAATTTCCTATAGATCCAGAAACTTTTATATTTTGGGAAAAATCCATGATCGGCCGCCTGTTGAAAATTCTAAATTTTGAGCTATTTCAAATTTGTCAACAAAATTGCCCCAGGTGTGCAAATTATTACTTTTATCGTCATGTCTAGTGTCAGCACATTGTTTTAGACTAATTTCCTAGTGATCCAGAAATGTTTATATTTTGGGGGAAATCCATGATCGGCCGCCTGTTGAAATTTCTCAATTTTGAGCTATTTCAAATTTGTCAACAAAATTGCCACAGGAGTGCAAATTATTACTTTTATGGTCATGTCTAGTGTCAGCACATTGTTTTAGACTAATTTCCTAGTGATCCAGAAATGTTTATATTTTGGGGGAAATCCATGATCGGCCGCCTGTTGAAATTTCTCAATTTTGAGCTATTTCAAATTTGTCAACAAAATTGTCCCAGGAGTGCAAATTATTACTTTTATGGTCATGTCTAGTGTCAGCACATTGTTTTAGACTAATTTCCTAGTGATCCAGAAAGTTTTATATTTTGGGAAAAATCCATGATCGGCCGCCTGTTGAAAATTCTCAATTTTGAGCTATTTCAAATTTGTCAACAAAATTGCCCCAGGTGTGCAAATTATTACTTTTATAGTCATGTCTAGTGTCAGCACATTGTTTTAGACTAATTTCCTAGTGATCCAGAAAGTTTTATATTTTGGGAAAAATCCATGATCGGCCGCCTAATGAAAATTCTCAATTTTGAGCTATTTCAAATTTGTCAACAAAATTGCCCCAGGTGTGCAAATTATTACTTTTATCGTCATGTCTAGTGTCAGCACATTGTTTTAGACTAATTTCCTAGTGATCCAGAAATGTTTATATTTTGGGGGAAATCCATGATCGGCCGCCTGTTGAAATTTCTCAATTTTGAGCTATTTCAAATTTGTCAACAAAATTGCCCCAGGTGTGCAAATTATTACTTTTATGGTCATGTCTAGTGTCAGCACATTGTTGTAGACTAATTTCCTAGTGATCCAGAAACTTTTATATTTTCGGAAAAATGCATGACCGGCCGCCTGTTGAAATTTCTCAATTTTGAGCTATTTTAAATTTGTCAACAAAATTGTCCTCGGAGTGCAAATTATTACTTTTATGGTCATGTCTAGTGTCAGCACATTGTTGTAGACTAATTTCCTAGTGATCCAGAAACTTTTATATTTTGGGAAAAATCCATGATCGGCCGCCTGTTGAAATTTCTCAATTTTGAGCTATTTTAAATTTGTCAACAAAATTGTCCTCGGAGTGCAAATTGTTACTTTTACGGTCATGTCTAGTGTCAGCACATTGTTTTAGATTAATTTCCTAGTGATCCAGAAACTTTTATATTTTGGGAAAAATGCATTACCGGCCGCCTGTTGAAATTTCTCAATTTTAAGCTATTTAATATTTGTCAACAAAATTGGCCCAGGTGTGCAAATTATTACTTTTATCGTCATGTCTAGTGTCAGCACATTGTTTTAGACTAATTTCCTAGTGATCCAGAAATGTTTATATTTTGGGGGAAATCCATGATCGGCCGCCTGTTGAAATTTCTCAATTTTGAGCTATTTCAAATTTGTCAACAAAATTGCCACAGGAGTGCAAATTATTACTTTTATGGTCATGTCTAGTGTCAGCACATTGTTGTAGACTAATTTCCTAGTGATCCAGAAACTTTTATATTTTGGGAAAAATGCATTACCGGCCGCCTGTTGAAATTTCTCATTTTTAAGCTATTTCAAATTTGTCAACAAAATTGCCCCAGGAGTGCAAATTGTTACTTTTACGGTCATGTCTAGTGTCAGCACATTGTTTTAGACTAATTTCCTAGTGATCCAGAAATGTTTATATTTTGGGAAAAATCCATGATCGGCCGCCTGTTGAAAATTCTCAATTTTGAGCTATTTCAAATTTGTCAACAAAATTGCCCCAGGTGTGCAAATTATTACTTTTATCGTCATGTCTAGTGTCAGCACATTGTTTTAGACTAATTTCCTAGTGATCCAGAAATGTTTATATTTTGGGGGAAATCCATGATCGGCCGCCTGTTGAAATTTCTCAATTTTGAGCTATTTCAAATTTGTCAACAAAATTGCCACAGGAGTGCAAATTATTACTTTTATGGTCATGTCTAGTGTCAGCACATTGTTGTAGACTAATTTCCTAGTGATCCAGAAACTTTTATATTTTGGGAAAAATGCATGACCGGCCGCCTGTTGAAATTTCTCAATTTTGAGCTATTTCAAATTTGTCAACAAAATTGCCCCAGGTGTGCAAATTATTACTTTTATAGTCATGTCTAGTGTCAGCACATTGTTTTAGACTAATTTCCTAGTGATCCAGAAAGTTTTATATTTTGGGAAAAATCCATGATCGGCCGCCTAATGAAAATTCTCAATTTTGAGCTATTTCAAATTTGTCAACAAAATTGCCCCAGGTGTGCAAATTATTACTTTTATCGTCATGTCTAGTGTCAGCACATTGTTTTAGACTAATTTCCTAGTGATCCAGAAATGTTTATATTTTGGGGGAAATCCATGATCGGCCGCCTGTTGAAATTTCTCAATTTTGAGCTATTTCAAATTTGTCAACAAAATTGCCACAGGAGTGCAAATTATTACTTTTATGGTCATGTCTAGTGTCAGCACATTGTTTTAGACTAATTTCCTAGTGATCCAGAAATGTTTATATTTTGGGGGAAATCCATGATCGGCCGCCTGTTGAAATTTCTCAATTTTGAGCTATTTCAAATTTGTCAACAAAATTGTCCCAGGAGTGCAAATTATTACTTTTATGGTCATGTCTAGTGTCAGCACATTGTTTTAGACTAATTTCCTAGTGATCCAGAAAGTTTTATATTTTGGGAAAAATCCATGATCGGCCGCCTGTTGAAAATTCTCAATTTTGAGCTATTTCAAATTTGTCAACAAAATTGCCCCAGGTGTGCAAATTATTACTTTTATAGTCATGTCTAGTGTCAGCACATTGTTTTAGACTAATTTCCTAGTGATCCAGAAAGTTTTATATTTTGGGAAAAATCCATGATCGGCCGCCTAATGAAAATTCTCAATTTTGAGCTATTTCAAATTTGTCAACAAAATTGCCCCAGGTGTGCAAATTATTACTTTTATCGTCATGTCTAGTGTCAGCACATTGTTTTAGACTAATTTCCTAGTGATCCAGAAATGTTTATATTTTGGGGGAAATCCATGATCGGCCGCCTGTTGAAATTTCTCAATTTTGAGCTATTTCAAATTTGTCAACAAAATTGCCCCAGGTGTGCAAATTATTACTTTTATGGTCATGTCTAGTGTCAGCACATTGTTGTAGACTAATTTCCTAGTGATCCAGAAACTTTTATATTTTCGGAAAAATGCATGACCGGCCGCCTGTTGAAATTTCTCAATTTTGAGCTATTTTAAATTTGTCAACAAAATTGTCCTCGGAGTGCAAATTATTACTTTTATGGTCATGTCTAGTGTCAGCACATTGTTGTAGACTAATTTCCTAGTGATCCAGAAACTTTTATATTTTGGGAAAAATCCATGATCGGCCGCCTGTTGAAATTTCTCAATTTTGAGCTATTTTAAATTTGTCAACAAAATTGTCCTCGGAGTGCAAATTGTTACTTTTACGGTCATGTCTAGTGTCAGCACATTGTTTTAGATTAATTTCCTAGTGATCCAGAAACTTTTATATTTTGGGAAAAATGCATTACCGGCCGCCTGTTGAAATTTCTCAATTTTAAGCTATTTAATATTTGTCAACAAAATTGGCCCAGGTGTGCAAATTATTACTTTTATCGTCATGTCTAGTGTCAGCACATTGTTTTAGACTAATTTCCTAGTGATCCAGAAATGTTTATATTTTGGGGGAAATCCATGATCGGCCGCATGTTGAAATTTCTCAATTTTGAGCTATTTCAAATTTGTCAACAAAATTGCCACAGGAGTGCAAATTATTACTTTTATGGTCATGTCTAGTGTCAGCACATTGTTGTAGACTAATTTCCTAGTGATCCAGAAACTTTTATATTTTGGGAAAAATGCATTACCGGCCGCCTGTTGAAATTTCTCATTTTTAAGCTATTTCAAATTTGTCAACAAAATTGCCCCAGGAGTGCAAATTGTTACTTTTACGGTCATGTCTAGTGTCAGCACATTGTTTTAGACTAATTTCCTAGTGATCCAGAAATGTTTATATTTTGGGAAAAATCCATGATCGGCCGCCTGTTGAAAATTCTCAATTTTCAGCTATTTCAAATTTGTCAACAAAATTGCCCCAGGTGTGCAAATTATTACTTTTATCGTCATGTCTAGTGTCAGCACATTGTTTTAGACTAATTTCCTAGTGATCCAGAAATGTTTATATTTTTGGGGAAATCCATGATCGGCCGCCTGTTGAAATTTCTCAATTTTGAGCTATTTCAAATTTGTCAACAAAATTGCCACAGGAGTGCAAATTATTACTTTTATGGTCATGTCTAGTGTCAGCACATTGTTGTAGACTAATTTCCTAGTGATCCAGAAACTTTTATATTTTGGGAAAAATGCATGACCGGCCGCCTGTTGAAATTTCTCAATTTTGAGCTATTTCAAATTTGTCAACAAAATTGCCCCAGGAGTGCAAATTGTTACTTTTATGGTCATGTCTAGTGTCAGCACATTGTTTTAGACTAATTTCCTAGTGATCCAGAAATGTTTATATTTTGGGAAAAATCCATGATCGGCTGCCTGTTGAAATTTCTCAATTTTGAGCTATTTCAAATTTGTCAACAAAATTACCACAGGAGTGCAAATTATTACTTTTATGGTCATGTCTAGTGTCAGCACATTGTTGTAGACTAATTTCCTATAGATCCAGAAACTTTTATATTTTGGGAAAAATCCATGATCGGCCGCCTGTTGAAAATTCTAAATTTTGAGCTATTTCAAATTTGTCAACAAAATTGCCCCAGGTGTGCAAATTATTACTTTTATCGTCATGTCTAGTGTCAGCACATTGTTTTAGACTAATTTCCTAGTGATCCAGAAATGTTTATATTTTGGGGGAAATCCATGATCGGCCGCCTGTTGAAATTTCTCAATTTTGAGCTATTTCAAATTTGTCAACAAAATTGCCACAGGAGTGCAAATTATTACTTTTATGGTCATGTCTAGTGTCAGCACATTGTTTTAGACTAATTTCCTAGTGATCCAGAAAGTTTTATATTTTGGGAAAAATCCATGATCGGCCGCCTGTTGAAAATTCTCAATTTTGAGCTATTTCAAATTTGTCAACAAAATTGCCCCAGGTGTGCAAATTATTACTTTTATAGTCATGTCTAGTGTCAGCACATTGTTTTAGACTAATTTCCTAGTGATCCAGAAAGTTTTATATTTTGGGAAAAATCCATGATCGGCCGCCTAATGAAAATTCTCAATTTTGAGCTATTTCAAATTTGTCAACAAAATTGCCCCAGGTGTGCAAATTATTACTTTTATCGTCATGTCTAGTGTCAGCACATTGTTTTAGACTAATTTCCTAGTGATCCAGAAATGTTTATATTTTGGGGGAAATCCATGATCGGCCGCCTGTTGAAATTTCTCAATTTTGAGCTATTTCAAATTTGTCAACAAAATTGCCACAGGAGTGCAAATTATTACTTTTATGGTCATGTCTAGTGTCAGCACATTGTTTTAGACTAATTTCCTAGTGATCCAGAAAGTTTTATATTTTGGGAAAAATCCATGATCGGCCGCCTGTTGAAAATTCTCAATTTTGAGCTATTTCAAATTTGTCAACAAAATTGCCCCAGGTGTGCAAATTATTACTTTTATAGTCATGTCTAGTGTCAGCACATTGTTTTAGACTAATTTCCTAGTGATCCAGAAAGTTTTATATTTTGGGAAAAATCCATGATCGGCCGCCTAATGAAAATTCTCAATTTTGAGCTATTTCAAATTTGTCAACAAAATTGTCCCAGGAGTGCAAATTATTACTTTTATGGTCATGTCTAGTGTCAGCACATTGTTTTAGACTAATTTCCTAGTGATCCAGAAAGTTTTATATTTTGGGAAAAATCCATGATCGGCCGCCTGTTGAAAATTCTCAATTTTGAGCTATTTCAAATTTGTCAACAAAATTGCCCCAGGTGTGCAAATTATTACTTTTATAGTCATGTCTAGTGTCAGCACATTGTTTTAGACTAATTTCCTAGTGATCCAGAAAGTTTTATATTTTGGGAAAAATCCATGATCGGCCGCCTAATGAAAATTCTCAATTTTGAGCTATTTCAAATTTGTCAACAAAATTGCCCCAGGTGTGCAAATTATTACTTTTATCGTCATGTCTAGTGTCAGCACATTGTTTTAGACTAATTTCCTAGTGATCCAGAAATGTTTATATTTTGGGGGAAATCCATGATCGGCCGCCTGTTGAAATTTCTCAATTTTGAGCTATTTCAAATTTGTCAACAAAATTGCCCCAGGTGTGCAAATTATTACTTTTATGGTCATGTCTAGTGTCAGCACATTGTTGTAGACTAATTTCCTAGTGATCCAGAAACTTTTATATTTTCGGAAAAATGCATGAACGGCCGCCTGTTGAAATTTCTCAATTTTGAGCTATTTTAAATTTGTCAACAAAATTGTCCTCGGAGTGCAAATTATTACTTTTATGGTCATGTCTAGTGTCAGCACATTGTTGTAGACTAATTTCCTAGTGATCCAGAAACTTTTATATTTTGGGAAAAATCCATGATCGGCCGCCTGTTGAAATTTCTCAATTTTGAGCTATTTTAAATTTGTCAACAAAATTGTCCTCGGAGTGCAAATTGTTACTTTTACGGTCATGTCTAGTGTCAGCACATTGTTTTAGATTAATTTCCTAGTGATCCAGAAACTTTTATATTTTGGGAAAAATGCATTACCGGCCGCCTGTTGAAATTTCTCAATTTTAAGCTATTTAATATTTGTCAACAAAATTGGCCCAGGTGTGCAAATTATTACTTTTATCGTCATGTCTAGTGTCAGCACATTGTTTTAGACTAATTTCCTAGTGATCCAGAAATGTTTATATTTTGGGGGAAATCCATGATCGGCCGCCTGTTGAAATTTCTCAATTTTGAGCTATTTCAAATTTGTCAACAAAATTGCCACAGGAGTGCAAATTATTACTTTTATGGTCATGTCTAGTGTCAGCACATTGTTGTAGACTAATTTCCTAGTGATCCACAAACTTTTATATTTTGGGAAAAATGCATTACCGGCCGCCTGTTGAAATTTCTCATTTTTAAGCTATTTCAAATTTGTCAACAAAATTGCCCCAGGAGTGCAAATTGTTACTTTTACGGTCATGTCTAGTGTCAGCACATTGTTTTAGACTAATTTCCTAGTGATCCAGAAATGTTTATATTTTGGGAAAAATCCATGATCGGCCGCCTGTTGAAAATTCTCAATTTTCAGCTATTTCAAATTTGTCAACAAAATTGCCCCAGGTGTGCAAATTATTACTTTTATCGTCATGTCTAGTGTCAGCACATTGTTTTAGACTAATTTCCTAGTGATCCAGAAATGTTTATATTTTTGGGGAAATCCATGATCGGCCGCCTGTTGAAATTTCTCAATTTTGAGCTATTTCAAATTTGTCAACAAAATTGCCACAGGAGTGCAAATTATTACTTTTATGGTCATGTCTAGTGTCAGCACATTGTTGTAGACTAATTTCCTAGTGATCCAGAAACTTTTATATTTTGGGAAAAATGCATTACCGGCCGCCTGTTGAAATTTCTCAATTTTGAGCTATTTCAAATTTGTCAACAAAATTGCCCCAGGAGTGCAAATTGTTACTTTTATGGTCATGTCTAGTGTCAGCACATTGTTTTAGACTAATTTCCTAGTGATCCAGAAATGTTTATATTTTGGGAAAAATCCATGATCCGCTGCCTGTTGAAATTTCTCAATTTTGAGCTATTTCAAATTTGTCAACAAAATTACCACAGGAGTGCAAATTATTACTTTTATGGTCATGTCTAGTGTCAGCACATTGTTGTAGACTAATTTCCTATAGATCCAGAAACTTTTATATTTTGGGAAAAATCCATGATCGGCCGCCTGTTGAAAATTCTAAATTTTGAGCTATTTCAAATTTGTCAACAAAATTGCCCCAGGTGTGCAAATTATTACTTTTATCGTCATGTCTAGTGTCAGCACATTGTTTTAGACTAATTTCCTAGTGATCCAGAAATGTTTATATTTTGGGGGAAATCCATGATCGGCCGCCTGTTGAAATTTCTCAATTTTGAGCTATTTCAAATTTGTCAACAAAATTGCCACAGGAGTGCAAATTATTACTTTTATGGTCATGTCTAGTGTCAGCACATTGTTTTAGACTAATTTCCTAGTGATCCAGAAATGTTTATATTTTGGGGGAAATCCATGATCGGCCGCCTGTTGAAATTTCTCAATTTTGAGCTATTTCAAATTTGTCAACAAAATTGTCCCAGGAGTGCAAATTATTACTTTTATGGTCATGTCTAGTGTCAGCACATTGTTTTAGACTAATTTCCTAGTGATCCAGAAAGTTTTATATTTTGGGAAAAATCCATGATCGGCCGCCTGTTGAAAATTCTCAATTTTGAGCTATTTCAAATTTGTCAACAAAATTGCCCCAGGTGTGCAAATTATTACTTTTATAGTCATGTCTAGTGTCAGCACATTGTTTTAGACTAATTTCCTAGTGATCCAGAAAGTTTTATATTTTGGGAAAAATCCATGATCGGCCGCCTAATGAAAATTCTCAATTTTGAGCTATTTCAAATTTGTCAACAAAATTGCCCCAGGTGTGCAAATTATTACTTTTATCGTCATGTCTAGTGTCAGCACATTGTTTTAGACTAATTTCCTAGTGATCCAGAAATGTTTATATTTTGGGGGAAATCCATGATCGGCCGCCTGTTGAAATTTCTCAATTTTGAGCTATTTCAAATTTGTCAACAAAATTGCCCCAGGTGTGCAAATTATTACTTTTATGGTCATGTCTAGTGTCAGCACATTGTTGTAGACTAATTTCCTAGTGATCCAGAAACTTTTATATTTTCGGAAAAATGCATGACCGGCCGCCTGTTGAAATTTCTCAATTTTGAGCTATTTTAAATTTGTCAACAAAATTGTCCTCGGAGTGCAAATTATTACTTTTATGGTCATGTCTAGTGTCAGCACATTGTTGTAGACTAATTTCCTAGTGATCCAGAAACTTTTATATTTTGGGAAAAATCCATGATCGGCCGCCTGTTGAAATTTCTCAATTTTGAGCTATTTTAAATTTGTCAACAAAATTGTCCTCGGAGTGCAAATTGTTACTTTTACGGTCATGTCTAGTGTCAGCACATTGTTTTAGATTAATTTCCTAGTGATCCAGAAACTTTTATATTTTGGGAAAAATGCATTACCGGCCGCCTGTTGAAATTTCTCAATTTTAAGCTATTTAATATTTGTCAACAAAATTGGCCCAGGTGTGCAAATTATTACTTTTATCGTCATGTCTAGTGTCAGCACATTGTTTTAGACTAATTTCCTAGTGATCCAGAAATGTTTATATTTTGGGGGAAATCCATGATCGGCCGCCTGTTGAAATTTCTCAATTTTGAGCTATTTCAAATTTGTCAACAAAATTGCCACAGGAGTGCAAATTATTACTTTTATGGTCATGTCTAGTGTCAGCACATTGTTGTAGACTAATTTCCTAGTGATCCAGAAACTTTTATATTTTGGGAAAAATGCATTACCGGCCGCCTGTTGAAATTTCTCATTTTTAAGCTATTTCAAATTTGTCAACAAAATTGCCCCAGGAGTGCAAATTGTTACTTTTACGGTCATGTCTAGTGTCAGCACATTGTTTTAGACTAATTTCCTAGTGATCCAGAAATGTTTATATTTTGGGGGAAATCCATGATCGGCCGCCTGTTGAAATTTCTCAATTTTGAGCTATTTCAAATTTGTCAACAAAATTGCCACAGGAGTGCAAATTATTACTTTTATGGTCATGTCTAGTGTCAGCACATTGTTGTAGACTAATTTCCTAGTGATCCAGAAACTTTTATATTTTGGGAAAAATCCATGATCGGCCGCCTGTTGAAATTTCTCAATTTTGAGCTATTTTAAATTTGTCAACAAAATTGTCCTCGGAGTGCAAATTGTTACTTTTACGGTCATGTCTAGTGTCAGCACATTGTTTTAGATTAATTTCCTAGTGATCCAGAAACTTTTATATTTTGGGAAAAAGGCATTACCGGCCGCCTGTTGAAATTTCTCAATTTTAAGCTATTTAATATTTGTCAACAAAATTGGCCCAGGTGTGCAAATTATTACTTTTATCGTCATGTCTAGTGTCAGCACATTGTTTTAGACTAATTTCCTAGTGATCCAGAAATGTTTATATTTTGGGGGAAATCCATGATCGGCCGCCTGTTGAAATTTCTCAATTTTGAGCTATTTCAAATTTGTCAACAAAATTGCCACAGGAGTGCAAATTATTACTTTTATGGTCATGTCTAGTGTCAGCACATTGTTGTAGACTAATTTCCTAGTGATCCAGAAACTTTTATATTTTGGGAAAAATGCATTACCGGCCGCCTGTTGAAATTTCTCATTTTTAAGCTATTTCAAATTTGTCAACAAAATTGCCCCAGGAGTGCAAATTGTTACTTTTACGGTCATGTCTAGTGTCAGCACATTGTTTTAGACTAATTTCCTAGTGATCCAGAAATGTTTATATTTTGGGAAAAATCCATGATCGGCCGCCTGTTGAAAATTCTCAATTTTCAGCTATTTCAAATTTGTCAACAAAATTGCCCCAGGTGTGCAAATTATTACTTTTATCGTCATGTCTAGTGTCAGCACATTGTTTTAGACTAATTTCCTAGTGATCCAGAAATGTTTATATTTTGGGGGAAATCCATGATCGGCCGCCTGTTGAAATTTCTCAATTTTGAGCTATTTCAAATTTGTCAACAAAATTGCCACAGGAGTGCAAATTATTACTTTTATGGTCATGTCTAGTGTCAGCACATTGTTTTAGACTAATTTCCTAGTGATCCAGAAACTTTTATATTTTGGGAAAAATGCATTACCGGCCGCCTGTTGAAATTTCTCAATTTTGAGCTATTTCAAATTTGTCAACAAAATTGCCCCAGGAGTGCAAATTGTTACTTTTATGGTCATGTCTAGTGTCAGCACATTGTTTTAGACTAATTTCCTAGTGATCCAGAAATGTTTATATTTTGGGAAAAATCCATGATCGGCTGCCTGTTGAAATTTCTCAATTTTGAGCTATTTCAAATTTGTCAACAAAATTACCACAGGAGTGCAAATTATTACTTTTATGGTCATGTCTAGTGTCAGCACATTGTTGTAGACTAATTTCCTATAGATCCAGAAACTTTTATATTTTGGGAAAAATCCATGATCGGCCGCCTGTTGAAAATTCTAAATTTTGAGCTATTTCAAATTTGTCAACAAAATTGCCCCAGGTGTGCAAATTATTACTTTTATCGTCATGTCTAGTGTCAGCACATTGTTTTAGACTAATTTCCTAGTGATCCAGAAATGTTTATATTTTGGGGGAAATCCATGATCGGCCGCCTGTTGAAATTTCTCAATTTTGAGCTATTTCAAATTTGTCAACAAAATTGCCACAGGAGTGCAAATTATTACTTTTATGGTCATGTCTAGTGTCAGCACATTGTTTTAGACTAATTTCCTAGTGATCCAGAAATGTTTATATTTTGGGGGAAATCCATGATCGGCCGCCTGTTGAAATTTCTCAATTTTGAGCTATTTCAAATTTGTCAACAAAATTGCCACAGGAGTGCAAATTATTACTTTTATGGTCATGTCTAGTGTCAGCACATTGTTTTAGACTAATTTCCTAGTGATCCAGACATGTTTATATTTTGGGGGAAATCCATGATCGGCCGCCTGTTGAAATTTCTCAATTTTGAGCTATTTCAAATTTGTCAACAAAATTGTCCCAGGAGTGCAAATTATTACTTTTATGGTCATGTCTAGTGTCAGCACATTGTTTTAGACTAATTTCCTAGTGATCCAGAAAGTTTTATATTTTGGGAAAAATCCATGATCGGCCGCCTGTTGAAAATTCTCAATTTTGAGCTATTTCAAATTTGTCAACAAAATTGCCCCAGGTGTGCAAATTATTACTTTTATAGTCATGTCTAGTGTCAGCACATTGTTTTAGACTAATTTCCTAGTGATCCAGAAAGTTTTATATTTTGGGAAAAATCCATGATCGGCCGCCTAATGAAAATTCTCAATTTTGAGCTATTTCAAATTTGTCAACAAAATTGCCCCAGGTGTGCAAATTATTACTTTTATCGTCATGTCTAGTGTCAGCACATTGTTTTAGACTAATTTCCTAGTGATCCAGAAATGTTTATATTTTGGGGGAAATCCATGATCGGCCGCCTGTTGAAATTTCTCAATTTTGAGCTATTTCAAATTTGTCAACAAAATTGCCCCAGGTGTGCAAATTATTACTTTTATGGTCATGTCTAGTGTCAGCACATTGTTGTAGACTAATTTCCTAGTGATCCAGAAACTTTTATATTTTCGGAAAAATGCATGACCGGCCGCCTGTTGAAATTTCTCAATTTTGAGCTATTTTAAATTTGTCAACAAAATTGTCCTCGGAGTGCAAATTATTACTTTTATGGTCATGTCTAGTGTCAGCACATTGTTGTAGACTAATTTCCTAGTGATCCAGAAACTTTTATATTTTGGGAAAAATCCATGATCGGCCGCCTGTTGAAATTTCTCAATTTTGAGCTATTTTAAATTTGTCAACAAAATTGTCCTCGGAGTGCAAATTGTTACTTTTACGGTCATGTCTAGTGTCAGCACATTGTTTTAGATTAATTTCCTAGTGATCCAGAAACTTTTATATTTTGGGAAAAATGCATTACCGGCCGCCTGTTGAAATTTCTCAATTTTAAGCTATTTAATATTTGTCAACAAAATTGGCCCAGGTGTGCAAATTATTACTTTTATCGTCATGTCTAGTGTCAGCACATTGTTTTAGACTAATTTCCTAGTGATCCAGAAATGTTTATATTTTGGGGGAAATCCATGATCGGCCGCCTGTTGAAATTTCTCAATTTTGAGCTATTTCAAATTTGTCAACAAAATTGCCACAGGAGTGCAAATTATTACTTTTATGGTCATGTCTAGTGTCAGCACATTGTTGTAGACTAATTTCCTAGTGATCCAGAAACTTTTATATTTTGGGAAAAATGCATTACCGGCCGCCTGTTGAAATTTCTCATTTTTAAGCTATTTCAAATTTGTCAACAAAATTGCCCCAGGAGTGCAAATTGTTACTTTTACGGTCATGTCTAGTGTCAGCACATTGTTTTAGACTAATTTCCTAGTGATCCAGAAATGTTTATATTTTGGGAAAAATCCATGATCGGCCGCCTGTTGAAAATTCTCAATTTTCAGCTATTTCAAATTTGTCAACAAAATTGCCCCAGGTGTGCAAATTATTACTTTTATCGTCATGTCTAGTGTCAGCACATTGTTTTAGACTAATTTCCTAGTGATCCAGAAATGTTTATATTTTTGGGGAAATCCATGATCGGCCGCCTGTTGAAATTTCTCAATTTTGAGCTATTTCAAATTTGTCAACAAAATTGCCACAGGAGTGCAAATTATTACTTTTATGGTCATGTCTAGTGTCAGCACATTGTTGTAGACTAATTTCCTAGTGATCCAGAAACTTTTATATTTTGGGAAAAATGCATTACCGGCCGCCTGTTGAAATTTCTCAATTTTGAGCTATTTCAAATTTGTCAACAAAATTGCCCCAGGAGTGCAAATTGTTACTTTTATGGTCATGTCTAGTGTCAGCACATTGTTTTAGACTAATTTCCTAGTGATCCAGAAATGTTTATATTTTGGGAAAAATCCATGATCGGCTGCCTGTTGAAATTTCTCAATTTTGAGCTATTTCAAATTTGTCAACAAAATTGTCCCAGGAGTGCAAATTATTACTTTTATGGTCATGTCTAGTGTCAGCACATTGTTTTAGACTAATTTCCTAGTGATCCAGAAAGTTTTATATTTTGGGAAAAATCCATGATCGGCCGCCTGTTGAAAATTCTCAATTTTGAGCTATTTCAAATTTGTCAACAAAATTGCCCCAGGTGTGCAAATTATTACTTTTATAGTCATGTCTAGTGTCAGCACATTGTTTTAGACTAATTTCCTAGTGATCCAGAAAGTTTTATATTTTGGGAAAAATCCATGATCGGCCGCCTAATGAAAATTCTCAATTTTGAGCTATTTCAAATTTGTCAACAAAATTGCCCCAGGTGTGCAAATTATTACTTTTATCGTCATGTCTAGTGTCAGCACATTGTTTTAGACTAATTTCCTAGTGATCCAGAAATGTTTATATTTTGGGGGAAATCCATGATCGGCCGCCTGTTGAAATTTCTCAATTTTGAGCTATTTCAAATTTGTCAACAAAATTGCCCCAGGTGTGCAAATTATTACTTTTATGGTCATGTCTAGTGTCAGCACATTGTTGTAGACTAATTTCCTAGTGATCCAGAAACTTTTATATTTTCGGAAAAATGCATGACCGGCCGCCTGTTGAAATTTCTCAATTTTGAGCTATTTTAAATTTGTCAACAAAATTGTCCTCGGAGTGCAAATTATTACTTTTATGGTCATGTCTAGTGTCAGCACATTGTTGTAGACTAATTTCCTAGTGATCCAGAAACTTTTATATTTTGGGAAAAATCCATGATCGGCCGCCTGTTGAAATTTCTCAATTTTGAGCTATTTTAAATTTGTCAACAAAATTGTCCTCGGAGTGCAAATTGTTACTTTTACGGTCATGTCTAGTGTCAGCACATTGTTTTAGATTAATTTCCTAGTGATCCAGAAACTTTTATATTTTGGGAAAAATGCATTACCGGCCGCCTGTTGAAATTTCTCAATTTTAAGCTATTTAATATTTGTCAACAAAATTGGCCCAGGTGTGCAAATTATTACTTTTATCGTCATGTCTAGTGTCAGCACATTGTTTTAGACTAATTTCCTAGTGATCCAGAAATGTTTATATTTTGGGGGAAATCCATGATCGGCCGCCTGTTGAAATTTCTCAATTTTGAGCTATTTCAAATTTGTCAACAAAATTGCCACAGGAGTGCAAATTATTACTTTTATGGTCATGTCTAGTGTCAGCACATTGTTGTAGACTAATTTCCTAGTGATCCAGAAACTTTTATATTTTGGGAAAAATGCATTACCGGCCGCCTGTTGAAATTTCTCATTTTTAAGCTATTTCAAATTTGTCAACAAAATTGCCCCAGGAGTGCAAATTGTTACTTTTACGGTCATGTCTAGTGTCAGCACATTGTTTTAGACTAATTTCCTAGTGATCCAGAAATGTTTATATTTTGGGAAAAATCCATGATCGGCCGCCTGTTGAAAATTCTCAATTTTGAGCTATTTCAAATTTGTCAACAAAATTGCCCCAGGTGTGCAAATTATTACTTTTATGGTCATGTCTAGTGTCAGCACATTGTTTTAGACTAATTTCCTAGTGATCCAGAAAGTTTTATATTTTGGGAAAAATCCATGATCGGCCGCCTGTTGAAAATTCTCAATTTTGAGCTATTTCAAATTTGTCAACAAAATTGCCCCAGGTGTGCAAATTATTACTTTTATAGTCATGTCTAGTGTCAGCACATTGTTTTAGACTAATTTCCTAGTGATCCAGAAAGTTTTATATTTTGGGAAAAATCCATGATCGGCCGCCTAATGAAAATTCTCAATTTTGAGCTATTTCAAATTTGTCAACAAAATTGCCCCAGGTGTGCAAATTATTACTTTTATCGTCATGTCTAGTGTCAGCACATTGTTTTAGACTAATTTCCTAGTGATCCAGAAATGTTTATATTTTGGGGGAAATCCATGATCGGCCGCCTGTTGAAATTTCTCAATTTTGAGCTATTTCAAATTTGTCAACAAAATTGCCCCAGGTGTGCAAATTATTACTTTTATAGTCATGTCTAGTGTCAGCACATTGTTTTAGACTAATTTCCTAGTGATCCAGAAAGTTTTATATTTTGGGAAAAATCCATGATCGGCCGCCTAATGAAAATTCTCAATTTTGAGCTATTTCAAATTTGTCAACAAAATTGCCCCAGGTGTGCAAATTATTACTTTTATCGTCATGTCTAGTGTCAGCACATTGTTTTAGACTAATTTCCTAGTGATCCAGAAATGTTTATATTTTGGGGGAAATCCATGATCGGCCGCCTGTTGAAATTTCTCAATTTTGAGCTATTTCAAATTTGTCAACAAAATTGCCCCAGGTGTGCAAATTATTACTTTTATGGTCATGTCTAGTGTCAGCACATTGTTGTAGACTAATTTCCTAGTGATCCAGAAACTTTTATATTTTCGGAAAAATGCATGACCGGCCGCCTGTTGAAATTTCTCAATTTTGAGCTATTTTAAATTTGTCAACAAAATTGTCCTCGGAGTGCAAATTATTACTTTTATGGTCATGTCTAGTGTCAGCACATTGTTTTAGATTAATTTCCTAGTGATCCAGAAACTTTTATATTTTGGGAAAAATGCATTACCGGCCGCCTGTTGAAATTTCTCAATTTTAAGCTATTTAATATTTGTCAACAAAATTGGCCCAGGTGTGCAAATTATTACTTTTATCGTCATGTCTAGTGTCAGCACATTGTTTTAGACTAATTTCCTAGTGATCCAGAAATGTTTATATTTTGGGGGAAATCCATGATCGGCCGCCTGTTGAAATTTCTCAATTTTGAGCTATTTCAAATTTGTCAACAAAATTGCCACAGGAGTGCAAATTATTACTTTTATGGTCATGTCTAGTGTCAGCACATTGTTGTAGACTAATTTCCTAGTGATCCAGAAACTTTTATATTTTGGGAAAAATGCATTACCGGCCGCCTGTTGAAATTTCTCATTTTTAAGCTATTTCAAATTTGTCAACAAAATTGCCCCAGGAGTGCAAATTGTTACTTTTACGGTCATGTCTAGTGTCAGCACATTGTTTTAGACTAATTTCCTAGTGATCCAGAAATGTTTATATTTTGGGAAAAATCCATGATCGGCCGCCTGTTGAAAATTCTCAATTTTCAGCTATTTCAAATTTGTCAACAAAATTGCCCCAGGTGTGCAAATTATTACTTTTATCGTCATGTCTAGTGTCAGCACATTGTTTTAGACTAATTTCCTAGTGATCCAGAAATGTTTATATTTTTGGGGAAATCCATGATCGGCCGCCTGTTGAAATTTCTCAATTTTGAGCTATTTCAAATTTGTCAACAAAATTGCCACAGGAGTGCAAATTATTACTTTTATGGTCATGTCTAGTGTCAGCACATTGTTGTAGACTAATTTCCTAGTGATCCAGAAACTTTTATATTTTGGGAAAAATGCATTACCGGCCGCCTGTTGAAATTTCTCAATTTTGAGCTATTTCAAATTTGTCAACAAAATTGCCCCAGGAGTGCAAATTGTTACTTTTATGGTCATGTCTAGTGTCAGCACATTGTTTTAGACTAATTTCCTAGTGATCCAGAAATGTTTATATTTTGGGGGAAATCCATGATCGGCCGCCTGTTGAAATTTCTCAATTTTGAGCTATTTCAAATTTGTCAACAAAATTGCCCCAGGTGTGCAAATTATTACTTTTATAGTCATGTCTAGTGTCAGCACATTGTTTTAGACTAATTTCCTAGTGATCCAGAAAGTTTTATATTTTGGGAAAAATCCATGATCGGCCGCCTAATGAAAATTCTCAATTTTGAGCTATTTCAAATTTGTCAACAAAATTGCCCCAGGTGTGCAAATTATTACTTTTATCGTCATGTCTAGTGTCAGCACATTGTTTTAGACTAATTTCCTAGTGATCCAGAAATGTTTATATTTTGGGGGAAATCCATGATCGGCCGCCTGTTGAAATTTCTCAATTTTGAGCTATTTCAAATTTGTCAACAAAATTGCCCCAGGTGTGCAAATTATTACTTTTATGGTCATGTCTAGTGTCAGCACATTGTTGTAGACTAATTTCCTAGTGATCCAGAAACTTTTATATTTTCGGAAAAATGCATGACCGGCCGCCTGTTGAAATTTCTCAATTTTGAGCTATTTTAAATTTGTCAACAAAATTGTCCTCGGAGTGCAAATTATTACTTTTATGGTCATGTCTAGTGTCAGCACATTGTTTTAGATTAATTTCCTAGTGATCCAGAAACTTTTATATTTTGGGAAAAATGCATTACCGGCCGCCTGTTGAAATTTCTCAATTTTAAGCTATTTAATATTTGTCAACAAAATTGGCCCAGGTGTGCAAATTATTACTTTTATCGTCATGTCTAGTGTCAGCACATTGTTTTAGACTAATTTCCTAGTGATCCAGAAATGTTTATATTTTGGGGGAAATCCATGATCGGCCGCCTGTTGAAATTTCTCAATTTTGAGCTATTTCAAATTTGTCAACAAAATTGCCACAGGAGTGCAAATTATTACTTTTATGGTCATGTCTAGTGTCAGCACATTGTTGTAGACTAATTTCCTAGTGATCCAGAAACTTTTATATTTTGGGAAAAATGCATTACCGGCCGCCTGTTGAAATTTCTCATTTTTAAGCTATTTCAAATTTGTCAACAAAATTGCCCCAGGAGTGCAAATTGTTACTTTTACGGTCATGTCTAGTGTCAGCACATTGTTTTAGACTAATTTCCTAGTGATCCAGAAATGTTTATATTTTGGGAAAAATCCATGATCGGCCGCCTGTTGAAAATTCTCAATTTTCAGCTATTTCAAATTTGTCAACAAAATTGCCCCAGGTGTGCAAATTATTACTTTTATCGTCATGTCTAGTGTCAGCACATTGTTTTAGACTAATTTCCTAGTGATCCAGAAATGTTTATATTTTTGGGGAAATCCATGATCGGCCGCCTGTTGAAATTTCTCAATTTTGAGCTATTTCAAATTTGTCAACAAAATTGCCACAGGAGTGCAAATTATTACTTTTATGGTCATGTCTAGTGTCAGCACATTGTTGTAGACTAATTTCCTAGTGATCCAGAAACTTTTATATTTTGGGAAAAATGCATTACCGGCCGCCTGTTGAAATTTCTCAATTTTGAGCTATTTCAAATTTGTCAACAAAATTGCCCCAGGAGTGCAAATTGTTACTTTTATGGTCATGTCTAGTGTCAGCACATTGTTTTAGACTAATTTCCTAGTGATCCAGAAATGTTTATATTTTGGGAAAAATCCATGATCGGCTGCCTGTTGAAATTTCTCAATTTTGAGCTATTTCAAATTTGTCAACAAAATTGTCCCAGGAGTGCAAATTATTACTTTTATGGTCATGTCTAGTGTCAGCACATTGTTTTAGACTAATTTCCTAGTGATCCAGAAAGTTTTATATTTTGGGAAAAATCCATGATCGGCCGCCTGTTGAAAATTCTCAATTTTGAGCTATTTCAAATTTGTCAACAAAATTGCCCCAGGTGTGCAAATTATTACTTTTATAGTCATGTCTAGTGTCAGCACATTGTTTTAGACTAATTTCCTAGTGATCCAGAAAGTTTTATATTTTGGGAAAAATCCATGATCGGCCGCCTAATGAAAATTCTCAATTTTGAGCTATTTCAAATTTGTCAACAAAATTGCCCCAGGTGTGCAAATTATTACTTTTATCGTCATGTCTAGTGTCAGCACATTGTTTTAGACTAATTTCCTAGTGATCCAGAAATGTTTATATTTTGGGGGAAATCCATGATCGGCCGCCTGTTGAAATTTCTCAATTTTGAGCTATTTCAAATTTGTCAACAAAATTGCCCCAGGTGTGCAAATTATTACTTTTATGGTCATGTCTAGTGTCAGCACATTGTTGTAGACTAATTTCCTAGTGATCCAGAAACTTTTATATTTTCGGAAAAATGCATGACCGGCCGCCTGTTGAAATTTCTCAATTTTGAGCTATTTTAAATTTGTCAACAAAATTGTCCTCGGAGTGCAAATTATTACTTTTATGGTCATGTCTAGTGTCAGCACATTGTTGTAGACTAATTTCCTAGTGATCCAGAAACTTTTATATTTTGGGAAAAATCCATGATCGGCCGCCTGTTGAAATTTCTCAATTTTGAGCTATTTTAAATTTGTCAACAAAATTGTCCTCGGAGTGCAAATTGTTACTTTTACGGTCATGTCTAGTGTCAGCACATTGTTTTAGATTAATTTCCTAGTGATCCAGAAACTTTTATATTTTGGGAAAAATGCATTACCGGCCGCCTGTTGAAATTTCTCAATTTTAAGCTATTTAATATTTGTCAACAAAATTGGCCCAGGTGTGCAAATTATTACTTTTATCGTCATGTCTAGTGTCAGCACATTGTTTTAGACTAATTTCCTAGTGATCCAGAAATGTTTATATTTTGGGGGAAATCCATGATCGGCCGCCTGTTGAAATTTCTCAATTTTGAGCTATTTCAAATTTGTCAACAAAATTGCCACAGGAGTGCAAATTATTACTTTTATGGTCATGTCTAGTGTCAGCACATTGTTGTAGACTAATTTCCTAGTGATCCAGAAACTTTTATATTTTGGGAAAAATGCATTACCGGCCGCCTGTTGAAATTTCTCATTTTTAAGCTATTTCAAATTTGTCAACAAAATTGCCCCAGGAGTGCAAATTGTTACTTTTACGGTCATGTCTAGTGTCAGCACATTGTTTTAGACTAATTTCCTAGTGATCCAGAAATGTTTATATTTTGGGAAAAATCCATGATCGGCCGCCTGTTGAAAATTCTCAATTTTGAGCTATTTCAAATTTGTCAACAAAATTGCCCCAGGTGTGCAAATTATTACTTTTATGGTCATGTCTAGTGTCAGCACATTGTTTTAGACTAATTTCCTAGTGATCCAGAAAGTTTTATATTTTGGGAAAAATCCATGATCGGCCGCCTGTTGAAAATTCTCAATTTTGAGCTATTTCAAATTTGTCAACAAAATTGCCCCAGGTGTGCAAATTATTACTTTTATAGTCATGTCTAGTGTCAGCACATTGTTTTAGACTAATTTCCTAGTGATCCAGAAAGTTTTATATTTTGGGAAAAATCCATGATCGGCCGCCTAATGAAAATTCTCAATTTTGAGCTATTTCAAATTTGTCAACAAAATTGCCCCAGGTGTGCAAATTATTACTTTTATCGTCATGTCTAGTGTCAGCACATTGTTTTAGACTAATTTCCTAGTGATCCAGAAATGTTTATATTTTGGGGGAAATCCATGATCGGCCGCCTGTTGAAATTTCTCAATTTTGAGCTATTTCAAATTTGTCAACAAAATTGCCCCAGGTGTGCAAATTATTACTTTTATGGTCATGTCTAGTGTCAGCACATTGTTGTAGACTAATTTCCTAGTGATCCAGAAACTTTTATATTTTCGGAAAAATGCATGACCGGCCGCCTGTTGAAATTTCTCAATTTTGAGCTATTTTAAATTTGTCAACAAAATTGTCCTCGGAGTGCAAATTATTACTTTTATGGTCATGTCTAGTGTCAGCACATTGTTGTAGACTAATTTCCTAGTGATCCAGAAACTTTTATATTTTGGGAAAAATCCATGATCGGCCGCCTGTTGAAATTTCTCAATTTTGAGCTATTTTAAATTTGTCAACAAAATTGTCCTCGGAGTGCAAATTGTTACTTTTACGGTCATGTCTAGTGTCAGCACATTGTTTTAGATTAATTTCCTAGTGATCCAGAAACTTTTATATTTTGGGAAAAATGCATTACCGGCCGCCTGTTGAAATTTCTCAATTTTAAGCTATTTAATATTTGTCAACAAAATTGGCCCAGGTGTGCAAATTATTACTTTTATCGTCATGTCTAGTGTCAGCACATTGTTTTAGACTAATTTCCTAGTGATCCAGAAATGTTTATATTTTGGGGGAAATCCATGATCGGCCGCCTGTTGAAATTTCTCAATTTTGAGCTATTTCAAATTTGTCAACAAAATTGCCACAGGAGTGCAAATTATTACTTTTATGGTCATGTCTAGTGTCAGCACATTGTTGTAGACTAATTTCCTAGTGATCCAGAAACTTTTATATTTTGGGAAAAATGCATTACCGGCCGCCTGTTGAAATTTCTCATTTTTAAGCTATTTCAAATTTGTCAACAAAATTGCCCCAGGAGTGCAAATTGTTACTTTTACGGTCATGTCTAGTGTCAGCACATTGTTTTAGACTAATTTCCTAGTGATCCAGAAATGTTTATATTTTGGGAAAAATCCATGATCGGCCGCCTGTTGAAAATTCTCAATTTTGAGCTATTTCAAATTTGTCAACAAAATTGCCCCAGGTGTGCAAATTATTACTTTTATCGTCATGTCTAGTGTCAGCACATTGTTTTAGACTAATTTCCTAGTGATCCAGAAATGTTTATATTTTGGGGGAAATCCATGATCGGCCGCCTGTTGAAATTTCTCAATTTTGAGCTATTTCAAATTTGTCAACAAAATTGCCACAGGAGTGCAAATTATTACTTTTATGGTCATGTCTAGTGTCAGCACATTGTTGTAGACTAATTTCCTAGTGATCCAGAAACTTTTATATTTTGGGAAAAATGCATGACCGGCCGCCTGTTGAAATTTCTCAATTTTGAGCTATTTCAAATTTGTCAACAAAATTGCCCCAGGTGTGCAAATTATTACTTTTATAGTCATGTCTAGTGTCAGCACATTGTTTTAGACTAATTTCCTAGTGATCCAGAAAGTTTTATATTTTGGGAAAAATCCATGATCGGCCGCCTAATGAAAATTCTCAATTTTGAGCTATTTCAAATTTGTCAACAAAATTGCCCCAGGTGTGCAAATTATTACTTTTATCGTCATGTCTAGTGTCAGCACATTGTTTTAGACTAATTTCCTAGTGATCCAGAAATGTTTATATTTTGGGGGAAATCCATGATCGGCCGCCTGTTGAAATTTCTCAATTTTGAGCTATTTCAAATTTGTCAACAAAATTGCCACAGGAGTGCAAATTATTACTTTTATGGTCATGTCTAGTGTCAGCACATTGTTTTAGACTAATTTCCTAGTGATCCAGAAATGTTTATATTTTGGGGGAAATCCATGATCGGCCGCCTGTTGAAATTTCTCAATTTTGAGCTATTTCAAATTTGTCAACAAAATTGTCCCAGGAGTGCAAATTATTACTTTTATGGTCATGTCTAGTGTCAGCACATTGTTTTAGACTAATTTCCTAGTGATCCAGAAAGTTTTATATTTTGGGAAAAATCCATGATCGGCCGCCTGTTGAAAATTCTCAATTTTGAGCTATTTCAAATTTGTCAACAAAATTGCCCCAGGTGTGCAAATTATTACTTTTATAGTCATGTCTAGTGTCAGCACATTGTTTTAGACTAATTTCCTAGTGATCCAGAAAGTTTTATATTTTGGGAAAAATCCATGATCGGCCGCCTAATGAAAATTCTCAATTTTGAGCTATTTCAAATTTGTCAACAAAATTGCCCCAGGTGTGCAAATTATTACTTTTATCGTCATGTCTAGTGTCAGCACATTGTTTTAGACTAATTTCCTAGTGATCCAGAAATGTTTATATTTTGGGGGAAATCCATGATCGGCCGCCTGTTGAAATTTCTCAATTTTGAGCTATTTCAAATTTGTCAACAAAATTGCCCCAGGTGTGCAAATTATTACTTTTATGGTCATGTCTAGTGTCAGCACATTGTTGTAGACTAATTTCCTAGTGATCCAGAAACTTTTATATTTTCGGAAAAATGCATGACCGGCCGCCTGTTGAAATTTCTCAATTTTGAGCTATTTTAAATTTGTCAACAAAATTGTCCTCGGAGTGCAAATTATTACTTTTATGGTCATGTCTAGTGTCAGCACATTGTTGTAGACTAATTTCCTAGTGATCCAGAAACTTTTATATTTTGGGAAAAATCCATGATCGGCCGCCTGTTGAAATTTCTCAATTTTGAGCTATTTTAAATTTGTCAACAAAATTGTCCTCGGAGTGCAAATTGTTACTTTTACGGTCATGTCTAGTGTCAGCACATTGTTTTAGATTAATTTCCTAGTGATCCAGAAACTTTTATATTTTGGGAAAAATGCATTACCGGCCGCCTGTTGAAATTTCTCAATTTTAAGCTATTTAATATTTGTCAACAAAATTGGCCCAGGTGTGCAAATTATTACTTTTATCGTCATGTCTAGTGTCAGCACATTGTTTTAGACTAATTTCCTAGTGATCCAGAAATGTTTATATTTTGGGGGAAATCCATGATCGGCCGCATGTTGAAATTTCTCAATTTTGAGCTATTTCAAATTTGTCAACAAAATTGCCACAGGAGTGCAAATTATTACTTTTATGGTCATGTCTAGTGTCAGCACATTGTTGTAGACTAATTTCCTAGTGATCCAGAAACTTTTATATTTTGGGAAAAATGCATTACCGGCCGCCTGTTGAAATTTCTCATTTTTAAGCTATTTCAAATTTGTCAACAAAATTGCCCCAGGAGTGCAAATTGTTACTTTTACGGTCATGTCTAGTGTCAGCACATTGTTTTAGACTAATTTCCTAGTGATCCAGAAATGTTTATATTTTGGGAAAAATCCATGATCGGCCGCCTGTTGAAAATTCTCAATTTTCAGCTATTTCAAATTTGTCAACAAAATTGCCCCAGGTGTGCAAATTATTACTTTTATCGTCATGTCTAGTGTCAGCACATTGTTTTAGACTAATTTCCTAGTGATCCAGAAATGTTTATATTTTTGGGGAAATCCATGATCGGCCGCCTGTTGAAATTTCTCAATTTTGAGCTATTTCAAATTTGTCAACAAAATTGCCACAGGAGTGCAAATTATTACTTTTATGGTCATGTCTAGTGTCAGCACATTGTTGTAGACTAATTTCCTAGTGATCCAGAAACTTTTATATTTTGGGAAAAATGCATGACCGGCCGCCTGTTGAAATTTCTCAATTTTGAGCTATTTCAAATTTGTCAACAAAATTGCCCCAGGAGTGCAAATTGTTACTTTTATGGTCATGTCTAGTGTCAGCACATTGTTTTAGACTAATTTCCTAGTGATCCAGAAATGTTTATATTTTGGGAAAAATCCATGATCGGCTGCCTGTTGAAATTTCTCAATTTTGAGCTATTTCAAATTTGTCAACAAAATTACCACAGGAGTGCAAATTATTACTTTTATGGTCATGTCTAGTGTCAGCACATTGTTGTAGACTAATTTCCTATAGATCCAGAAACTTTTATATTTTGGGAAAAATCCATGATCGGCCGCCTGTTGAAAATTCTAAATTTTGAGCTATTTCAAATTTGTCAACAAAATTGCCCCAGGTGTGCAAATTATTACTTTTATCGTCATGTCTAGTGTCAGCACATTGTTTTAGACTAATTTCCTAGTGATCCAGAAATGTTTATATTTTGGGGGAAATCCATGATCGGCCGCCTGTTGAAATTTCTCAATTTTGAGCTATTTCAAATTTGTCAACAAAATTGCCACAGGAGTGCAAATTATTACTTTTATGGTCATGTCTAGTGTCAGCACATTGTTTTAGACTAATTTCCTAGTGATCCAGAAAGTTTTATATTTTGGGAAAAATCCATGATCGGCCGCCTGTTGAAAATTCTCAATTTTGAGCTATTTCAAATTTGTCAACAAAATTGCCCCAGGTGTGCAAATTATTACTTTTATAGTCATGTCTAGTGTCAGCACATTGTTTTAGACTAATTTCCTAGTGATCCAGAAAGTTTTATATTTTGGGAAAAATCCATGATCGGCCGCCTAATGAAAATTCTCAATTTTGAGCTATTTCAAATTTGTCAACAAAATTGCCCCAGGTGTGCAAATTATTACTTTTATCGTCATGTCTAGTGTCAGCACATTGTTTTAGACTAATTTCCTAGTGATCCAGAAATGTTTATATTTTGGGGGAAATCCATGATCGGCCGCCTGTTGAAATTTCTCAATTTTGAGCTATTTCAAATTTGTCAACAAAATTGCCACAGGAGTGCAAATTATTACTTTTATGGTCATGTCTAGTGTCAGCACATTGTTTTAGACTAATTTCCTAGTGATCCAGAAAGTTTTATATTTTGGGAAAAATCCATGATCGGCCGCCTGTTGAAAATTCTCAATTTTGAGCTATTTCAAATTTGTCAACAAAATTGCCCCAGGTGTGCAAATTATTACTTTTATAGTCATGTCTAGTGTCAGCACATTGTTTTAGACTAATTTCCTAGTGATCCAGAAAGTTTTATATTTTGGGAAAAATCCATGATCGGCCGCCTAATGAAAATTCTCAATTTTGAGCTATTTCAAATTTGTCAACAAAATTGTCCCAGGAGTGCAAATTATTACTTTTATGGTCATGTCTAGTGTCAGCACATTGTTTTAGACTAATTTCCTAGTGATCCAGAAAGTTTTATATTTTGGGAAAAATCCATGATCGGCCGCCTGTTGAAAATTCTCAATTTTGAGCTATTTCAAATTTGTCAACAAAATTGCCCCAGGTGTGCAAATTATTACTTTTATAGTCATGTCTAGTGTCAGCACATTGTTTTAGACTAATTTCCTAGTGATCCAGAAAGTTTTATATTTTGGGAAAAATCCATGATCGGCCGCCTAATGAAAATTCTCAATTTTGAGCTATTTCAAATTTGTCAACAAAATTGCCCCAGGTGTGCAAATTATTACTTTTATCGTCATGTCTAGTGTCAGCACATTGTTTTAGACTAATTTCCTAGTGATCCAGAAATGTTTATATTTTGGGGGAAATCCATGATCGGCCGCCTGTTGAAATTTCTCAATTTTGAGCTATTTCAAATTTGTCAACAAAATTGCCCCAGGTGTGCAAATTATTACTTTTATGGTCATGTCTAGTGTCAGCACATTGTTGTAGACTAATTTCCTAGTGATCCAGAAACTTTTATATTTTCGGAAAAATGCATGACCGGCCGCCTGTTGAAATTTCTCAATTTTGAGCTATTTTAAATTTGTCAACAAAATTGTCCTCGGAGTGCAAATTATTACTTTTATGGTCATGTCTAGTGTCAGCACATTGTTGTAGACTAATTTCCTAGTGATCCAGAAACTTTTATATTTTGGGAAAAATCCATGATCGGCCGCCTGTTGAAATTTCTCAATTTTGAGCTATTTTAAATTTGTCAACAAAATTGTCCTCGGAGTGCAAATTGTTACTTTTACGGTCATGTCTAGTGTCAGCACATTGTTTTAGATTAATTTCCTAGTGATCCAGAAACTTTTATATTTTGGGAAAAATGCATTACCGGCCGCCTGTTGAAATTTCTCAATTTTAAGCTATTTAATATTTGTCAACAAAATTGGCCCAGGTGTGCAAATTATTACTTTTATCGTCATGTCTAGTGTCAGCACATTGTTTTAGACTAATTTCCTAGTGATCCAGAAATGTTTATATTTTGGGGGAAATCCATGATCGGCCGCCTGTTGAAATTTCTCAATTTTGAGCTATTTCAAATTTGTCAACAAAATTGCCACAGGAGTGCAAATTATTACTTTTATGGTCATGTCTAGTGTCAGCACATTGTTGTAGACTAATTTCCTAGTGATCCAGAAACTTTTATATTTTGGGAAAAATGCATTACCGGCCGCCTGTTGAAATTTCTCATTTTTAAGCTATTTCAAATTTGTCAACAAAATTGCCCCAGGAGTGCAAATTGTTACTTTTACGGTCATGTCTAGTGTCAGCACATTGTTTTAGACTAATTTCCTAGTGATCCAGAAATGTTTATATTTTGGGAAAAATCCATGATCGGCCGCCTGTTGAAAATTCTCAATTTTCAGCTATTTCAAATTTGTCAACAAAATTGCCCCAGGTGTGCAAATTATTACTTTTATCGTCATGTCTAGTGTCAGCACATTGTTTTAGACTAATTTCCTAGTGATCCAGAAATGTTTATATTTTTGGGGAAATCCATGATCGGCCGCCTGTTGAAATTTCTCAATTTTGAGCTATTTCAAATTTGTCAACAAAATTGCCACAGGAGTGCAAATTATTACTTTTATGGTCATGTCTAGTGTCAGCACATTGTTGTAGACTAATTTCCTAGTGATCCAGAAACTTTTATATTTTGGGAAAAATGCATTACCGGCCGCCTGTTGAAATTTCTCAATTTTGAGCTATTTCAAATTTGTCAACAAAATTGCCCCAGGAGTGCAAATTGTTACTTTTATGGTCATGTCTAGTGTCAGCACATTGTTTTAGACTAATTTCCTAGTGATCCAGAAATGTTTATATTTTGGGAAAAATCCATGATCGGCTGCCTGTTGAAATTTCTCAATTTTGAGCTATTTCAAATTTGTCAACAAAATTACCACAGGAGTGCAAATTATTACTTTTATGGTCATGTCTAGTGTCAGCACATTGTTGTAGACTAATTTCCTATAGATCCAGAAACTTTTATATTTTGGGAAAAATCCATGATCGGCCGCCTGTTGAAAATTCTAAATTTTGAGCTATTTCAAATTTGTCAACAAAATTGCCCCAGGTGTGCAAATTATTACTTTTATCGTCATGTCTAGTGTCAGCACATTGTTTTAGACTAATTTCCTAGTGATCCAGAAATGTTTATATTTTGGGGGAAATCCATGATCGGCCGCCTGTTGAAATTTCTCAATTTTGAGCTATTTCAAATTTGTCAACAAAATTGCCACAGGAGTGCAAATTATTACTTTTATGGTCATGTCTAGTGTCAGCACATTGTTTTAGACTAATTTCCTAGTGATCCAGAAATGTTTATATTTTGGGGGAAATCCATGATCGGCCGCCTGTTGAAATTTCTCAATTTTGAGCTATTTCAAATTTGTCAACAAAATTGTCCCAGGAGTGCAAATTATTACTTTTATGGTCATGTCTAGTGTCAGCACATTGTTTTAGACTAATTTCCTAGTGATCCAGAAAGTTTTATATTTTGGGAAAAATCCATGATCGGCCGCCTGTTGAAAATTCTCAATTTTGAGCTATTTCAAATTTGTCAACAAAATTGCCCCAGGTGTGCAAATTATTACTTTTATAGTCATGTCTAGTGTCAGCACATTGTTTTAGACTAATTTCCTAGTGATCCAGAAAGTTTTATATTTTGGGAAAAATCCATGATCGGCCGCCTAATGAAAATTCTCAATTTTGAGCTATTTCAAATTTGTCAACAAAATTGCCCCAGGTGTGCAAATTATTACTTTTATCGTCATGTCTAGTGTCAGCACATTGTTTTAGACTAATTTCCTAGTGATCCAGAAATGTTTATATTTTGGGGGAAATCCATGATCGGCCGCCTGTTGAAATTTCTCAATTTTGAGCTATTTCAAATTTGTCAACAAAATTGCCCCAGGTGTGCAAATTATTACTTTTATGGTCATGTCTAGTGTCAGCACATTGTTGTAGACTAATTTCCTAGTGATCCAGAAACTTTTATATTTTCGGAAAAATGCATGACCGGCCGCCTGTTGAAATTTCTCAATTTTGAGCTATTTTAAATTTGTCAACAAAATTGTCCTCGGAGTGCAAATTATTACTTTTATGGTCATGTCTAGTGTCAGCACATTGTTGTAGACTAATTTCCTAGTGATCCAGAAACTTTTATATTTTGGGAAAAATCCATGATCGGCCGCCTGTTGAAATTTCTCAATTTTGAGCTATTTTAAATTTGTCAACAAAATTGTCCTCGGAGTGCAAATTGTTACTTTTACGGTCATGTCTAGTGTCAGCACATTGTTTTAGATTAATTTCCTAGTGATCCAGAAACTTTTATATTTTGGGAAAAATGCATTACCGGCCGCCTGTTGAAATTTCTCAATTTTAAGCTATTTAATATTTGTCAACAAAATTGGCCCAGGTGTGCAAATTATTACTTTTATCGTCATGTCTAGTGTCAGCACATTGTTTTAGACTAATTTCCTAGTGATCCAGAAATGTTTATATTTTGGGGGAAATCCATGATCGGCCGCCTGTTGAAATTTCTCAATTTTGAGCTATTTCAAATTTGTCAACAAAATTGCCACAGGAGTGCAAATTATTACTTTTATGGTCATGTCTAGTGTCAGCACATTGTTGTAGACTAATTTCCTAGTGATCCAGAAACTTTTATATTTTGGGAAAAATGCATTACCGGCCGCCTGTTGAAATTTCTCATTTTTAAGCTATTTCAAATTTGTCAACAAAATTGCCCCAGGAGTGCAAATTGTTACTTTTACGGTCATGTCTAGTGTCAGCACATTGTTTTAGACTAATTTCCTAGTGATCCAGAAATGTTTATATTTTGGGGGAAATCCATGATCGGCCGCCTGTTGAAATTTCTCAATTTTGAGCTATTTCAAATTTGTCAACAAAATTGCCACAGGAGTGCAAATTATTACTTTTATGGTCATGTCTAGTGTCAGCACATTGTTTTAGACTAATTTCCTAGTGATCCAGAAATGTTTATATTTTGGGGGAAATCCATGATCGGCCGCCTGTTGAAATTTCTCAATTTTGAGCTATTTCAAATTTGTCAACAAAATTGTCCCAGGAGTGCAAATTATTACTTTTATGGTCATGTCTAGTGTCAGCACATTGTTTTAGACTAATTTCCTAGTGATCCAGAAAGTTTTATATTTTGGGAAAAATCCATGATCGGCCGCCTGTTGAAAATTCTCAATTTTGAGCTATTTCAAATTTGTCAACAAAATTGCCCCAGGTGTGCAAATTATTACTTTTATAGTCATGTCTAGTGTCAGCACATTGTTTTAGACTAATTTCCTAGTGATCCAGAAAGTTTTATATTTTGGGAAAAATCCATGATCGGCCGCCTAATGAAAATTCTCAATTTTGAGCTATTTCAAATTTGTCAACAAAATTGCCCCAGGTGTGCAAATTATTACTTTTATCGTCATGTCTAGTGTCAGCACATTGTTTTAGACTAATTTCCTAGTGATCCAGAAATGTTTATATTTTGGGGGAAATCCATGATCGGCCGCCTGTTGAAATTTCTCAATTTTGAGCTATTTCAAATTTGTCAACAAAATTGCCCCAGGTGTGCAAATTATTACTTTTATGGTCATGTCTAGTGTCAGCACATTGTTGTAGACTAATTTCCTAGTGATCCAGAAACTTTTATATTTTCGGAAAAATGCATGACCGGCCGCCTGTTGAAATTTCTCAATTTTGAGCTATTTTAAATTTGTCAACAAAATTGTCCTCGGAGTGCAAATTATTACTTTTATGGTCATGTCTAGTGTCAGCACATTGTTGTAGACTAATTTCCTAGTGATCCAGAAACTTTTATATTTTGGGAAAAATCCATGATCGGCCGCCTGTTGAAATTTCTCAATTTTGAGCTATTTTAAATTTGTCAACAAAATTGTCCTCGGAGTGCAAATTGTTACTTTTACGGTCATGTCTAGTGTCAGCACATTGTTTTAGATTAATTTCCTAGTGATCCAGAAACTTTTATATTTTGGGAAAAATGCATTACCGGCCGCCTGTTGAAATTTCTCAATTTTAAGCTATTTAATATTTGTCAACAAAATTGGCCCAGGTGTGCAAATTATTACTTTTATCGTCATGTCTAGTGTCAGCACATTGTTTTAGACTAATTTCCTAGTGATCCAGAAATGTTTATATTTTGGGGGAAATCCATGATCGGCCGCCTGTTGAAATTTCTCAATTTTGAGCTATTTCAAATTTGTCAACAAAATTGCCACAGGAGTGCAAATTATTACTTTTATGGTCATGTCTAGTGTCAGCACATTGTTGTAGACTAATTTCCTAGTGATCCAGAAACTTTTATATTTTGGGAAAAATGCATTACCGGCCGCCTGTTGAAATTTCTCATTTTTAAGCTATTTCAAATTTGTCAACAAAATTGCCCCAGGAGTGCAAATTGTTACTTTTACGGTCATGTCTAGTGTCAGCACATTGTTTTAGACTAATTTCCTAGTGATCCAGAAATGTTTATATTTTGGGAAAAATCCATGATCGGCCGCCTGTTGAAAATTCTCAATTTTGAGCTATTTCAAATTTGTCAACAAAATTGCCCCAGGTGTGCAAATTATTACTTTTATCGTCATGTCTAGTGTCAGCACATTGTTTTAGACTAATTTCCTAGTGATCCAGAAATGTTTATATTTTGGGGGAAATCCATGATCGGCCGCCTGTTGAAATTTCTCAATTTTGAGCTATTTCAAATTTGTCAACAAAATTGCCACAGGAGTGCAAATTATTACTTTTATGGTCATGTCTAGTGTCAGCACATTGTTGTAGACTAATTTCCTAGTGATCCAGAAACTTTTATATTTTGGGAAAAATGCATGACCGGCCGCCTGTTGAAATTTCTCAATTTTGAGCTATTTCAAATTTGTCAACAAAATTGCCCCAGGTGTGCAAATTATTACTTTTATAGTCATGTCTAGTGTCAGCACATTGTTTTAGACTAATTTCCTAGTGATCCAGAAAGTTTTATATTTTGGGAAAAATCCATGATCGGCCGCCTAATGAAAATTCTCAATTTTGAGCTATTTCAAATTTGTCAACAAAATTGCCCCAGGTGTGCAAATTATTACTTTTATCGTCATGTCTAGTGTCAGCACATTGTTTTAGACTAATTTCCTAGTGATCCAGAAATGTTTATATTTTGGGGGAAATCCATGATCGGCCGCCTGTTGAAATTTCTCAATTTTGAGCTATTTCAAATTTGTCAACAAAATTGCCACAGGAGTGCAAATTATTACTTTTATGGTCATGTCTAGTGTCAGCACATTGTTTTAGACTAATTTCCTAGTGATCCAGAAATGTTTATATTTTGGGGGAAATCCATGATCGGCCGCCTGTTGAAATTTCTCAATTTTGAGCTATTTCAAATTTGTCAACAAAATTGTCCCAGGAGTGCAAATTATTACTTTTATGGTCATGTCTAGTGTCAGCACATTGTTTTAGACTAATTTCCTAGTGATCCAGAAAGTTTTATATTTTGGGAAAAATCCATGATCGGCCGCCTGTTGAAAATTCTCAATTTTGAGCTATTTCAAATTTGTCAACAAAATTGCCCCAGGTGTGCAAATTATTACTTTTATAGTCATGTCTAGTGTCAGCACATTGTTTTAGACTAATTTCCTAGTGATCCAGAAAGTTTTATATTTTGGGAAAAATCCATGATCGGCCGCCTAATGAAAATTCTCAATTTTGAGCTATTTCAAATTTGTCAACAAAATTGCCCCAGGTGTGCAAATTATTACTTTTATCGTCATGTCTAGTGTCAGCACATTGTTTTAGACTAATTTCCTAGTGATCCAGAAATGTTTATATTTTGGGGGAAATCCATGATCGGCCGCCTGTTGAAATTTCTCAATTTTGAGCTATTTCAAATTTGTCAACAAAATTGCCCCAGGTGTGCAAATTATTACTTTTATGGTCATGTCTAGTGTCAGCACATTGTTGTAGACTAATTTCCTAGTGATCCAGAAACTTTTATATTTTCGGAAAAATGCATGACCGGCCGCCTGTTGAAATTTCTCAATTTTGAGCTATTTTAAATTTGTCAACAAAATTGTCCTCGGAGTGCAAATTATTACTTTTATGGTCATGTCTAGTGTCAGCACATTGTTGTAGACTAATTTCCTAGTGATCCAGAAACTTTTATATTTTGGGAAAAATCCATGATCGGCCGCCTGTTGAAATTTCTCAATTTTGAGCTATTTTAAATTTGTCAACAAAATTGTCCTCGGAGTGCAAATTGTTACTTTTACGGTCATGTCTAGTGTCAGCACATTGTTTTAGATTAATTTCCTAGTGATCCAGAAACTTTTATATTTTGGGAAAAATGCATTACCGGCCGCCTGTTGAAATTTCTCAATTTTAAGCTATTTAATATTTGTCAACAAAATTGGCCCAGGTGTGCAAATTATTACTTTTATCGTCATGTCTAGTGTCAGCACATTGTTTTAGACTAATTTCCTAGTGATCCAGAAATGTTTATATTTTGGGGGAAATCCATGATCGGCCGCCTGTTGAAATTTCTCAATTTTGAGCTATTTCAAATTTGTCAACAAAATTGCCACAGGAGTGCAAATTATTACTTTTATGGTCATGTCTAGTGTCAGCACATTGTTGTAGACTAATTTCCTAGTGATCCAGAAACTTTTATATTTTGGGAAAAATGCATTACCGGCCGCCTGTTGAAATTTCTCATTTTTAAGCTATTTCAAATTTGTCAACAAAATTGCCCCAGGAGTGCAAATTGTTACTTTTACGGTCATGTCTAGTGTCAGCACATTGTTTTAGACTAATTTCCTAGTGATCCAGAAATGTTTATATTTTGGGAAAAATCCATGATCGGCCGCCTGTTGAAAATTCTCAATTTTCAGCTATTTCAAATTTGTCAACAAAATTGCCCCAGGTGTGCAAATTATTACTTTTATCGTCATGTCTAGTGTCAGCACATTGTTTTAGACTAATTTCCTAGTGATCCAGAAATGTTTATATTTTTGGGGAAATCCATGATCGGCCGCCTGTTGAAATTTCTCAATTTTGAGCTATTTCAAATTTGTCAACAAAATTGCCACAGGAGTGCAAATTATTACTTTTATGGTCATGTCTAGTGTCAGCACATTGTTGTAGACTAATTTCCTAGTGATCCAGAAACTTTTATATTTTGGGAAAAATGCATGACCGGCCGCCTGTTGAAATTTCTCAATTTTGAGCTATTTCAAATTTGTCAACAAAATTGCCCCAGGAGTGCAAATTGTTACTTTTATGGTCATGTCTAGTGTCAGCACATTGTTTTAGACTAATTTCCTAGTGATCCAGAAATGTTTATATTTTGGGAAAAATCCATGATCGGCTGCCTGTTGAAATTTCTCAATTTTGAGCTATTTCAAATTTGTCAACAAAATTACCACAGGAGTGCAAATTATTACTTTTATGGTCATGTCTAGTGTCAGCACATTGTTGTAGACTAATTTCCTATAGATCCAGAAACTTTTATATTTTGGGAAAAATCCATGATCGGCCGCCTGTTGAAAATTCTAAATTTTGAGCTATTTCAAATTTGTCAACAAAATTGCCCCAGGTGTGCAAATTATTACTTTTATCGTCATGTCTAGTGTCAGCACATTGTTTTAGACTAATTTCCTAGTGATCCAGAAATGTTTATATTTTGGGGGAAATCCATGATCGGCCGCCTGTTGAAATTTCTCAATTTTGAGCTATTTCAAATTTGTCAACAAAATTGCCACAGGAGTGCAAATTATTACTTTTATGGTCATGTCTAGTGTCAGCACATTGTTTTAGACTAATTTCCTAGTGATCCAGAAATGTTTATATTTTGGGGGAAATCCATGATCGGCCGCCTGTTGAAATTTCTCAATTTTGAGCTATTTCAAATTTGTCAACAAAATTGTCCCAGGAGTGCAAATTATTACTTTTATGGTCATGTCTAGTGTCAGCACATTGTTTTAGACTAATTTCCTAGTGATCCAGAAAGTTTTATATTTTGGGAAAAATCCATGATCGGCCGCCTGTTGAAAATTCTCAATTTTGAGCTATTTCAAATTTGTCAACAAAATTGCCCCAGGTGTGCAAATTATTACTTTTATAGTCATGTCTAGTGTCAGCACATTGTTTTAGACTAATTTCCTAGTGATCCAGAAAGTTTTATATTTTGGGAAAAATCCATGATCGGCCGCCTAATGAAAATTCTCAATTTTGAGCTATTTCAAATTTGTCAACAAAATTGCCCCAGGTGTGCAAATTATTACTTTTATCGTCATGTCTAGTGTCAGCACATTGTTTTAGACTAATTTCCTAGTGATCCAGAAATGTTTATATTTTGGGGGAAATCCATGATCGGCCGCCTGTTGAAATTTCTCAATTTTGAGCTATTTCAAATTTGTCAACAAAATTGCCCCAGGTGTGCAAATTATTACTTTTATGGTCATGTCTAGTGTCAGCACATTGTTGTAGACTAATTTCCTAGTGATCCAGAAACTTTTATATTTTCGGAAAAATGCATGACCGGCCGCCTGTTGAAATTTCTCAATTTTGAGCTATTTTAAATTTGTCAACAAAATTGTCCTCGGAGTGCAAATTATTACTTTTATGGTCATGTCTAGTGTCAGCACATTGTTGTAGACTAATTTCCTAGTGATCCAGAAACTTTTATATTTTGGGAAAAATCCATGATCGGCCGCCTGTTGAAATTTCTCAATTTTGAGCTATTTTAAATTTGTCAACAAAATTGTCCTCGGAGTGCAAATTGTTACTTTTACGGTCATGTCTAGTGTCAGCACATTGTTTTAGATTAATTTCCTAGTGATCCAGAAACTTTTATATTTTGGGAAAAATGCATTACCGGCCGCCTGTTGAAATTTCTCAATTTTAAGCTATTTAATATTTGTCAACAAAATTGGCCCAGGTGTGCAAATTATTACTTTTATCGTCATGTCTAGTGTCAGCACATTGTTTTAGACTAATTTCCTAGTGATCCAGAAATGTTTATATTTTGGGGGAAATCCATGATCGGCCGCCTGTTGAAATTTCTCAATTTTGAGCTATTTCAAATTTGTCAACAAAATTGCCACAGGAGTGCAAATTATTACTTTTATGGTCATGTCTAGTGTCAGCACATTGTTGTAGACTAATTTCCTAGTGATCCAGAAACTTTTATATTTTGGGAAAAATGCATTACCGGCCGCCTGTTGAAATTTCTCATTTTTAAGCTATTTCAAATTTGTCAACAAAATTGCCCCAGGAGTGCAAATTGTTACTTTTACGGTCATGTCTAGTGTCAGCACATTGTTTTAGACTAATTTCCTAGTGATCCAGAAATGTTTATATTTTGGGAAAAATCCATGATCGGCCGCCTGTTGAAAATTCTCAATTTTCAGCTATTTCAAATTTGTCAACAAAATTGCCCCAGGTGTGCAAATTATTACTTTTATCGTCATGTCTAGTGTCAGCACATTGTTTTAGACTAATTTCCTAGTGATCCAGAAATGTTTATATTTTTTGGGAAATCCATGATCGGCCGCCTGTTGAAATTTCTCAATTTTGAGCTATTTCAAATTTGTCAACAAAATTGCCACAGGAGTGCAAATTATTACTTTTATGGTCATGTCTAGTGTCAGCACATTGTTGTAGACTAATTTCCTAGTGATCCAGAAACTTTTATATTTTGGGAAAAATGCATGACCGGCCGCCTGTTGAAATTTCTCAATTTTGAGCTATTTCAAATTTGTCAACAAAATTGCCCCAGGAGTGCAAATTGTTACTTTTATGGTCATGTCTAGTGTCAGCACATTGTTTTAGACTAATTTCCTAGTGATCCAGAAATGTTTATATTTTGGGAAAAATCCATGATCGGCTGCCTGTTGAAATTTCTCAATTTTGAGCTATTTCAAATTTGTCAACAAAATTACCACAGGAGTGCAAATTATTACTTTTATGGTCATGTCTAGTGTCAGCACATTGTTGTAGACTAATTTCCTATAGATCCAGAAACTTTTATATTTTGGGAAAAATCCATGATCGGCCGCCTGTTGAAAATTCTAAATTTTGAGCTATTTCAAATTTGTCAACAAAATTGCCCCAGGTGTGCAAATTATTACTTTTATCGTCATGTCTAGTGTCAGCACATTGTTTTAGACTAATTTCCTAGTGATCCAGAAATGTTTATATTTTGGGGGAAATCCATGATCGGCCGCCTGTTGAAATTTCTCAATTTTGAGCTATTTCAAATTTGTCAACAAAATTGCCACAGGAGTGCAAATTATTACTTTTATGGTCATGTCTAGTGTCAGCACATTGTTTTAGACTAATTTCCTAGTGATCCAGAAATGTTTATATTTTGGGGGAAATCCATGATCGGCCGCCTGTTGAAATTTCTCAATTTTGAGCTATTTCAAATTTGTCAACAAAATTGTCCCAGGAGTGCAAATTATTACTTTTATGGTCATGTCTAGTGTCAGCACATTGTTTTAGACTAATTTCCTAGTGATCCAGAAAGTTTTATATTTTGGGAAAAATCCATGATCGGCCGCCTGTTGAAAATTCTCAATTTTGAGCTATTTCAAATTTGTCAACAAAATTGCCCCAGGTGTGCAAATTATTACTTTTATAGTCATGTCTAGTGTCAGCACATTGTTTTAGACTAATTTCCTAGTGATCCAGAAAGTTTTATATTTTGGGAAAAATCCATGATCGGCCGCCTAATGAAAATTCTCAATTTTGAGCTATTTCAAATTTGTCAACAAAATTGCCCCAGGTGTGCAAATTATTACTTTTATCGTCATGTCTAGTGTCAGCACATTGTTTTAGACTAATTTCCTAGTGATCCAGAAATGTTTATATTTTGGGGGAAATCCATGATCGGCCGCCTGTTGAAATTTCTCAATTTTGAGCTATTTCAAATTTGTCAACAAAATTGCCCCAGGTGTGCAAATTATTACTTTTATGGTCATGTCTAGTGTCAGCACATTGTTGTAGACTAATTTCCTAGTGATCCAGAAACTTTTATATTTTCGGAAAAATGCATGACCGGCCGCCTGTTGAAATTTCTCAATTTTGAGCTATTTTAAATTTGTCAACAAAATTGTCCTCGGAGTGCAAATTATTACTTTTATGGTCATGTCTAGTGTCAGCACATTGTTGTAGACTAATTTCCTAGTGATCCAGAAACTTTTATATTTTGGGAAAAATCCATGATCGGCCGCCTGTTGAAATTTCTCAATTTTGAGCTATTTTAAATTTGTCAACAAAATTGTCCTCGGAGTGCAAATTGTTACTTTTACGGTCATGTCTAGTGTCAGCACATTGTTTTAGATTAATTTCCTAGTGATCCAGAAACTTTTATATTTTGGGAAAAATGCATTACCGGCCGCCTGTTGAAATTTCTCAATTTTAAGCTATTTAATATTTGTCAACAAAATTGGCCCAGGTGTGCAAATTATTACTTTTATCGTCATGTCTAGTGTCAGCACATTGTTTTAGACTAATTTCCTAGTGATCCAGAAATGTTTATATTTTGGGGGAAATCCATGATCGGCCGCCTGTTGAAATTTCTCAATTTTGAGCTATTTCAAATTTGTCAACAAAATTGCCACAGGAGTGCAAATTATTACTTTTATGGTCATGTCTAGTGTCAGCACATTGTTGTAGACTAATTTCCTAGTGATCCAGAAACTTTTATATTTTGGGAAAAATGCATTACCGGCCGCCTGTTGAAATTTCTCATTTTTAAGCTATTTCAAATTTGTCAACAAAATTGCCCCAGGAGTGCAAATTGTTACTTTTACGGTCATGTCTAGTGTCAGCACATTGTTTTAGACTAATTTCCTAGTGATCCAGAAATGTTTATATTTTGGGAAAAATCCATGATCGGCCGCCTGTTGAAAATTCTCAATTTTGAGCTATTTCAAATTTGTCAACAAAATTGCCCCAGGTGTGCAAATTATTACTTTTATCGTCATGTCTAGTGTCAGCACATTGTTTTTGACTAATTTCCTAGTGATCCAGAAATGTTTATATTTTGGGGGAAATCCATGATCGGCCGCCTGTTGAAATTTCTCAATTTTGAGCTATTTCAAATTTGTCAACAAAATTGCCACAGGAGTGCAAATTATTACTTTTATGGTCATGTCTAGTGTCAGCACATTGTTGTAGACTAATTTCCTAGTGATCCAGAAACTTTTATATTTTGGGAAAAATGCATGACCGGCCGCCTGTTGAAATTTCTCAATTTTGAGCTATTTCAAATTTGTCAACAAAATTGCCCCAGGTGTGCAAATTATTACTTTTATAGTCATGTCTAGTGTCAGCACATTGTTTTAGACTAATTTCCTAGTGATCCAGAAAGTTTTATATTTTGGGAAAAATCCATGATCGGCCGCCTAATGAAAATTCTCAATTTTGAGCTATTTCAAATTTGTCAACAAAATTGCCCCAGGTGTGCAAATTATTACTTTTATCGTCATGTCTAGTGTCAGCACATTGTTTTAGACTAATTTCCTAGTGATCCAGAAATGTTTATATTTTGGGGGAAATCCATGATCGGCCGCCTGTTGAAATTTCTCAATTTTGAGCTATTTCAAATTTGTCAACAAAATTGCCCCAGGTGTGCAAATTATTACTTTTATGGTCATGTCTAGTGTCAGCACATTGTTTTAGACTAATTTCCTAGTGATCCAGAAATGTTTATATTTTGGGGGAAATCCATGATCGGCCGCCTGTTGAAATTTCTCAATTTTGAGCTATTTCAAATTTGTCAACAAAATTGCCACAGGAGTGCAAATTATTACTTTTATGGTCATGTCTAGTGTCAGCACATTGTTTTAGACTAATTTCCTAGTGATCCAGAAATGTTTATATTTTGGGAGAAATCCATGATCGGCCGCCTGTTGAAATTTCTCAATTTTGAGCTATTTCAAATTTGTCAACAAAATTGCCCCAGGTGTGCAAATTATTACTTTTATGGTCATGTCTAGTGTCAGCACATTGTTGTAGACTAATTTCCTAGTGATCCAGAAACTTTTATATTTTCGGAAAAATGCATGACCGGCCGCCTGTTGAAATTTCTCAATTTTGAGCTATTTTAAATTTGTCAACAAAATTGTCCTCGGAGTGCAAATTATTACTTTTATGGTCATGTCTAGTGTCAGCACATTGTTGTAGACTAATTTCCTAGTGATCCAGAAACTTTTATATTTTGGGAAAAATCCATGATCGGCCGCCTGTTGAAATTTCTCAATTTTGAGCTATTTTAAATTTGTCAACAAAATTGTCCTCGGAGTGCAAATTGTTACTTTTACGGTCATGTCTAGTGTCAGCACATTGTTTTAGATTAATTTCCTAGTGATCCAGAAACTTTTATATTTTGGGAAAAATGCATTACCGGCCGCCTGTTGAAATTTCTCAATTTTAAGCTATTTAATATTTGTCAACAAAATTGGCCCAGGTGTGCAAATTATTACTTTTATCGTCATGTCTAGTGTCAGCACATTGTTTTAGACTAATTTCCTAGTGATCCAGAAATGTTTATATTTTGGGGGAAATCCATGATCGGCCGCCTGTTGAAATTTCTCAATTTTGAGCTATTTCAAATTTGTCAACAAAATTGCCACAGGAGTGCAAATTATTACTTTTATGGTCATGTCTAGTGTCAGCACATTGTTGTAGACTAATTTCCTAGTGATCCAGAAACTTTTATATTTTGGGAAAAATGCATTACCGGCCGCCTGTTGAAATTTCTCATTTTTAAGCTATTTCAAATTTGTCAACAAAATTGCCCCAGGAGTGCAAATTGTTACTTTTACGGTCATGTCTAGTGTCAGCACATTGTTTTAGACTAATTTCCTAGTGATCCAGAAATGTTTATATTTTGGGAAAAATCCATGATCGGCCGCCTGTTGAAAATTCTCAATTTTGAGCTATTTCAAATTTGTCAACAAAATTGCCCCAGGTGTGCAAATTATTACTTTTATCGTCATGTCTAGTGTCAGCACATTGTTTTTGACTAATTTCCTAGTGATCCAGAAATGTTTATATTTTGGGGGAAATCCATGATCGGCCGCCTGTTGAAATTTCTCAATTTTGAGCTATTTCAAATTTGTCAACAAAATTGCCACAGGAGTGCAAATTATTACTTTTATGGTCATGTCTAGTGTCAGCACATTGTTGTAGACTAATTTCCTAGTGATCCAGAAACTTTTATATTTTGGGAAAAATGCATGACCGGCCGCCTGTTGAAATTTCTCAATTTTGAGCTATTTCAAATTTGTCAACAAAATTGCCCCAGGTGTGCAAATTATTACTTTTATAGTCATGTCTAGTGTCAGCACATTGTTTTAGACTAATTTCCTAGTGATCCAGAAAGTTTTATATTTTGGGAAAAATCCATGATCGGCCGCCTAATGAAAATTCTCAATTTTGAGCTATTTCAAATTTGTCAACAAAATTGCCCCAGGTGTGCAAATTATTACTTTTATCGTCATGTCTAGTGTCAGCACATTGTTTTAGACTAATTTCCTAGTGATCCAGAAATGTTTATATTTTGGGGGAAATCCATGATCGGCCGCCTGTTGAAATTTCTCAATTTTGAGCTATTTCAAATTTGTCAACAAAATTGCCCCAGGTGTGCAAATTATTACTTTTATGGTCATGTCTAGTGTCAGCACATTGTTTTAGATTAATTTCCTAGTGATCCAGAAATGTTTATATTTTGGGGGAAATCCATGATCGGCCGCCTGTTGAAATTTCTCAATTTTGAGCTATTTCAAATTTGTCAACAAAATTGCCACAGGAGTGCAAATTATTACTTTTATGGTCATGTCTAGTGTCAGCACATTGTTGTAGACTAATTTCCTAGTGATCCAGAAACTTTTATATTTTGGGAAAAATGCATGACCGGCCGCCTGTTGAAATTTCTCAATTTTGAGCTATTTCAAATTTGTCAACAAAATTGCCCCAGGAGTGCAAATTGTTACTTTTATGGTCATGTCTAGTGTCAGCACATTGTTTTAGACTAATTTCCTAGTGATCCAGAAATGTTTATATTTTGGGAAAAATCCATGATCGGCTGCCTGTTGAAATTTCTCAATTTTGAGCTATTTCAAATTTGTCAACAAAATTACCACAGGAGTGCAAATTATTACTTTTATGGTCATGTCTAGTGTCAGCACATTGTTGTAGACTAATTTCCTATAGATCCAGAAACTTTTATATTTTGGGAAAAATCCATGATCGGCCGCCTGTTGAAAATTCTAAATTTTGAGCTATTTCAAATTTGTCAACAAAATTGCCCCAGGTGTGCAAATTATTACTTTTATCGTCATGTCTAGTGTCAGCACATTGTTTTAGACTAATTTCCTAGTGATCCAGAAATGTTTATATTTTGGGGGAAATCCATGATCGGCCGCCTGTTGAAATTTCTCAATTTTGAGCTATTTCAAATTTGTCAACAAAATTGCCACAGGAGTGCAAATTATTACTTTTATGGTCATGTCTAGTGTCAGCACATTGTTTTAGACTAATTTCCTAGTGATCCAGAAATGTTTATATTTTGGGGGAAATCCATGATCGGCCGCCTGTTGAAATTTCTCAATTTTGAGCTATTTCAAATTTGTCAACAAAATTGTCCCAGGAGTGCAAATTATTACTTTTATGGTCATGTCTAGTGTCAGCACATTGTTTTAGACTAATTTCCTAGTGATCCAGAAAGTTTTATATTTTGGGAAAAATCCATGATCGGCCGCCTGTTGAAAATTCTCAATTTTGAGCTATTTCAAATTTGTCAACAAAATTGCCCCAGGTGTGCAAATTATTACTTTTATAGTCATGTCTAGTGTCAGCACATTGTTTTAGACTAATTTCCTAGTGATCCAGAAAGTTTTATATTTTGGGAAAAATCCATGATCGGCCGCCTAATGAAAATTCTCAATTTTGAGCTATTTCAAATTTTTCAACAAAATTGCCCCAGGTGTGCAAATTATTACTTTTATCGTCATGTCTAGTGTCAGCACATTGTTTTAGACTAATTTCCTAGTGATCCAGAAATGTTTATATTTTGGGGGAAATCCATGATCGGCCGCCTGTTGAAATTTCTCAATTTTGAGCTATTTCAAATTTGTCAACAAAATTGCCCCAGGTGTGCAAATTATTACTTTTATGGTCATGTCTAGTGTCAGCACATTGTTGTAGACTAATTTCCTAGTGATCCAGAAACTTTTATATTTTCGGAAAAATGCATGACCGGCCGCCTGTTGAAATTTCTCAATTTTGAGCTATTTTAAATTTGTCAACAAAATTGTCCTCGGAGTGCAAATTATTACTTTTATGGTCATGTCTAGTGTCAGCACATTGTTGTAGACTAATTTCCTAGTGATCCAGAAACTTTTATATTTTGGGAAAAATCCATGATCGGCCGCCTGTTGAAATTTCTCAATTTTGAGCTATTTTAAATTTGTCAACAAAATTGTCCTCGGAGTGCAAATTGTTAGTTTTACGGTCATGTCTAGTGTCAGCACATTGTTTTAGATTAATTTCCTAGTGATCCAGAAACTTTTATATTTTGGGAAAAATGCATTACCGGCCGCCTGTTGAAATTTCTCAATTTTAAGCTATTTAATATTTGTCAACAAAATTGGCCCAGGTGTGCAAATTATTACTTTTATCGTCATGTCTAGTGTCAGCACATTGTTTTAGACTAATTTCCTAGTGATCCAGAAATGTTTATATTTTGGGGGAAATCCATGATCGGCCGCCTGTTGAAATTTCTCAATTTTGAGCTATTTCAAATTTGTCAACAAAATTGCCACAGGAGTGCAAATTATTACTTTTATGGTCATGTCTAGTGTCAGCACATTGTTGTAGACTAATTTCCTAGTGATCCAGAAACTTTTATATTTTGGGAAAAATGCATTACCGGCCGCCTGTTGAAATTTCTCATTTTTAAGCTATTTCAAATTTGTCAACAAAATTGCCCCAGGAGTGCAAATTGTTACTTTTACGGTCATGTCTAGTGTCAGCACATTGTTTTAGACTAATTTCCTAGTGATCCAGAAATGTTTATATTTTGGGAAAAATCCATGATCGGCCGCCTGTTGAAAATTCTCAATTTTGAGCTATTTCAAATTTGTCAACAAAATTGCCCCAGGTGTGCAAATTATTACTTTTATCGTCATGTCTAGTGTCAGCACATTGTTTTAGACTAATTTCCTAGTGATCCAGAAATGTTTATATTTTGGGGGAAATCCATGATCGGCCGCCTGTTGAAATTTCTCAATTTTGAGCTATTTCAAATTTGTCAACAAAATTGCCACAGGAGTGCAAATTATTACTTTTATGGTCATGTCTAGTGTCAGCACATTGTTGTAGACTAATTTCCTAGTGATCCAGAAACTTTTATATTTTGGGAAAAATGCATGACCGGCCGCCTGTTGAAATTTCTCAATTTTGAGCTATTTCAAATTTGTCAACAAAATTGCCCCAGGTGTGCAAATTATTACTTTTATCGTCATGTCTAGTGTCAGCACATTGTTTTAGACTAATTTCCTAGTGATCCAGAAACTTTTATATTTTGGGAAAAATCCATGATCGGCCGCCTGTTGAAATTTCTCAATTTTGAGCTATTTTAAATTTGTCAACAAAATTGTCCTCGGAGTGCAAATTGTTACTTTTACGGTCATGTCTAGTGTCAGCACATTGTTTTAGATTAATTTCCTAGTGATCCAGAAACTTTTATATTTTGGGAAAAATGCATTACCGGCCGCCTGTTGAAATTTCTCAATTTTAAGCTATTTAATATTTGTCAACAAAATTGGCCCAGGTGTGCAAATTATTACTTTTATCGTCATGTCTAGTGTCAGCACATTGTTTTAGACTAATTTCCTAGTGATCCAGAAATGTTTATATTTTGGGGGAAATCCATGATCGGCCGCCTGTTGAAATTTCTCAATTTTGAGCTATTTCAAATTTGTCAACAAAATTGCCACAGGAGTGCAAATTATTACTTTTATGGTCATGTCTAGTGTCAGCACATTGTTGTAGACTAATTTCCTAGTGATCCAGAAACTTTTATATTTTGGGAAAAATGCATTACCGGCCGCCTGTTGAAATTTCTCATTTTTAAGCTATTTCAAATTTGTCAACAAAATTGCCCCAGGAGTGCAAATTGTTACTTTTACGGTCATGTCTAGTGTCAGCACATTGTTTTAGACTAATTTCCTAGTGATCCAGAAATGTTTATATTTTGGGAAAAATCCATGATCGGCCGCCTGTTGAAAATTCTCAATTTTGAGCTATTTCAAATTTGTCAACAAAATTGCCCCAGGTGTGCAAATTATTACTTTTATCGTCATGTCTAGTGTCAGCACATTGTTTTAGACTAATTTCCTAGTGATCCAGAAATGTTTATATTTTGGGGGAAATCCATGATCGGCCGCCTGTTGAAATTTCTCAATTTTGAGCTATTTCAAATTTGTCAACAAAATTGCCACAGGAGTGCAAATTATTACTTTTATGGTCATGTCTAGTGTCAGCACATTGTTGTAGACTAATTTCCTAGTGATCCAGAAACTTTTATATTTTGGGAAAAATGCATGACCGGCCGCCTGTTGAAATTTCTCAATATTGAGCTATTTTAAATTTGTCAACAAAATTGTCCTCGGAGTGCAAATTATTACTTTTATGGTCATGTCTAGTGTCAGCACATTGTTGTAGACTAATTTCCTAGTGATCCAGAAACTTTTATATTTTGGGAAAAATCCATGATCGGCCGCCTGTTGAAATTTCTCAATTTTGAGCTATTTTAAATTTGTCAACAAAATTGTCCTCGGAGTGCAAATTGTTACTTTTACGGTCATGTCTAGTGTCAGCACATTGTTTTAGATTAATTTCCTAGTGATCCAGAAACTTTTATATTTTGGGAAAAATGCATTACCGGCCGCCTGTTGAAATTTCTCAATTTTAAGCTATTTAATATTTGTCAACAAAATTGGCCCAGGTGTGCAAATTATTACTTTTATCGTCATGTCTAGTGTCAGCACATTGTTTTAGACTAATTTCCTAGTGATCCAGAAATGTTTATATTTTGGGAAAAATCCATGATCGGCCGCCTGTTGAAAATTCTCAATTTTGAGCTATTTCAAATTTGTCAACAAAATTGCCCCAGGTGTGCAAATTATTACTTTTATCGTCATGTCTAGTGTCAGCACATTGTTTTAGACTAATTTCCTAGTGATCCAGAAATGTTTATATTTTGGGAAAAATCCATGATCGGCCGCCTGTTGAAAATTCTCAATTTTGAGCTATTTCAAATTTGTCAACAAAATTGCCACAGGAGTGCAAATTATTACTTTTATGGTCATGTCTAGTGTCAGCACATTGTTTTAGACTAATTTCCTAGTGATCCAGAAATGTTTATATTTTGGGGGAAATCCATGATCGGCCGCCTGTTGAAATTTCTCAATTTTGAGCTATTTCAAATTTGTCAACAAAATTGCCACAGGAGTGCAAATTATTACTTTTATGGTCATGTCTAGTGTCAGCACATTGTTGTAGACTAATTTCCTAGTGATCCAGAAACTTTTATATTTTGGGAAAAATGCATGACCGGCCGCCTGTTGAAATTTCTCAATTTTGAGCTATTTCAAATTTGTCAACAAAATTGCCCCAGGAGTGCAAATTGTTACTTTTATGGTCATGTCTAGTGTCAGCACATTGTTTTAGACTAATTTCCTAGTGATCCAGAAATGTTTATATTTTGGGAAAAATCCATGATCGGCCGCCTGATGAAATTTCTCAATTTTGAGCTATTTCAAATTTGTCAACAAAATTGCCCCAGGTGTGCAAATTATTACTTTTATCGTCAAGTCTAGTGTCAGCACATTGTTTTAGACTCATTTCCTAGTGATCCAGAAAGTTTTATATTTTGGGAAATATCCATGATCGGCCGCCTGTTGAAAATTCTCAATTTAGAGCTATTTCAAATTTGTCAACAAAATTGCCCCAGGTGTGCAAATTATTACTTTTATCGTCATGTCTAGTGTCAGCACATTGTTTTAGACTAATTTCCTAGTGATCCAGAAATGTTTATATTTTGGGAAAAATCCATGATCGGCCGCCTGTTGAAAATTCTCAATTTTGAGCTATTTCAAATTTGTCAACAAAATTGCCCCAGGAGTGCAAATTGTTACTTTTACGGTCATGTCTAGTGTCAGCACATTGTTTTAGACTAATTTCCTAGTGATCCAGAAAGTTTTATATTTTGGGAAAAATCCATGATCGGCCGCCTGTTGAAACTTCTCAATTTTGAGCTATTTCAAATTTGTCAACAAAATTGCCCCAGGAGTGCAAATTGTTACTTTTACGGTCATGTCTAGTGTCAGCACATTGTTTTAGACTAATTTCCTAGTGATCCAGAAAGTTTTATATTTTGGGAAAAATCCATGATCGGCCGCCTGTTGAAAATTCTCAATTTTGAGCTATTTCAAATTTGTCAACAAAATTGCCCCAGGTGTGCAAATTATTACTTTTATCGTCAAGTCTAGTGTCAGCACATTGTTTTAGACTCATTTCCTAGTGATCCAGAAAGTTTTATATTTTGGGAAATATCCATGATCGGCCGCCTGTTGAAAATTCTCAATTTAGAGCTATTTCAAATTTGTCAACAAAATTGCCCCAGGTGTGCAAATTATTACTTTTATCGTCATGTCTAGTGTCAGCACATTGTTTTAGACTAATTTCCTAGTGATCCAGAAATGTTTATATTTTGGGGGAAATCCATGATCGGCCGCCTGTTGAAATTTCTCAATTTTGAGCTATTTCAAATTTGTCAACAAAATTGCCACAGGAGTGCAAATTATTACTTTTATGGTCATGTCTAGTGTCAGCACATTGTTGTAGACTAATTTCCTAGTGATCCAGAAACTTTTATATTTTGGGAAAAATGCATGACCGGCCGCCTGTTGAAATTTCTCAATTTTGAGCTATTTCAAATTTGTCAACAAAATTGCCCCAGGAGTGCAAATTGTTACTTTTATGGTCATCTCTAGTGTCAGCACATTGTTTTAGACTAATTTCCTAGTGATCCAGAAATGTTTATATTTTGGGAAAAATCCATGATCGGCCGCCTAATGAAAATTCTCAATTTTGAGCTATTTCAAATTTGTCAACAAAATTGCCCCAGGTGTGCAAATTATTACTTTTATCGTCATGTCTAGTGTCAGCACATTGTTTTAGACTAATTTCCTAGTGATCCAGAAATGTTTATATTTTGGGGGAAATCCATGATCGGCCGCCTGTTGAAATTTCTCAATTTTGAGCTATTTCAAATTTGTCAACAAAATTGCCCCAGGTGTGCAAATTATTACTTTTATGGTCATGTCTAGTGTCAGCACATTGTTTTAGACTAATTTCCTAGTGATCCAGAAATGTTTATATTTTGGGGGAAATCCATGATCGGCCGCCTGTTGAAATTTCTCAATTTTGAGCTATTTCAAATTTGTCAACAAAATTGCCACAGGAGTGCAAATTATTACTTTTATGGTCATGTCTAGTGTCAGCACATTGTTGTAGACTAATTTCCTAGTGATCCAGAAACTTTTATATTTTGGGAAAAATGCATGACCGGCCGCCTGTTGAAATTTCTCAATTTTGAGCTATTTCAAATTTGTCAACAAAATTGCCCCAGGAGTGCAAATTGTTACTTTTATGGTCATGTCTAGTGTCAGCACATTGTTTTAGACTAATTTCCTAGTGATCCAGAAATGTTTATATTTTGGGAAAAATCCATGATCGGCTGCCTGTTGAAATTTCTCAATTTTGAGCTATTTCAAATTTGTCAACAAAATTACCACAGGAGTGCAAATTATTACTTTTATGGTCATGTCTAGTGTCAGCACATTGTTGTAGACTAATTTCCTATAGATCCAGAAACTTTTATATTTTGGGAAAAATCCATGATCGGCCGCCTGTTGAAAATTCTAAATTTTGAGCTATTTCAAATTTGTCAACAAAATTGCCCCAGGTGTGCAAATTATTACTTTTATCGTCATGTCTAGTGTCAGCACATTGTTTTAGACTAATTTCCTAGTGATCCAGAAATGTTTATATTTTGGGGGAAATCCATGATCGGCCGCCTGTTGAAATTTCTCAATTTTGAGCTATTTCAAATTTGTCAACAAAATTGCCACAGGAGTGCAAATTATTACTTTTATGGTCATGTCTAGTGTCAGCACATTGTTTTAGACTAATTTCCTAGTGATCCAGAAATGTTTATATTTTGGGGGAAATCCATGATCGGCCGCCTGTTGAAATTTCTCAATTTTGAGCTATTTCAAATTTGTCAACAAAATTGTCCCAGGAGTGCAAATTATTACTTTTATGGTCATGTCTAGTGTCAGCACATTGTTTTAGACTAATTTCCTAGTGATCCAGAAAGTTTTATATTTTCGGAAAAATGCATGACCGGCCGCCTGTTGAAATTTCTCAATATTGAGCTATTTTAAATTTGTCAACAAAATTGTCCTCGGAGTGCAAATTATTACTTTTATGGTCATGTCTAGTGTCAGCACATTGTTGTAGACTAATTTCCTAGTGATCCAGAAACTTTTATATTTTGGGAAAAATCCATGATCGGCCGCCTGTTGAAATTTCTCAATTTTGAGCTATTTTAAATTTGTCAACAAAATTGTCCTCGGAGTGCAAATTGTTACTTTTACGGTCATGTCTAGTGTCAGCACATTGTTTTAGATTAATTTCCTAGTGATCCAGAAACTTTTATATTTTGGGAAAAATGCATTACCGGCCGCCTGTTGAAATTTCTCAATTTTAAGCTATTTAATATTTGTCAACAAAATTGGCCCAGGTGTGCAAATTATTACTTTTATCGTCATGTCTAGTGTCAGCACATTGTTTTAGACTAATTTCCTAGTGATCCAGAAATGTTTATATTTTGGGAAAAATCCATGATCGGCCGCCTGTTGAAAATTCTCAATTTTGAGCTATTTCAAATTTGTCAACAAAATTGCCCCAGGTGTGCAAATTATTACTTTTATCGTCATGTCTAGTGTCAGCACATTGTTTTAGACTAATTTCCTAGTGATCCAGAAATGTTTATATTTTGGGAAAAATCCATGATCGGCCGCCTGTTGAAAATTCTCAATTTTGAGCTATTTCAAATTTGTCAACAAAATTGCCACAGGAGTGCAAATTATTACTTTTATGGTCATGTCTAGTGTCAGCACATTGTTTTAGACTAATTTCCTAGTGATCCAGAAATGTTTATATTTTGGGGGAAATCCATGATCGGCCGCCTGTTGAAATTTCTCAATTTTGAGCTATTTCAAATTTGTCAACAAAATTGCCACAGGAGTGCAAATTATTACTTTTATGGTCATGTCTAGTGTCAGCACATTGTTGTAGACTAATTTCCTAGTGATCCAGAAACTTTTATATTTTGGGAAAAATGCATGACCGGCCGCCTGTTGAAATTTCTCAATTTTGAGCTATTTCAAATTTGTCAACAAAATTGCCCCAGGAGTGCAAATTGTTACTTTTATGGTCATGTCTAGTGTCAGCACATTGTTTTAGACTAATTTCCTAGTGATCCAGAAATGTTTATATTTTGGGAAAAATCCATGATCGGCCGCCTGATGAAATTTCTCAATTTTGAGCTATTTCAAATTTGTCAACAAAATTGCCCCAGGTGTGCAAATTATTACTTTTATCGTCAAGTCTAGTGTCAGCACATTGTTTTAGACTCATTTCCTAGTGATCCAGAAAGTTTTATATTTTGGGAAATATCCATGATCGGCCGCCTGTTGAAAATTCTCAATTTAGAGCTATTTCAAATTTGTCAACAAAATTGCCCCAGGTGTGCAAATTATTACTTTTATCGTCATGTCTAGTGTCAGCACATTGTTTTAGACTAATTTCCTAGTGATCCAGAAATGTTTATATTTTGGGAAAAATCCATGATCGGCCGCCTGTTGAAAATTCTCAATTTTGAGCTATTTCAAATTTGTCAACAAAATTGCCCCAGGAGTGCAAATTGTTACTTTTACGGTCATGTCTAGTGTCAGCACATTGTTTTAGACTAATTTCCTAGTGATCCAGAAAGTTTTATATTTTGGGAAAAATCCATGATCGGCCGCCTGTTGAAACTTCTCAATTTTGAGCTATTTCAAATTTGTCAACAAAATTGCCCCAGGAGTGCAAATTGTTACTTTTACGGTCATGTCTAGTGTCAGCACATTGTTTTAGACTAATTTCCTAGTGATCCAGAAAGTTTTATATTTTGGGAAAAATCCATGATCGGCCGCCTGTTGAAAATTCTCAATTTTGAGCTATTTCAAATTTGTCAACAAAATTGCCCCAGGTGTGCAAATTATTACTTTTATCGTCAAGTCTAGTGTCAGCACATTGTTTTAGACTCATTTCCTAGTGATCCAGAAAGTTTTATATTTTGGGAAATATCCATGATCGGCCGCCTGTTGAAAATTCTCAATTTAGAGCTATTTCAAATTTGTCAACAAAATTGCCCCAGGTGTGCAAATTATTACTTTTATCGTCATGTCTAGTGTCAGCACATTGTTTTAGACTAATTTCCTAGTGATCCAGAAATGTTTATATTTTGGGGGAAATCCATGATCGGCCGCCTGTTGAAATTTCTCAATTTTGAGCTATTTCAAATTTGTCAACAAAATTGCCACAGGAGTGCAAATTATTACTTTTATGGTCATGTCTAGTGTCAGCACATTGTTGTAGACTAATTTCCTAGTGATCCAGAAACTTTTATATTTTGGGAAAAATGCATGACCGGCCGCCTGTTGAAATTTCTCAATTTTGAGCTATTTCAAATTTGTCAACAAAATTGCCCCAGGAGTGCAAATTGTTACTTTTATGGTCATCTCTAGTGTCAGCACATTGTTTTAGACTAATTTCCTAGTGATCCAGAAATGTTTATATTTTGGGAAAAATCCATGATCGGCCGCCTAATGAAAATTCTCAATTTTGAGCTATTTCAAATTTGTCAACAAAATTGCCCCAGGTGTGCAAATTATTACTTTTATCGTCATGTCTAGTGTCAGCACATTGTTTTAGACTAATTTCCTAGTGATCCAGAAATGTTTATATTTTGGGGGAAATCCATGATCGGCCGCCTGTTGAAATTTCTCAATTTTGAGCTATTTCAAATTTGTCAACAAAATTGCCCCAGGTGTGCAAATTATTACTTTTATGGTCATGTCTAGTGTCAGCACATTGTTTTAGACTAATTTCCTAGTGATCCAGAAATGTTTATATTTTGGGGGAAATCCATGATCGGCCGCCTGTTGAAATTTCTCAATTTTGAGCTATTTCAAATTTGTCAACAAAATTGCCACAGGAGTGCAAATTATTACTTTTATGGTCATGTCTAGTGTCAGCACATTGTTGTAGACTAATTTCCTAGTGATCCAGAAACTTTTATATTTTGGGAAAAATGCATGACCGGCCGCCTGTTGAAATTTCTCAATTTTGAGCTATTTCAAATTTGTCAACAAAATTGCCCCAGGAGTGCAAATTGTTACTTTTATGGTCATGTCTAGTGTCAGCACATTGTTTTAGACTAATTTCCTAGTGATCCAGAAATGTTTATATTTTGGGAAAAATCCATGATCGGCTGCCTGTTGAAATTTCTCAATTTTGAGCTATTTCAAATTTGTCAACAAAATTACCACAGGAGTGCAAATTATTACTTTTATGGTCATGTCTAGTGTCAGCACATTGTTGTAGACTAATTTCCTATAGATCCAGAAACTTTTATATTTTGGGAAAAATCCATGATCGGCCGCCTGTTGAAAATTCTAAATTTTGAGCTATTTCAAATTTGTCAACAAAATTGCCCCAGGTGTGCAAATTATTACTTTTATCGTCATGTCTAGTGTCAGCACATTGTTTTAGACTAATTTCCTAGTGATCCAGAAATGTTTATATTTTGGGGGAAATCCATGATCGGCCGCCTGTTGAAATTTCTCAATTTTGAGCTATTTCAAATTTGTCAACAAAATTGCCACAGGAGTGCAAATTATTACTTTTATGGTCATGTCTAGTGTCAGCACATTGTTTTAGACTAATTTCCTAGTGATCCAGAAATGTTTATATTTTGGGGGAAATCCATGATCGGCCGCCTGTTGAAATTTCTCAATTTTGAGCTATTTCAAATTTGTCAACAAAATTGTCCCAGGAGTGCAAATTATTACTTTTATGGTCATGTCTAGTGTCAGCACATTGTTTTAGACTAATTTCCTAGTGATCCAGAAAGTTTTATATTTTGGGAAAAATCCATGATCGGCCGCCTGTTGAAAATTCTCAATTTTGAGCTATTTCAAATTTGTCAACAAAATTGCCCCAGGTGTGCAAATTATTACTTTTATAGTCATGTCTAGTGTCAGCACATTGTTTTAGACTAATTTCCTAGTGATCCAGAAAGTTTTATATTTTGGGAAAAATCCATGATCGGCCGCCTAATGAAAATTCTCAATTTTGAGCTATTTCAAATTTTTCAACAAAATTGCCCCAGGTGTGCAAATTATTACTTTTATTGTCATGTCTAGTGTCAGCACATTGTTTTAGACTAATTTCCTAGTGATCCAGAAATGTTTATATTTTGGGGGAAATCCATGATCGGCCGCCTGTTGAAATTTCTCAATTTTGAGCTATTTCAAATTTGTCAACAAAATTGCCCCAGGTGTGCAAATTATTACTTTTATGGTCATGTCTAGTGTCAGCACATTGTTGTAGACTAATTTCCTAGTGATCCAGAAACTTTTATATTTTCGGAAAAATGCATGACCGGCCGCCTGTTGAAATTTCTCAATTTTGAGCTATTTTAAATTTGTCAACAAAATTGTCCTCGGAGTGCAAATTATTACTTTTATGGTCATGTCTAGTGTCAGCACATTGTTGTAGACTAATTTCCTAGTGATCCAGAAACTTTTATATTTTGGGAAAAATCCATGATCGGCCGCCTGTTGAAATGTCTCAATTTTGAGCTATTTTAAATTTGTCAACAAAATTGTCCTCGGAGTGCAAATTGTTAGTTTTACGGTCATGTCTAGTGTCAGCACATTGTTTTAGATTAATTTCCTAGTGATCCAGAAACTTTTATATTTTGGGAAAAATGCATTACCGGCCGCCTGTTGAAATTTCTCATTTTTAAGCTATTTAATATTTGTCAACAAAATTGCCCCAGGTGTGCAAATTATTACTTTTATCGTCATGTCTAGTGTCAGCACATTGTTTTAGACTAATTTCCTAGTGATCCAGAAATGTTTATATTTTGGGGGAAATCCATGATCGGCCGCCTGTTGAAATTTCTCAATTTTGAGCTATTTCAAATTTGTCAACAAAATTGCCACAGGAGTGCAAATTATTACTTTTATGGTCATGTCTAGTGTCAGCACATTGTTGTAGACTAATTTCCTAGTGATCCAGAAACTTTTATATTTTGGGAAAAATGCATTACCGGCCGGCCGCCTGTTGAAATTTCTCATTTTTAAGCTATTTCAAATTTGTCAACAAAATTGCCCCAGGAGTGCAAATTGTTACTTTTACGGTCATGTCTAGTGTCAGCACATTGTTTTAGACTAATTTCCTAGTGATCCAGAAATGTTTATATTTTGGGAAAAATCCATGATCGGCCGCCTGTTGAAAATTCTCAATTTTGAGCTATTTCAAATTTGTCAACAAAATTGCCCCAGGTGTGCAAATTATTACTTTTATCGTCATGTCTAGTGTCAGCACATTGTTTTAGACTAATTTCCTAGTGATCCAGAAATGTTTATATTTTGGGGGAAATCCATGATCGGCCGCCTGTTGAAATTTCTCAATTTTGAGCTATTTCAAATTTGTCAACAAAATTGCCACAGGAGTGCAAATTATTACTTTTATGGTCATGTCTAGTGTCAGCACATTGTTGTAGACTAATTTCCTAGTGATCCAGAAACTTTTATATTTTGGGAAAAATGCATGACCGGCCGCCTGTTGAAATTTCTCAATTTTGAGCTATTTCAAATTTGTCAACAAAATTGCCCCAGGTGTGCAAATTATTACTTTTATCGTCATGTCTAGTGTCAGCACATTGTTTTAGACTAATTTCCTAGTGATCCAGAAATGTTTATATTTTGGGGGAAATCCATGATCGGCCGCCTGTTGAAATTTCTCAATTTTGAGCTATTTCAAATTTGTCAACAAAATTGCCCCAGGTGTGCAAATTATTACTTTTATGGTCATGTCTAGTGTCAGCACATTGTTGTAGACTAATTTCCTAGTGATCCAGAAACTTTTATATTTTCGGAAAAATGCATGACCGGCCGCCTGTTGAAATTTCTCAATTTTGAGCTATTTTAAATTTGTCAACAAAATTGTCCTCGGAGTGCAAATTATTACTTTTATGGTCATGTCTAGTGTCAGCACATTGTTGTAGACTAATTTCCTAGTGATCCAGAAACTTTTATATTTTGGGAAAAATCCATGATCGGCCGCCTGTTGAAATTTCTCAATTTTGAGCTATTTTAAATTTGTCAACAAAATTGTCCTCGGAGTGCAAATTGTTACTTTTACGGTCATGTCTAGTGTCAGCACATTGTTTTAGATTAATTTCCTAGTGATCCAGAAACTTTTATATTTTGGGAAAAATGCATTACCGGCCGCCTGTTGAAATTTCTCAATTTTAAGCTATTTAATATTTGTCAACAAAATTGGCCCAGGTGTGCAAATTATTACTTTTATCGTCATGTCTAGTGTCAGCACATTGTTTTAGACTAATTTCCTAGTGATCCAGAAATGTTTATATTTTGGGAAAAATCCATGATCGGCCGCCTGTTGAAAATTCTCAATTTTGAGCTATTTTAAATTTGTCAACAAAATTGTCCTCGGAGTGCAAATTGTTAGTTTTACGGTCATGTCTAGTGTCAGCACATTGTTTTAGATTAATTTCCTAGTGATCCAGAAACTTTTATATTTTGGGAAAAATGCATTACCGGCCGCCTGTTGAAATTTCTCAATTTTAAGCTATTTAATATTTGTCAACAAAATTGGCCCAGGTGTGCAAATTATTACTTTTATCGTCATGTCTAGTGTCAGCACATTGTTTTAGACTAATTTCCTAGTGATCCAGAAATGTTTATATTTTGGGGGAAATCCATGATCGGCCGCCTGTTGAAATTTCTCAATTTTGAGCTATTTCAAATTTGTCAACAAAATTGCCACAGGAGTGCAAATTATTACTTTTATGGTCATGTCTAGTGTCAGCACATTGTTGTAGACTAATTTCCTAGTGATCCAGAAACTTTTATATTTTGGGAAAAATGCATTACCGGCCGCCTGTTGAAATTTCTCATTTTTAAGCTATTTCAAATTTGTCAACAAAATTGCCCCAGGAGTGCAAATTGTTACTTTTACGGTCATGTCTAGTGTCAGCACATTGTTTTAGACTAATTTCCTAGTGATCCAGAAATGTTTATATTTTGGGAAAAATCCATGATCGGCCGCCTGTTGAAAATTCTCAATTTTGAGCTATTTCAAATTTGTCAACAAAATTGCCCCAGGTGTGCAAATTATTACTTTTATCGTCATGTCTAGTGTCAGCACATTGTTTTAGACTAATTTCCTAGTGATCCAGAAATGTTTATATTTTGGGGGAAATCCATGATCGGCCGCCTGTTGAAATTTCTCAATTTTGAGCTATTTCAAATTTGTCAACAAAATTGCCACAGGAGTGCAAATTATTACTTTTATGGTCATGTCTAGTGTCAGCACATTGTTGTAGACTAATTTCCTAGTGATCCAGAAACTTTTATATTTTGGGAAAAATGCATGACCGGCCGCCTGTTGAAATTTCTCAATTTTGAGCTATTTCAAATTTGTCAACAAAATTGCCCCAGGTGTGCAAATTATTACTTTTATCGTCATGTCTAGTGTCAGCACATTGTTTTAGACTAATTTCCTAGTGATCCAGAAATGTTTATATTTTGGGGGAAATCCATGATCGGCCGCCTGTTGAAATTTCTCAATTTTGAGCTATTTCAAATTTGTCAACAAAATTGCCCCAGGTGTGCAAATTATTACTTTTATGGTCATGTCTAGTGTCAGCACATTGTTGTAGACTAATTTCCTAGTGATCCAGAAACTTTTATATTTTCGGAAAAATGCATGACCGGCCGCCTGTTGAAATTTCTCAATTTTGAGCTATTTTAAATTTGTCAACAAAATTGTCCTCGGAGTGCAAATTATTACTTTTATGGTCATGTCTAGTGTCAGCACATTGTTGTAGACTAATTTCCTAGTGATCCAGAAACTTTTATATTTTGGGAAAAATCCATGATCGGCCGCCTGTTGAAATTTCTCAATTTTGAGCTATTTTAAATTTGTCAACAAAATTGTCCTCGGAGTGCAAATTGTTACTTTTACGGTCATGTCTAGTGTCAGCACATTGTTTTAGATTAATTTCCTAGTGATCCAGAAACTTTTATATTTTGGGAAAAATGCATTACCGGCCGCCTGTTGAAATTTCTCAATTTTAAGCTATTTAATATTTGTCAACAAAATTGGCCCAGGTGTGCAAATTATTACTTTTATCGTCATGTCTAGTGTCAGCACATTGTTTTAGACTAATTTCCTAGTGATCCAGAAATGTTTATATTTTGGGAAAAATCCATGATCGGCCGCCTGTTGAAAATTCTCAATTTTGAGCTATTTCAAATTTGTCAACAAAATTGCCCCAGGTGTGCAAATTATTACTTTTATCGTCATGTCTAGTGTCAGCACATTGTTTTAGACTAATTTCCTAGTGATCCAGAAATGTTTATATTTTGGGAAAAATCCATGATCGGCCGCCTGTTGAAAATTCTCAATTTTGAGCTATTTCAAATTTGTCAACAAAATTGCCACAGGAGTGCAAATTATTACTTTTATGGTCATGTCTAGTGTCAGCACATTGTTTTAGACTAATTTCCTAGTGATCCAGAAATGTTTATATTTTGGGGGAAATCCATGATCGGCCGCCTGTTGAAATTTCTCAATTTTGAGCTATTTCAAATTTGTCAACAAAATTGCCACAGGAGTGCAAATTATTACTTTTATGGTCATGTCTAGTGTCAGCACATTGTTGTAGACTAATTTCCTAGTGATCCAGAAACTTTTATATTTTGGGAAAAATGCATGACCGGCCGCCTGTTGAAATTTCTCAATTTTGAGCTATTTCAAATTTGTCAACAAAATTGCCCCAGGTGTGCAAATTATTACTTTTATCGTCATGTCTAGTGTCAGCACATTGTTTTAGACTAATTTCCTAGTGATCCAGAAATGTTTATATTTTGGGAAAAATCCATGATCGGCCGCCTGTTGAAAATTCTCAATTTTGAGCTATTTCAAATTTGTCAACAAAATTGCCCCAGGTGTGCAAATTATTACTTTTATCGTCATGTCTAGTGTCAGCACATTGTTTTAGACTAATTTCCTAGTGATCCAGAAATGTTTATATTTTGGGAAAAATCCATGATCGGCCGCCTGTTGAAAATTCTCAATTTTGAGCTATTTCAAATTTGTCAACAAAATTGCCCCAGGAGTGCAAATTGTTACTTTTACGGTCATGTCTAGTGTCAGCACATTGTTTTAGACTAATTTCCTAGTGATCCAGAAAGTTTTATATTTTGGGAAAAATCCATGATCGGCCGCCTGTTGAAACTTCTCAATTTTGAGCTATTTCAAATTTGTCAACAAAATTGCCCCAGGAGTGCAAATTGTTACTTTTACGGTCATGTCTAGTGTCAGCACATTGTTTTAGACTAATTTCCTAGTGATCCAGAAAGTTTTATATTTTGGGAAAAATCCATGATCGGCCGCCTGTTGAAAATTCTCAATTTTGAGCTATTTCAAATTTGTCAACAAAATTGCCCCAGGTGTGCAAATTATTACTTTTATCGTCAAGTCTAGTGTCAGCACATTGTTTTAGACTCATTTCCTAGTGATCCAGAAAGTTTTATATTTTGGGAAATATCCATGATCGGCCGCCTGTTGAAAATTCTCAATTTAGAGCTATTTCAAATTTGTCAACAAAATTGCCCCAGGTGTGCAAATTATTACTTTTATCGTCATGTCTAGTGTCAGCACATTGTTTTAGACTAATTTCCTAGTGATCCAGAAATGTTTATATTTTGGGGGAAATCCATGATCGGCCGCCTGTTGAAATTTCTCAATTTTGAGCTATTTCAAATTTGTCAACAAAATTGCCACAGGAGTGCAAATTATTACTTTTATGGTCATGTCTAGTGTCAGCACATTGTTGTAGACTAATTTCCTAGTGATCCAGAAACTTTTATATTTTGGGAAAAATGCATGACCGGCCGCCTGTTGAAATTTCTCAATTTTGAGCTATTTCAAATTTGTCAACAAAATTGCCCCAGGAGTGCAAATTGTTACTTTTATGGTCATCTCTAGTGTCAGCACATTGTTTTAGACTAATTTCCTAGTGATCCAGAAATGTTTATATTTTGGGAAAAATCCATGATCGGAAGCCTGATGAAATTTCTCAATTTTGAGCTATGTCAAATTTGTCAACAAAATTGTCCTCGGAGTGCAAATTATTACTTTTATGGTCATGTCTAGTGTCAGCACATTGTTGTAGACTAATTTCCTAGTGATCCAGAAACTTTTATATTTTGGGAAAAATGCATTACCGGCCGCCTGTTGAAATTTCTCAATTTTGAGCTATTTCAAATTTGTCAACAAAATTGCCCCAGGAGTGCAGTGCAAATTGTTACTTTTACGGTCATGTCTAGTGTCAGCACATTGTTTTAGACTAATTTCCTAGTGATCCAGAAAGTTTTATATTTTGGGAAAAATCCATGATCGGCCGCCTGTTGAAAATTCTCAATTTTGAGCTATTTCAAATTTGTCAACAAAATTGTACCAGGAGTGCAAATTATTACTTTTATGGTCATGTCTAGTGTCAGCACATTGTTTTAGACTAATTTCCTAGTGATCCAGAAATGTTTTATATTTTGGGAGAAATCCATGATCGGCAGCCTGTTGAAAATTCTCAATTTTGAGCCATTTCAAATTTGTCAACAAAATTGCCCCAGGTGTGCAAATTATTACTTTTATCGTCATGTCTAGTGTCAGCACATTGTTTTAGACTAATTTCCTAGTTATCCAGAAATGTTTATATTTTGGGGGAAATCCATGATCAGCCGCCTGTTGAAAATTCTCAATTTAGAGCTATTTCAAATTTGTCAACAAAATTGCCCCAGGTGTGCAAATTATTACTTTTATCGTCATGTCTAGTGTCAGCACATTGTTTTAGACTAATTTCCTAGTGATCCAGAAATGTTTATATTTTGGGAAAAATCCATGATCGGCCGCCTGTTGAAATTTCTCAATTTTGAGCTATTTTAAATTTGTCAACAAAATTGTCCTCGGAGTGCAAATTATTACTTTTATGGTCATGTCTAGTGTCAGCACATTGTTGTAGACTAATTTCCTAGTGATCCAGAAACTTTTATATTTTGGGAAAAATGCATTACCGGCCGCCTGTTGAAATTTCTCATTTTTAAGCTATTTCAAATTTGTCAACAAAATTGCCCCAGGAGTGCAAATTGTTACTTTTACGGTCATGTCTAGTGTCAGCACATTGTTTTAGACTAATTTCCTAGTGATCCAGAAATGTTTATATTTTGGGAAAAATCCATGATCGGCCGCCTGTTGAAAATTCTCAATTTTGAGCTATTTCAAATTTGTCAACAAAATTGCCCCAGGTGTGCAAATTATTACTTTTATCGTCATGTCTAGTGTCAGCACATTGTTTTAGACTAATTTCCTAGTGATCCAGAAATGTTTATATTTTGGGGGAAATCCATGATCGGCCGCCTGTTGAAATTTCTCAATTTTGAGCTATTTCAAATTTGTCAACAAAATTGCCACAGGAGTGCAAATTATTACTTTTATGGTCATGTCTAGTGTCAGCACATTGTTGTAGACTAATTTCCTAGTGATCCAGAAACTTTTATATTTTGGGAAAAATGCATGACCGGCCGCCTGTTGAAATTTCTCAATTTTGAGCTATTTCAAATTTGTCAACAAAATTGCCCCAGGAGTGCAAATTGTTACTTTTATGGTCATGTCTAGTGTCAGCACATTGTTTTAGACTAATTTCCTAGTGATCCAGAAATGTTTATATTTTGGGAAAAATCCATGATCGGCCGCCTGATGAAATTTCTCAATTTTGAGCTATTTCAAATTTGTCAACAAAATTGTCCTCGGAGTGCAAATTATTACTTTTATGGTCATGTCTAGTGTCAGCACATTGTTGTAGACTAATTTCCTAGTGATCCAGAAACTTTTATATTTTGGGAAAAATGCATTACCGGCCGCCTATTGAAATTTCTCAATTTTGAGCTATTTCAAATTTGTCAACAAAATTGCCCCAGGAGTGCAAATTGTTACTTTTACGGTCATGTCTAGTGTCAGCACATTGTTTTAGACTAATTTCCTAGTGATCCAGAAATGTTTATATTTTGGGGAAAATCCATGATCGGCCGCCTGTTGAAAATTCTCAATTTTGAGCTATTTCAAATTTGTCAACAAAATTGTACCAGGAGTGCAAATTATTACTTTTATGGTCATGTCTAGTGTCAGCACATTGTTTTAGACTAATTTCCTAGTGATCCAGAAACGTTTATATTTTGGGAAATATCCATGATCGGCCGCATGTTGAAAATTCTCAATTTTGATCTATTTCAAATTTGTCAACAAAATTGCCCCATGTGTGCAAATTATTACTTTTATCGTCATGTCTAGTGTCAGCACATTGTTGTAGACTAATTTCCTAGTGATCCAGAAACTTTTATATTTTGGGAAAATTGCATGACCGTCCACCTGTTGCAATTTCTCAATTTTGAGCTATTTCAAATTTGTCAACAAAATTTCCCCAGGAGTGCAAATTGTTACTTTTATGGTCATGTCTAGTATCAGCACATTGTTTTAGACTAATTTCCTAGTGATCCGGAAACTTTTATATTTTGGGAAAAATGCATGATCGGCCGCCTGATGAAATTTCTCAATTTTGAGCTATTTCAAATTTGTCAACAAAATTGTCCTCGGAGTGCAAATTATTACTTTTATGGTCATGTCTAGTGTCAGCACATTGTTGTAGACTAATTTCCTAGTGATTCAGAAACTTTTATATTTTGGGAAAAATGCATTACCGGCCGCCTGTTGAAACTTCTCAATTTTGAGCTATTTCAAATTTGTCAACAAAATTGCCCCAGGAGTGCAAATTGTTACTTTTACGGTCATGTCTAGTGTCAGCACATTGTTTTAGACTAATTTCCTAGTGATCCAGAAAGTTTTATATTTTGGGAAAAATCCATGATCGGCCGCCTGTTGAAAATTCTCAATTTTGAGCTATTTCAAATTTGTCAACAAAATTGCCCCAGGTGTGCAAATTATTACTTTTATGGTCATGTCTAGTGTCAGCACATTGTTTTAGACTAATTTCCTAGTGATCCAGAAATGTTTTATATTTTGGGAGAAATCCATGATCGGCAGCCTGTTGAAAATTCTCAATTTTGAGCCATTTCAAATTTGTCAACAAAATTGCCCCAGGTGTGCAAATTATTACTTTTATGGTCATGTCTAGTGTCAGCACATTGTTTTAGACTAATTTCCTAGTTATCCAGAAATGTTTATATTTTGGGGGAAATCCATGATCAGCCGCCTGTTGAAAATTCTCAATTTAGAGCTATTTCAAATTTGTCAACAAAATTGCCCCAGGTGTGCAAATTATTACTTTTATCGTCATGTCTAGTGTCAGCACATTGTTTTAGACTAATTTCCTAGTGATCCAGAAATGTTTATATTTTGGGAAAAATCCATGATCGGCCGCCTGTTGAAATTTCTCAATTTTGAGCTATTTTAAATTTGTCAACAAAATTGTCCTCGGAGTGCAAATTATTACTTTTATGGTCATGTCTAGTGTCAGCACATTGTTGTAGACTAATTTCCTAGTGATCCAGAAACTTTTATATTTTGGGAAAAATGCATTACCGGCCGCCTGTTGAAATTTCTCATTTTTAAGCTATTTCAAATTTGTCAACAAAATTGCCCCAGGAGTGCAAATTGTTACTTTTACGGTCATGTCTAGTGTCAGCACATTGTTTTAGACTAATTTCCTAGTGATCCAGAAATGTTTATATTTTGGGAAAAATCCATGATCGGCCGCCTGTTGAAAATTCTCAATTTTGAGCTATTTCAAATTTGTCAACAAAATTGCCCCAGGTGTGCAAATTATTACTTTTATCGTCATGTCTAGTGTCAGCACATTGTTTTAGACTAATTTCCTAGTGATCCAGAAATGTTTATATTTTGGGGGAAATCCATGATCGCCCGCCTGTTGAAATTTCTCAATTTTGAGCTATTTCAAATTTGTCAACAAAATTGCCACAGGAGTGCAAATTATTACTTTTATGGTCATGTCTAGTGTCAGCACATTGTTGTAGACTAATTTCCTAGTGATCCAGAAACTTTTATATTTTGGGAAAAATGCATGACCGGCCGCCTGTTGAAATTTCTCAATTTTGAGCTATTTCAAATTTGTCAACAAAATTGCCCCAGGAGTGCAAATTGTTACTTTTATGGTCATGTCTAGTGTCAGCACATTGTTTTAGACTAATTTCCTAGTGATCCAGAAATGTTTATATTTTGGGAAAAATCCATGATCGGCTGCCTGTTGAAATTTCTCAATTTTGAGCTATTTCAAATTTGTCAACAAAATTACCACAGGAGTGCAAATTATTACTTTTATGGTCATGTCTAGTGTCAGCACATTGTTGTAGACTAATTTCCTATAGATCCAGAAACTTTTATATTTTGGGAAAAATCCATGATCGGCCGCCTGTTGAAAATTCTAAATTTTGAGCTATTTCAAATTTGTCAACAAAATTGCCCCAGGTGTGCAAATTATTACTTTTATCGTCATGTCTAGTGTCAGCACATTGTTTTAGACTAATTTCCTAGTGATCCAGAAATGTTTATATTTTGGGGGAAATCCATGATCGGCCGCCTGTTGAAATTTCTCAATTTTGAGCTATTTCAAATTTGTCAACAAAATTGCCACAGGAGTGCAAATTATTACTTTTATGGTCATGTCTAGTGTCAGCACATTGTTTTAGACTAATTTCCTAGTGATCCAGAAATGTTTATATTTTGGGGGAAATCCATGATCGGCCGCCTGTTGAAATTTCTCAATTTTGAGCTATTTCAAATTTGTCAACAAAATTGTCCCAGGAGTGCAAATTATTACTTTTATGGTCATGTCTAGTGTCAGCACATTGTTTTAGACTAATTTCCTAGTGATCCAGAAAGTTTTATATTTTGGGAAAAATCCATGATCGGCCGCCTGTTGAAAATTCTCAATTTTGAGCTATTTCAAATTTGTCAACAAAATTGCCCCAGGTGTGCAAATTATTACTTTTATAGTCATGTCTAGTGTCAGCACATTGTTTTAGACTAATTTCCTAGTGATCCAGAAAGTTTTATATTTTGGGAAAAATCCATGATCGGCCGCCTAATGAAAATTCTCAATTTTGAGCTATTTCAAATTTTTCAACAAAATTGCCCCAGGTGTGCAAATTATTACTTTTATCGTCATGTCTAGTGTCAGCACATTGTTTTAGACTAATTTCCTAGTGATCCAGAAATGTTTATATTTTGGGGGAAATCCATGATCGGCCGCCTGTTGAAATTTCTCAATTTTGAGCTATTTCAAATTTGTCAACAAAATTGCCCCAGGTGTGCAAATTATTACTTTTATGGTCATGTCTAGTGTCAGCACATTGTTGTAGACTAATTTCCTAGTGATCCAGAAACTTTTATATTTTCGGAAAAATGCATGACCGGCCGCCTGTTGAAATTTCTCAATTTTGAGCTATTTTAAATTTGTCAACAAAATTGTCCTCGGAGTGCAAATTATTACTTTTATGGTCATGTCTAGTGTCAGCACATTGTTGTAGACTAATTTCCTAGTGATCCAGAAACTTTTATATTTTGGGAAAAATCCATGATCGGCCGCCTGTTGAAATTTCTCAATTTTGAGCTATTTTAAATTTGTCAACAAAATTGTCCTCGGAGTGCAAATTGTTACTTTTACGGTCATGTCTAGTGTCAGCACATTGTTTTAGATTAATTTCCTAGTGATCCAGAAACTTTTATATTTTGGGAAAAATGCATTACCGGCCGCCTGTTGAAATTTCTCAATTTTAAGCTATTTAATATTTGTCAACAAAATTGGCCCAGGTGTGCAAATTATTACTTTTATCGTCATGTCTAGTGTCAGCACATTGTTTTAGACTAATTTCCTAGTGATCCAGAAATGTTTATATTTTGGGGGAAATCCATGATCGGCCGCCTGTTGAAATTTCTCAATTTTGAGCTATTTCAAATTTGTCAACAAAATTGCCACAGGAGTGCAAATTATTACTTTTATGGTCATGTCTAGTGTCAGCACATTGTTGTAGACTAATTTCCTAGTGATCCAGAAACTTTTATATTTTGGGAAAAATGCATTACCGGCCGCCTGTTGAAATTTCTCATTTTTAAGCTATTTCAAATTTGTCAACAAAATTGCCCCAGGAGTGCAAATTGTTACTTTTACGGTCATGTCTAGTGTCAGCACATTGTTTTAGACTAATTTCCTAGTGATCCAGAAATGTTTATATTTTGGGAAAAATCCATGATCGGCCGCCTGTTGAAAATTCTCAATTTTGAGCTATTTCAAATTTGTCAACAAAATTGCCCCAGGTGTGCAAATTATTACTTTTATCGTCATGTCTAGTGTCAGCACATTGTTTTAGACTAATTTCCTAGTGATCCAGAAATGTTTATATTTTGGGGGAAATCCATGATCGGCCGCCTGTTGAAATTTCTCAATTTTGAGCTATTTCAAATTTGTCAACAAAATTGCCACAGGAGTGCAAATTATTACTTTTATGGTCATGTCTAGTGTCAGCACATTGTTGTAGACTAATTTCCTAGTGATCCAGAAACTTTTATATTTTGGGAAAAATGCATGACCGGCCGCCTGTTGAAATGTCTCAATTTTGAGCTATTTCAAATTTGTCAACAAAATTGCCCCAGGTGTGCAAATTATTACTTTTATCGTCATGTCTAGTGTCAGCACATTGTTTTAGACTAATTTCCTAGTGATCCAGAAATGTTTATATTTTGGGGGAAATCCATGATCGGCCGCCTGTTGAAATTTCTCAATTTTGAGCTATTTCAAATTTGTCAACAAAATTGCCCCAGGTGTGCAAATTATTACTTTTATGGTCATGTCTAGTGTCAGCACATTGTTGTAGACTAATTTCCTAGTGATCCAGAAACTTTTATATTTTCGGAAAAATGCATGACCGGCCGCCTGTTGAAATTTCTCAATTTTGAGCTATTTTAAATTTGTCAACAAAATTGTCCTCGGAGTGCAAATTATTACTTTTATGGTCATGTCTAGTGTCAGCACATTGTTGTAGACTAATTTCCTAGTGATCCAGAAACTTTTATATTTTGGGAAAAATCCATGATCGGCCGCCTGTTGAAATTTCTCAATTTTGAGCTATTTTAAATTTGTCAACAAAATTGTCCTCGGAGTGCAAATTGTTACTTTTACGGTCATGTCTAGTGTCAGCACATTGTTTTAGACTAATTTCCTAGTGATCCAGAAATGTTTATATTTTGGGGAAAATCCATGATCGGCCGCCTGTTGAAAATTCTCAATTTTGAGCTATTTCAAATTTGTCAACAAAATTGTACCAGGAGTGCAAATTATTACTTTTATGGTCATGTCTAGTGTCAGCACATTGTTTTAGACTAATTTCCTAGTGATCCAGAAACGTTTATATTTTGGGAAATATCCATGATCGGCCGCATGTTGAAAATTCTCAATTTTGATCTATTTCAAATTTGTCAACAAAATTGCCCCATGTGTGCAAATTATTACTTTTATCGTCATGTCTAGTGTCAGCACATTGTTGTAGACTAATTTCCTAGTGATCCAGAAACTTTTATATTTTGGGAAAATTGCATGACCGTCCACCTGTTGCAATTTCTCAATTTTGAGCTATTTCAAATTTGTCAACAAAATTTCCCCAGGAGTGCAAATTGTTACTTTTATGGTCATGTCTAGTATCAGCACATTGTTTTAGACTAATTTCCTAGTGATCCGGAAACTTTTATATTTTGGGAAAAATGCATGATCGGCCGCCTGATGAAATTTCTCAATTTTGAGCTATTTCAAATTTGTCAACAAAATTGTCCTCGGAGTGCAAATTATTACTTTTATGGTCATGTCTAGTGTCAGCACATTGTTGTAGACTAATTTCCTAGTGATTCAGAAACTTTTATATTTTGGGAAAAATGCATTACCGGCCGCCTGTTGAAACTTCTCAATTTTGAGCTATTTCAAATTTGTCAACAAAATTGTCCCAGGAGTGCAAATTATTACTTTTATGGTCATGTCTAGTGTCAGCACATTGTTTTAGACTAATTTCCTAGTGATCCAGAAAGTTTTATATTTTGGGAAAAATCCATGATCGGCCGCCTGTTGAAAATTCTCAATTTTGAGCTATTTCAAATTTGTCAACAAAATTGCCCCAGGTGTGCAAATTATTACTTTTATAGTCATGTCTAGTGTCAGCACATTGTTTTAGACTAATTTCCTAGTGATCCAGAAAGTTTTATATTTTGGGAAAAATCCATGATCGGCCGCCTAATGAAAATTCTCAATTTTGAGCTATTTCAAATTTTTCAACAAAATTGCCCCAGGTGTGCAAATTATTACTTTTATCGTCATGTCTAGTGTCAGCACATTGTTTTAGACTAATTTCCTAGTGATCCAGAAATGTTTATATTTTGGGGGAAATCCATGATCGGCCGCCTGTTGAAATTTCTCAATTTTGAGCTATTTCAAATTTGTCAACAAAATTGCCCCAGGTGTGCAAATTATTACTTTTATGGTCATGTCTAGTGTCAGCACATTGTTGTAGACTAATTTCCTAGTGATCCAGAAACTTTTATATTTTCGGAAAAATGCATGACCGGCCGCCTGTTGAAATTTCTCAATTTTGAGCTATTTTAAATTTGTCAACAAAATTGTCCTCGGAGTGCAAATTATTACTTTTATGGTCATGTCTAGTGTCAGCACATTGTTGTAGACTAATTTCCTAGTGATCCAGAAACTTTTATATTTTGGGAAAAATCCATGATCGGCCGCCTGTTGAAATTTCTCAATTTTGAGCTATTTTAAATTTGTCAACAAAATTGTCCTCGGAGTGCAAATTGTTACTTTTACGGTCATGTCTAGTGTCAGCACATTGTTTTAGATTAATTTCCTAGTGATCCAGAAACTTTTATATTTTGGGAAAAATGCATTACCGGCCGCCTGTTGAAATTTCTCAATTTTAAGCTATTTAATATTTGTCAACAAAATTGGCCCAGGTGTGCAAATTATTACTTTTATCGTCATGTCTAGTGTCAGCACATTGTTTTAGACTAATTTCCTAGTGATCCAGAAATGTTTATATTTTGGGGGAAATCCATGATCGGCCGCCTGTTGAAATTTCTCAATTTTGAGCTATTTCAAATTTGTCAACAAAATTGCCACAGGAGTGCAAATTATTACTTTTATGGTCATGTCTAGTGTCAGCACATTGTTGTAGACTAATTTCCTAGTGATCCAGAAACTTTTATATTTTGGGAAAAATGCATTACCGGCCGCCTGTTGAAATTTCTCATTTTTAAGCTATTTCAAATTTGTCAACAAAATTGCCCCAGGAGTGCAAATTGTTACTTTTACGGTCATGTCTAGTGTCAGCACATTGTTTTAGACTAATTTCCTAGTGATCCAGAAATGTTTATATTTTGGGAAAAATCCATGATCGGCCGCCTGTTGAAAATTCTCAATTTTGAGCTATTTCAAATTTGTCAACAAAATTGCCCCAGGTGTGCAAATTATTACTTTTATCGTCATGTCTAGTGTCAGCACATTGTTTTAGACTAATTTCCTAGTGATCCAGAAATGTTTATATTTTGGGGGAAATCCATGATCGGCCGCCTGTTGAAATTTCTCAATTTTGAGCTATTTCAAATTTGTCAACAAAATTGCCACAGGAGTGCAAATTATTACTTTTATGGTCATGTCTAGTGTCAGCACATTGTTGTAGACTAATTTCCTAGTGATCCAGAAACTTTTATATTTTGGGAAAAATGCATGACCGGCCGCCTGTTGAAATTTCTCAATTTTGAGCTATTTCAAATTTGTCAACAAAATTGCCCCAGGTGTGCAAATTATTACTTTTATCGTCATGTCTAGTGTCAGCACATTGTTTTAGACTAATTTCCTAGTGATCCAGAAATGTTTATATTTTGGGGGAAATCCATGATCGGCCGCCTGTTGAAATTTCTCAATTTTGAGCTATTTCAAATTTGTCAACAAAATTGCCCCAGGTGTGCAAATTATTACTTTTATGGTCATGTCTAGTGTCAGCACATTGTTGTAGACTAATTTCCTAGTGATCCAGAAACTTTTATATTTTCGGAAAAATGCATGACCGGCCGCCTGTTGAAATTTCTCAATTTTGAGCTATTTTAAATTTGTCAACAAAATTGTCCTCGGAGTGCAAATTATTACTTTTATGGTCATGTCTAGTGTCAGCACATTGTTGTAGACTAATTTCCTAGTGATCCAGAAACTTTTATATTTTGGGAAAAATCCATGATCGGCCGCCTGTTGAAATTTCTCAATTTTGAGCTATTTTAAATTTGTCAACAAAATTGTCCTCGGAGTGCAAATTGTTACTTTTACGGTCATGTCTAGTGTCAGCACATTGTTTTAGACTAATTTCCTAGTGATCCAGAAATGTTTATATTTTGGGGAAAATCCATGATCGGCCGCCTGTTGAAAATTCTCAATTTTGAGCTATTTCAAATTTGTCAACAAAATTGTACCAGGAGTGCAAATTATTACTTTTATGGTCATGTCTAGTGTCAGCACATTGTTTTAGACTAATTTCCTAGTGATCCAGAAACGTTTATATTTTGGGAAATATCCATGATCGGCCGCATGTTGAAAATTCTCAATTTTGATCTATTTCAAATTTGTCAACAAAATTGCCCCATGTGTGCAAATTATTACTTTTATCGTCATGTCTAGTGTCAGCACATTGTTGTAGACTAATTTCCTAGTGATCCAGAAACTTTTATATTTTGGGAAAATTGCATGACCGTCCACCTGTTGCAATTTCTCAATTTTGAGCTATTTCAAATTTGTCAACAAAATTTCCCCAGGAGTGCAAATTGTTACTTTTATGGTCATGTCTAGTATCAGCACATTGTTTTAGACTAATTTCCTAGTGATCCGGAAACTTTTATATTTTGGGAAAAATGCATGATCGGCCGCCTGATGAAATTTCTCAATTTTGAGCTATTTCAAATTTGTCAACAAAATTGTCCTCGGAGTGCAAATTATTACTTTTATGGTCATGTCTAGTGTCAGCACATTGTTGTAGACTAATTTCCTAGTGATTCAGAAACTTTTATATTTTGGGAAAAATGCATTACCGGCCGCCTGTTGAAACTTCTCAATTTTGAGCTATTTCAAATTTGTCAACAAAATTGCCCAAGGAGTGCAAATTGTTACTTTTACGGTCATGTCTAGTGTCAGCACATTGTTTTAGACTAATTTCCTAGTGATCCAGAAAGTTTTATATTTTGGGAAAAATCCATGATCGGCCGCCTGTTGAAAATTCTCAATTTTGAGCTATTTCAAATTTGTCAACAAAATTGCCCCAGGTGTGCAAATTATTACTTTTATGGTCATGTCTAGTGTCAGCACATTGTTTTAGACTAATTTCCTAGTGATCCAGAAATGTTTTATATTTTGGGAGAAATCCATGATCGGCAGCCTGTTGAAAATTCTCAATTTTGAGCCATTTCAAATTTGTCAACAAAATTGCCCCAGGTGTGCAAATTATTACTTTTATGGTCATGTCTAGTGTCAGCACATTGTTTTAGACTAATTTCCTAGTTATCCAGAAATGTTTATATTTTGGGGGAAATCCATGATCAGCCGCCTGTTGAAAATTCTCAATTTAGAGCTATTTCAAATTTGTCAACAAAATTGCCCCAGGTGTGCAAATTATTACTTTTATCGTCATGTCTAGTGTCAGCACATTGTTTTAGACTAATTTCCTAGTGATCCAGAAATGTTTATATTTTGGGAAAAATCCATGATCGGCCGCCTGTTGAAATTTCTCAATTTTGAGCTATTTTAAATTTGTCAACAAAATTGTCCTCGGAGTGCAAATTATTACTTTTATGGTCATGTCTAGTGTCAGCACATTGTTGTAGACTAATTTCCTAGTGATCCAGAAACTTTTATATTTTGGGAAAAATGCATTACCGGCCGCCTGTTGAAATTTCTCATTTTTAAGCTATTTCAAATTTGTCAACAAAATTGCCCCAGGAGTGCAAATTGTTACTTTTACGGTCATGTCTAGTGTCAGCACATTGTTTTAGACTAATTTCCTAGTGATCCAGAAATGTTTATATTTTGGGAAAAATCCATGATCGGCCGCCTGTTGAAAATTCTCAATTTTGAGCTATTTCAAATTTGTCAACAAAATTGCCCCAGGTGTGCAAATTATTACTTTTATCGTCATGTCTAGTGTCAGCACATTGTTTTAGACTAATTTCCTAGTGATCCAGAAATGTTTATATTTTGGGGGAAATCCATGATCGCCCGCCTGTTGAAATTTCTCAATTTTGAGCTATTTCAAATTTGTCAACAAAATTGCCACAGGAGTGCAAATTATTACTTTTATGGTCATGTCTAGTGTCAGCACATTGTTGTAGACTAATTTCCTAGTGATCCAGAAACTTTTATATTTTGGGAAAAATGCATGACCGGCCGCCTGTTGAAATTTCTCAATTTTGAGCTATTTCAAATTTGTCAACAAAATTGCCCCAGGAGTGCAAATTGTTACTTTTATGGTCATGTCTAGTGTCAGCACATTGTTTTAGACTAATTTCCTAGTGATCCAGAAATGTTTATATTTTGGGAAAAATCCATGATCGGCTGCCTGTTGAAATTTCTCAATTTTGAGCTATTTCAAATTTGTCAACAAAATTACCACAGGAGTGCAAATTATTACTTTTATGGTCATGTCTAGTGTCAGCACATTGTTGTAGACTAATTTCCTATAGATCCAGAAACTTTTATATTTTGGGAAAAATCCATGATCGGCCGCCTGTTGAAAATTCTAAATTTTGAGCTATTTCAAATTTGTCAACAAAATTGCCCCAGGTGTGCAAATTATTACTTTTATCGTCATGTCTAGTGTCAGCACATTGTTTTAGACTAATTTCCTAGTGATCCAGAAATGTTTATATTTTGGGGGAAATCCATGATCGGCCGCCTGTTGAAATTTCTCAATTTTGAGCTATTTTAAATTTGTCAACAAAATTGCCACAGGAGTGCAAATTATTACTTTCATGTCTAGTGTCAGCACATTGTTGTAGACTAATTTCCTAGTGATCCAGAAACTTTTATATTTTGGGAAAAATCCATGATCGGCCGCCTGTTGAAATTTCTCAATTTTGAGCTATTTTAAATTTGTCAACAAAATTGTCCTCGGAGTGCAAATTGTTACTTTTACGGTCATGTCTAGTGTCAGCACATTGTTTTAGACTAATTTCCTAGTGATCCAGAAATGTTTATATTTTGGGGAAAATCCATGATCGGCCGCCTGTTGAAAATTCTCAATTTTGAGCTATTTCAAATTTGTCAACAAAATTGTACCAGGAGTGCAAATTATTACTTTTATGGTCATGTCTAGTGTCAGCACATTGTTTTAGACTAATTTCCTAGTGATCCAGAAACGTTTATATTTTGGGAAATATCCATGATCGGCCGCATGTTGAAAATTCTCAATTTTGATCTATTTCAAATTTGTCAACAAAATTGCCCCATGTGTGCAAATTATTACTTTTATCGTCATGTCTAGTGTCAGCACATTGTTGTAGACTAATTTCCTAGTGATCCAGAAACTTTTATATTTTGGGAAAATTGCATGACCGTCCACCTGTTGCAATTTCTCAATTTTGAGCTATTTCAAATTTGTCAACAAAATTTCCCCAGGAGTGCAAATTGTTACTTTTATGGTCATGTCTAGTATCAGCACATTGTTTTAGACTAATTTCCTAGTGATCCGGAAACTTTTATATTTTGGGAAAAATGCATGATCGGCCGCCTGATGAAATTTCTCAATTTTGAGCTATTTCAAATTTGTCAACAAAATTGTCCTCGGAGTGCAAATTATTACTTTTATGGTCATGTCTAGTGTCAGCACATTGTTGTAGACTAATTTCCTAGTGATTCAGAAACTTTTATATTTTGGGAAAAATGCATTACCGGCCGCCTGTTGAAACTTCTCAATTTTGAGCTATTTCAAATTTGTCAACAAAATTGCCCCAGGAGTGCAAATTGTTACTTTTACGGTCATGTCTAGTGTCAGCACATTGTTTTAGACTAATTTCCTAGTGATCCAGAAAGTTTTATATTTTGGGAAAAATCCATGATCGGCCGCCTGTTGAAAATTCTCAATTTTGAGCTATTTCAAATTTGTCAACAAAATTGCCCCAGGTGTGCAAATTATTACTTTTATGGTCATGTCTAGTGTCAGCACATTGTTTTAGACTAATTTCCTAGTGATCCAGAAATGTTTTATATTTTGGGAGAAATCCATGATCGGCAGCCTGTTGAAAATTCTCAATTTTGAGCCATTTCAAATTTGTCAACAAAATTGCCCCAGGTGTGCAAATTATTACTTTTATGGTCATGTCTAGTGTCAGCACATTGTTTTAGACTAATTTCCTAGTTATCCAGAAATGTTTATATTTTGGGGGAAATCCATGATCAGCCGCCTGTTGAAAATTCTCAATTTAGAGCTATTTCAAATTTGTCAACAAAATTGCCCCAGGTGTGCAAAATATTACTTTTATCGTCATGTCTAGTGTCAGCACATTGTTTTAGACTAATTTCCTAGTGATCCAGAAATGTTTATATTTTGGGAAAAATCCATGATCGGCCGCCTGTTGAAATTTCTCAATTTTGAGCTATTTTAAATTTGTCAACAAAATTGTCCTCGGAGTGCAAATTATTACTTTTATGGTCATGTCTAGTGTCAGCACATTGTTGTAGACTAATTTCCTAGTGATCCAGAAACTTTTATATTTTGGGAAAAATGCATTACCGGCCGCCTGTTGAAATTTCTCATTTTTAAGCTATTTCAAATTTGTCAACAAAATTGCCCCAGGTGTGCAAATTATTACTTTTATCGTCATGTCTAGTGTCAGCACATTGTTTTAGACTAATTTCCTAGTGATCCAGAAATGTTTATATTTTGGGGGAAATCCACGATCGCCCGCCTGTTGAAATTTCTCAATTTTGAGCTATTTCAAATTTGTCAACAAAATTGCCACAGGAGTGCAAATTATTACTTTTATGGTCATGTCTAGTGTCAGCACATTGTTGTAGACTAATTTCCTAGTGATCCAGAAACTTTTATATTTTGGGAAAAATGCATGACCGGCCGCCTGTTGAAATTTCTCAATTTTGAGCTATTTCAAATTTGTCAACAAAATTGCCCCAGGAGTGCAAATTGTTACTTTTATGGTCATGTCTAGTGTCAGCACATTGTTTTAGACTAATTTCCTAGTGATCCAGAAATGTTTATATTTTGGGAAAAATCCATGATCGGCTGCCTGTTGAAATTTCTCAATTTTGAGCTATTTCAAATTTGTCAACAAAATTACCACAGGAGTGCAAATTATTACTTTTATGGTCATGTCTAGTGTCAGCACATTGTTGTAGACTAATTTCCTATAGATCCAGAAACTTTTATATTTTGGGAAAAATCCATGATCGGCCGCCTGTTGAAAATTCTAAATTTTGAGCTATTTCAAATTTGTCAACAAAATTGCCCTAGGTGTGCAAATTATTACTTTTATCGTCATGTCTAGTGTCAGCACATTGTTTTAGACTAATTTCCTAGTGATCCAGAAATGTTTATATTTTGGGGGAAATCCATGATCGGCCGCCTGTTGAAATTTCTCAATTTTGAGCTATTTCAAATTTGTCAACAAAATTGCCACAGGAGTGCAAATTATTACTTTTATGGTCATGTCTAGTGTCAGCACATTGTTTTAGACTAATTTCCTAGTGATCCAGAAATGTTTATATTTTGGGGGAAATCCATGATCGGCCGCCTGTTGAAATTTCTCAATTTTGAGCTATTTCAAATTTGTCAACAAAATTGTCCCAGGAGTGCAAATTATTACTTTTATGGTCATGTCTAGTGTCAGCACATTGTTTTAGACTAATTTCCTAGTGATCCAGAAAGTTTTATATTTTGGGAAAAATCCATGATCGGCCGCCTAATGAAAATTCTCAATTTTGAGCTATTTCAAATTTTTCAACAAAATTGCCCCAGGTGTGCAAATTATTACTTTTATCGTCATGTCTAGTGTCAGCACATTGTTTTAGACTAATTTCCTAGTGATCCAGAAATGTTTATATTTTGGGGAAAATCCATGATCGGCCGCCTGTTGAAAATTCTCAATTTTGAGCTATTTCAAATTTGTCAACAAAATTGTACCAGGAGTGCAAATTATTACTTTTATGGTCATGTCTAGTGTCAGCACATTGTTTTAGACTAATTTCCTAGTGATCCAGAAACGTTTATATTTTGGGAAATATCCATGATCGGCCGCATGTTGAAAATTCTCAATTTTGATCTATTTCAAATTTGTCAACAAAATTGCCCCATGTGTGCAAATTATTACTTTTATCGTCATGTCTAGTGTCAGCACATTGTTGTAGACTAATTTCCTAGTGATCCAGAAACTTTTATATTTTGGGAAAATTGCATGACCGTCCACCTGTTGCAATTTCTCAATTTTGAGCTATTTCAAATTTGTCAACAAAATTTCCCCAGGAGTGCAAATTGTTACTTTTATGGTCATGTCTAGTATCAGCACATTGTTTTAGACTAATTTCCTAGTGATCCGGAAACTTTTATATTTTGGGAAAAATGCATGATCGGCCGCCTGATGAAATTTCTCAATTTTGAGCTATTTCAAATTTGTCAACAAAATTGTCCTCGGAGTGCAAATTATTACTTTTATGGTCATGTCTAGTGTCAGCACATTGTTGTAGACTAATTTCCTAGTGATTCAGAAACTTTTATATTTTGGGAAAAATGCATTACCGGCCGCCTGTTGAAACTTCTCAATTTTGAGCTATTTCAAATTTGTCAACAAAATTGTCCCAGGAGTGCAAATTATTACTTTTATGGTCATGTCTAGTGTCAGCACATTGTTTTAGACTAATTTCCTAGTGATCCAGAAAGTTTTATATTTTGGGAAAAATCCATGATCGGCCGCCTGTTGAAAATTCTCAATTTTGAGCTATTTCAAATTTGTCAACAAAATTGCCCCAGGTGTGCAAATTATTACTTTTATAGTCATGTCTAGTGTCAGCACATTGTTTTAGACTAATTTCCTAGTGATCCAGAAAGTTTTATATTTTGGGAAAAATCCATGATCGGCCGCCTAATGAAAATTCTCAATTTTGAGCTATTTCAAATTTTTCAACAAAATTGCCCCAGGTGTGCAAATTATTACTTTTATCGTCATGTCTAGTGTCAGCACATTGTTTTAGACTAATTTCCTAGTGATCCAGAAATGTTTATATTTTGGGGGAAATCCATGATCGGCCGCCTGTTGAAATTTCTCAATTTTGAGCTATTTCAAATTTGTCAACAAAATTGCCCCAGGTGTGCAAATTATTACTTTTATGGTCATGTCTAGTGTCAGCACATTGTTGTAGACTAATTTCCTAGTGATCCAGAAACTTTTATATTTTCGGAAAAATGCATGACCGGCCGCCTGTTGAAATTTCTCAATTTTGAGCTATTTTAAATTTGTCAACAAAATTGTCCTCGGAGTGCAAATTATTACTTTTATGGTCATGTCTAGTGTCAGCACATTGTTGTAGACTAATTTCCTAGTGATCCAGAAACTTTTATATTTTGGGAAAAATCCATGATCGGCCGCCTGTTGAAATTTCTCAATTTTGAGCTATTTTAAATTTGTCAACAAAATTGTCCTCGGAGTGCAAATTGTTACTTTTACGGTCATGTCTAGTGTCAGCACATTGTTTTAGATTAATTTCCTAGTGATCCAGAAACTTTTATATTTTGGGAAAAATGCATTACCGGCCGCCTGTTGAAATTTCTCAATTTTAAGCTATTTAATATTTGTCAACAAAATTGGCCCAGGTGTGCAAATTATTACTTTTATCGTCATGTCTAGTGTCAGCACATTGTTTTAGACTAATTTCCTAGTGATCCAGAAATGTTTATATTTTGGGGGAAATCCATGATCGGCCGCCTGTTGAAATTTCTCAATTTTGAGCTATTTCAAATTTGTCAACAAAATTGCCACAGGAGTGCAAATTATTACTTTTATGGTCATGTCTAGTGTCAGCACATTGTTGTAGACTAATTTCCTAGTGATCCAGAAACTTTTATATTTTGGGAAAAATGCATTACCGGCCGCCTGTTGAAATTTCTCATTTTTAAGCTATTTCAAATTTGTCAACAAAATTGCCCCAGGAGTGCAAATTGTTACTTTTACGGTCATGTCTAGTGTCAGCACATTGTTTTAGACTAATTTCCTAGTGATCCAGAAATGTTTATATTTTGGGAAAAATCCATGATCGGCCGCCTGTTGAAAATTCTCAATTTTGAGCTATTTCAAATTTGTCAACAAAATTGCCCCAGGTGTGCAAATTATTACTTTTATCGTCATGTCTAGTGTCAGCACATTGTTTTAGACTAATTTCCTAGTGATCCAGAAATGTTTATATTTTGGGGGAAATCCATGATCGGCCGCCTGTTGAAATTTCTCAATTTTGAGCTATTTCAAATTTGTCAACAAAATTGCCACAGGAGTGCAAATTATTACTTTTATGGTCATGTCTAGTGTCAGCACATTGTTGTAGACTAATTTCCTAGTGATCCAGAAACTTTTATATTTTGGGAAAAATGCATGACCGGCCGCCTGTTGAAATTTCTCAATTTTGAGCTATTTCAAATTTGTCAACAAAATTGCCCCAGGTGTGCAAATTATTACTTTTATCGTCATGTCTAGTGTCAGCACATTGTTTTAGACTAATTTCCTAGTGATCCAGAAATGTTTATATTTTGGGGGAAATCCATGATCGGCCGCCTGTTGAAATTTCTCAATTTTGAGCTATTTCAAATTTGTCAACAAAATTGCCCCAGGTGTGCAAATTATTACTTTTATGGTCATGTCTAGTGTCAGCACATTGTTGTAGACTAATTTCCTAGTGATCCAGAAACTTTTATATTTTCGGAAAAATGCATGACCGGCCGCCTGTTGAAATTTCTCAATTTTGAGCTATTTTAAATTTGTCAACAAAATTGTCCTCGGAGTGCAAATTATTACTTTTATGGTCATGTCTAGTGTCAGCACATTGTTGTAGACTAATTTCCTAGTGATCCAGAAACTTTTATATTTTGGGAAAAATCCATGATCGGCCGCCTGTTGAAATTTCTCAATTTTGAGCTATTTTAAATTTGTCAACAAAATTGTCCTCGGAGTGCAAATTGTTACTTTTACGGTCATGTCTAGTGTCAGCACATTGTTTTAGACTAATTTCCTAGTGATCCAGAAATGTTTATATTTTGGGGAAAATCCATGATCGGCCGCCTGTTGAAAATTCTCAATTTTGAGCTATTTCAAATTTGTCAACAAAATTGTACCAGGAGTGCAAATTATTACTTTTATGGTCATGTCTAGTGTCAGCACATTGTTTTAGACTAATTTCCTAGTGATCCAGAAACGTTTATATTTTGGGAAATATCCATGATCGGCCGCATGTTGAAAATTCTCAATTTTGATCTATTTCAAATTTGTCAACAAAATTGCCCCATGTGTGCAAATTATTACTTTTATCGTCATGTCTAGTGTCAGCACATTGTTGTAGACTAATTTCCTAGTGATCCAGAAACTTTTATATTTTGGGAAAATTGCATGACCGTCCACCTGTTGCAATTTCTCAATTTTGAGCTATTTCAAATTTGTCAACAAAATTTCCCCAGGAGTGCAAATTGTTACTTTTATGGTCATGTCTAGTATCAGCACATTGTTTTAGACTAATTTCCTAGTGATCCGGAAACTTTTATATTTTGGGAAAAATGCATGATCGGCCGCCTGATGAAATTTCTCAATTTTGAGCTATTTCAAATTTGTCAACAAAATTGTCCTCGGAGTGCAAATTATTACTTTTATGGTCATGTCTAGTGTCAGCACATTGTTGTAGACTAATTTCCTAGTGATTCAGAAACTTTTATATTTTGGGAAAAATGCATTACCGGCCGCCTGTTGAAACTTCTCAATTTTGAGCTATTTCAAATTTGTCAACAAAATTGCCCAAGGAGTGCAAATTGTTACTTTTACGGTCATGTCTAGTGTCAGCACATTGTTTTAGACTAATTTCCTAGTGATCCAGAAAGTTTTATATTTTGGGAAAAATCCATGATCGGCCGCCTGTTGAAAATTCTCAATTTTGAGCTATTTCAAATTTGTCAACAAAATTGCCCCAGGTGTGCAAATTATTACTTTTATGGTCATGTCTAGTGTCAGCACATTGTTTTAGACTAATTTCCTAGTGATCCAGAAATGTTTTATATTTTGGGAGAAATCCATGATCGGCAGCCTGTTGAAAATTCTCAATTTTGAGCCATTTCAAATTTGTCAACAAAATTGCCCCAGGTGTGCAAATTATTACTTTTATGGTCATGTCTAGTGTCAGCACATTGTTTTAGACTAATTTCCTAGTTATCCAGAAATGTTTATATTTTGGGGGAAATCCATGATCAGCCGCCTGTTGAAAATTCTCAATTTAGAGCTATTTCAAATTTGTCAACAAAATTGCCCCAGGTGTGCAAATTATTACTTTTATCGTCATGTCTAGTGTCAGCACATTGTTTTAGACTAATTTCCTAGTGATCCAGAAATGTTTATATTTTGGGAAAAATCCATGATCGGCCGCCTGTTGAAATTTCTCAATTTTGAGCTATTTTAAATTTGTCAACAAAATTGTCCTCGGAGTGCAAATTATTACTTTTATGGTCATGTCTAGTGTCAGCACATTGTTGTAGACTAATTTCCTAGTGATCCAGAAACTTTTATATTTTGGGAAAAATGCATTACCGGCCGCCTGTTGAAATTTCTCATTTTTAAGCTATTTCAAATTTGTCAACAAAATTGCCCCAGGAGTGCAAATTGTTACTTTTACGGTCATGTCTAGTGTCAGCACATTGTTTTAGACTAATTTCCTAGTGATCCAGAAATGTTTATATTTTGGGAAAAATCCATGATCGGCCGCCTGTTGAAAATTCTCAATTTTGAGCTATTTCAAATTTGTCAACAAAATTGCCCCAGGTGTGCAAATTATTACTTTTATCGTCATGTCTAGTGTCAGCACATTGTTTTAGACTAATTTCCTAGTGATCCAGAAATGTTTATATTTTGGGGGAAATCCATGATCGCCCGCCTGTTGAAATTTCTCAATTTTGAGCTATTTCAAATTTGTCAACAAAATTGCCACAGGAGTGCAAATTATTACTTTTATGGTCATGTCTAGTGTCAGCACATTGTTGTAGACTAATTTCCTAGTGATCCAGAAACTTTTATATTTTGGGAAAAATGCATGACCGGCCGCCTGTTGAAATTTCTCAATTTTGAGCTATTTCAAATTTGTCAACAAAATTGCCCCAGGAGTGCAAATTGTTACTTTTATGGTCATGTCTAGTGTCAGCACATTGTTTTAGACTAATTTCCTAGTGATCCAGAAATGTTTATATTTTGGGAAAAATCCATGATCGGCTGCCTGTTGAAATTTCTCAATTTTGAGCTATTTCAAATTTGTCAACAAAATTACCACAGGAGTGCAAATTATTACTTTTATGGTCATGTCTAGTGTCAGCACATTGTTGTAGACTAATTTCCTATAGATCCAGAAACTTTTATATTTTGGGAAAAATCCATGATCGGCCGCCTGTTGAAAATTCTAAATTTTGAGCTATTTCAAATTTGTCAACAAAATTGCCCCAGGTGTGCAAATTATTACTTTTATCGTCATGTCTAGTGTCAGCACATTGTTTTAGACTAATTTCCTAGTGATCCAGAAATGTTTATATTTTGGGGGAAATCCATGATCGGCCGCCTGTTGAAATTTCTCAATTTTGAGCTATTTTAAATTTGTCAACAAAATTGCCACAGGAGTGCAAATTATTACTTTTATGGTCATGTCTAGTGTCAGCACATTGTTGTAGACTAATTTCCTAGTGATCCAGAAACTTTTATATTTTGGGAAAAATCCATGATCGGCCGCCTGTTGAAATTTCTCAATTTTGAGCTATTTTAAATTTGTCAACAAAATTGTCCTCGGAGTGCAAATTGTTACTTTTACGGTCATGTCTAGTGTCAGCACATTGTTTTAGACTAATTTCCTAGTGATCCAGAAATGTTTATATTTTGGGGAAAATCCATGATCGGCCGCCTGTTGAAAATTCTCAATTTTGAGCTATTTCAAATTTGTCAACAAAATTGTACCAGGAGTGCAAATTATTACTTTTATGGTCATGTCTAGTGTCAGCACATTGTTTTAGACTAATTTCCTAGTGATCCAGAAACGTTTATATTTTGGGAAATATCCATGATCGGCCGCATGTTGAAAATTCTCAATTTTGATCTATTTCAAATTTGTCAACAAAATTGCCCCATGTGTGCAAATTATTACTTTTATCGTCATGTCTAGTGTCAGCACATTGTTGTAGACTAATTTCCTAGTGATCCAGAAACTTTTATATTTTGGGAAAATTGCATGACCGTCCACCTGTTGCAATTTCTCAATTTTGAGCTATTTCAAATTTGTCAACAAAATTTCCCCAGGAGTGCAAATTGTTACTTTTATGGTCATGTCTAGTATCAGCACATTGTTTTAGACTAATTTCCTAGTGATCCGGAAACTTTTATATTTTGGGAAAAATGCATGATCGGCCGCCTGATGAAATTTCTCAATTTTGAGCTATTTCAAATTTGTCAACAAAATTGTCCTCGGAGTGCAAATTATTACTTTTATGGTCATGTCTAGTGTCAGCACATTGTTGTAGACTAATTTCCTAGTGATTCAGAAACTTTTATATTTTGGGAAAAATGCATTACCGGCCGCCTGTTGAAACTTCTCAATTTTGAGCTATTTCAAATTTGTCAACAAAATTGCCCCAGGAGTGCAAATTGTTACTTTTACGGTCATGTCTAGTGTCAGCACATTGTTTTAGACTAATTTCCTAGTGATCCAGAAAGTTTTATATTTTGGGAAAAATCCATGATCGGCCGCCTGTTGAAAATTCTCAATTTTGAGCTATTTCAAATTTGTCAACAAAATTGCCCCAGGTGTGCAAATTATTACTTTTATGGTCATGTCTAGTGTCAGCACATTGTTTTAGACTAATTTCCTAGTGATCCAGAAATGTTTTATATTTTGGGAGAAATCCATGATCGGCAGCCTGTTGAAAATTCTCAATTTTGAGCCATTTCAAATTTGTCAACAAAATTGCCCCAGGTGTGCAAATTATTACTTTTATGGTCATGTCTAGTGTCAGCACATTGTTTTAGACTAATTTCCTAGTTATCCAGAAATGTTTATATTTTGGGGGAAATCCATGATCAGCCGCCTGTTGAAAATTCTCAATTTAGAGCTATTTCAAATTTGTCAACAAAATTGCCCCAGGTGTGCAAAATATTACTTTTATCGTCATGTCTAGTGTCAGCACATTGTTTTAGACTAATTTCCTAGTGATCCAGAAATGTTTATATTTTGGGAAAAATCCATGATCGGCCGCCTGTTGAAATTTCTCAATTTTGAGCTATTTTAAATTTGTCAACAAAATTGTCCTCGGAGTGCAAATTATTACTTTTATGGTCATGTCTAGTGTCAGCACATTGTTGTAGACTAATTTCCTAGTGATCCAGAAACTTTTATATTTTGGGAAAAATGCATTACCGGCCGCCTGTTGAAATTTCTCATTTTTAAGCTATTTCAAATTTGTCAACAAAATTGCCCCAGGAGTGCAAATTGTTACTTTTACGGTCATGTCTAGTGTCAGCACATTGTTTTAGACTAATTTCCTAGTGATCCAGAAATGTTTATATTTTGGGAAAAATCCATGATCGGCCGCCTGTTGAAAATTCTCAATTTTGAGCTATTTCAAATTTGTCAACAAAATTGCCCCAGGTGTGCAAATTATTACTTTTATCGTCATGTCTAGTGTCAGCACATTGTTTTAGACTAATTTCCTAGTGATCCAGAAATGTTTATATTTTGGGGGAAATCCATGATCGCCCGCCTGTTGAAATTTCTCAATTTTGAGCTATTTCAAATTTGTCAACAAAATTGCCACAGGAGTGCAAATTATTACTTTTATGGTCATGTCTAGTGTCAGCACATTGTTGTAGACTAATTTCCTAGTGATCCAGAAACTTTTATATTTTGGGAAAAATGCATGACCGGCCGCCTGTTGAAATTTCTCAATTTTGAGCTATTTCAAATTTGTCAACAAAATTGCCCCAGGAGTGCAAATTGTTACTTTTATGGTCATGTCTAGTGTCAGCACATTGTTTTAGACTAATTTCCTAGTGATCCAGAAATGTTTATATTTTGGGAAAAATCCATGATCGGCTGCCTGTTGAAATTTCTCAATTTTGAGCTATTTCAAATTTGTCAACAAAATTACCACAGGAGTGCAAATTATTACTTTTATGGTCATGTCTAGTGTCAGCACATTGTTGTAGACTAATTTCCTATAGATCCAGAAACTTTTATATTTTGGGAAAAATCCATGATCGGCCGCCTGTTGAAAATTCTAAATTTTGAGCTATTTCAAATTTGTCAACAAAATTGCCCTAGGTGTGCAAATTATTACTTTTATCGTCATGTCTAGTGTCAGCACATTGTTTTAGACTAATTTCCTAGTGATCCAGAAATGTTTATATTTTGGGGGAAATCCATGATCGGCCGCCTGTTGAAATTTCTCAATTTTGAGCTATTTCAAATTTGTCAACAAAATTGCCACAGGAGTGCAAATTATTACTTTTATGGTCATGTCTAGTGTCAGCACATTGTTTTAGACTAATTTCCTAGTGATCCAGAAATGTTTATATTTTGGGGGAAATCCATGATCGGCCGCCTGTTGAAATTTCTCAATTTTGAGCTATTTCAAATTTGTCAACAAAATTGTCCCAGGAGTGCAAATTATTACTTTTATGGTCATGTCTAGTGTCAGCACATTGTTTTAGACTAATTTCCTAGTGATCCAGAAAGTTTTATATTTTGGGAAAAATCCATGATCGGCCGCCTGTTGAAAATTCTCAATTTTGAGCTATTTCAAATTTGTCAACAAAATTGCCCCAGGTGTGCAAATTATTACTTTTATAGTCATGTCTAGTGTCAGCACATTGTTTTAGACTAATTTCCTAGTGATCCAGAAAGTTTTATATTTTGGGAAAAATCCATGATCGGCCGCCTAATGAAAATTCTCAATTTTGAGCTATTTCAAATTTTTCAACAAAATTGCCCCAGGTGTGCAAATTATTACTTTTATCGTCATGTCTAGTGTCAGCACATTGTTTTAGACTAATTTCCTAGTGATCCAGAAATGTTTATATTTTGGGGGAAATCCATGATCGGCCGCCTGTTGAAATTTCTCAATTTTGAGCTATTTCAAATTTGTCAACAAAATTGCCCCAGGTGTGCAAATTATTACTTTTATGGTCATGTCTAGTGTCAGCACATTGTTGTAGACTAATTTCCTAGTGATCCAGAAACTTTTATATTTTCGGAAAAATGCATGACCGGCCGCCTGTTGAAATTTCTCAATTTTGAGCTATTTTAAATTTGTCAACAAAATTGTCCTCGGAGTGCAAATTATTACTTTTATGGTCATGTCTAGTGTCAGCACATTGTTGTAGACTAATTTCCTAGTGATCCAGAAACTTTTATATTTTGGGAAAAATCCATGATCGGCCGCCTGTTGAAATTTCTCAATTTTGAGCTATTTTAAATTTGTCAACAAAATTGTCCTCGGAGTGCAAATTGTTACTTTTACGGTCATGTCTAGTGTCAGCACATTGTTTTAGATTAATTTCCTAGTGATCCAGAAACTTTTATATTTTGGGAAAAATGCATTACCGGCCGCCTGTTGAAATTTCTCAATTTTAAGCTATTTAATATTTGTCAACAAAATTGGCCCAGGTGTGCAAATTATTACTTTTATCGTCATGTCTAGTGTCAGCACATTGTTTTAGACTAATTTCCTAGTGATCCAGAAATGTTTATATTTTGGGGGAAATCCATGATCGGCCGCCTGTTGAAATTTCTCAATTTTGAGCTATTTCAAATTTGTCAACAAAATTGCCACAGGAGTGCAAATTATTACTTTTATGGTCATGTCTAGTGTCAGCACATTGTTGTAGACTAATTTCCTAGTGATCCAGAAACTTTTATATTTTGGGAAAAATGCATTACCGGCCGCCTGTTGAAATTTCTCATTTTTAAGCTATTTCAAATTTGTCAACAAAATTGCCCCAGGAGTGCAAATTGTTACTTTTACGGTCATGTCTAGTGTCAGCACATTGTTTTAGACTAATTTCCTAGTGATCCAGAAATGTTTATATTTTGGGAAAAATCCATGATCGGCCGCCTGTTGAAAATTCTCAATTTTGAGCTATTTCAAATTTGTCAACAAAATTGCCCCAGGTGTGCAAATTATTACTTTTATCGTCATGTCTAGTGTCAGCACATTGTTTTAGACTAATTTCCTAGTGATCCAGAAATGTTTATATTTTGGGGGAAATCCATGATCGGCCGCCTGTTGAAATTTCTCAATTTTGAGCTATTTCAAATTTGTCAACAAAATTGCCACAGGAGTGCAAATTATTACTTTTATGGTCATGTCTAGTGTCAGCACATTGTTGTAGACTAATTTCCTAGTGATCCAGAAACTTTTATATTTTGGGAAAAATGCATGACCGGCCGCCTGTTGAAATTTCTCAATTTTGAGCTATTTCAAATTTGTCAACAAAATTGCCCCAGGTGTGCAAATTATTACTTTTATCGTCATGTCTAGTGTCAGCACATTGTTTTAGACTAATTTCCTAGTGATCCAGAAATGTTTATATTTTGGGGGAAATCCATGATCGGCCGCCTGTTGAAATTTCTCAATTTTGAGCTATTTCAAATTTGTCAACAAAATTGCCCCAGGTGTGCAAATTATTACTTTTATGGTCATGTCTAGTGTCAGCACATTGTTGTAGACTAATTTCCTAGTGATCCAGAAACTTTTATATTTTCGGAAAAATGCATGACCGGCCGCCTGTTGAAATTTCTCAATTTTGAGCTATTTTAAATTTGTCAACAAAATTGTCCTCGGAGTGCAAATTATTACTTTTATGGTCATGTCTAGTGTCAGCACATTGTTGTAGACTAATTTCCTAGTGATCCAGAAACTTTTATATTTTGGGAAAAATCCATGATCGGCCGCCTGTTGAAATTTCTCAATTTTGAGCTATTTTAAATTTGTCAACAAAATTGTCCTCGGAGTGCAAATTGTTACTTTTACGGTCATGTCTAGTGTCAGCACATTGTTTTAGATTAATTTCCTAGTGATCCAGAAACTTTTATATTTTGGGAAAAATGCATTACCGGCCGCCTGTTGAAATTTCTCAATTTTAAGCTATTTAATATTTGTCAACAAAATTGGCCCAGGTGTGCAAATTATTACTTTTATCGTCATGTCTAGTGTCAGCACATTGTTTTAGACTAATTTCCTAGTGATCCAGAAATGTTTATATTTTGGGAAAAATCCATGATCGGCCGCCTGTTGAAAATTCTCAATTTTGAGCTATTTCAAATTTGTCAACAAAATTGCCCCAGGTGTGCAAATTATTACTTTTATCGTCATGTCTAGTGTCAGCACATTGTTTTAGACTAATTTCCTAGTGATCCAGAAATGTTTATATTTTGGGAAAAATCCATGATCGGCCGCCTGTTGAAAATTCTCAATTTTGAGCTATTTCAAATTTGTCAACAAAATTGCCACAGGAGTGCAAATTATTACTTTTATGGTCATGTCTAGTGTCAGCACATTGTTTTAGACTAATTTCCTAGTGATCCAGAAATGTTTATATTTTGGGGGAAATCCATGATCGGCCGCCTGTTGAAATTTCTCAATTTTGAGCTATTTCAAATTTGTCAACAAAATTGCCACAGGAGTGCAAATTATTACTTTTATGGTCATGTCTAGTGTCAGCACATTGTTGTAGACTAATTTCCTAGTGATCCAGAAACTTTTATATTTTGGGAAAAATGCATGACCGGCCGCCTGTTGAAATTTCTCAATTTTGAGCTATTTCAAATTTGTCAACAAAATTGCCCCAGGAGTGCAAATTGTTACTTTTATGGTCATGTCTAGTGTCAGCACATTGTTTTAGACTAATTTCCTAGTGATCCAGAAATGTTTATATTTTGGGAAAAATCCATGATCGGCCGCCTGTTGAAACTTCTCAATTTTGAGCTATTTCAAATTTGTCAACAAAATTGCCCCAGGAGTGCAAATTGTTACTTTTACGGTCATGTCTAGTGTCAGCACATTGTTTTAGACTAATTTCCTAGTGATCCAGAAAGTTTTATATTTTGGGAAAAATCCATGATCGGCCGCCTGTTGAAAATTCTCAATTTTGAGCTATTTCAAATTTGTCAACAAAATTGCCCCAGGTGTGCAAATTATTACTTTTATCGTCAAGTCTAGTGTCAGCACATTGTTTTAGACTCATTTCCTAGTGATCCAGAAAGTTTTATATTTTGGGAAATATCCATGATCGGCCGCCTGTTGAAAATTCTCAATTTAGAGCTATTTCAAATTTGTCAACAAAATTGCCCCAGGTGTGCAAATTATTACTTTTATCGTCATGTCTAGTGTCAGCACATTGTTTTAGACTAATTTCCTAGTGATCCAGAAATGTTTATATTTTGGGGGAAATCCATGATCGGCCGCCTGTTGAAATTTCTCAATTTTGAGCTATTTCAAATTTGTCAACAAAATTGCCACAGGAGTGCAAATTATTACTTTTATGGTCATGTCTAGTGTCAGCACATTGTTGTAGACTAATTTCCTAGTGATCCAGAAACTTTTATATTTTGGGAAAAATGCATGACCGGCCGCCTGTTGAAATTTCTCAATTTTGAGCTATTTCAAATTTGTCAACAAAATTGCCCCAGGAGTGCAAATTGTTACTTTTATGGTCATCTCTAGTGTCAGCACATTGTTTTAGACTAATTTCCTAGTGATCCAGAAATGTTTATATTTTGGGAAAAATGCATTACCGGCCGCCTGTTGAAATTTCTCATTTTTAAGCTATTTCAAATTTGTCAACAAAATTGCCCCAGGAGTGCAAATTGTTACTTTTACGGTCATGTCTAGTGTCAGCACATTGTTTTAGACTAATTTCCTAGTGATCCAGAAATGTTTATATTTTGGGAAAAATCCATGATCGGCCGCCTGTTGAAAATTCTCAATTTTGAGCTATTTCAAATTTGTCAACAAAATTGCCCCAGGTGTGCAAATTATTACTTTTATCGTCATGTCTAGTGTCAGCACATTGTTTTAGACTAATTTCCTAGTGATCCAGAAATGTTTATATTTTGGGGGAAATCCATGATCGGCCGCCTGTTGAAATTTCTCAATTTTGAGCTATTTCAAATTTGTCAACAAAATTGCCACAGGAGTGCAAATTATTACTTTTATGGTCATGTCTAGTGTCAGCACATTGTTGTAGACTAATTTCCTAGTGATCCAGAAACTTTTATATTTTGGGAAAAATGCATGACCGGCCGCCTGTTGAAATTTCTCAATTTTGAGCTATTTCAAATTTGTCAACAAAATTGCCCCAGGAGTGCAAATTGTTACTTTTATGGTCATGTCTAGTGTCAGCACATTGTTTTAGACTAATTTCCTAGTGATCCAGAAATGTTTATATTTTGGGAAAAATCCATGATCGGCCGCCTGATGAAATTTCTCAATTTTGAGCTATTTCAAATTTGTCAACAAAATTGTCCTCGGAGTGCAAATTATTACTTTTATGGTCATGTCTAGTGTCAGCACATTGTTGTAGACTAATTTCCTAGTGATCCAGAAACTTTTATATTTTGGGAAAAATGCATTACCGGCCGCCTATTGAAATTTCTCAATTTTGAGCTATTTCAAATTTGTCAACAAAATTGCCCCAGGAGTGCAAATTGTTACTTTTACGGTCATGTCTAGTGTCAGCACATTGTTTTAGACTAATTTCCTAGTGATCCAGAAATGTTTATATTTTGGGGAAAATCCATGATCGGCCGCCTGTTGAAAATTCTCAATTTTGAGCTATTTCAAATTTGTCAACAAAATTGTACCAGGAGTGCAAATTATTACTTTTATGGTCATGTCTAGTGTCAGCACATTGTTTTAGACTAATTTCCTAGTGATCCAGAAACGTTTATATTTTGGGAAATATCCATGATCGGCCGCATGTTGAAAATTCTCAATTTTGATCTATTTCAAATTTGTCAACAAAATTGCCCCATGTGTGCAAATTATTACTTTTATCGTCATGTCTAGTGTCAGCACATTGTTGTAGACTAATTTCCTAGTGATTCAGAAACTTTTATATTTTGGGAAAATTGCATGACCGTCCACCTGTTGCAATTTCTCAATTTTGAGCTATTTCAAATTTGTCAACAAAATTTCCCCAGGAGTGCAAATTGTTACTTTTATGGTCATGTCTAGTATCAGCACATTGTTTTAGACTAATTTCCTAGTGATCCGGAAACTTTTATATTTTGGGAAAAATGCATTACCGGCCGCCTGTTGAAACTTCTCAATTTTGAGCTATTTCAAATTTGTCAACAAAATTGCCCCAGGAGTGCAAATTGTTACTTTTACGGTCATGTCTAGTGTCAGCACATTGTTTTAGACTAATTTCCTAGTGATCCAGAAAGTTTTATATTTTGGGAAAAATCCATGATCGGCCGCCTGTTGAAAATTCTCAATTTTGAGCTATTTCAAATTTGTCAACAAAATTGCCCCAGGTGTGCAAATTATTACTTTTATGGTCATGTCTAGTGTCAGCACATTGTTTTAGACTAATTTCCTAGTGATCCAGAAATGTTTTATATTTTGGGAGAAATCCATGATCGGCAGCCTGTTGAAAATTCTCAATTTTGAGCCATTTCAAATTTGTCAACAAAATTGCCCCAGGTGTGCAAATTATTACTTTTATGGTCATGTCTAGTGTCAGCACATTGTTTTAGACTAATTTCCTAGTTATCCAGAAATGTTTATATTTTGGGGGAAATCCATGATCAGCCGCCTGTTGAAAATTCTCAATTTAGAGCTATTTCAAATTTGTCAACAAAATTGCCCCAGGTGTGCAAATTATTACTTTTATCGTCATGTCTAGTGTCAGCACATTGTTTTAGACTAATTTCCTAGTGATCCAGAAATGTTTATATTTTGGGAAAAATCCATGATCGGCCGCCTGTTGAAATTTCTCAATTTTGAGCTATTTTAAATTTGTCAACAAAATTGTCCTCGGAGTGCAAATTATTACTTTTATGGTCATGTCTAGTGTCAGCACATTGTTGTAGACTAATTTCCTAGTGATCCAGAAACTTTTATATTTTGGGAAAAATGCATTACCGGCCGCCTGTTGAAATTTCTCATTTTTAAGCTATTTCAAATTTGTCAACAAAATTGCCCCAGGAGTGCAAATTGTTACTTTTACGGTCATGTCTAGTGTCAGCACATTGTTTTAGACTAATTTCCTAGTGATCCAGAAATGTTTATATTTTGGGAAAAATCCATGATCGGCCGCCTGTTGAAAATTCTCAATTTTGAGCTATTTCAAATTTGTCAACAAAATTGCCCCAGGTGTGCAAATTATTACTTTTATCGTCATGTCTAGTGTCAGCACATTGTTTTAGACTAATTTCCTAGTGATCCAGAAATGTTTATATTTTGGGGGAAATCCATGATCGGCCGCCTGTTGAAATTTCTCAATTTTGAGCTATTTCAAATTTGTCAACAAAATTGCCACAGGAGTGCAAATTATTACTTTTATGGTCATGTCTAGTGTCAGCACATTGTTGTAGACTAATTTCCTAGTGATCCAGAAACTTTTATATTTTGGGAAAAATGCATGACCGGCCGCCTGTTGAAATTTCTCAATTTTGAGCTATTTCAAATTTGTCAACAAAATTGCCCCAGGAGTGCAAATTGTTACTTTTATGGTCATGTCTAGTGTCAGCACATTGTTTTAGACTAATTTCCTAGTGATCCAGAAATGTTTATATTTTGGGAAAAATCCATGATCGGCCGCCTGATGAAATTTCTCAATTTTGAGCTATTTCAAATTTGTCAAACAAAATTGTCCTCGGAGTGCAAATTATTACTTTTATGGTCATGTCTAGTGTCAGCACATTGTTGTAGACTAATTTCCTAGTGATCCAGAAACTTTTATATTTTGGGAAAAATGCATTACCGGCCGCCTGTTGAAATTTCTCAATTTTGAGCTATTTCAAATTTGTCAACAAAATTGCCCCAGGTGTGCAAATTATTACTTTTATCGTCAAGTCTAGTGTCAGCACATTGTTTTAGACTCATTTCCTAGTGATCCAGAAAGTTTTATATTTTGGGAAATATCCATGATCGGCCGCCTGTTGAAAATTCTCAATTTAGAGCTATTTCAAATTTGTCAACAAAATTGCCCCAGGTGTGCAAATTATTACTTTTATCGTCATGTCTAGTGTCAGCACATTGTTTTAGACTAATTTCCTAGTGATCCAGAAATGTTTATATTTTGGGGGAAATCCATGATCGGCCGCCTGTTGAAATTTCTCAATTTTGAGCTATTTCAAATTTGTCAACAAAATTGCCACAGGAGTGCAAATTATTACTTTTATGGTCATGTCTAGTGTCAGCACATTGTTGTAGACTAATTTCCTAGTGATCCAGAAACTTTTATATTTTGGGAAAAATGCATGACCGGCCGCCTGTTGAAATTTCTCAATTTTGAGCTATTTCAAATTTGTCAACAAAATTGCCCCAGGAGTGCAAATTGTTACTTTTATGGTCATCTCTAGTGTCAGCACATTGTTTTAGACTAATTTCCTAGTGATCCAGAAATGTTTATATTTTGGGAAAAATGCATTACCGGCCGCCTGTTGAAATTTCTCATTTTTAAGCTATTTCAAATTTGTCAACAAAATTGCCCCAGGAGTGCAAATTGTTACTTTTACGGTCATGTCTAGTGTCAGCACATTGTTTTAGACTAATTTCCTAGTGATCCAGAAATGTTTATATTTTGGGAAAAATCCATGATCGGCCGCCTGTTGAAAATTCTCAATTTTGAGCTATTTCAAATTTGTCAACAAAATTGCCCCAGGTGTGCAAATTATTACTTTTATCGTCATGTCTAGTGTCAGCACATTGTTTTAGACTAATTTCCTAGTGATCCAGAAATGTTTATATTTTGGGGGAAATCCATGATCGGCCGCCTGTTGAAATTTCTCAATTTTGAGCTATTTCAAATTTGTCAACAAAATTGCCACAGGAGTGCAAATTATTACTTTTATGGTCATGTCTAGTGTCAGCACATTGTTGTAGACTAATTTCCTAGTGATCCAGAAACTTTTATATTTTGGGAAAAATGCATGACCGGCCGCCTGTTGAAATTTCTCAATTTTGAGCTATTTCAAATTTGTCAACAAAATTGCCCCAGGAGTGCAAATTGTTACTTTTATGGTCATGTCTAGTGTCAGCACATTGTTTTAGACTAATTTCCTAGTGATCCAGAAATGTTTATATTTTGGGAAAAATCCATGATCGGCCGCCTGATGAAATTTCTCAATTTTGAGCTATTTCAAATTTGTCAACAAAATTGTCCTCGGAGTGCAAATTATTACTTTTATGGTCATGTCTAGTGTCAGCACATTGTTGTAGACTAATTTCCTAGTGATCCAGAAACTTTTATATTTTGGGAAAAATGCATTACCGGCCGCCTATTGAAATTTCTCAATTTTGAGCTATTTCAAATTTGTCAACAAAATTGCCCCAGGAGTGCAAATTGTTACTTTTACGGTCATGTCTAGTGTCAGCACATTGTTTTAGACTAATTTCCTAGTGATCCAGAAATGTTTATATTTTGGGGAAAATCCATGATCGGCCGCCTGTTGAAAATTCTCAATTTTGAGCTATTTCAAATTTGTCAACAAAATTGTACCAGGAGTGCAAATTATTACTTTTATGGTCATGTCTAGTGTCAGCACATTGTTTTAGACTAATTTCCTAGTGATCCAGAAACGTTTATATTTTGGGAAATATCCATGATCGGCCGCATGTTGAAAATTCTCAATTTTGATCTATTTCAAATTTGTCAACAAAATTGCCCCATGTGTGCAAATTATTACTTTTATCGTCATGTCTAGTGTCAGCACATTGTTGTAGACTAATTTCCTAGTGATCCAGAAACTTTTATATTTTGGGAAAATTGCATGACCGTCCACCTGTTGCAATTTCTCAATTTTGAGCTATTTCAAATTTGTCAACAAAATTTCCCCAGGAGTGCAAATTGTTACTTTTATGGTCATGTCTAGTATCAGCACATTGTTTTAGACTAATTTCCTAGTGATCCGGAAACTTTTATATTTTGGGAAAAATGCATGATCGGCCGCCTGATGAAATTTCTCAATTTTGAGCTATTTCAAATTTGTCAACAAAATTGTCCTCGGAGTGCAAATTATTACTTTTATGGTCATGTCTAGTGTCAGCACATTGTTGTAGACTAATTTCCTAGTGATTCAGAAACTTTTATATTTTGGGAAAAATGCATTACCGGCCGCCTGTTGAAACTTCTCAATTTTGAGCTATTTCAAATTTGTCAACAAAATTGCCCCAGGAGTGCAAATTGTTACTTTTACGGTCATGTCTAGTGTCAGCACATTGTTTTAGACTAATTTCCTAGTGATCCAGAAAGTTTTATATTTTGGGAAAAATCCATGATCGGCCGCCTGTTGAAAATTCTCAATTTTGAGCTATTTCAAATTTGTCAACAAAATTGCCCCAGGTGTGCAAATTATTACTTTTATGGTCATGTCTAGTGTCAGCACATTGTTTTAGACTAATTTCCTAGTGATCCAGAAATGTTTTATATTTTGGGAGAAATCCATGATCGGCAGCCTGTTGAAAATTCTCAATTTTGAGCCATTTCAAATTTGTCAACAAAATTGCCCCAGGTGTGCAAATTATTACTTTTATGGTCATGTCTAGTGTCAGCACATTGTTTTAGACTAATTTCCTAGTTATCCAGAAATGTTTATATTTTGGGGGAAATCCATGATCAGCCGCCTGTTGAAAATTCTCAATTTAGAGCTATTTCAAATTTGTCAACAAAATTGCCCCAGGTGTGCAAATTATTACTTTTATCGTCATGTCTAGTGTCAGCACATTGTTTTAGACTAATTTCCTAGTGATCCAGAAATGTTTATATTTTGGGAAAAATCCATGATCGGCCGCCTGTTGAAATTTCTCAATTTTGAGCTATTTTAAATTTGTCAACAAAATTGTCCTCGGAGTGCAAATTATTACTTTTATGGTCATGTCTAGTGTCAGCACATTGTTGTAGACTAATTTCCTAGTGATCCAGAAACTTTTATATTTTGGGAAAAATGCATTACCGGCCGCCTGTTGAAATTTCTCATTTTTAAGCTATTTCAAATTTGTCAACAAAATTGCCCCAGGAGTGCAAATTGTTACTTTTACGGTCATGTCTAGTGTCAGCACATTGTTTTAGACTAATTTCCTAGTGATCCAGAAATGTTTATATTTTGGGAAAAATCCATGATCGGCCGCCTGTTGAAAATTCTCAATTTTGAGCTATTTCAAATTTGTCAACAAAATTGCCCCAGGTGTGCAAATTATTACTTTTATCGTCATGTCTAGTGTCAGCACATTGTTTTAGACTAATTTCCTAGTGATCCAGAAATGTTTATATTTTGGGGGAAATCCATGATCGGCCGCCTGTTGAAATTTCTCAATTTTGAGCTATTTCAAATTTGTCAACAAAATTGCCACAGGAGTGCAAATTATTACTTTTATGGTCATGTCTAGTGTCAGCACATTGTTGTAGACTAATTTCCTAGTGATCCAGAAACTTTTATATTTTGGGAAAAATGCATGACCGGCCGCCTGTTGAAATTTCTCAATTTTGAGCTATTTCAAATTTGTCAACAAAATTGCCCCAGGAGTGCAAATTGTTACTTTTATGGTCATGTCTAGTGTCAGCACATTGTTTTAGACTAATTTCCTAGTGATCCAGAAATGTTTATATTTTGGGAAAAATCCATGATCGGCCGCCGGATGAAATTTCTCAATTTTGAGCTATTTCAAATTTGTCAAACAAAATTGTCCTCGGAGTGCAAATTATTACTTTTATGGTCATGTCTAGTGTCAGCACATTGTTGTAGACTAATTTCCTAGTGATCCAGAAACTTTTATATTTTGGGAAAAATGCATTACCGGCCGCCTGTTGAAATTTCTCAATTTTGAGCTATTTCAAATTTGTCAACAAAATTGCCCCAGGAGTGCAAATTGTTACTTTTACGGTCATGTCTAGTGTCAGCACATTGTTTTAGACTAATTTCCTAGTGATCCAGAAATGTTTATATTTTGGGGAAAATCCATGATCGGCCGCCTGTTGAAAATTCTCAATTTTGAGCTATTTCAAATTTGTCAACAAAATTGTACCAGGAGTGCAAATTATTACTTTTATGGTCATGTCTAGTGTCAGCACATTGTTTTAGACTAATTTCCTAGTGATCCAGAAACGTTTATATTTTGGGAAATATCCATGATCGGCCGCATGTTGAAAATTCTCAATTTTGATCTATTTCAAATTTGTCAACAAAATTGCCCCATGTGTGCAAATTATTACTTTTATCGTCATGTCTAGTGTCAGCACATTGTTGTAGACTAATTTCCTAGTGATCCAGAAACTTTTATATTTTGGGAAAATTGCATGACCGTCCACCTGTTGCAATTTCTCAATTTTGAGCTATTTCAAATTTGTCAACAAAATTTCCCCAGGAGTGCAAATTGTTACTTTTATGGTCATGTCTAGTATCAGCACATTGTTTTAGACTAATTTCCTAGTGATCCGGAAACTTTTATATTTTGGGGAAAATGCATGATCGGCCGCCTGATGAAATTTCTCAATTTTGAGCTATTTCAAATTTGTCAACAAAATTGTCCTCGGAGTGCAAATTATTACTTTTATGGTCATGTCTAGTGTCAGCACATTGTTGTAGACTAATTTCCTAGTGATTCAGAAACTTTTATATTTTGGGAAAAATGCATTACCGGCCGCCTGTTGAAACTTCTCAATTTTGAGCTATTTCAAATTTGTCAACAAAAATGCCCCAGGAGTGCAAATTGTTACTTTTACGGTCATGTCTAGTGTCAGCACATTGTTTTAGACTAATTTCCTAGTGATCCAGAAAGTTTTATATTTTGGGAAAAATCCATGATCGGCCGCCTGTTGAAAATTCTCAATTTTGAGCTATTTCAAATTTGTCAACAAAATTGCCCCAGGTGTGCAAATTATTACTTTTATCGTCAAGTCTAGTGTCAGCACATTGTTTTAGACTCATTTCCTAGTGATCCAGAAAGTTTTATATTTTGGGAAATATCCATGATCGGCCGCCTGTTGAAAATTCTCAATTTAGAGCTATTTCAAATTTGTCAACAAAATTGCCCCAGGTGTGCAAATTATTACTTTTATCGTCATGTCTAGTGTCAGCACATTGTTTTAGACTAATTTCCTAGTGATCCAGAAATGTTTATATTTTGGGAAAAATCCATGATCGGCCGCCTGTTGAAATTTCTCAATTTTGAGCTATTTTAAATTTGTCAACAAAATTGTTCTCGGAGTGCAAATTATTACTTTTATGGTCATGTCTAGTGTCAGCACATTGTTGTAGACTAATTTCCTAGTGATCCAGAAACTTTTATATTTTGGGAAAAATGCATTACCGGCCGCCTGTTGAAATTTCTCATTTTTAAGCTATTTCAAATTTGTCAACAAAATTGCCCCAGGAGTGCAAATTGTTACTTTTACGGTCATGTCTAGTGTCAGCACATTGTTTTAGATTAATTTCCTAGTGATCCAGAAAGTTTTATATTTTGGGAAAAATCCATGATCGGCCGCCTTTTGAAATTTCTCAATTTTGAGCTATTTCAAATTTGTCAACAAAATTGTACCAGGAGTGCAAATTATTACTTTTATGGTCATGTCTAGTGTCAGCACATTGTTTTAGACTAATTTCCTAGTGATCCAGAAACGTTTATATTTTGGGAAATATCCATGATCGGCCGCATGTTGAAAATTCTCAATTTTGATCTATTTCAAATTTGTCAACAAAATTGCCCCATGTGTGCAAATTATTACTTTTATCGTCATGTCTAGTGTCAGCACATTGTTGTAGACTAATTTCCTAGTGATCCAGAAACTTTTATATTTTGGGAAAATTGCATGACCGTCCACCTGTTGCAATTTCTCAATTTTGAGCTATTTCAAATTTGTCAACAAAATTTCCCCAGGAGTGCAAATTGTTACTTTTATGGTCATGTCTAGTATCAGCACATTGTTTTAGACTAATTTCCTAGTGATCCGGAAACTTTTATATTTTGGGAAAAATGCATGATCGGCCGCCTGATGAAATTTCTCAATTTTGAGCTATTTCAAATTTGTCAACAAAATTGTCCTCGGAGTGCAAATTATTACTTTTATGGTCATGTCTAGTGTCAGCACATTGTTGTAGACTAATTTCCTAGTGATTCAGAAACTTTTATATTTTGGGAAAAATGCATTACCGGCCGCCTGTTGAAACTTCTCAATTTTGAGCTATTTCAAATTTGTCAACAAAATTGCCCCAGGAGTGCAAATTGTTACTTTTACGGTCATGTCTAGTGTCAGCACATTGTTTTAGACTAATTTCCTAGTGATCCAGAAAGTTTTATATTTTGGGAAAAATCCATGATCGGCCGCCTGTTGAAAATTCTCAATTTTGAGCTATTTCAAATTTGTCAACAAAATTGCCCCAGGTGTGCAAATTATTACTTTTATGGTCATGTCTAGTGTCAGCACATTGTTTTAGACTAATTTCCTAGTGATCCAGAAATGTTTTATATTTTGGGAGAAATCCATGATCGGCAGCCTGTTGAAAATTCTCAATTTTGAGCCATTTCAAATTTGTCAACAAAATTGCCCCAGGTGTGCAAATTATTACTTTTATGGTCATGTCTAGTGTCAGCACATTGTTTTAGACTAATTTCCTAGTTATCCAGAAATGTTTATATTTTGGGGGAAATCCATGATCAGCCGCCTGTTGAAAATTCTCAATTTAGAGCTATTTCAAATTTGTCAACAAAATTGCCCCAGGTGTGCAAATTATTACTTTTATCGTCATGTCTAGTGTCAGCACATTGTTTTAGACTAATTTCCTAGTGATCCAGAAATGTTTATATTTTGGGAAAAATCCATGATCGGCCGCCTGTTGAAATTTCTCAATTTTGAGCTATTTTAAATTTGTCAACAAAATTGTCCTCGGAGTGCAAATTATTACTTTTATGGTCATGTCTAGTGTCAGCACATTGTTGTAGACTAATTTCCTAGTGATCCAGAAACTTTTATATTTTGGGAAAAATGCATTACCGGCCGCCTGTTGAAATTTCTCATTTTTAAGCTATTTCAAATTTGTCAACAAAATTGCCCCAGGAGTGCAAATTGTTACTTTTACGGTCATGTCTAGTGTCAGCACATTGTTTTAGACTAATTTCCTAGTGATCCAGAAATGTTTATATTTTGGGAAAAATCCATGATCGGCCGCCTGTTGAAAATTCTCAATTTTGAGCTATTTCAAATTTGTCAACAAAATTGCCCCAGGTGTGCAAATTATTACTTTTATCGTCATGTCTAGTGTCAGCACATTGTTTTAGACTAATTTCCTAGTGATCCAGAAATGTTTATATTTTGGGGGAAATCCATGATCGGCCGCCTGTTGAAATTTCTCAATTTTGAGCTATTTCAAATTTGTCAACAAAATTGCCACAGGAGTGCAAATTATTACTTTTATGGTCATGTCTAGTGTCAGCACATTGTTGTAGACTAATTTCCTAGTGATCCAGAAACTTTTATATTTTGGGAAAAATGCATGACCGGCCGCCTGTTGAAATTTCTCAATTTTGAGCTATTTCAAATTTGTCAACAAAATTGACCCAGGAGTGCAAATTGTTACTTTTATGGTCATGTCTAGTGTCAGCACATTGTTTTAGACTAATTTCCTAGTGATCCAGAAATGTTTATATTTTGGGAAAAATCCATGATCGGCCGCCTGATGAAATTTCTCAATTTTGAGCTATTTCAAATTTGTCAACAAAATTGTCCTCGGAGTGCAAATTATTACTTTTATGGTCATGTCTAGTGTCAGCACATTGTTGTAGACTAATTTCCTAGTGATCCAGAAACTTTTATATTTTGGGAAAAATGCATTACCGGCCGCCTGTTGAAATTTCTCAATTTTGAGCTATTTCAAATTTGTCAACAAAATTGCCCCAGGTGTGCAAATTATTACTTTTATCGTCAAGTCTAGTGTCAGCACATTGTTTTAGACTCATTTCCTAGTGATCCAGAAAGTTTTATATTTTGGGAAATATCCATGATCGGCCGCCTGTTGAAAATTCTCAATTTAGAGCTATTTCAAATTTGTCAACAAAATTGCCCCAGGTGTGCAAATTATTACTTTTATCGTCATGTCTAGTGTCAGCACATTGTTTTAGACTAATTTCCTAGTGATCCAGAAATGTTTATATTTTGGGAAAAATCCATGATCGGCCGCCTGTTGAAATTTCTCAATTTTGAGCTATTTTAAATTTGTCAACAAAATTGTTCTCGGAGTGCAAATTATTACTTTTATGGTCATGTCTAGTGTCAGCACATTGTTGTAGACTAATTTCCTAGTGATCCAGAAACTTTTATATTTTGGGAAAAATGCATTACCGGCCGCCTGTTGAAATTTCTCATTTTTAAGCTATTTCAAATTTGTCAACAAAATTGCCCCAGGAGTGCAAATTGTTACTTTTACGGTCATGTCTAGTGTCAGCACATTGTTTTAGATTAATTTCCTAGTGATCCAGAAAGTTTTATATTTTGGGAAAAATCCATGATCGGCCGCCTTTTGAAATTTCTCAATTTTGAGCTATTTCAAATTTGTCAACAAAATTGTACCAGGAGTGCAAATTATTACTTTTATGGTCATGTCTAGTGTCAGCACATTGTTTTAGACTAATTTCCTAGTGATCCAGAAACGTTTATATTTTGGGAAATATCCATGATCGGCCGCATGTTGAAAATTCTCAATTTTGATCTATTTCAAATTTGTCAACAAAATTGCCCCATGTGTGCAAATTATTACTTTTATCGTCATGTCTAGTGTCAGCACATTGTTGTAGACTAATTTCCTAGTGATCCAGAAACTTTTATATTTTGGGAAAATTGCATGACCGTCCACCTGTTGCAATTTCTCAATTTTGAGCTATTTCAAATTTGTCAACAAAATTTCCCCAGGAGTGCAAATTGTTACTTTTATGGTCATGTCTAGTATCAGCACATTGTTTTAGACTAATTTCCTAGTGATCCGGAAACTTTTATATTTTGGGAAAAATGCATGATCGGCCGCCTGATGAAATTTCTCAATTTTGAGCTATTTCAAATTTGTCAACAAAATTGTCCTCGGAGTGCAAATTATTACTTTTATGGTCATGTCTAGTGTCAGCACATTGTTGTAGACTAATTTCCTAGTGATTCAGAAACTTTTATATTTTGGGAAAAATGCATTACCGGCCGCCTGTTGAAACTTCTCAATTTTGAGCTATTTCAAATTTGTCAACAAAATTGCCCCAGGAGTGCAAATTGTTACTTTTACGGTCATGTCTAGTGTCAGCACATTGTTTTAGACTAATTTCCTAGTGATCCAGAAAGTTTTATATTTTGGGAAAAATCCATGATCGGCCGCCTGTTGAAAATTCTCAATTTTGAGCTATTTCAAATTTGTCAACAAAATTGCCCCAGGTGTGCAAATTATTACTTTTATGGTCATGTCTAGTGTCAGCACATTGTTTTAGACTAATTTCCTAGTGATCCAGAAATGTTTTATATTTTGGGAGAAATCCATGATCGGCAGCCTGTTGAAAATTCTCAATTTTGAGCCATTTCAAATTTGTCAACAAAATTGCCCCAGGTGTGCAAATTATTACTTTTATGGTCATGTCTAGTGTCAGCACATTGTTTTAGACTAATTTCCTAGTTATCCAGAAATGTTTATATTTTGAGGGAAATCCATGATCAGCCGCCTGTTGAAAATTCTCAATTTAGAGCTATTTCAAATTTGTCAACAAAATTGCCCCAGGTGTGCAAATTATTACTTTTATCGTCATGTCTAGTGTCAGCACATTGTTTTAGACTAATTTCCTAGTGATCCAGAAATGTTTATATTTTGGGAAAAATCCATGATCGGCCGCCTGTTGAAATTTCTCAATTTTGAGCTATTTTAAATTTGTCAACAAAATTGTCCTCGGAGTGCAAATTATTACTTTTATGGTCATGTCTAGTGTCAGCACATTGTTGTAGACTAATTTCCTAGTGATCCAGAAACTTTTATATTTTGGGAAAAATGCATTACCGGCCGCCTGTTGAAATTTCTCATTTTTAAGCTATTTCAAATTTGTCAACAAAATTGCCCCAGGAGTGCAAATTGTTACTTTTACGGTCATGTCTAGTGTCAGCACATTGTTTTAGACTAATTTCCTAGTGATCCAGAAATGTTTATATTTTGGGAAAAATCCATGATCGGCCGCCTGTTGAAAATTCTCAATTTTGAGCTATTTCAAATTTGTCAACAAAATTGCCCCAGGTGTGCAAATTATTACTTTTATCGTCATGTCTAGTGTCAGCACATTGTTTTAGACTAATTTCCTAGTGATCCAGAAATGTTTATATTTTGGGGGAAATCCATGATCGGCCGCCTGTTGAAATTTCTCAATTTTGAGCTATTTCAAATTTGTCAACAAAATTGCCACAGGAGTGCAAATTATTACTTTTATGGTCATGTCTAGTGTCAGCACATTGTTGTAGACTAATTTCCTAGTGATCCAGAAACTTTTATATTTTGGGAAAAATGCATGACCGGCCGCCTGTTGAAATTTCTCAATTTTGAGCTATTTCAAATTTGTCAACAAAATTGCCCCAGGAGTGCAAATTGTTACTTTTATGGTCATGTCTAGTGTCAGCACATTGTTTTAGACTAATTTCCTAGTGATCCAGAAATGTTTATATTTTGGGAAAAATCCATGATCGGCCGCCTGATGAAATTTCTCAATTTTGAGCTATTTCAAATTTGTCAACAAAATTGTCCTCGGAGTGCAAATTATTACTTTTATGGTCATGTCTAGTGTCAGCACATTGTTGTAGACTAATTTCCTAGTGATCCAGAAACTTTTATATTTTGGGAAAAATGCATTACCGGCCGCCTGTTGAAATTTCTCAATTTTGAGCTATTTCAAATTTGTCAACAAAATTGCCCCAGGAGTGCAAATTGTTACTTTTACGGTCATGTCTAGTGTCAGCACATTGTTTTAGACTAATTTCCTAGTGATCCAGAAATGTTTATATTTTGGGGAAAATCCATGATCGGCCGCCTGTTGAAAATTCTCAATTTTGAGCTATTTCAAATTTGTCAACAAAATTGTACCAGGAGTGCAAATTATTACTTTTATGGTCATGTCTAGTGTCAGCACATTGTTTTAGACTAATTTCCTAGTGATCCAGAAACGTTTATATTTTGGGAAATATCCATGATCGGCCGCATGTTGAAAATTCTCAATTTTGATCTATTTCAAATTTGTCAACAAAATTGCCCCATGTGTGCAAATTATTACTTTTATCGTCATGTCTAGTGTCAGCACATTGTTGTAGACTAATTTCCTAGTGATCCAGAAACTTTTATATTTTGGGAAAATTGCATGACCGTCCACCTGTTGCAATTTCTCAATTTTGAGCTATTTCAAATTTGTCAACAAAATTTCCCCAGGAGTGCAAATTGTTACTTTTATGGTCATGTCTAGTGTCAGCACATTGTTTTAGACTAATTTCCTAGTGATCCAGAAAGTTTTATATTTTGGGAAAAATCCATGATCGGCCGCCTGTTGAAAATTCTCAATTTTGAGCTATTTCAAATTTGTCAACAAAATTGCCCCAGGTGTGCAAATTATTACTTTTATCGTCAAGTCTAGTGTCAGCACATTGTTTTAGACTCATTTCCTAGTGATCCAGAAAGTTTTATATTTTGGGAAATATCCATGATCGGCCGCCTGTTGAAAATTCTCAATTTAGAGCTATTTCAAATTTGTCAACAAAATTGCCCCAGGTGTGCAAATTATTACTTTTATCGTCATGTCTAGTGTCAGCACATTGTTTTAGACTAATTTCCTAGTGATCCAGAAATGTTTATATTTTGGGAAAAATCCATGATCGGCCGCCTGTTGAAATTTCTCAATTTTGAGCTATTTTAAATTTGTCAACAAAATTGTCCTCGGAGTGCAAATTATTACTTTTATGGTCATGTCTAGTGTCAGCACATTGTTGTAGACTAATTTCCTAGTGATCCAGAAACTTTTATATTTTGGGAAAAATGCATTACCGGCCGCCTGTTGAAATTTCTCATTTTTAAGCTATTTCAAATTTGTCAACAAAATTGCCCCAGGAGTGCAAATTGTTACTTTTACGGTCATGTCTAGTGTCAGCACATTGTTTTAGATTAATTTCCTAGTGATCCAGAAAGTTTTATATTTTGGGAAAAATCCATGATCGGCCGCCTTTTGAAATTTCTCAATTTTGAGCTATTTCAAATTTGTCAACAAAATTGTCCCAGGTGTGCAAATTATTACTTTTATGGTCATGTCTAGTGTCAGCACATTGTTTTAGACTAATTTCCTAGTGATTCAGAAAGTTTTATATTTTGAGAAAAATCCATGATCGGGCGCCTGTGAAATTTCTCAATTTTGAGCTATTTCAAATTTGTCACCAAAATTGTCCCAGGAGTGCAAATTATTACTTTTATAGTCATGTCTAGTGTCAGCACATTGTTTTAGACTAATTTCCTAGTGATCCAGAAAGTTTTATATTTTGGGAAAAATCCATGATCGGCCGCCTGTTGAAATTTCTCAATTTTGAGCTATTTCAAATTTGTCAACAAAATTGTCCTCGGAGTGCAAATTATTACTTTTATGGTCATGTCTAGTGTCAGCACATTGTTGTAGACTAATTTCCTAGTGATCCAGAAACTTTTATATTTTGGGAAAAAATGCATGACCGGCCGCCTGTTGCAATTTCTCAATTTTGAGCTATTTCAAATTTGTCAACAAAATTGTCCCAGGAGTGCAAATTGTTACTTTTATGGTCATGTCTAGTGTCAGCACATTGTTTTAGACTAATTTCCTAGTGATCCAGAAATGTTTATATTTTGGGGAAAATCCATGATCGGCCGCCTGTTGAAAATTCTCAATTTTGAGCTATTTCAAATTTGTCAACAAAATTGTACCAGGAGTGCAAATTATTACTTTTATGGTCATGTCTAGTGTCAGCACATTGTTTTAGACTAATTTCCTAGTGATCCAGAAACGTTTATATTTTGGGAAATATCCATGATCGGCCGCATGTTGAAAATTCTCAATTTTGATCTATTTCAAATTTGTCAACAAAATTGCCCCATGTGTGCAAATTATTACTTTTATCGTCATGTCTAGTGTCAGCACATTGTTGTAGACTAATTTCCTAGTGATCCAGAAACTTTTATATTTTGGGAAAATTGCATGACCGTCCACCTGTTGCAATTTCTCAATTTTGAGCTATTTCAAATTTGTCAACAAAATTGCCCCAGGAGTGCAAATTGTTACTTTTATGGTCATGTCTAGTATCAGCACATTGTTTTAGACTAATTTCCTAGTGATCCGGAAACTTTTATATTTTGGGAAAAATGCATGATCGGCCGCCTGATGAAATTTCTCAATTTTGAGCTATTTCAAATTTGTCAACAAAATTGTCCTCGGAGTGCAAATTATTACTTTTATGGTCATGTCTAGTGTCAGCACATTGTTGTAGACTAATTTCCTAGTGATTCAGAAACTTTTATATTTTGGGAAAAATGCATTACCGGCCGCCTGTTGAAACTTCTCAATTTTGAGCTATTTCAAATTTGTCAACAAAATTGCCCCAGGAGTGCAAATTGTTACTTTTACGGTCATGTCTAGTGTCAGCACATTGTTTTAGACTAATTTCCTAGTGATCCAGAAAGTTTTATATTTTGGGAAAAATCCATGATCGGCCGCCTGTTGAAAATTCTCAATTTTGAGCTATTTCAAATTTGTCAACAAAATTGCCCCAGGTGTGCAAATTATTACTTTTATCGCCAAGTCTAGTGTCAGCACATTGTTTTAGACTCATTTCCTAGTGATCCAGAAAGTTTTATATTTTGGGAAATATCCATGATCGGCCGCCTGTTGAAAATTCTCAATTTAGAGCTATTTCAAATTTGTCAACAAAATTGCCCCAGGTGTGCAAATTATTACTTTTATCGTCATGTCTAGTGTCAGCACATTGTTTTAGACTAATTTCCTAGTGATCCAGAAATGTTTATATTTTGGGAAAAATCCATGATCGGCCGCCTGTTGAAATTTCTCAATTTTGAGCTATTTTAAATTTGTCAACAAAATTGTCCTCGGAGTGCAAATTATTACTTTTATGGTCATGTCTAGTGTCAGCACATTGTTGTAGACTAATTTCCTAGTGATCCAGAAACTTTTATATTTTGGGAAAAATGCATTACCGGCCGCCTGTTGAAATTTCTCATTTTTAAGCTATTTCAAATTTGTCAACAAAATTGCCCCAGGAGTGCAAATTGTTACTTTTACGGTCATGTCTAGTGTCAGCACATTGTTTTAGATTAATTTCCTAGTGATCCAGAAAGTTTTATATTTTGGGAAAAATCCATGATCGGCCGCCTTTTGAAATTTCTCAATTTTGAGCTATTTCAAATTTGTCAACAAAATTGTCCCAGGTGTGCAAATTATTACTTTTATGGTCATGTCTAGTGTCAGCACATTGTTTTAGACTAATTTCCTAGTGATTCAGAAAGTTTTATATTTTGAGAAAAATCCATGATCGGCCGCCTGTTGAAATTTCTCAATTTTGAGCTATTTCAAATTTGTCAACAAAATTGTCCTCGGAGTGCAAATTATTACTTTTATGGTCATGTCTAGTGTCAGCACATTGTTGTAGACTAATTTCCTAGTGATCCAGAAACTTTTATATTTTGGGAAAAATGCATGACCGGCCGCCTGTTGCAATTTCTCAATTTTGAGCTATTTCAAATTTGTCAACAAAATTGTCCCAGGAGTGCAAATTGTTACTTTTATGGTCATGTCTAGTGTCAGCACATTGTTTTAGACTAATTTCCTAGTGATCCAGAAAGTTTTATATTTTGGGAAAAATCCATGATCGGCCGCCTGTTGAAATTTCTCAATTTTGAGCTATTTCAAATTTGTCAACAAAATTGTCCTCGGAGTGCAAATTATTACTTTTATGGTCATGTCTAGTGTCAGCACATTGTTGTAGACTAATTTCCTAGTGATCCAGAAACTTTTATATTTTGGGAAAAATGCATGACCGGCCGCCTGTTGCAATTTCTCAATTTTGAGCTATTTCAAATTTGTCAACAAAATTGTCCCAGGAGTGCAAATTGTTACTTTTATGGTCATGTCTAGTGTCAGCACATTGTTTTAGACTAATTTCCTAGTGATCCAGAAATGTTTATATTTTGGGGGAAATCCATGACCGGCCGGCTGTTGAGATTTCTCAATTATGAGCTATTTCAAAGTTGTCAACAAAATTGCCCCAGGAGTGCAAATTGTTACTTTTATGGTCATGTCTAGTGTCAGCACATTGTTTTAGACTAATTTCCTAGTGATCCAGAAATGTTTATATTTTAGGAAAAATCCATGATCGGCCGCCTGTTGAAATTTCTCAATTTTGAGCTATTTCAAATTTGTCAACAAAATTGTCCTCGGAGTGCAAATTATTACTTTTATGGTCATGTCTAGTGTCAGCACATTGTTGTAGACTAATTTCCTAGTGATCCAGAAACTTTTATATTTTGGGAAAAATGCATGACCGTCCACCTGTTGCAATTTCTCAATTTTGAGCTATTTCAAATTTGTCAACAAAATTGCCCCAGGAGTGCAAATTGTTACTTTTATGGTCATGTCTAGTATCAGCACATTGTTTTAGACTAATTTCCTAGTGATCCAGAAATGTTTATATTTTGGGAAAAATCCATGACCGGCCGCCTGTTGAGATGTCTCAATTATGAGCTATTTCAAATTTGTCAACAAAATTCCACCAGGAGTGGAAATTATTACTTTTATGGTCATGTCTAGTGTCAGCACATTGTTTTAGACTAATTTCCTAGTGATCCAGAAATGTTTATATTTTGGGAAAAATCCATGATCAGCCGCCTGTTGAAAATTCTCAATTTTGAGCTATTTCAAATTTGTCAACAAAATTCCACCAGGAGTGGAAATTATTACTTTTATGGTCATGTCTAGTGTCAGCACATTGTTTTAGACTAATTTCCTAGTGATCCAGAAATGTTTATATTTTGGGAAAAATCCATGATCAGCCGCCTGTTGAAAATTCTCAATTTTGAGCTATTTCAAAATTGTCAACAAAATTGTCACAGAAGTGCAAATTATTACTTTTATGGTCATGTCTAGTGTCAGCACATTGTTGTAGACTAATTTCCTAGTGATCCAGAAACTTTGATATTTAGGGAAAAATCCACTCCAAAAATCCATGGTGAAATATCTCAATTTTGAGCTAACTCAAATTTGTCAACAAAATTGCCCCAGGAGTGCAAATTATTACTTTTATGGGCATGTTATTTATTACAGTTTACCATCTTACTTATCACAATTGTGAAGCAATTTACTGATCTCATCACATCTCTTGCTATTCATTTATTTCTTGAAATATTTTCACTAAAACCAAAGACAAGCAGATGTGACTGAAACAATCACCATCATCAAGTGCCCTGCCAGCTGGCGTAGGTTTTCATGGCTCTCCACAGATCTCAGTCTTTGGTTTTCTGGATCAACTCCGCTGCTGATATTCCTCCGTGTCATCCAGCATCATTTCTCTTGGTCTGCCTTTGCCTCTATCTTTCCAGTTGTCACGATGTTCTCCAATGCCTCTCTTCTCATCACGTGACCAAAGAAAGCTGTTTGTCTCTTTCTTATTGTTGTATATAATGTTCTAGTTTCATTAGCCTGTTTCAGGCAGTCGTCGTTAGTTACTCTGGCAGTCCAAGGAATTCTCAACATTCGTCTCAGGAACCACATCTCTGTTGCTTCTAATTTCTTCTTAATTTGTTCATTTACATTCCAAGATTCACTGCCGTACAGCAAAACTGGTTCTACATAGCATTTCAGCACCCTCTTTCTTACACTCAGTGATAGTGACCTATTGCACAAGATACTCTTCATTTTCTTAAATGCGGCCTTTGCCTGCCCTATTCTGCTCTTAATCTCTGTTGTACACCTTCCATCTGATGTTATAAATGTCCCTAGGTATCTAAAATTATCCACTTGGTTAAGAATTTTTCCTTCTATTTCTATGTCACATTTTGGTGTCACCATTTTCTTTGATATCACCATTGATACTGATTTCTTGATATTCAAGGAGAGTCCTTTCCTTGCACTCTCTGTTACTACAGTGTCCAACAATTGTTGTAGGTCTGTTGATTTATCTGCCACCAATACTGTGTCATCTGCATAGCGTATATTATTTATATTATAACCTCCAACTAGTATTCCTGGCATCTCTTTGATCTCTCTCATTATTACTTCGCTATATAGGGAGAAGAGATCTGGTGACAAGACACATCCCTGTCGTACTCCTAGCTTTATGTGTTCGTAACTACCCTCTTTATTTCCAATTTTAATTGCTGTTACTTGGTTCCAGTAAATATTCTTTATTATTCTTAAATCTTTCCCATCAATTTTGATATCTTCCAACATTTTAATCAGCTCATCATGTTTTACTTTATCAAATGCCTTAGTATAATCTATGAAGCATAAATATATGTCTTTCTGTTTCTCTATTGACCTTTCTATTAGTGTCCGTAATGTATATATTGCATTGTTTGTGCCCTTTCCCTCCACAAATCCATACTGTTCTTCACTAATTTCCATTTTTATTTTCTTTCTGGTTCTTCTCATTATGATTCTGAGCAGTAGCTTAGTGATATGGTTTATGAGGTTAATTGTACGAAAATCTTCACATTCAATTGCTCCTGGTCTTTTTGGTATAGCTATAAATACAGATTTCAGCATATCACTGGGTAGATATCCACTGCTGTAAATATCATTCAACATTTTGGTTAATATATCTACTCCAAATTCTCCCAATACTTCTAATTCTTCTATTGTGATTTCATCTGGCCCAGCTGTTTTTCCTTTCTTCATACGTTTCATAGCGTCAGCGACTTCTTCTTTCAGAATAGGTGGACCTTCTAAGTTACTATCTTCTGTTAATTCTCCCCTTTCTCCTTCATATAATTCTCTTATATAATCATTCCACCTCTTCATTATAGCATCTTCCTCTAATATTATCTTTCCTGTTTTTTGATTTCAAACACCCTGTATTTATTCTTATTTTTCTTCCTGTAAGCTCATTGATTTGTCTGTGCATATTTTTTGTACCTTTAATGGCATTTAATTCAATTTTTTTGCACTGCTCATTTAACCAACTTTCTTTTGCCTTCCAACATTTATCTTTTATTTCTTTATTTATCTTAGCGTATTCTTGTTTGTAATTTTTACTCCGTTTTCTTTTGTCCATCAGCATTAAGATTTCTTCATTCATCCATTGTTTCTTAGCTGTTTGACTTCTCTCTGGTAATATTTCTTTGCTAGTTTGATGAATGGAGTCCCTTAACATTTCCCATTGTTCATTTATACTCTGTATTTTAGCTATTGCATTGTACCTATTTTTCAGTCACTATGTATTGTTCTTGAATGTCTTTATCTACTTTCAGAACCTCTTTATTAAGTCTCATGTTCCTAACCATTTGTTTCCCTCTCTTTAATCTTACTTTTATTTGTCCACATAGTGGTACATGATCACTATTACAGTCGGCGCCAGGCATTGTTTTTACATTAATTAGAGCAGTGTTTCCCAACGTGGGGCCCACGCCCCACAGGGGGGCAATTTGACTGCTAAGGGGGGCAATTCGAAAATGGAAGAAATCGGCTGAATATAACAAAACGGGGAGACTTGAGACTGAAGTTAACTAAATTGGAACCTGACATAAGATTTCTTTGCAGCAAGCATCAAGCGCAAGGATCTCACTAAATTTAAATAATAAATAATTACTAATAATTAAAATAATATAGAAAAATCTTTCATTAAAATTATTTTGTACTTGAATTTCAGTTCTCCATTATATGTTTTGAAAATTTACTTACTGTGTTTGCTCAATAATTACCTAGTGATTTCTTCCTAAAACCTATCATTAAAGTTTCTTTAGTGAACATTTCAATTTTTGAATATTAAAAATAATGTATATGTTGAGGGGGGGCATGGGGCGGGGGAGGGGGGCAATATGAATTTTAGAAAGGCTTAAGTGGGGCATGGTACAAAAAAGGTTGGGAAACACTGAATTAGAGCATTTCTAAATCTTTTATTAATTAGTTATGTAGCCAATTTGGTTGCGTATTTTCTGATCAGGGCCTTTCCATGTGTATAGTCATCTTTTATGGTGTTTAAACCATGTGTTTCCAATTATCATATCATTGATACTTGCCCATTCTATTAGCTTTTCCCCTCTTTCATTTCTTGTACCTAAACCATAATTCCCCACTACATCCTCCATTTTCCCCTTTCCTACTTTTGCATTAAAATCTCCAAGTATTATTTTTATTTCCTGTGATCCAATTTGAGCCATCGCCATTTCTATTTCATCGTAAAAGTGTTGTATTTCTTCATCACTACTGCTTGTTGTTGGTGCATATACTTGTATAATATTTATATCTATTGGTTTGCCTTTGATTTTGACCAAAATAACTCTATCTGAAATACACCAGTATCCATTAAGTGACTTGGCTGTTTCTTCATCAAGTATTATTCCTACACCTTTTTCATGTGTATCCCCTCCAGAATAAATTATTGTGTGGTTGTCAGCTATAATTTTGCCCAATCCCTTCCATCTCATCTCACTAACGCCTAGTATATTCATATTCATGCTATCCATTTCTCTTAGAACATTGTTCAACTTTCCTAGCTCATTTAATGTCCTAACATTCCATGTTCCTACTCTAAATTTATTTATTTTATTTATGATTGAAACAATATATTTGGAAAATGTTTCACTGTTGCAAAGACAAACAGATGTGATAGAAACCACACACCTGGGAAAATGTCGTTGAGGCTGACAGCAGGTCTGTTGGTGTCAATGGTCAGTTTATGGACTGCAGCCTTGACGGGGAATACAGGCTTGAGCACCAACTTTGCTGGAAGGTGTGCCTTCACCATCATCACTCGCCGGCCACCTGGTCAACATAAGAAACAAATGACTGCCCGCAGAAATATGTTCGACAATGTCAATAATATGAGAGGGCTTCAAATGAAAACCTAAAAAAAGTTTTTTTTTTGTTTTTGTTTTTTGTGTGTAATATATTCTGAAAAAGTAAAGAACAAATGTATCATTTTTTTATGTAGTCACCATTGCGTTCAACGCTAGTCATCCAGCACTGATAAAGTGCTTGGATTCCTGTATAATAATCGACTCGGAGGGTCACTACTCAGTGTGCCTGACCCGGTTGTGAAGTTTGTCAGAGAAGTCACGCCGTTTTGAAACTTTCCACTCCACTCATACACTTGCTGGACTGACAGACTTGCATCAACATACTAGACCTTAATTCTCCAATGAATTTCTATAGGTTTCACCACTTCACTGATAAAAAAAAATGGGTAACAGAATGCTATTTCTCTTTGGTGCAAGTCAAATAGTTGAACCCCTAACCTCGGCATCAGCACAACAGATGTTTAAGAACACGAGTTCTTACCCATTCGACCATGCTGACCTGCGTTTAGGTATTTTATTGTCAACAGACTCCAAGACAGTGTCCAGAGAGAATTACATACAAATAAAACTAGCAATACTCACATAGCAAATATGAGAACATTAGCCCTTACTCACCAGTTGCTGAGGAATACGTGGCAGAAACTTGCACCTCCATGTGTGACGGCAGACCAAGAAAACGTTGGAACACAGCAACAAATGTTTCAGATGGCGTGTTAGGATCTGTGTACAATGGAGGCAGAAAATAGGATCAAATGAGGAAACATGATCACATGAAGAAAGCAGGATTACATGGAAAAGATTACATTTAGAAAACATGACCATCTCAATTCTATACACAGACTATGAAAATGTTGGAACATAGCAACAAATGTTTCAGATGGCATGTTAGGATCTGTGTACAATGGTGGCAGAAAAGAGGATCAAATGAGGAAACAGGATCACATCAAGAAAGCAGGACTACATGGACAAGTAAGATTACATTGAGAAAACATGTCCATCTTGACTCTATATACAAATCATGAAAGCGAAAAAAAAAAGTTGTGATGGTTTCTGATGGTTTATCTCAATCTACAGGATGGAAGCCAAACATACGATCACTCCTAGAAACTAGGATAGAGCAAACAAACTGCATCATGAATACAGATCATGAAAATGGTAGCAAATGCAACAACAACAATACGACAAGTCTGAAAAGAGATTAAATATCTACATTTGAAATAACATAACTATCATCATTTAAACCAGACACAAAATATTTATCAATAGCACGACATTTGGAAAAATTCTTAATTTAAACTATATACACACCTTTTCTGCACCAGTTACGCAATTCATAATCCTGCATTTAAAACACAGCTGCGGGCGATTTGGCAGCAGACTGCCTTGCGTTAGTTTTCATACAATGGTACGAAAGCCGGACGTTCAGAAAGCAACGGTAAACTACTAAACATTTGTAATCTAGATCTTCTAAATATTTGTAATCTAGACAACCATAAATGCTATTACAACTGAGGTTGAGCAAGGGCGACTAAATATTTGTAATCTAGAAAATCAAAGACGCTTCCACATTCAGTGAGACATTTCTAAATATTTGTAATCTTTTTTTTTGTTCGCATATCCTTTATAGGACATCGCTGTCAACATCAGTATCTTTCAGCTGATTGTTAATTTCTTGGCAAGATTACGCTCAGTAGTTTGCCATTGCTTTCTGAGCGGCCGGCTCACATATCCCATAAGTTACCAACGTGGTGAGAATCGCTACCAATTCTCACGCACATAATGTTGCTCACGAGAGTATATGGGATTACGGAGAAAGACGTTAAACCCCTAGGCCAAGGAGACCGGCTATTCGTAATCTAAACAACCATAAATACTATTACAACTGAGGTTGAGCAAGGGAGATGGGACTCTATTAATGATCGCTTTAGCTCAAGGAAACTAAACACAGTATGGCTGATGGTATCAGGAATCCAATTTGGCAACAGCATGATAGAGTGGGAAGCAGAGGCATGCACAACCAACTAGCCACTGGAACTATATGTATCCATACTCCTCTGAGATCTTCTGAGGGAGGCGGAGCACATATTGCCATGTGCTGAGTGCTGTGACATCAGTCTTGGGTGACAATGTCTGACCCCTCTTTACATCAACATGTAGCGGGCACGCTGGTGCAACAGCTAGGGCGTCACGCTGACAATGGCATAAGCGCGGTCAGATGATGGTTCATGACTTGCACTTGGGATTCACTACCCGAGGGAAAGACTGACTCTCTATTTGTCTGTGCACTCAGGCCTACAAATTTGATGGTCCTAGCACTTCACATACTCACTGCAATTTTTTGCTAAATTTGTTTTTCCACATCCACACTGGGCATACACTGGTTGGTTAATGGATGAAATATTGACCATGGTCTCCACTGTGATGAAGTATGCTGAGGACTACAAACTTAGCATACTGCAAGACTGCAAGAGAATCACAGCAATTCCTCACAATGATGCCAAACAATCAGCATGCGGGGTTTGCACTTCCCGCATGGAGAGCTTGCAAGCATAATTAAAATGAGTATGCTATTTGTCTACAATGATGGAAGAGCATCATCACCATTCCCCAATTCTTCAACCACACAAGGGTCAACAATTCAAATCGATGGGGTTTAATTTATGACAAAAAAGACAACAATCCATAGATTTACAACAACAAAGACATCAAACTATAGATTTACAGTTTAAAAAACCCAACACTATAAGCAATTCTCTTACTGATCTCAGACAAGGTGAAGTCTGATTGGTTACAGGCCAGGGGCCAAGGGCAGTGAACTTCCAACTTCACAAACTCCAACACAAGCCGACTCTTCATCTGAATCTGGACAGGGGAAGGAATCAATGGGTTAAAGTTAGACAACTCTGATGGTCCTTAATAAACTTATAAAGACAGAGGAAAACAAATAGCCATCAACATACCCACACCACTCAACCCCCTAAACAAAGTTAGTGGGCGGAAGAGAAAAATAACTACACACTACACAAGTGTGTTCATTCGAGTGTGTGTGTGAGGGGTGGAATGAAGAGATTAACCAAGATAACACAAGCTAGTAACTGTATGTGAGAAAAAAAAGATGTTAACAATGGAGGTTAACAATGATTACATAATAAACCGTATGTGTGTGTGTGAGAGAAAAAGGGTAAACAACAAAGACATGAGAGAGAGAGAGAGAGAGAGAGAGAGAGAGAGAGAGAGAGTGAGAGAGTGGGAGAGAGGGGGGAAAGAGAGAGAGGGGGAGAGAGAGAGAGAGAGAGATGGAGAGAGAGGGGGGGGAGAGAGAGAGAGTGAGTGGAGTGTGTGTGTGTGTGTGTGTGAGAGAGAGAGAGAGAGAGAGAGAGAGAGAGAGAGAGAGAGAGAGAGAGAGAGAGAGAGAGAGAGAGAGAGAGAGAGAGAGAGAGAGAGAGTCTGTGGTATATGGTGACTATGTGGGAGGAACATATTAATAATGAGAACATGTGATTGTGTGTGCATGTGTGTGTAAACAGGTGAATGTGTGTAATGAGTAAGGATGAAAGATTAATGATTACACAAGGCTGTCACTGTGTCTGTGCATATGTGTAAAGACTCAGGAAGAACAGATTATTACGCAAGATTGTCACCGTGTGTATAGGTGTGTGTGTGTAAACAAGCAGGTGAATGTGTATCTTCTTCTTCTGCTGCGTTCGTCCGGAGAGATTTTTTCGGAAGTGATTGCGTTGTGCCTGTTTACAGCAGAGCTGTGTTCTTGCGCAGTTAGGCTGACACATCCAACTTCTGCTGGCATTTGTTGATCGGGTTAACTTTAATGGAAGTTTCTTAGGATGTTTGACTCTCGGTGAATGTGTATAAGTAAGGAAGAAAGATTCATGATTACATGAAAATGTGTATGTGTGTTTGTATATTTTTAAAAAAGACAGCAGGGGAGAAAGATAAACCATGATGACACATATCAGTGAGTACTTATCTTACCCGAAGTGTGATGGACGGTACCTCCTCTTCCCTTGAAAACTCTACCCCTGTTGCCAGCTGTGAACAGTGAGAAAACAAAGCTCAGAAACTACTTGCTGCTCATCCCACACAAAAACACACGACTCAGATGACCACCAAAGAAGTAGTCTTCTCTTTCTCCTCTTCCTATCCCTCCTCCCACTCCTACTCTTGTTTCCTCCCTGATACCACCAAAGAGGTAGCCTCTTCTTTCTCCACCTCCTCCTATTCCAACTTCTACTCCCGATGATGCCTCCTCCTCCATCAAAGCAGTAGTTTTATCTTTCTCCTTCTCCTATCTTTTTACCAAGTCCTGCGGATGCTTCCCCTCCTCCTTCTTCTCTCTCTCTTACCTTTTATCTTTCAACGAAGCATAGGTTCACAACCAGCTCATGTCAAACCCTCCTATCCTTCGCTATCTCCTGCCACTCCTTCCATGTCCTCCCCAGATTATTCATCTCTGTCTCTAGCAAATGATAGAAGAACATCTGTCTCTAGCAAATGATAGAAGAACATCTGTCTCTAGCAAATTAAAGAAGAACATCTCTGTCTCTAGCAAACGATAGAAGAACATCTCTGTCTCTAGCAAATGATAGAAGAACATCTCTGTCTCTAGCAAACGATAGAAGAACATGTCTCTAGCAAACGATAGAAGAACATCTGTCTCTAGCAAACGATAGAAGAACATCTCTGTCTCTAGCAAATGATAGAAGAACATCTCTGCCTCTAGCAAATGACAGAAGAACATCTCTGTCTCTAGCAAATGATAGAAGAACATCTCTGTCTCTAGCAAATGATAGAAGAACATCTCTGTCTCTAGCAAATGATAGAAGAACATCTGTCTCTAGCAAATGATAGAAGAACATCTGTCTCTAGCAAATGATAGAAGAACATCTCTGTCTCTAGCAAATGATAGAAGAACATCTGTCTCTAGCAAATGATAGAAGAACATCTCTGTCTCTAGCAAATGATAGAAGAACATCTCTGTCTCTAGCAAATGATAGAAGAACATGTCTCTAGCAAATGATAGAAGAACATCTGTCTCTAGCAAATGATAGAAGAACATCTGTCTCTAGCAAATGATAGAAGAACATCTCTGTCTCTAATTCTCTTCTTTGTGTGCTTTTAGGTATCCTTCTATACCTTTTGCCCTGTGGCTTCCAGTGGAAAGACATTCTTGCTATACTTTTAGCAGATTTTCTCAATGTGTGTCCTATACAGTGTCTTTCCCTCATCTCTTGGTTCACTAGAATCTTCCTGTTTATCCATGCTCTACACTGATGATTCGGTCATACAGAAACTTTGCTTTCCTTATGGACCCCAGTAGCAAATGGGCATCTTCTTCTTCTATTGTATAACTCCATTTGTTGGTCAACATGGTGCTAGAATGGATACATTCATAATCAACATAACCAGCATTCATACTCAACGCAACCCACATTCATACTCAACGCAACCCACTGCCCCTTATCTAGACTGAAGCACAGACATATGCAAATACCACTGACTTTAGTCAGCATCTCCCCTCTTTGCCATCAACATATCAATATGGAAACATGTCCTGACAATGACTGGCACTCACAGAACACACTCCGACTTCTGAGGTACTTGTAATTTATGTCCCTAAGTCAAGGATGAGGAGTCAAATTTTAGTCCAACTGTCCACTGTTGGGGTTAAACCCGCTACCTCGGCATCAGCACAATGGAAGTTTAAGAGTGAGCTTTCTTATTTATTCGACCATGCTGACCTCACTAGACCCATACGGTTATAGACCAATCAGCACTCTATGAATGATATGGTTAGTATCATACTGACCATATACTGACATACTGACTTAAATATTTGATGTGAATTTGAACCCAAGATGACCGGGCCAGAAGGCAAGCATGCTAACTACAGCACTGCCCTACTACAGCCACCCTCAATAATGTAGCAGAGTGCATCATTTAGGTTCCTCAAGTGTACAGGCATTTCCAAACTAAATAAATAGTGTAAAGTTTCAACGATTTCAATGATCCGGATGCTAATTTGTTGGGAAAATGTTGCATTTAGATATTATACACTTGTGCGTATAGTGACAAGGACTCACAGAAACATCGTCTAGGTTTGGGCTGACATGAACGTTGATGGACAAGTCATCTTCTGTCTTCAAAGTCGGGGTGATCACTAGTAAGTGAAACAAAAATCAAAAATAATAAACAACAGCAACAGTTGGGACTGAATAGGAAATTTCAGTTTGTTGTGGTATGAAAATGGCTAACTTTCAGTTGGAAAGTTGGTACAAGTACTTTAGAAGCTAGTTAGTCAGTCTGTAGGTATCTCCGCATGAACTGTCTAAATGATTAGTCAGCCAGATATCTCTCCATGAACTATCTAAATGATCAGTCAACCAATCTCTCCATGAACTATCTAAATGATCAGTCAACCAGTCTCTCCATGAACTATCTAAATGATCAGTCAACCAATCTCTCCATGAACTATCTAAATGATCAGTCAACCAATCTCTCCATGAACTCTCTAAATGATCAGTCACCTAGATATCTCTCCATGAACTATCTAAATGATCAGTCACCTAGATATCTCTCCATGAACTATCTAAATGATCAGTCAACCAATCTCTCCATGAACTATCTATATGATCAATCAACCAATCTCTCCATGAATTCTCTAAATGAACAATCAGCCACCTAAATATCTCCCCATGAACTCTCTAAATATCTTTCCAAGAACTCTCTAAATGAACAATCAGTCACCTAGATATCTCTCCATGAACTCTCTAAATGATCAGTCAACCAATCTCTCCATGAACTATCTATATGATCAATCAAACAATCTCTCCATGAACTCTCTATATGAACAATCAGCCACCTAAATATCTCCCCATGAACTCTCTAAATGAACAATCAGTCACCTAGATATCTCTCCATGAACTCTCTAAATGATCAGTCACCTAGATATCTCTCCATGAACTATCTAAATGATCAGTCACCTAGATATCTCTCCATGAACTCTCTAAATGATCAGTCAACCAATCTCTCCATGAACTATCTATATGATCAATCAACCAATCTCTCCATGAATTCTCTAAATGAACAATCAGCCACCTAAATATCTCCCCATGAACTCTCTAAATGAACAATCAGTCACCTAGATATCTCTCCATGAACACTAAATGATCAGTCAACCAATCTCTCCATGAACTATCTATATGATCAATCAACCAATCTCTCCATAAATTCTCTAAATGAACAATCAGCCACCTAAATATCTCCCCATGAACTCTCTAAATATCTTTCCAAGAACTCTCTAAATGAACAATCAGTCACCTAGATATCTCTCCATGAACTCTCTAAATGATCAGTCAACCAATCTCTCCATGAATTCTCTAAATGAACAATCAGCCACCTAAATATCTCTCCATGAACTCTCTAAATGAACAATCAGCCACCTAAATATCTCTCCATGAACTCTCTAAATGAACAATCAGCCACCTAAATATCTCTCCATGAACTCTCTAAATGAACAATCAGCCACCTAAATATCTCTCCATGAACTCTCTAAATGATCAGTCAACCAATCTCTCCATGAATTCTCTAAATGAACAATCAGCCACCTAAATATCTCTCCATGAACTCTCTAAATGAACAATCAGCCACCTAAATATCTCTCCATGAACTCTCTAAATGAACAATCAGCCACCTAAATATCTCTCCATGAACTCTCTAAATGATCAGTCAACTATATATCAAACAACGATTACAAATGTGAATGAACATTATAATCATTTATCAACAAAATTATTATAAAAGAGGTAATAAATTCTCAAACAATTACACTGCAACCTACTGGAATTCAGAATGAATGATAAAAGTAAAATTATAACCAATAAGAATTCACAAGGAATGTTTAAAGTTTAAATTATAACCAACAGGAATTCACATTGAATGATCAAGGTAAAATTATAACCAACAGGAATTCACAATGAATAATCAAAATTTAAATTACAACCAATAGGAATTTACAATAAATGATCACAATGTAAACTGTAACCAACATGATATCTTTAGTAGCATCATCATCAAGTGCCATCTTAACACTAAAAGGCTGATTTCAATATCCTGTGTCATGTGTCTTCATGGTGCACTCATACAGGTCTTCATGTTCATCTGTTGATTTGTCCACCCACATGTAATGTTGTCTTACTTTTGTCAGCTCTCCCTGCACATTTTGTCCTCCAGAACATCCTGTAACAAGGAACTGTCTCTTTATATTGCAGAAGTAGCTTAATTATTTGATCCGGATCTCATTCAGCAATATTTTCTTCAATCTCAGTTATTTTAAACTTATTTGTTTTCTTCTCTTACCTCAATACTTCTTCTTTTGGTAGATTATGGCATTACTATTTTGTTTTGTCTGTCCTCCCCATATAGGGCCTAGTAACACATTACACACTGAGGAATGAGTGACTTGTCATGTTCAAATCCTAGCACAGTATACACATTTTTGTAAGAAACATTGGTTTCTAATATCACACACCCCTGATCTTTTTGGTAGTAAGATCAAATACCTAGCCTTCTGGGATAAGGACAAAAATACTGCACGTGTTGAAAACATCCTATGACAGTTGAACATCGCAAAGCGTAGACTGTAAGGTCACATCCACGGCAACAATTGTTTGCAAAGGAAAACATAACCATGGATGGTTAAAGCTTGTTTCCCTTGGATGGAATCCACCCAGGGGAAGTAAACCTTACATAAATGAATGTCAAAGTTAAACACCCTGTGACCTCTGAGTATCCGAATGATCACATAATATAACTAGGAATCTCGACGAAAGGAAAATACATATCGATACAAGCGAATGGTTTGATCAACAACAACAAATTTTGTTTAAAAACCAAAAAAACGAGGTTGCTTAGTTGGAGCTGATATTGAGACAAGAACCGACATCACAGCACTCTGGACATTCCCATATGTGCTCCATCGTAATCTGTAACAGCCAGTGAAGAGTCCCAACACTAATAACACCAACAGTCTGACAATATGTCTGCCCTTCCTCAGAGTTTTTAGTGTCGGCCAGAACCTCTGGTTATTCCCTACATCATTACTCTCTCCAAGCTGTGATGACCCCACACATTCCTCTGCACCATATACATGATTCCAAAAGGCACCGGCCACATCTGCCCCATCATGCACCTATACCCCACCAAGTGGAAAACTGAAGTACTATCACAATCCCAGAATAATAATTCAATGAATACAACATTCAAAACGTTCACTTGTATGTGTGCGTGTACTTCCTAGCGTCAATCTCCCTGGTTGCAGGAGACAGCACAAGATAGGACAGCCTGGAGTGAGTTGGTTGACGGCCAAAGCCCCAATGGGTAATAAAGGGAGGAAGAAGAGCAAAAGCTTACTAGTTTCTTCTTCCTTTGCTCGCTTGAAATGTGTCTATAACTGCACTGTTATTTCTTGTATGAATTTAACTGTCTTGTTTAGTTATTATATTTTTCGCTTTCTAGTTATATTCTGTGTTCAGTCAGATTCCAGTACCAGTTCATCAGCACTCAACACCCATTGTTTGACCTCTGATTTGAGAGATGCATAGATAAGTGTGACACACTCTCATAAGAAGAGGAAAGAACATGAAGAAGAAAAACCCAACCAAGCTCCAACATAATGATGTAATGATTGTTTCATTTAAAAAATACATGAAAATTGAATTTGTAACTAACGGAATTTGTAACGAAAGATGAACATTTACATGACTGCGTGTCAGTCCAAGGAAGGAACCAGTGTAAATCTGAAAGATGACACAAAATGTGTTATGTGATCCAGCCAAAACATAATTCATCTATTCACTTCACATGTTACACAACTCTGCAGTATGCCGTTGACAAGATGTGAAATATGCTAGGCAATAAATTGTGCAACCTATTTTTTGTGACTTTTCTGTTTAAATTCACTATGGGAATACATTGGTAGACAATTATAATTATGAAGTCTGGTTATATAAATATCAGTTGATCATTCTATTCAACTCTTGCATGTGCAGCATAATGGGTGCAGAATTTACTTTCTAATTTTGAATCCTTTCTTTAACCGTGTCTGTGTCACTTAACTATTCTTGTATCCTCTTAGTAACACTCAGTGTCCTCTCCCTAACACCTGATGTCCTCTTCCTAACACTTGATGTCCTCTTGCTAACACTTGGTGTCTTATTCGTAACCCGTGGTGTGTCCCCTATTCGTAACCCTTGGTGTGTGTCCTCTTCCTAACAGTCGGTGTCCTCTTCCTAACTCTTGGAGTTCTATTCATAACCCTTGGTGTCCTATTCCTAATACTTGGTGTCCTATTCCTAACCTTGGTGTCCTATTCCTAACATTTGGTGTCCTATTCCTAAAACTTGGTGTCATATTCATAACCCTGGGTGTCATATTCCTAACCTTGGTGTCATATTCCTAACATTTGGTGTCATATTCCTAAAACTTGGTGTCATATTCATAACCCTGGGTGTCATATTCCTAACACTTGGCGTCCTATTCCTAACCTTGGTGTCATATTCCTAACATTTGGTGTCATATTCCTAACATTTGGTGTCATATTCCTAAAACTTGGTGTCATATTCATAACCCTGGGTGTCATATTCCTAACACTTGGAGTCCTATTCCTAACACTTGGTGTCCTATTCCTAACACTTGGTGTCCTATTCCTAATACTTGGTTTCC
>OY992892.1:83772141-83874641 GCA_963921405.1 Cepaea hortensis
ATATAATTCATCTGTCTCTAATTCCCTCCTCAACCACACTTCCATGGAATCTCAGTGGCTTCGTGGTGTGGTGTCTCCCTCTAAGTCGAGCAAACCCAGTTCCATTTAGTGTGGATGGTATGGATTTTTACAAAAGAAGAAAATCATAATATATTTCCTGTTCCTGGAGTTGGATAACTCGCCCTCACAGATAAGGACGAAAAACTAGGATGACCAATGTGTATGTTCCACACAGCAACAATGTTTCAACATCAAGTTTGCCAGTGGACACTAAGTTCTAAGCGCATTTCTCCTCATAACATGTTCAAAAAATCTTGACCACCGACATCTAATTTCTCAATTTATGGTTTTTAATCTGCTTCTTAACCCTTTACAGGGCAGAGCGGCCGTTAGCGGCCGATGGCTTAAACGAGCGGAGCGGCCGTTTACGTCCGATACTATTATGCATTGTAAAAACGCGATCTCTCGGCTTTCCGACACTTCCGACGGCTACTTTCGCTTTCGCCGACAGCTTGACGTGGCCGCGACTTGTAAACGCGCTATTATGAATTTGAATGGACTTTTACGGACTTTTTTTGATAGTTTTCGGGATTTTTACGCTGTTTTTCATAATGGATTTCGGCGATTCTTCAAGTGATAGCCGAGATTTCGCTAGGTTAAATTTAAATGACATTAAAGGGCACAAAGTTGACTATTAATCGGAGCTAGATATCAGTGCAAAGCGTTACTTTGCATTAGCAGTCTGAGTCGGACTTTAAAGAAAGTGATTATGATTCTGAAAATGTGTTTATAAATTGCCGTATAGATGACGGAAAATCACAAACAACATGCTGTATTTCGTAAATATTTGTGTTCATATATGGATTACCAACAACAATCACGTGAGTAACATATTCTGCATGCTTTTCCCTTCATTTTTTTGTTTATTTAACTAAAATCGGTTGACTAACACCTTATTTGTGATGTTTTTACTAACGCGACCCGAAATTTTACCAAACCTGAAAAAATCTTGCCCGTTCAGGGCTACAAAACGGACAAGTGTTTGCCCTGTAAAGGGTTAAAGGATTGCCTCATTCATTTTTCTGACCGTGCAGGAAATTCTTTGCTTGACCCTCAGAAACCACATTTCTGCTGCCAGATGTTTCTCAGCTTGTCTGCTTATTGTCCATGTTTCACATGTATACAACAGTATAGGCTCAACTTAGCACTTGAACGTTCTTTATCTCACTGTCGTTGACAGCTTTTTATTGATAATGACAGTGACAAATGAGATGCTATGTATTTACTTTCAAGAGTGCTTATGGGAATGCCCAGAGTGCAATGATGTCGGTTCTTGACTCAACTCAACTCTTTTTCTCTCTCAAAAGTAGGTCAAGGACCATTTTCCATGCTCCCAGGCCTATGATGCTAGCCCATTTTTGTATAGACCCATTGGCACTTGATGGGTGCTTGTACTTCCTTCTTCTTCTGCATTCATCCGGAGTTTTTTTTTTTTTTTTTAGACGTGATTGCGTGATCACAGATTAATTACTGGCACATTGAGGGTTAAGTTAAAGAAAGTCAAGTATACAGCAGGAAACCCTAAATATGACTTGTGCAAATTGAAAACTGACAAAGAAATACAAGATAATTTTAACATAGAAGTAAAGAACAAATTTGATTTATTGTCTGATCTAGAGATCCTATTTCAAGATGTAGATGATCAATGGGAAATGCTGAAGAATTCAATCAGCTGTGCAGCAGAAAAAACTATTCCAAAAGTAAAGAAAGTGGGCCGTAAGACATGGATGACTGAAGAAATTTTGCAACTAATGGAAACAAGAAGACAGAACAAAAATAATCCTGCCAAATATGAAGAAATTCACAGAAAAGTCAGAACCTTATGTAAGGAGGCAAAAGAAACATGGCTTGAGAAAAATTGCAGAGAAATTGAAAAACAACACAACAGTAAAAATGCGAAACTAATGCACAAAAGAATTCAGGAGCTTACCAATCAAAGAACACGTACATCAGCAGGCTGCCTAAAGACAAAAGATGGAAGAGTCATAATAGAAAAAGAACAGATTTTACATGTATGGTCAGATTACGTGAAAAACCTTTATGACGATAACAGAGACGAACAGTATGATGTTCAGAATAATAATGAAGGGCAACAATTTTGAAGATGGAGGTTCAGAATGCTCTTAATCATATGAAATCTGGCAAGACCCCCGGTCCAGACAGCGTCACAACAGAAATGATTAATGCTTTAGAAGAATATGGAATAGATAAAGTTACCAGTCTGCTTAATACAATATATGATACTGGAAGTATACCTCATGAGTTATGTAATTCTGTATTTATTGCAATCCCAAAGAAATCAGGAGCCTTGGAATGTGATCAACATCGAACAATTAGTATAATGAGTCACATCACGAAGATTTTGCTAAGAATTATCATGCAAAGAGTGAGGAGGAAAATACAACCTGAAATAGGAGAAGAACAATGTGGGTTTGTAGAAGGCAAGGGTACAGTAAATGCTGTGTATATACTGAGAACCGTAATCGAACGTTCTATAGAAGTAAACAATGATCTACACCTTTGCTTTATTGACTACACAAAGGCTTTTGATAAAGTGAGACATGTCAACATGATAAGGATGCTTGAAGATCTACAAATTGATGGGAAAGACCTTAGACTTGTTAAAAACATATATTGGAAACAACAAGCTGCCATAAGAGTTGATAATGAAGTAAGCCAATATCAGCCTATTAAGAGAGGTGTGAGACAGGGATGTGTAATGTCTCCAGATCTGTTTTCCCTATACAGTGAAAATATTTTCAGAAATATTGAAGATATGGAAGGAATCAACATTGGGGGACGATGCATCAATAACATTAGATATGCAGATGATACAGTCTTGATTGCAGACAATGAACAGGACCTGCACAATTTAGTAGATGCGGTTGTTACACACAGTGAACAACTAGGGTTAGAATTAAATTGTAAAAAGACACAGATTATGGTCGTCACAGTGAAGAACGAAATACCACAGTGTAATATACAAGTAAATGGGAATATTCTTCAACAAGTGAATAGGTACAATTATCTCGGAACAGTGATAACATCTGATGGGAGATGCCTGGAAGAGATTAGAACAAGAATCGCCATGGAAAAAGTAGCCTTTAGCAAGATGAAAAACATACTGACCAATAAAAAGATGTCAATTGAAACGAGAAAAAGAGTGTTGAGGTGCTACATAGAACCTGTACTTTTATATGGATGTGAAGCTTGGACAATGAGCAGCCAGGCTGAAAAACATCTGATGGCTGTAGAAATGTGGTTTCTGAGGAAAATGCAAAGAATACCATGGACAGCCAGAAAGACCAATGAACAAGTCCTTCAAGAAACAAATGAAGATCGTAAACTGATCAGAGACATTAGACGTAGACAGTCACAATTTTTTGGACATGTTATGAGAAGAAATGATTTGGAGAACTTGGTGACAACTGGTAAGATCGAGGGAAACAGACCAAGGGGAAGACCTAGAAACAAGTATCTGGATGGCTTGGCCTTGTGGCATGGTCGAGACAGAAACACGGAACTGATCCACGACTCTGGTGATCGAGTGAGATGGCAGAACATGACCGCCCACGCTTACCGGCATGGCACATGATGGATGGATGGATGGATGGATTGCGTTGTGCCTGTTTACAGAAGAGCTGCATTCTTGCGCCGTTAGGCCGACACATCCGACTTCTGCAGGCGTTTGTTGACCGGGTTAACCTTCCCGGGGGCTTGTACTTCCTAGAACATCTCCTGACACCCACATTAAATCCCTACCTGGAGGGGAATTCAAACCCATGACTTCCCAGCTGGCATACAAGGATGCTAGCCACTGCGGCATGGTGGCTCTCTCTATGAAAAACACCCTACATAAAACACTCTGTGAAATACTCCTCCAAGAAGACCGTAATGTTACATAAGTTACTTCAACTGGGAGTCTCCATGGCCAAGTGGTTACACCACCTGCCTCACATTCCGAATGTTGTGGGTTTGGTTCCGGCCTGCTTCATTCGGTTCACGAATGCAATTTTCTCGGAGACTCCTGGGGGTTGTCACTAGAGCTACGGAGTTCGTGCGATGCTTTTGGCAGGCCGCCCTGTGGAAAGAGCCCGAGCCATATGGGATCAAACCTGGTACAATGAAGTCAATCCTCTTGCCCTTTAAACCCTTATTTTTACTCCAACAACAAAACAAACTTCAGTAACAGAAGAGTATTTAAATTAGTTATCTAAACAAAAACTTTAATCAAAAGTACAAAACAAACACTTCGCCCACCTAAAACAATCACAGAAGGGGGTACATCTGGGTACTCTACAACTGCAAGGTCAAGAGCTTGTTCTCCAATGTTGTACGTCCAATCAGCCTTTAACGCAGACAAAAGTAAAGGTCACGTTCGCATATATCAAACAATATACTAGCCTCATTTTCACACACAGCAAAATAACAATAGCATGGAATTATCTAACAACATATAATTGCTCAATAAAATTATGCATATTGTAAAGTTAAAAATAGACAACGATCCCCTTTTCACACCAATAAGCATGTTCGGTTTATGGTAAAAAGTTGGTTACTTAGTTATCTGTTGGGGAATCATCATTCCAATGGAGGTCAGCATGGCAGAATGGATAAGAGAGCTTGTTCTTAAACATCCAGTGTGCTGATGCTGAGGTTTGGGGTTCAACCCCTACACGGTTCAGTTGGATTTAAATGTTGACTTCTTATCCTTGGCTTGGGGATGTAAATTACAAGTACCTCTGAAATCGGAGTGGGTTTGCCTGATAGCGAGGGACACAGGTAATAGGGAAAGCTAATCCACACACAAAATTCAGTCCAGTGCTACTAGAAGTAGTATGTATGGACTATGATTAAGTTCATAGTGAGTGAGAGCAACACACAGAAACATCCTCCCACTCCGGACAAGTCTCAGATCTTCCTCCCAACACATGCATCCGTGTATGGCGGCTAATAGTGCCAGTTCTGTGTGTGGATTGACAAAGCTCCTCATTCTCCCAATGTGCCTTTCATGTCTGCCCGTGCCAATTCTTACTCTCAAGTCTCTCACTCTGGACCACGATGTGGACTCACTGATGTCAAAGTCTGGTAACAAGTCAAAGTCTCCTTCATGCAGAGACGATGCTGGACTCATATGTTTATTGACCAATCGGTGCTCGATTGGTGATGTCGTTGGTATCACAATGGCCGTCTGTACTTGCCAGACCATTTCCTTTTATGGTGCCAGCTCCATATCTGATATCTGCTTGATGGGTAATGTGGTCAAAATCACGCATTTTACTTAGAGGTAACTGCACGTTAAATAATGAGACACATACTTTTTAAATGTTTAAAAACATAATAAAGTGATGTAACAGACCGTAAACAATTATCATCATCATCTAATGCCACATATGCATTAAATGTTGCGTGTAAAAGTCTCCAATATTCTGTTGTGTGTCTTCATGGTGCACTCAGACTATGTTTATTCCAGTCCATCTTTTCATGCTGGTCTACCCACATGTAACATTGTCTTACTCTTGTCTCCTCTACTCTTTCCTACAGTAGATCCTTGAACAAGTTTGTTTTGCTTTGAGACGATACTGATGGAGTTGCATGGGATAGCCAAGGAAAGGACAGCCTGGAGTGAGTTGGTTGATGTCCTATTCCCTTATGGGGAAAAAGGGCAAAAGAAGAAAAAGATATGTTTGATAAAATGCATAATGGTGCTGAAAATAATTGCAAGAAATGTTTGAATGCCAACTTAGCTCACAAACCATAAAATTATTTTCCACACATGACACTTACAGCCACTTTCTTGCCTGTCTTGATGTTTTGGCTTTCATCTCGGCCACCAGTGTCAGATGCCACTGCCAAAACTTGATACCTAAATATTATTGATGAATATTACACATTTTAATTTGGCTGTAACAAACAAATACAATCAAAACAAACTGAAACAACAATAAAATATTTTAATTTAATTAAAATACCCCAGCCAATACCATTAACGGTAATAAATGAAAAACACATTCTGTGTTGCTATTACAATAAGTACATTTATTGAATTGAAAAGTCATTCTAGCAATTACTGCACGCAAGGCAACATAGCTGGCCTTGTAATGCAAGCTTAGACTCTCCACCCCGAAGCTTAATGGCAATCGTGGCTCAGGACACGAGACACCATCCATCTGGGGCTAGACAACAGACTGAACATAACTGCAGATGGGAGGTCAGCATGGCTGCATGGATAAGAGAGCATGTTCTTAAACATTCCGTGGCGGCGCCGATGTATCGGTTTCAACACCTACCCCAGTGAGTTGGACACCAGTCAGTTGGACTAAATTGTAGACTTATTGTCCTTGACTTAGGGATGTAAATTACAAGTACCTCTGAAGTCAGAGTGGGTTCGCCTGATGGCTAGGGACACTGGAAATAGGGAAAGTTAATCCACATGCAAAAATCAGCCCAGCGCACTAGAAGTAGTAGCACATGTATGGACTACCCTTGAGTTCAAAGCGAAAGAACAAAAAAAAATACAATGCAGGCTTTGATGTTTGTCCTACCTGTAAGCCGCCACCTGGGGACAGACAAAAGACTGATCATACACGTAGACTTTGATATTTTCCCTACCTATAAGCCTCCACCTTCCAGGAGGAAGACACTGTGACAAAGGAGTCCTGCCGAGACAGGTACTTGATGGGGCCAGGCAGCAAGGCTCCAGGTAGAAAACGGCTGAATGCAAAGCTCTCCTGTTCAAATATTGACACTGTACCATCCATGGATTGCACACACAGGAAATCCTTGCCTTAATAAACAGAGCATCAAGGTCATCTTCTCATGGATGGTAACAAGTTAGACAATAGTCTCTCTATTTCTCTGTTTCACACTCTTTCTGTCTCATACACTGGCGCTCTCTTTCTCTGTCTCACACACTCACTCTCTAACTGACTCACACAAACACATATATATAGTCTTATAAGCATACATGTTTCCATGGAGAACAATATAGTCCTTCCATGAGTTCTGATGATAGTGATGTTCTGCAACAGACTTGCCACATGATTGCGATGTATGTATCCATCAACCAATATCTCAGTAAAAGATTTAAAAGAAGTCCCAATTCACTTTATTATATCAACGAGCTCAATTATTAAAGCTTCTTTCTCTGCGCAGAATGGCCATCAAGTTAAGTCCCTTACAATTAACTTTGTTATATCATCCAGTTCCTTCATAAAAACATTTTCACTACAGCAGAATGGCCTTCTAGTTGCTGTCTAGTTAAGTCCCAGTTCATCTTATTATATCAATGAGCTCCATCATAAAAGCTTTATTTCTGCAGCAGAATGGCCATCTGGTTAAGTCCCTTACAATTCAAAGCACTTATTGTTTCACTTTTATTGCACATGCTTACACAACATTATTATTCCTTCATGTAGTTGCTTCAGAGTTATTTATGTTTTTATCTGTTCTTGTTTGTTTGCTGATGAAGATTTGGCACCACAACATCCACTGTTTCTTCTTCTTCTGCATTCATCCAGTTTTTTTTTTCCGGATGTGATTGCGTTGTGCCTGCTTACAGCAAAGCTGCATTCTTGCATCGTTTGGCCGACACATCCGACTTCTGCGAGCATTTGTTGACCGGGTTAACCATCCCGGATCCACTGTTTGTAAAGCTGACATTCCACCGTGAAGAAGGGGTTATGGACGCAGTTTGTAATCCCACTTACCCACATTCGAAACACAGCTGTGTTGGTTTTTATGAAATGGTATGCGTGCTGGTCGTTCAGAAAGCAATGATAAGCTACTGAACGTAAACTTGCATAGGAATCACAAACAGTCAAAAAATGCTGGGGTTGACTGCTACACCCTTTAAAGGATATGCAACTAACTTGCGTTTTCAGTTAACCCTTTACAGGTCACAGCGGCCAATTCCGGCCGATGCCATAAAACGATCGTAGCGTCCGATACTATTATGCATTGTAAAATCGCGATCTCTCGGCTTTCCGACACTTCCGACGGCTACTTTCGCTTTCGCCGACAGCTTGACAACGTGGCCGCCATTTGTAAACGCGATAGTATGAATTTGAACGGACTTTTAAGGACAATTTTTGATAGTTTTCGGGATTTTTACGCTGTTTTTCAAAATGGATTTCGGCGATTCTTCAAGTGATAGCCGAGATTTCGCTAGGTTCAATTTAAATGACATTAAAGGGCACGAAGTTGACTATTAATCAGAGCTAGATATCAGTGCAAATGGTTACTTTGCATTAGCAGTCTGAGTCGGACTTTAAAGAAAGTGATTATGATTCTGAAAACGTGTTTGTAAATTGCCGTATAGATGACGGAAAATCACAAGCAACATGCCGTATTTCGTAAATATTTGTGTTCATATATGGATTACCGACAACAATAACGTGAGTAACATATTCTACATGCTTTTCCCTTCATTGTGTTGTTTAACTAAAATCGGTTGACTAACACCTTATTTGTGATGTTTTTACTAACGCAACCCGAAATTTTACCGAACCTGAAAAAATCTTGCCCGTTCAGGGCTAGAAAACGGACAAGCGTCAGCCCTGTAAAGGGTTAATCCCATTTCATGTGTTTATGTTGCAAAGAGCAGACAACTCAGCACTACTCAGACAACAACTAAATCGTCTAAGATAGCCAAAAAAAAACAACTTGTTGGTTGTTGGGGTTTAGGCATGGCTGAGATGTTTCCGTGTCCATCTCTAGCTCAGAAATGACCACATTCATTCCCAGTAGAACTCTGGGAATGTTTATGAGAACTAACAGTTGAAAATGGTACCACACTTCTCTTTGATCTAGACTTGTGAGACCGGACAAATGGTCTTTTTGGATATGGATAAAAATACCCAGCAGGCCTTGAGTTCAGGATTAAACATTCATTGGTAGTTCAAAATCACAAAAATTTTGGCCATAAGGCAAGTTGAGTGATGTGGTTCATATTACACCAGCCCCCTTTACTTGCCAGGGCATTTCCTGGTGCCCAGTTGAGACTGAACGGACCTCGGAACCCACAGCAATTTTAATAAATATGCCTTGATGGGGATTCGCACGCACGACCGCTGGATCAGATGGCAAGAATGCTACCATGGCTAGAGTCAATTACCTTGGATTTAATCAGCCTAGAGAAAGTAAACCTTACACACATGCATGCCAAAGTTGAACACACTGACCTACGAGTTAGAAGAGAGATGCATGAGTGGGTTTGGCAAAGTTCCCTCAAAACATCAATAAAGAATAAGTTAACCATGAATGAAAGATACTTTTTAAAGAAAGGGATGTTACTGTATGATTTCTGAAAAAGTCTGACTTTACATGTCCTTGCATGTGCTTACCTTTGATGCCCCCAAAGGCCCCATAGCAGAAATTGTATGACGTCCTCTGTAGGTTGTGCTCATAGAGAAGGGTGATCTGATACTGACTTCCATGCTCCACAGTCCCCACAATCACTTGGTGAAGAAAATATCATTCACTTAGCAAACATGAGTGTTTCCATGGCAGTGGAAGTATCACACAGTAACATTCACAAACAGATGTTTCAGTGTCAACAGAAGCAGCAGACTGCACACAGTAACATTCACAAACATGTGTTTCAGTGTCAGCAGAAGCAGCAGACTGCACACAGTAACATTCACAAACAGGTGTTTCTGTGTCAGCAGAAGCAGCAGACTGCACACAGTAACATTCACAAACAGGCATTTCAGTGTCAGCAGAAGCAGCAGACTGCACACAGTAACATTCACAAACATGTGTTTCAGTGTCAGCAGAAGCAGCAGACTGCACACAGTAACATTCACAAACAGGTGTTTCTGTGTCAGCAGAAGCAGCAGACTGCACACAGTAACATTCACAAACAGGCGTTTCAGTGTCAGCAGAAGCAGCAGACTGCACACAGTAACATTCACAAACAGGCGTTTCAGTGTCAGCAGAAGCAGCAGACTGCACACAGTAACATTCACAAACAGGCATTTCAGTGTCATCAGAAGCAGCAGAATGCACACAGTAACATTCACAAACAGGTGTTTCAGTGTCATCAGAAGCAGCAGACTGCACACAGTAACATTCACAAACAGGCGTTTCAGTGTCAGCAGAAGCAGCAGACTGCACACAGTAACATTCACAAACAGGTGTTTCAGTGTCAGCAGAAGCAGCAGACTGCATACAGTAACATTCACAAACAGGCGTTTCAGTGTCAGCAGAAGCAGCAGACTGCACACAGTAACATTCACAAACAGGCGTTTCAGTGTCAGCAGAAGCAGCAGACTGCACACAGTAACATTCACAAACAGGCGTTTTGGTGTCAGCAGAAGCAGCAGAATGCACACTGTAAAACGATGAAACTATTTGTAATTTTGGCCAGTTCCCTTCCTTGCCTCCTTTCTTTCCCAGACAAATCCCAGAAATTCTTAACATGATGTGCGACATATTTTATAAGGCTTGGTTGACACCAGAGCTGTACTGGTAGGACAACAGAATTCTGCCATTGATGGGGACTGATGACTTTCATTCGCCAATGAATTTGTATTAATTTCACCCCTTCACTCATCAAAAAACGGATAACAGAACGCTGCTCCTCTTTGGTGCATGTCAAAAGTATGGCGGTCATCTTTAAACTGCCCTTATGACATCACCATATTCATCTACACTGTAATGTCACGTGCTTAACACTCTTGACATCCTTAACAACAATATTGATAAGTTACAAGACATTTGAAATCGTTAGTGTAATTTCTATCTCACTTTTAAGGTTTTCATTTGAAGCCTCCTCATAATGTAGATTTCAATTCATCAGGCATTGAAATTGTGGAAGATGCCATGAAGCAAAGCAAATAACACAATGACCAGAGAATGACAATATATCGCCCTTTTGTCCCACTGGTAGGTCGCATTTAGCGATCTATTATCCTTTGGCACTGAAGCAGTGAAACATTTAAAATAAAACATACTATAGTTGTTTCCAAACTACGTGCAAGCAAACAAAACAGGAACACTATGAGTGTATATATTTACATACCTGAAACATTATACACAGCCAATTGTCTGGGATGTAGGACTGCCAATTTTAAATTCTCCGTTGCCCTGAGGAAAAACAAGAAAACAATGTGAAAATTATCCACAGTGAAGACAAATATATATGCCCCGTGGGCATTGGGTTAGATTTTTGACAATGTAATACCCAAAACTTGTGGAAGAAATATTACCAAACTGGGCCCAATCCCAGCCAGTCTGTACATTCAGTGCTGAATTATGACTTGATTACTTCCTAATATGCCTTTCCACAGATGTGAAGTTTCAGTACTGGTCTTGCTGAGTATGGAGAAGGGAATGAGAGCTCTGCCAACAGTCTTCATGGAGGTGGTGCTGAGCTGGATGAAAGGTCCCTCAACCAGTCTCACTTACTATGATACAAGCCCTGTTCAGGGCTCAGGTGACTTGAATATCAATGCATCAAACTAAGTTACAAATTCAGTAACTATAAGATGAATTAAAAATTTCCTCGACTAGTGGACTCACAACAAACAGCCCATTTTATGAAGACTGTGTTAACCCAAGAGCCATACTGGTTGGATAAAATTTAACAATACCACTAGTAGGAATTGAACCCACATCCACTTGTTGGCAGATAAGTGTACTGACCAAAATATCTAAACAAAGAAAACCAAGTTCTGTAGCAGAAACCTATTGTGGGTATTGAAGTGCTACAACCATCACACTTTGATGGCCAGAGTGCAGGACTACTCCACGGCTCCTGGTGTTGCTTCCATCATGATATTCAGCTCTATAGATCCACTTCCAGTGTCATCCATCTACTTTGTTGTCATGTGAGTAACTAACAATTATTGCCGGAAAGAGGCTAATGAAAATAGAACATTACATACAACAATAAGAAAGAGACAAACAGCTTTCTTTGGTCATGTGATGAGAAGAGAGGCATTGGAGAACATCGTGACAACTAGAAAGATCGAGGGGAAGAGAGGCAGAGGCAGACCAAGAGAAATGATGCGGGATGGAATGAGATGGTGGCATGGAGGAATATCATCAGCAGAGTTGATCCAGAACACTAAAGACCGAGATCTGTGGAAAGCCATGAATGCCTAAGCCAGCTGGCAGGGCACTTGATGATGGCCTTGACAACACTCCAGTGTGACACTGACATCATCATCCATCAAGCACTGATCGGTCCATCAAAATATGGGGCAAGCACCGTACACACAGCATGCCTCAAGATGTGTAAAAGTGTCCCTTTACCCTGACAACACCTGCTAATGTACCTTATATTCTATTACTATACATTCACACACAGCAGCCTTCTACGTACAACAATCATACATCCCTCTAGTAACCTAATGGGCATTACAATCTATCGCCACATACCCACACAGAGCAGATTTCCACTTACATCCACTACACATCCCTACAGTAATCTAACGTACATTACATTTTATCACACACCCACACCCACACAGAGCAGACTTCCACTTACATCCTCCACACATCCCTACAGTAATCTAACGTACATTACATTTTATCACACACACCCACACAGCAGACTTCCACTTACATCCACCACATATTCCTCCAGAAACCCAATGTAGTTACATTCTATCATGCACACTCACACAGCAGATTTCCACTTACATCAATCATACATTCCTCCAGCAACCCAATGTACGTTACATTCTATCACACACACCCACATAGCAGACTTCTCCTTACATCCACCACACATTCCTCAAGTCATTAAAAACTTACGATGAATATCTGCCCACTTCCACTTGAAGTATGGGCTGTTTGAACGCTTGCTCCACAGTCACATCTTCTGCTACTCTGCCATGTCCTGAGTTGGGGTTGTAGATTCGCAGAATGCCCTGGAAGCTTCCAATTATGATCTTATCTGTTGAAATTAAAATATCAGCTTAAATAACATACAACAGCTCTTTTCTTTTCAATTACTGCTAGAATACATAGACAATCCTCATCATCAGGTCTCTCTGAACAAATTTCCCCTGAAAATATTGTCAGCCATACAAACCCAGTACTCATGGAATTAGTGGGATATCTTGACCACTAAGCAAACCCAACACAGTATGTATATAGATCTGACTTCAAATGTATGACCAGTGGTCACCCTCGCCATTAATCAATCATGTTTTGAATTAAGTTTCTCTCACTGAAAGAAGCAAACACATTTATCAAGATAAAGTACAACAATTTATGGAGCCAGAAATGGACAGCTATAACCCACAAGGCCTCAAGCTAACACACGACAGAGCACAACAAAGAATACATTTTAGATTCCACAAAGGCCACTGTCAATTACAATCCCATCGCTACAAAATTGAAGCTGTCCAAACTGACCAATGCACTTGCCAAAATGGTCCCCAGATTCTAGACCACATACTTCAAATATGCCCCCTCTTTGGTGACTTGAAAGCTGTAAACTGGTCCCAAGAGACGAAAGTATAAGAGAAGCTATGAGGCATTCACGATGACCCCCAATAACTAGATTCATGATGGCAACTCATCTCTTTGTTTAGACATGAGTATAAGAAACTGATTGTAGAAGAAGGAGGGGGAGCAGGGTGAGGGAGAAGAAATTTTAAAAAAAAATCCCATAGCAATAACCTGATGGGGATTATGTGAAGTGTTAGGTCCATCATATTCTGTAGGCCTGAGTGCAGGGAGACATAGGTGGCAGTCTTTTCCTCCCACGGCGAACGTTGAGAGCTGACAGTGAACTCTCATCCGCCAGCACTCATGCCATTGTCATTGTAACACCCTAACCACTACACCAAAACATACGCTGGGAAGGAGAAGAAGAAGAAGTCAATGCTTCATCGCAAATCACACTCTCCTAATAAAACAAATACACCAAGTAAACTGAATGTATCCAATCTCCAATTTATGTTGACTAACACAACAAAAGTCTGTCTCCGTGGCCTAAAGGTGAACACGATTTGTGAGCCGCTTACCACGCGTTCGAAACGTGACGGCGACCGATTTGCAGCAGGCCGTGTCGTGCTGGGGTTTTATATTGGTATGGGAGCCGGTCGTTCAGAAAGCAATGGCAAACTAATGAATGTAAAAACTTGCCAAGACTTCAACAACAGCAGTAAAATGCTGGTGTTGACAGTGATGTCCTGTAAATAGGATATGCAAAAAAAAAAAAAAAAAAAAAAAAGCAAAAGATAAGATTCGATTCTACTCTACCATTACCCCTACCCTGTTCAACCTCAAGGAGAAGTTATAGTTAGGGTCCATCACCGACTCAGAATGATAGTCCTGTGATTGAGTCAGCCGCAAAAGCAGCTGCTCGCGGTTTTACTGTCGCAGGCTTAGTAATCCGAAGGTGATTGTTGTCCGTAGGAGGTAATGGCTTGAAAATAAGGAAATTCTTCTTTCGTTCGCTAAACACACAAAAACACACACCAAAACAAAAGGAGAAGTCTTTAAAACACCATGAGACCCACATTTGTACAGACCAATCCACACTCAGTGGGTGATGCGGTCAGTATCACGCCAGCCATTTACTACTCAAGATGGAGGTCAGCATGACCAGATGAGTAAGATCATTCATTCTTAAACTTCTGGTGTGCTGATGCCGAGGTAGCAAGTTCAACCCCTACACTGGCCAGTTGGACTAAAATGTTGACTTCTCGTCCTTGACTTGGGGACGGAGTGGGTTCACCTGATGGCGAGGGACACTGGTAATAGGGAAATCTAATCCACACAGAAAAGTCAAGTCAATGCACTAGAAGCAGTAGCATGTGTATGGACTACGCTTGAGTTCAAAGCGAGCGAACATTTAAAAAAACTACCCAAGATATTTCCCAGAAACCCCTTTTATTAATCAGTGATAACCCGGGAAGTTACAAAAAGCGTGTGACTAGTTGTCATGAAAATATGTTCAGCTCACCGTAGCCACTGAGATCATTGTCAATGTTAGCTGTGCACAGGCAGCCATGATCAAACTCTTCGTCCTCTCCCACAGACACAGACCACCAATCTCGGGTCTTAAACAAGGACATTGTCCTGTTTCACATTACCATACGTCTGTGAGAAACAAACAAATCAATTGAGTGTGACAGTAATAAATCTTTATGATAGTTAACTTGATCACATGATTTCTTGTATGTGACAGTAATAAATGTGGTTGATAGTTATTTGATCATGAGAGAGAGAGAGAGAGAGAGAGAGAGAGAGAGAGAGAGAGAGAGAGAGAGAGAGAGAGAGAGAGAGAAAGAGAGAGAGAGAGAGAGAGAGAGAGAGAGAGAGAGAGAGAGAGAGAGAAACCATACTGGAGGACAAGGTTGATGACAAGCGAGCAAAAAGGCAGACAAGGATACAAGAGGAAAGGTAACATCAAGAGATGGACGAACATCAGCCCAACAGAATGTACAATCAAGGTGAGAGACAGACAGTGTTGGAGATCCATTGCAGCCAACTTTCATTGTTGAGATGGCACTTGAATGATAATAAAGTAAGGACTGAGATCTATGAAGAGACATGAATGGAATCTGGGCGCCTAGCAGACACCATTTGTCAAGGGAGCATGTAAATGTATAATAAACTTCATGTCTCATATTTTCCCATTACTCTTTCTTAGGTGTTGTTACAATCACTGGAATGACGACGATGGTGATAAGAATAGATGATTGATTTTGATATCTAAATCATAAATCTATCGTGTTGCCGTTTTTAGTTTTTAATTATTTAAAAAAATTCTACAATTTAAAATTGAATTGAATTTTTTTTATGTTTGAATTGTTTGTTGAGTTTAGTTTAGTTAATAGTTTACTTTAGTTAAGTCAGTTGAGCTGAGTTAAGAACCGACATCTTTCGTGTATAAATAAATCATCGTAACACACCATATCAGATGTAACAGTGTATCTTAAATTATAAAAACCAACAACATAAAAGCGATCAGAGAAACAAATAGCTTATATAAAGCAGTATTCAGTACCATACAGACTCTCATCCATGAGATTTCTCATCTCCGTCTCCATGCAAACATTCCCCGGGACCATTGGACTTCCGCACATGCGCAATGTTAACTCTGTTTTAAGGGAAATGTGCGCCAAATAATTGCCATTTAAAAGATGAGTTGAGTTGAGTTGAGTTAAGAACCGACATCACTGCACTCAGGACATTCCCATACGTGCTCCCTCCCCTCGTTCAACAGCCAGCGAAGTGTCATACTACTAATAGTTCCCATCGCTATCTGATTAAAAGTTCTCCTGGTCTTCCCTCTCAGTTTTGATATTCTTCCAGAACCCTTGCCGACCCCCCGCAATCTCATTCTTTCCACATATAGGTTCTCAATCTGTTCCACCGCCTTCTCCACCTGGTCCCACAAGCGCACGACCACCTCCCCCTTGTCCATAGGCAAAATACCACCAAGAGGTGCTCTCCCTGCTAGCCTATCAGCCTGTTCATTCCCTCATACACCCGCATGGCCAGGGCAAAATACCCATACAATTCTCGCGATCTGTGACCTCTGAAGCGACGAGAGCCATTCCACATGAAACATTCCTTTCTCCACCTTGCTAAGCATATTCATTGAATCCGTAATGAATACAACGTTGCAGTAGTCTCCCCTAGACATCGGAATGCCGCTGTTACTGCCTCCACCTCCATTCTAATGCTGGAGGTCGTAGTCTCATATGCCAGACTCTCATTTTTCAAGACTCGCCCATTAGCCTTTGCAATAAAGCCCCAGCCACTACGTCTGTTTCTCACCACTGACCCATCGGTGTAGATGACTATGTCACCTTGATGTGTGTTGCTCTGGATCAGCTGTTGCACTTCAAACTCAGTGCGGCCCACTGCCCATTCTCTGCACTCACGACCCAGTGTTATTATTACATTGTGCCAGTCCGTCATGTCTTCCGGAACTTCTTCTTCTTCTCCTTTCGTTCGCTTGACATATGTCTATAACTGCAATGCTGTCTCTTGTATGAATTGAACTGTCTTTTTCAGTTCACGTAGCGGTCCATAGAGTTTATCTTCCACTGTCGTCTCTCTAGGCCAGAAGGTTTGCCTAGATATGTTATATTTTGGGCAGTCTTGGAGTATGTGCTCTGCTGTCTGCGACGCCAATCCACATGTGCACATGGCTGTTTCACCAATCTTGAATTTTGTATACATGTGGTTGCGCAATCTATTGTGCCCTGTTCTGAGGCGCAGAATAATGACTTGTTCTGGTCTATCCATAACGTGGTAGCCATCTTGAGCAGGTTTTTGTGGCTTTCTGACTGATTTGATCATTCTTTTCTTTTGGTGGTATGTAACGGGCACATCAGGCTGTTCTTCTGTTCATAACGATTAGCAGTAATCGACATATTCCATTTTGCGTAATTGCGTGGCATCCTGATTTCTGTGGTGCGCCTCCTGGCTGGATGCCTCCGTCTTCAGCACCTTTCCTTTGCTAGAGCAGACTGTGGTCTCACTCGAGTTTAGATGTGTACACACGCACACACGTGTCTGCACATGCATGTATGTGTATACACATCTAGAGCACACTGGTTATTTTCCGGCGCCAGAAATTTGCCGTCGCCCCTTCTCCTGTTAGTTAAAACAGTTCCGCCACGTGAAAGCCAGGAGTTGGACTTTTGCTGCATAGGTTATGTATTCACGAGCCATTGGGGTATTTAAGCAATGTTGGGCGCTCACCCCAACACTGCGCCCCGGCTACATACAGCAACATTTGGAACCGTCTTCCGTAACTTCCACCCACTCTCTTTCACGATTGATGGTCTCTAGATCACACACCGGACTTATAGAAAGTTCTGCCTGTGCCACCCAGGACCTGCCTCGTCTTAGTCTATGACCCTTGACCATATCCATTGCTGCATGCAGCGGCTGATACCTGTCTGCGGCAACTCTCATGTACCATTTGGCCTGAAGGACCCTATGCCTATCCGTCATTGTTGGTAGCGCCAGGATATGCCTCATGCATATAATTGGTGTGTCCTTTGTGCACTCCAGGATTAACCGCATGGCAGCATTCTGTTGCCATTTAAAAGAAGAAGCAAAACTGGAAATAATTTACAAATAAATACTTATTTATTACAAACCAATGACTTCGATTATAACTCGTGTATGGTTAAATTATTATATATTTCCCACTCTAAGCAATAAATAATACTCAGAACACTGGAGGACACATACACATAACCATCATGCAGAACCTCTTTGCAGAACGTCGCACTGATGACGGCGCGTTGAAGGCCTCTCCATCTCTCGTCATTCCTCCTGGTGTCTGCAATGTCTTATGTCCGTCTTCGTGCAGGTTGACCCATGCATCTTCTACTTCTACCACTACTAACTAACTACCCCAGTAACCTTGCCTTTCATCAATGTTCTTTCCAAGGCCTCACCTTGTCGGTGTGGTTAGTTGGTCCAATGCTTACTTGCTTTAGTTTTTTTTTTTTCTTTCTTTCTTCTATTAACCTGAGCGTTTCCTCTGTGATATATGTGATAATATTTCTGATTCTTGTACCTTTTTCTTAGGAATCCTGTTTTGTGACAATGAGATGAGGTTGTCTTTCGCTACTTTTCGGTTATGTGGTTAAAAATAGTCAAGTTTCCGTTAGGTTAAAGGTCAAGGATTTGTTGTCAAACGACGAAATGCGACTACAGAAATCTAAAACTTAAAACTAAAACTGTCTTCTAAAGCTTGTTACACGGCAGCCGTACTGAGTTGTAAAGAAAAGAGTTCTCGTACAAGGTTTATTATCAGTTATTCTCAGGTTTTATAGCTAAAATCATCAATACGTACCTTGTTAGCACTTCTATTTTTAAACACCTGCAGTTCATTTGTACATCGAAAGAGAACGCCGACAGCCGACAACAGTCACTAAACAACTAAAGTACTACATTAAAGTAAAGAAAGTAGTAAAACGTTAGAGTGTCGTTAGTAAAGTCAAAGAGTCTAGAGTAAAAGTAAAGTTGAATTCACTCAGCTGAAGATTTCAGTGTGCAAAAAATGTTGTTAACGTCTAACGACTTCTTCAATTAAATGACTAAAATACTAAAATAGGTAAGTTAGTAACATATTTAAATTTAACTTTCTTTTTCTTCTTTGTTCGCCTGGAATAACATGTTTGTTTTTGATGTAATTGCTTTGTGCCTGTTTTAACTGTTTAGTGTTCCGAGAGACTTAACACAAAATTTTGTGAATAGTACGAGCCGCTATACACACGTGATTATTCGGCTGGTCACGTGATGTCTACTCCCTTTTGACTACATTATTAATGTTTGTGGAGCTATCATTGTGTTCTCGGTAATGTAGTGGTTAGTATCTCTGCCTATCACGTGGGAGACTGGGGTTCGACTCCCCGCCAGCAATTAAAAAAAAATTTTTTTAAATTTTTAATCAATCAATCAGGTGCCGTCTCCACAATGAAGGTTAGAATAGCTGCAATGGATCTCCAACACTGTCTGTCTCTTGCCTTGACCGTACATTCTGTCAGGCTGATGTTCATCCATCTCTTGATGTTATCTTCCCACTTGTATCATCTACCTCTTGCTCATTTGTCCTCAAACTTGCACTTTAGTATGGTTTTTATGAGTATCATGTCTTTTAACATGGCCAAAATATTTCACTTGCCTCCTCTTTATTTCTTCCATCAACTCTCTCTTCATTCCCAGTTTTTCTAGAACCTCTGCATTTGATTGTTTTTGTTGCCATGAAATACGACATATTTGTCTGTATATCCACATCTGCAGGGCTTCTAAGCGACTTTCTAGTTGCTTGTTTTAGGAACTAAAATATATATCACTGTATGTAGAGTGTGCCCTTGTTGACAAATATTGTCTTTGTGAGGTTTGAAGAAAAAGAACTTGCGAAAAAAAAAAGACAGACAATAAGAGAGAATAATAGTCTTTCTTCAAATTTTTGTGAATAGATGCTCGTACTATTCACAAAATTTTATGCCGAATAATCACGTGACCAGCCACAAATTGTTGTGTATAGGGGCTCGTACTGTTCTCAAAATTTTATGAATAGGGGCTCCCTTTAGTGTTTACAGCAGAGCTGTAATATTTCAAATATTTGCCTTTTCAGCCGCCACACATCCCACTTCTTCCAAAATATTTTGACCGGGTGGTTAACCTTCCTGGGTGTTTTGTAGGATGTTTGACTCTTACTGTTGTGGTATTAACTCCATCCCAGCTGCCCCATTTAGATCAGCTGAAGACATCCCGGTCAGCCCTCAAGAGAAGGCAGGGGCAGACCATGGGCATTCCCCGTCATCCAAGGAGGCTTCCATAATTGCAGAGCTGAAACAGCGCTCTGGTGCTGGGCTCACTCAAGGAATCACTTCTGTATATTGGGTCTTCCCTTCACAACAGACTTCCTCTGGAAACCAGAAGAATGCAGTCTGCAGATGACATCCACACAATGAGCTTTCAATTATGACTTTCCACGTAATGGATTCGCTGGCCAAGCAATATTCCATTTCGTGCCACTGGAACACTTTTTCCAACTTTGATGATGCCCACACAATGAGCTTTCAAATTTAACTTTCTTATAGTCCCTGTCGTATGGTGTTAGTCACCATGTCTATCCACAGCCATATGTCTCGCGTGCTGCTAATAATTTCTGATACTATTGATCCTCCACACCATCATGTCAAACTGCTCACTATCTTCTCTCTTGGTCTTCCCTCTGCCTGTCTTCACTTTCAACTTTCCCATTGTGGTGAAATACTCCAGCTTCCCCCTTCTCATGACATGCCCAGATAATGTGGACTATATTCTTCAGATGTAAGTAACCAGTTTTATTTTTTGGGTGGGTTAATTTCTTTCATGGTATCTTTATTACTCTTTCTATCCATCCTTGGTGTTAACATCATTCTTCAATAAAACCACATCTCTACAACTTCGACATAATTTCTTATTTGTCTGCTAATTGTCCATGATTCACTTTCATACATTAGGATTGGCTCAGCATAGCAACTAAGAACTCCTTTTCCTCTCCTTGATTGATAAGGATAAATTGCAGAGAATATTCTTCATCTTGTGAAATACTACTTTTGCCTGGGCTATTCTACATTTAACTTCCTTAATACATCTTTCTTCAGCTGTTATTAAAGTACCAAAATACTTCACAACATTGACTAGCTTCAGATTGTTCCATTCACTGTAGTTTTGCATTTTTGCATTTTGTCCCTTGACTTTCTGTTGCAGTTATATCTATCATTTCCTGTAACTACATTTCATTTTCAGTGACCAAAACCAGCATAATGCAGGTTGTTTACATAATGCCCACCATCTGATACTACTGGCATATCTTGTACAGAGCTCATTATTATTTTGCTGTACACAGAAACAGATTGGGTCATAGGACACAACTCTGTCTAACACATTGTTTCATGTGTTGATAAGTTCCAAACTGGATGTAAATTCTTATGGCTACTCTTTGTTGCTATTATATGTCTTTTAGATGTTTACTGTCAATGTTTAACATTTCCAACGTTCTAATCATTTCTTCGTGTTTCACCTTGTCAAATACCTCAGTCTAGTCAATAAAACACAATTGTAGATTTCTATTTACTTGAATTCTTGCTGTTAAATTTCTCAATATGTATATAGCATTGTTTGTGCCTTCTTCTTCCACAAACCCACACTGCTCATCTCCATTTTGTGGTTTTATTTTATTTCTTATCCTTATTATAATTCTCATAAATATTTTAGTTACATGACTTATTAAATTAGTACGATGTTCCTTACAATCTGCTCCACCATATTTCTCCGGTAGAGCCATGAAAATAGATTTCAAGAGATCATAAGTGTATATTCAGTATTATAGATGGCATTCAACCATACTGTTATCATTTCTAGACCAGGGGATCAGCACGGGTGAATGGATGTGAATGCTCGCTCTTAAACTTCTGGTATGCTGATGCTGAGGTAGCAGGTTTAACCCCTAAACCTGACAGTTGGAATAAAATGACATCTTGCCCTTGACTTAGGGACATAAATAACAAGTTCCTCAGAAGTCAGAGTAGTTTAGCTTTATGGCGAGGGACACTGGTAATAAGGAAAGATATTCCACATACAAAAATCAGTCCAGTGCACTAGACATAGTAGCACGTAAATGCACTTCACTTGAATTCAAAGCGAGCGAATGAAAAAACAATTTCTAGACCAAATTCACAAATAGCTTAAATGTTTTCAAGAGTGATATCTGGCCCCGGGGATTTATCCGATGAGGTAAAGAACTGGGCACCCCACCTCATGTTATGGTAAAAAAAAATGTGATAGCTTTACACTTCCAATAGCAGTATCTGCTGTGGGACTACCTTCCAATTTTAATTAAAACCTCCATGTATATTTCAGACATCCATGGTCAGTCTGAATGCCACAGCTACACTTTTTTCGTGCTCTAAAACAACGAACAGAAGTTCTGTGTTCACATATTGCTACAACATTTTGTTGCCATGGTGAACAACTCGGTTGTCCCAGAATCCATCAAAAGTGGGTTAGAGGGATTCACTTTTCTCCTAGATTATCAAAGGGATACATGTCAGATCCAGGTGAGTTGATGAATGTGCTCACGTTGATGTTTACTATAATAGAGAGAAGGGTGAAAGGGAGACATAAGAGAGAGAGGGCAATATTTTCACTGGGAGCTAACTTCATCAAATGAATTGGGCAGAGGATGGGATCAAAATTGCTGGAGACCTTGCTCTGTCAATCTTCAATGTGAAGGTTGCAACGTTATCTTATTTGATATTTACTATAATTGACTTCTAGGTCCAGATTTATGTGAGGTTGGTTTTTGGCAAAGATTACTTTCATCACACATGGATGCATCCATAAGTGTTCTAGTCTCCTCCCATAATCAAACTAGGAGAATCTCAGAAGATTGCACAAACTCTATAGCATCAGCGAGGGTCCACATGTGTGTATACCAAGATCCTTGTGGGGAAGTTTACTAATTTTGAAATTCTTCATGGACAGCAACCTTGTTACCTGCTGTTTTCAATGTCCAGCTGCTGAGGGATTTTTACCATGCACACAAGTCCTCTTACTTTCTTACCCTTATCTGAGAAGGCTAGGCTTGTGATCCACTATCTCAGGATCCCAGGAGAGCCTACCACGCTTTTCTAATTTTTTAAAAATCCAGATAGTCCACACCATTAATTTAACCAGGTTTGCAAGAGCCAGAAGTGGGCGTTGTGACCTCTAAGTCATTTGGCCCTCAGAAAGTAAGGTGAATGACTGCACTGTTCCTATTTCTGTTAGTTGTGGAGACAGGTATGATAGACTGAGATGCAGTAAACTGGTGTCATAGATTACCTGACAACAGGAACAACCTGGGAACAGCAATTTATAGTCTTATAGTTGTCTTATGGAGAGAGCAAAAAATAAACAAATTAAAAATTAAACAAAATTTGAATTTTGCACGCTGCAATTGGGAGACTTGAAAATAACCAGATACCTCTAAAGTCAGAGTGGGTTCACTTGATGGCGAGGGACACTGGTATAGGGAAAGCTAATCCACACACAAAAATCACTCCAGTGCTCTAGAAGTAGTGGCATGTGTATAGACTAATCTTGAGTTCACAAGCAAGCGAATGCAAAAACAGCTAATTCACCTTTAGTCTGAACAACCTGGCATCACATTATGTGATCATTATAAGGTTTCCACGTGTATGTGTTATGCTTATATTTCACATATATTGAATGACATATTCAGCTTGTTAACTCGGGAGTCTCCGTGGTGAAGTGGTCAAGCCGTCTGACTCGGGCTCCGAAGGTTGTGGATTCGACTCTGGGCCACATCCTTTGGTTCACGGGTGCATTTTTTCGGAGGCTCATGAGGGTCATCACTGAAGCTATGGAGTTCGTGCTTTGTGCGACGCTTTCTGTGTTGAGGAAAGAGACTGAGCCATATGGGATAAACCCGGTTGCAATTAAATCGACTGTGTTAACTTTTAAGTGACTTTTTTTCAGCTTGTTAACTTACTGTTTACATTTTCATGATTTTAGAAAACAAAGGTAGCAGAACCAGAGGCGTGAACTTTGACACTCTTGGGTCATGGAACAATCGCTTGACTCTTCCAATCCTGTATGAACAGAGTATAATAACTGGGAAGTTGATTCCACGTGTTCCCCTTGATGAAATTGGACTGACCTCTGTCATTGGCAGACGGAAGGATAATGAAGACAGATGTGTTGTAGGTAATTGTGTTAGAATAAATGATTCAGTAACCTTTATATCATCTAACAATAAAGTTAAGAAAGAAAGTTAGTTGCATATCCTTTACGGACGTTGCAGTCAACTCCATCATTTTTTTTTACTGTTTGCGATTTCTTGGCAAATTTGCATTCAGTAGTTTGCCATTGCTTTCTTAACAATCAGCACTCATATCATTGTTAGAAAATTAGTGCAAGGCGGCCTGCTTCTAAATGCCCGCAGCTGTGTTTCGAACTCGGTAAATCGCATTGAAAAGCTTCGACAGGCAATACACACAAAAAAGAGGCAAAAATACTAAATAAAAAGTCCTTATAAGGACTACAACCAGTCAAGCCAGACGAGCCAGGAGCCTACACCAACAAAGAAAACCACAAGAGGAGACGAGCACAAAGGATAGCTGCCGACCAACCCCTCAGCTGACATCACAGACACAAACGCTTATATAACCGGTCCGTGGGAAGACTCATTCGTAAGAGCATGCAAGACAAGAAACAGGACTAAAAACTCACAAAAACCACGGCTCTCAACAATAACCATCGCTGAGGAAGCAGGTTAGACGAGACCTAATTTTGAATTTTTTCTTCGAAAATTGGAATTGGAATTTGAACTCGGTATGAGGGATTGCAAACAATAATATTAGCATAAATGATATAACTAAATGTTTATAACCTAACAATACATTTAGAATGAATGATATAACTTATAGTGTAACAATAATGGGGTTTAAAAAAAAAAAAAACTTTTAAAGTGTGAATCATTTGTAAAAATGTATGCCAGTTTGGAGGTGAAGTATGGTAACTTATTCTCTTTGGGACAGTTGGTAAAACTCATCATCTGCCCTGAGCTTGAGGTAATCTTTCTTCTATTGAGCATTGGAGTGCTTGTGATAATAACTTTTGTTTCTCACTCGATAACAAGGTAGTCTTCTTGTGGCAAGCGTACTGACTCATTGTTTAGCCAGTCTGTCAGCTTCATTTCCTTGATATTAGTATGAAATGGTATCCACTGAATCATTAAAATAGGTGATACTAATTTGGAATTTATTATAAAGAAAAATTACATATCCAAATGCAACATCAGAGTGAATGGAATGAATCTGAAACAAGTCAGTGTATTTAAGATTTTGGTACTTACAAACAACAGATGGAAGATGTATTAAGGAAATTAAATATAGAATAGTCCAAGTAAAGACAGCATGTCACAAGATGAAGAATATTCTCTGCAATTTAACTTTGTCTGTCAGGGTGAAGAAAAGGAGTTCTTCAGAGCTTTATTAAACTAATCCTGATGTATGGAAATGAATCATAGACAATTAGCAGACAAGATATGGAAGCTACAGAGATGTGGGAGATAGTATTGCCATCTTGTGTCAGGATGACCAGTGAGATTGTCTGTTGATCACAATTGTGAGGAATTTGTGTTAAAAATTCAGAATGGTTGTTTTGTTCTCTTAATCACACAGGACCAGTTAGTTATTTATACCTTCACATTTGATCTCAATTACTCTGTACCAGTCAGTCATTTATAGATTCACATGATATCATATTTACATTATACAATCAGTAATTTATAGCTTCATTGACTATAAGAAGAAGAAGAATTAGGTATGAAATAGTGTGTTTCAGAGAATATGAAATGAAGAGAACTGTACTTTATTAAAATCATAGATGTATATTTTTTCTGAATTGGAACGTTTAAAATGTTCTGCTTCAGAGGAACTTTCACCGGAGCTCTTGTACTTTGGAATCTTTGATGGTCATTGTGGATCATATGCTGCAGAGTATGTGGCCGACCATTTGATTGACCATCTGTGTTTCTGGCTGACCAAGACATCTGACTTGAAATCTGTGCTGAGAAATTCTTTCTGTGATATACACAACTTATTGGCCAGGCATCTTGTCTATTATCATATAGGTGAGTACACAGTATTTTAATTAGTTAAATAGCCCGTTATTATTAATAAACTAGTTCTTTTCTTGCTTGATTACAATGCCATTTTCTCAAATTGAGCTATGGATGAACTATGAAAATATTCATTGTTATTTACTGAATGAGACATATATTAATAACTAGAAAATATTTGCTGCTGTAATGTCCAACATTTAATTTCTGAATGATCAAATCAGTTAGAAAGCCATCAACAACAGCTCAAGACAATTACCACTTTATGGACAGACCAAAACGAATAATTATTCAGCGCTTCAAAACAAGAAACAATAGGTTACGTAATCATATGTATACATAATTCAAGATTGGCAAATCAGCCATGTGGATTGGTACCGCAGTCAGCAAATCATGTACACCAAAACTGCCAAAAATATGACATATTTAGGCAAACCTTTTGGCCTAGAGAAACAAGGGTGAAAGATAAATTCTATGGACCGCTGAGTGATCTAAAATTGACAGTGAAGTTCACATAGTCACAAGTATTGTTTGAACGTGGAGCATCTGTAATTCCCATGCCAGGCAATAAATCTTGCAACATATTGTTTGTGGCTTCTGTGTGTAAATGTTGAGAATCTTGTAACAGAGAAGAAAACAAATGCAGCGTAGGTATTGATAGCTGGAGGTGTTAAAGATCTCATCAAAACCTCTAGGAAAGACAAGTAAAATTTATGGGGAATATCATCAGAAGTGGTGGAATAGAGAAATTAGCTTTATATGGGAAAATACTGGGCAAGAGAGACAGAGGATCACAGAAAGACGAATGTGGTAAACTTTTAACAGTTGGGCAAAAATTAATAAAATAAATTTAATCAAAATATAAGATGATAGAGAGGACTGGAGACTGAAAAGGATGAATAAGAAAAGGAGGATGAAGAATAATAAGAAGAGGATGAAGAAGAAAGAGAGAGGAATAAGAAGAAGCAACAGCAGCAGGGTTTTGAATATAATGCATGTACGATATATGCTTGGAAATGTAGAGGAAGTGATTTACTTATTGTAGGTCATAAATCACAGGGATCACAACAAGAAAAATCATGAGAAAAAAATTCTTGCAGGGTGAGAGAGTAAAGTGAGTTTAGTGTATTTGCTCAGTGGAATTTGTGACGAGTGAGACGTGTGACTCATGGAGTTGTAGGACAACTGCTTGGGCAGTAACCAAGAAATGTCCAGGTAATCTCTTTACCAACATCATCATCATTAAATGATCAATCAGCTGGCCTGGGTGATCATGATTCTCCACAACTCATGATCTCCAGCTGAATGTTATTCTTCTCCTTCTGCATTACGTCTCCCAATGGAGCATGGTGCCTCCACCAACTCACACCAAGCCCTTTGTAGACTTGATCATGATTGGATGGATTTTGAAGCTGAGGTTTCCTATGGGTTGAGGTAGGCAGTCCCATGTCAACCTCCTTAGTTCCCATTTACAAAGTGTATGCTAGGTTACTGTGCTACTATTCTTTGTTTCCCTTATGGGCCTGGTAACACAAGGCGATAATGTCATTCGCTACCTAATATTACATTCTGCCTGTATTATGCTTATATTGTGTTCTTGTGATTTGAAGATATGGTTGCTGTTATTGTCTTCCACATCTACTGTTAGGCGTCGTGTGGAGGGCTTATTGAAGTTCCAGTGCCTGTGACTGGCATCTTTCCTCCAATTTCATCCATTATCCATGAGCATAATTTTTCTAGGATCAAGTAAATTCCCTACTGGTTTGCTAGACCTGTCATAGGTTCCTTACATAATGTGGGAATTTGTCTGACTCGTAGTATGTGTGCTTGGGGTGTCGATGCAGTGCCATAACATGGGTCCCCAAGAATTTTCTTCAGAGGAAAAGATGGCCAATTTGATACTATCCATATCACCACTAGTATGCAAAGAGGTCATGGAAATCAGGTGCCGTCTCCACAATGAAGGTTGACTGCAATGGATCTCCAACACTGTCTGTATCTCGCCCTGACTACATTCTGTCAGATTGATGTTAATCCATCTCTTTATGTTATCTTCTCACTTGTATCATTGTCTACCTCTTGCTCGCTTTTTTCAACCTTGCCTTCCAGTACGGTTTTTATAAAAGTGTTATGTCTTTTAATATGACCCTTTTTTATTTCTGTCATCAACTCTTTTCATTCCCAGTTTTTCTAGAACCTCTGTATTTAATTGTTTTTGTTTCTATGAAATAAGACATATTCTTCTGTATATCCACATCTCCAGGGCCTCTATTTGACTTTCTAGCTGCTTGTTTAATGTCCAGGCTTCTGCACCATACAGTAGTGTTGAATATATGTAATATTTGACAATTATCATTTTTAATGCATTACTAATCTCTCTAGATGTTAATACTGATTTCATGCTGCTGAAAGCATGTTTGGCCATACTCTAACTCTGAGTGTTTAATGAGTTGTTGTTTTCCTGATTTATTTTGTTCTGTTAAGATGATGACACCTTTAAGACGGGTACAACAGCAACAGTCTGTTTACTACGCAACTCAACGGAGCTGGTTGTTGGGCATGTGGGAGATAGTATTGCCATCTTGTGTCGGGATGGTCAGCCAGTGAGATTGTCTGTTGATCACGATCCTGAGGATTGCGAGGAATCCGTGCGAATAATTCAGAATGGTAGTTTTGTTGTTTTCCTAATCACATAGTACCAATTCATCATTTATAGATTCACATTTGATCATAAACATACTATACCAATCAATTATTTATAGCTCCACATGTTATCTTATTTACATTGTACCAATCAATCAGTTATAGCTTCACATTTGATCATATTTATGCTGTACTAATATAACTTCACATCTCTGTGAAGGGGAGTCTCTGTGGCGAAGTGGTCAAGTCGTTTAACTCGGGCTCTGAAGGTTGTGGGTTCGATTCCGGTCCGCGTCGTTCGGTTCACAAATTAAATTTTTCGGAGACTCCTGTGGGTCATCGCTAGAGCTACGGAGTTCGTGCTTTGCAGCGACGCTTTCCGCGCTGCGGAAAGAGACTGAGCCATATGGGATAAAACCCGGTGCAATGAAGCCGACCCTGTCGACTTTCAAGCGACTTTCAAACTTCACATGTTATTATTTACAATGTACTAATCAATCATTTATTGCTTCATATTTTATCTTAATCACACTGCACCAGTCAGTCATTTATAGCTTCCCATTTTATCTTAATTGCACTGTATCAGTCAATCATTTACAGCTTCATATCTGATCTTAATCACACTTATCAATCAGTCATTTATAGCTTGTTTGAATTCACTGAGAGAGATATATATATATATATACACACACACACACACGCACTCGCGCGCAATATATATAGTGATCAAGTGAAATGGCGAGTCATGACCGCCCACACTTTCCGGCATGGCACATGATTGATTGATTGATATATATATGGGAAGTCAATAAGTAAGTCACAAATGGCTGTAGAAAAATATCTAAATATGATAACAACTTGAAACCAGTTTATTTTTATACATACATTGCCCCTTTATTTCTCAACATAATTTCCACCAACATTGATGCTTTTATCCCATCGTTTTATCAGTCCTCCCAAACAGGCTTTATTGAACTGCATGCTCTATTTTCTAAACCACGTTTTCACTTCACATTAAACTTCGGCGTCCCACCAAGGTGGGTTTTCAGTGGACCAAAAAGGTGGAAATCGCTAGGGGCTAAGTCGGGGCTGTAAGGTGGATGTTCTAGAACTTCCCACCTTAGTTGGTTAATTTTCTCCTGAGTTAATCGAGCCGTATGTGGTCTGGCATTGTCTGGGTACCCACCTTGAGCACACTTTCTTACATTTCAATCGATCATGCATTATGCTGTATGCTGAACCATGTGAACACCCTATTGTAGATGCTACAGAGTCTATGATTACTCGCCTGTCACCTCTAATCATCTCCTCCACCCGCTGCACGGATGCTTCTATTGCATTCTCAACAGGATGACCAGATAGGATTTCATCAACAATTGTAGAGCGTCCTTGAGAAAATTTTTCTACCCAGCTATGCACTTCTTTATGGGACAAACATTTGTCAGCATAAACAGGAAGCATTTCCTTATGAATGTCCTTTGCAGGCAGTCCTTTTGCCCACAAAAAACACACAACAGTAAGTTGCTCTTTGGTTGTACACTCTGTAAGTACAGTAGCCATTTTGTTTATGCGCCGCGCATGCACATGAGACACCTAGCACCACCTGATGAATGGGAATATAAAGTTCGATGTTGCTGTCACCTAATGACACCTGTAGAAAACACCAACTACATTAACCTGCCATCCCACAGAACTGTGTGACTTACTTATTGACTCGCCTTCATACCAATCCAGCATAATTTCCAACACTTGTTAGAAGACTCAGAGAAAATTATGACTTTGCTGTCTGGGCATATCACATAGACATCTTAGAAATGTTTGCTGGTAGATATAGGAATTAACAATAATTATAACTGAACAACTACTATTACATCATGTACTGGAAGAGCACATAGACACTACTATAGTGCTTGCTTGCTTGCGTTCGCTGGCTGTGAATTCCAGTGTGAAGTCCTGTATGTCGGATGAAGACATCCTGTTGTCCAACATCAGTGTGATGTCATACCGGACTGAGGTTTGCGTGAGTATCTGTTCTCCCATGTCTGGCTTATTGGTGTGCAGACTAGTGGTTCCTCACCGTACAGGCAGACACTCTCCGACTTCGGAAGAATCAGCGATACTACTACATTAGCCAGGACCCCGAAGGGACCTGTTGCCCAGGATGCACGACTAGGACGTGTTAGTAGGTCTTGGCCAGTATAAAACCTGGCCCAGGTGCCTTGGAAACACCTCTGCGTCCCACTACTATAGTATTCTAGTGGAGTGTCATATATACATGGAAGTAATTCCTTCAGGCTCTCAATTGACAAATGTCTGCAGTTTTGATGTGATATTCATGATGACATTGAAGTGTTAATGAAAACGTAAATAAAACCTACATTTAACCCATTCAGGTGGTGAGATTATACATAACAGTCTAGGCGTGGCCCATGTGAATGGACGTCTGGCAATGACTCGTAGCCTGGGCGATGTTGAACTTAAATCTTTTGGGGTTACAGCATTTCCATATCTGAGATCTATAGAAGTAAGGCTGTGTTTGTTGGTCATGTGGCCATTTCATATTGATTCCATTTTATAAGCTCAGTATTTGAAAGTTATTTAACACCTGCATTATTCAGTTTACCTCGTTTAGTACTGGAATAGACTGCATAGCTTGAGTTAATACGGCTGTGATATTGAAATAATAAGAATATACCTTTGAGAACAAAGTTTAAAGACGCATCTTTGGACCCATTAGGGATACACAAAGTGGAGAGTGGAAAAGAAGAACTAACAAAGACATTTATGATCTGTTTAAGTCCCCGCTAATCACTGGTATCATGAAGGCTAATAGACTACAATGGCTGGGGCAAATAGAAAGAATGGAAGATAATAGGGAAACAAAACTCGCTTACACTCAGGAAATAAATGACCGTAGACCCCGAGGTAGACCAAGAAGACGGTGGAGAGATAATATATATATATATATACAGACCTACAAGCACTTGGAATCAACGACTGGCAAGAGAAGGTCAACCAGAGAGACGAATGGAGATGGATTGTATCTGCAGCAAAGAACCTCAATGGCTCGGAACCCTGAAGAAGAAGAAGATGGTGTCAACAGTGGTATAATTGTAGCCGTGGTGTCACAGTGGCATAATTGGAGCCATGGTGTCACAGTGGTATAATTGTATATGGTATAATTGGAGCCATGGTGTCAACAGTGGCATAATTGGAGCTGTGGCGTCACAGTGGTATAATTGGAGCCATGGTGTCACAGTGGTATAATTGGAGCCGTGGTGTCATAGTGGTATAATTGGAGCCATGGTGTCACAGTGGCTAGATGCTTGTTTGCCGGCCTGGTGGACATGGCTTCAAATCTACATTGGATCTGATTTTTTTCTGATTGGCACAGGGCTCCCAGGTGGACCCAGCCTAAAATGGTTACAAGGAAATGTTTTGGGCTGTTTTGGTCAGCCTGTGTGTTGCTGACCACATCACCCACCAAGCACCAGTTGGTCAATAAAAATATGTGCCTAGCAGTAAGTGCTCAATACGAAATAGGGCATTATAAAAAGGACCGTTACTTTCTTTGTTTAGTGGTTAGTCATGAGAAGATAACATCAAGAGATGGACAAACAGCAGTCTGACAGAAAGTACAAACAAGAGACAGTGTTGGGGATCCATTGTAGCCAACCTTCATTGTGGAGATGGCACCTGATTGGTTGAGCGGTGAAGCACTGGCTTACCAAGACAGAGATCTCAGCAGTCTCCGGTACTAGCAGTGCTTCTAAGAGAAATGTTTCTGACTTATTTTGATAGAGATCATCTTGTCATTAAGCATACAAGAATGTCAGTTCTTCTACTGATTTCTGATAATACCCAGAAATACGCTGTTTAACGTCAGTGGCGAACTAATGGTGGTTTTCTGCATGAGTGCATTACTTAATCATAAGACACTACAGTCAGTCATGTGAAGTGATGTGTATCCACACATCAGGTGCCATCTTCATATTGAAGGTCTGCATATTTTGGTCATCATGATGGTACAGTGTAATATCCTCTTTTCTATATCTATCTCTTTATGTTTTCTTACAGCTGTCTTCCTCTAGCATTATAGGTTTCCACCTTCCTCCCTAGTATGACTTTCAGCTGAGTATTATGTCTGTTTATGAGACCCAAATATTTAATTTTTCAAACTTTAGTCTTGTTTTGTCAGTCTCTGATAGTTGATTAATGTGTTGTTTTAGAGGAAAAAAGTAAAGGCTTGATAAAAATGTTACTTAAAAGCAGACTAGGACCACTGTAGTTTAGCTGTTACTTGTTTCTTTTCTTCTTTCTTCTTCTCCTCCTCCTTCTTATTCTTTTCCTCCCCCTCCTGTTTTTCATCTCCTAATGGTGCATAAGCCCTCAGCCAACTCAACCAAACCATCAGCAGGCTTGTCAATGATTGGTTGGACACTGAAGCTAAATTTTTCTATGGGATGAGATGGCCAGTCTCACACCAACTCTCCATAGTTGCCTCTTAGGACATGCAAGGTAGGTTACTGTGTTAGATCTCTTTGCTTCTCTTGTGGGCTCCGGTAATACACAGGTCGTGACTTACTCTGCACATGTAATTTTCCTTTAGAGTATTCTGCTGCTGTGGTGATTCCTTCAACTTGCCAACAGCCTAACATGGAAAAAATATCTACATTTACAGAAGTAGCACATTTCTGCAAACATCATCTTTAGATAGCAAGTCCTTTGCAGAATTCACTTTCATTATAGCCTGAGGAGCATCTGGCTGAGTGGCTAGAATGCCAGTCTTCAATTTGGGAAATCCAGGTTCGAATCCTTTGTAAGGTGTTGGATTTTTTTCTGCTGGAGGCAAAACGAAAACTAACCTGCACATTTTGCGGTGGCTGCACTAGTCAGGTGGCCTTAATTCCTGAGGCTCAAGACACCTCACTCATACATTGCAAGCTACTATTGACAGTAAGGACAGGTATAGTCTACTGAAAAGACTCTGGATGCTTCATCAGTTCCCCTTCCTCAGGCAGGTTTATGCCCAGTGTGTCTCCAATGTCCTGATTCCACCATTGTGTTGGTTGGCTCCTGCTCCATCTTCCAGTAACTGTGCCTCCCACTACTGTTCTTCCTGAATCTCTGGGAAGTTTGACGTGGCTAAAGTCTTTCCGTTTTCAAGACTTGATACTGTTTATGAGCCAGTTTGATTTTATGTTCAAGTCATGACGAAGGGGTTACAGACGCAATTCGTTATCCCTCCCACTACTGTTCTTCCTGAATCTCTGGGAAGTTTGATGTGGCTAAAGTCTTTCCGTTTTCAAGACTTGATACTGTTTATGAGCCAGTTTGATTTTATGTTCAAGTCATGACGAAGGGGTTACAGACGCAATTCGTTATCCCTCCCACTACTGTTCTTCCTGAATCTCTGGGAAGTTTGACGTGGCTAAAGTCTTTCCGTTTTCAAGACTTGATACTGTTTATGAGCCAGTTTGATTTTATGTTCAAGTCATGACGAAGGGGTTACAGACGCAATTCGTTATCCCTCCCACTACTGTTCTTCCTGAATCTCTGGGAAGTTTGACGTGGCTAAAGTCTTTCCGTTTTCAAGACTTGATACTGTTTATGAGCCAGTTTGATTTTATGTTCAAGTCATGACGAAGGGGTTACAGACGCAATTCGTTATCCCTCCCACTACTGTTCTTCCTGAATCTCTGGGAAGTTTGACGTGGCTAAAGTCTTTCCGTTTTCAAGACTTGATACTGTTTATGAGCCAGTTTGATTTTATGTTCAAGTCATGACGAAGGGGTTACAGACGCAATTCGTTATCCCTCCCACTACTGTTCTTCCTGAATCTCTGGGAAGTTTGACGTGGCTAAAGTCTTTCCGTTTTCAAGACTTGATACTGTTTATGAGCCAGTTTGATTTTATGTTCAAGTCATGACGAAGGGGTTACAGACGCAATTCGTTATCCCTCCCACTACTGTTCTTCCTGAATCTCTGGGAAGTTTGACATGGCTAAAGTCTTTCCGTTTTCAAGACTTGATACTGTTTATGAGCCAGTTTGATTTTATGTTCAAGTCATGACGAAGGGGTTACAGACGCAATTCGTTATCCCTCCCACTACTGTTCTTCCTGAATCTCTGGGAAGTTTGACGTGGCTAAAGTCTTTCCGTTTTCAAGACTTGATACTGTTTATGAGCCAGTTTGATTTTATGTTCAAGTCATGACGAAGGGGTTACAGACGCAATTCGTTATCCCTCCCACTACTGTTCTTCCTGAATCTCTGGGAAGTTTGACGTGGCTAAAGTCTTTCCGTTTTCAAGACTTGATACTGTTTATGAGCCAGTTTGATTTTATGTTCAAGTCATGATGAAGGGGTTACAGACGCAATTCGTTATCCCTCCCACTACTGTTCTTCCTGAATCTCTGGGATGTTTGACGTGGCTAAAGTCTTTCCGTTTTCAAGACTTGATACTGTTTATGAGCCAGTTTGATTTTATGTTCAAGTCATGACGAAGGGGTTACAGACGCAATTCGTTATCCCTCCCACTACTGTTCTTCCTGAATCTCTGGGATGTTTGACGTGGCTAAAGTCTTTCCGTTTTCAAGACTTGATACTGTTTATGAGCCAGTTTGATTTTATGTTCAAGTCATGACGAAGGGGTTGCAGACGCAATTCGTTACCCCTCCCACTACTGTTCTTCCTGAATCTCTGGGAAGTTTGACGTGGCTAAAGTCTTTCCGTTTTCAAGACTTGATACTGTTTATGAGCCAGTTTGATTTTATGTTCAAATCATGACGAAGGGGTTACAGACGCAATTCGTTATCCCGCATACCTGCGTTGGAAACACAGCTGCGGGTGATTTGGCAGCAGACCCCCTTGCGTTGGTTTTTTACAAAATGGTATGGGTACTGGTCATTCAGAAAGTAATGGCAAACTACTGTACATAAACTTGCCAAGAGATCACAAAAGCAAATAAACATTATCTTTGTTTTCTTAATTTGGAAAACAGATTTTGGTCCTTACTGTGCCTTTTAACAGATAAAATGACCAGTTCTGATCCCTTGGCACTGCTTGAGAGGTGAATCACGTCACATGCATAACTGAGTTCTAGAGTTGGATTTCCACCAATTATGGATGGATCACCACTGTCACATGCTTCATCATAAATGACATTTCTCATGACATTTTCTGCAGTCCCATCCCATAGATGTTGAACAGGTAAGGGGAGAGAATGCAACTTGTCTTACTACCCTTTGAACCTCATAGCAGTTTAATATTTCACCAGCTACTCTGACTTCTGTAGTGATGGCAGTACTAATAAAATGTCAAACAGGAGGCACCATTGTCTTCTTTAGCCGCTATTTCTCAGGTATGTTCTTCCTTTGGCCTCACTATGTTACATCACCACAACAGCAGATCAGTTTCCATGGTTACCTGTTCTCACGACTTTATTAACCAATGAGTTAATCAACGTGTCATTGCCTCCATCCTCAGATTAAACATGGTTCAGATGCTTATTTAGTGATGAGTTCCGATGGTCTAAGCCATGCCATCAGTGACCAAGAGATAGTGGACATTGCCACCAGTTGTCGGACGCCGCAAGAGGCTTGCAGCCGGCTTGCTGACCAGGCACAGCACTTTGGTTCAGAAGATAATGTGACTGTTGTCGTTATTCCATTGGGGGCCTGGGGAAAGTTCCAGAAATTAGCCACTGATTACAGGTCTAACTTTGGTAGAGTTTTAAGTAACTCAAAATTCTACTAGTTCTCAATTTTACGACTTGCTAAATTATTTTGGTCTTGATTTTGTGGACTTGTTTTGTTTGTTTGTTTTTCTTTTCTATGTTAATTTATCTCCATTCAACTTCGATATTTAACAAATTAACTGAAAATCACATATGCACTTTAGAAATATAAATGTTGCAAAAGAGTATTAAAATGTATTGGAAGAAAGAGAGAACAAACAGATTTGTCATTCAGAAACTTAAAGTTAAAGAAGAAGTATATATTTTGGGCTTGAAAATAGACATGAATGTCTAGAAAAAACAACTATGAAGGGAAGTGTACTGGGGAAGCCGAAGACAGCAACAATAAATGGATTCAAGATCTGATAGATGGATTCAGTTGAGGCATGTGTATTGGCTATAATAGCTTCTGCTGGGATACCATCTGGACCAGCAGCTTTCCCATTATTCAGGAATTTGAGATCTTTTCTAATTTCTTTTTTTAATTGATTTCTCACAGTTGATATAAAGCTTCACTTCTTGAGGAGGGTGTAGATTGGGACTAGTCTATTCAGAAGTTCATCAATTATTCAGCTAATCTCTTCATTTGACCTTTATAGTTGAGAAATGTCCCTTTAATATTTTTAATGTCTGCTGGGTTACTTCTGTGTTCCTGCTATTTTCCTTGTGGTGCTGTAAAGGTCTATGAGGTTTCCATTCACTGCTGCTACTTTTACATCTCTGACTAGGCTATCTAAATATTGTCATTTATCTGCCCTTATCTGCTTTCTAACTTCTTTATTAGCTTCTGTATTTTTCATGGGCTCTGAATTTAGTAGCTCTGGTTTTGCAATTGTTTAAATCTGCTTGTTTATGTTTCCTTTCTTCTATTTTGTTAGAGTCACTTGTTATTGTAGAACTCAATGCTTCCCATTCTGTTAGTGCTGTTTCTGCCTCTCCCTCACTATGAGGGGCATTTTCTATTGTATGACCAGATAAAAACGTGGAAATAAGATCAGAAATAAGATCAAGCTATAAGAGATAGAACTTGGTGCAATTTAGGCGACCCTCTTGCCTTTAAAAAAAAATTATTTTATGTTGTTAACGCTTTAGAGATATTTGGACATCCAGTTTTCAGCTGAATGCTGGGTAATCGTATTTGCAGTTAATACTCAGAAACAAACTAACATACATTTTAAACAGTTTTTTGTTGGCACAAATGCACAATGTATTTGTTACTAAAGCATCATAAAAATGCAGTGAACAATCTATACTGTGTTATTTGTGTGTCGGAGTATAAGATAAAACAAAGTTATATGTTAGGTGTAATGTCCTCCTCCTTCTGTCAGGTCTTGTCAGATATGACTGAGCTGCTGTATGACGGTAGACGGCACTACTTGCTGCCTGTTGGTGCCGAAGGTTGTGCCAATGGCTTTGGCTGGATGAGCACAAATGGGAGAGTACAAGCCATATCCTAGTGGAAGAAAATGCAACCTAAAGACTAAATGTCATGGCAGGGCAGACCAGGCCCTAAGCCTTGGTTGGAAAATGATCTAGGATTGAAGCTCCAACAGGCAGACAATTAGAGCATTACTTAATTAATCCGGCAGCTTCTGCAGTTGGTCTTATTCCAGATGTATTGGTGTTACCTTTCCTCTGGAGTAAACTAGGCAGGCCGAGAGAGGGATCATGCTGCATGGGCAACACATGGTCTCTACAATTCAGCTCAGGCTTTGTGCTATGAAGAGGTATAACTTCATCCCTGGCCCACTCCATGGGTTGTAGTTATTATGCCTTTTTTTTGAAGCACCAAGTAGCAAATTATCATCTGTCAAGATGGCCAGGTGCTAGTCAATGTTTTCTTGCTCCTTGTATTCGCTCGCTTTGATCATGAGCATAGTCCACACACATACTACTCAGGTGAACCCTCTCCTAAATCTGAGGTAAAGTGTAATGTAGATGTGCATGTCAAGTCTTATGACATCTGAAACACCTTGTATTTACCTTGTAGACTTTGACTGATGTTTGTATATTTACGCAATTATTTATAGATCTGCACGTTCTAACATATTCAGAATGGTGAGTTTGATACAACTATTGTATGTTAATTAGGAGTGTGTGTGTGTGTGTGTGTCTGCCAATGTGTACCACCGTTAATGGTAAATAACATACTGTGGTATTTAAATGTGCCATGATACAGTTATTTAACAATGTGTGTGTGTGTACAAATATACCATAAATTATAAAATTTCATTGTGATGTTCAAATTGATTGTGAGTGTGTGTATGCATGCCTGCCCACTTACATATGTGTGAATGAGTGGGAATTTTTACATAAATGATAAGCAACACACTGGTGTGAAAACCTGTGTAAAAATGTACTATTATGTTCAGTACACGTATTCAGCACACATTATAGTGATAGTCACATAATTTGATGTTAAACTTTAATTGCGTAACGGATATTCTGAGCAGAGTGTCTGCAAGACACTCAACACTGATTGTTTATTTCTAGGATTATCAGTCTAGGATTGAAGCTCTGACAGGCAGACAATTAGAGCATTGCTTTACTGATCTGGCAGCTTCTGCAGTTGGTCTTATTCCAGATGTATTGGTGTTACCTTTCCTCTAGAGTAAACTAGGCAGGCCAAGAGGGATCATGCTGCATAAGCAACACATGGTCTCTGTTATTCAGCCCAGGCTTTGTGCTATGGAGAGGTATAACTTCATCCCTGATCCCCTCCATGGGTTGTAGTTAGTATGCCTTGTTTGAAGCATCGTGTCAACTATCATCTGTCAAGATGGCTAGATGTCATTCAATGTCCTCCTGCTCCTTGTGTGAAGCATCATCTGTCAAGATGGCCAGATGTCATTCAATGTCCTCCTGTTGCAATTTCCGACTCCATGCTTTCCAATAATGTCACTCCAAGAGGTGGTGTCCGTGCCTACTCTGGCATTGAAATCCCTAAGGAGTATAAGTTTGTCTCCTTTGGGAACAGATGTTAATACATTGTTCAGGTCCTCATAGAACTTGTTCTTGACATCATCTTCGTTGGTCATAGTTGGTGTGTAGACACAATGGTTGCATGCTTCCTTCCATTCAGCAGGGGCAACTTAATGGTCATGAGCCTGTCGTTTAAAGCCTTTGGAAATCCAGCTAATTTGCTGACCAGGGCCGACTTAATGGAAAATCCCACACCAGATTGGCGTCTTTCCTCGCTTTTCATTCCTTTACAGAAAAATGTGTAGCCGGCACCTATTTCACAAATTTGGCCGTCTTCTGCAAGTTGTGTCTCGCTCAAGGCTGCAATGTCGATGTTGTACCTGCCCAGCTCTCTTCCAATCAGTGCTGTTCGTCACTCTGGACCCGACGCGCCGTCTCTGTCTAGTAGGGTGCGTACATTCCAAGTTCCAATTGTTAAGGGAATATTGTTTACTCTTTTAGCTTTGCTTGTTTTATCTTTGTTTGTATGTCGACCGCAGTTAGGGTACCCACCAACCGCGGCTATCTGGTTAGGTAGTGATGGAGCAGACAATGTTTAGGGCACCTTTTCCAGCCCCTTATGTTATGGAGGTGAGCAGTGTGTTCCTATAGAGGGCTGCTCAGGGGGCTGCCGAATCCCACTGCTGCTCCGGTCAGTAGAAGAGACCATATGGCCTGAGCCGTCTGTGTGCAGGTCTGTGACTACGGCTGCCAGCGTACCCACGCCTGCCGCTCGCCCACCGCCACAGGGCTTGAAGGTGATATATGACGTTGGATGAAGAATGACTTGCGCAATGACTTGGATTAAAGTGAGGAAGAGTTGCGCAATTCGTCGACCTCACTCTCTCGCCTGAGTCCATCTGAGTCCAGTGGCTAGACAAGTCGAGACGACGAGACGAATACAGGTGCAGTGGATGACCAGGGTGCTCTACGTGCCTTGCTGTGCTCATTACGTTCCATAACGCTTTGCAGGTAAACGCCGTCTTGCCCGTTGAATCAGGAATGATTTCTTCCGCGCAGTCTGCCGAATCCCGTCTTCACATACTGGGTAGGCATACCTTAGTTTACCGCTTGGTTTGACACCAAATCGGCTACCCATGCCTAGTTTAGCCAGCCTCTCACAGCTGTTGCCTGGGGGGTGGCCGCTGTCGCGTGCTGACAGCTACTAGGAGCCACAGGCACGAGCTGGGTGTCAGGCTTGGACCAGTGGGGGATGGGTCCTGAAAAGGACATGAGAGTCATCCTTACCAAAGGTGCTACCAATGCCTGACACCCCGTATCCCCCAGGAACTGTTTCTACTAACGGGAGAAGGGGCGACGGCGAGTTTCTGGCGCCGGAAAATAACCAGTGTGCTCTAGATGTGCATATACATACATGCATGTGCAGACACGTGTGTGCGTATGTACACATCTGAACTCGAGTGAGACCACAGTCTGCTCTAGCAAAGGAAAGGTGCTGAAGACGGAGGCAACCAGCCAGGAGGCGCATCACAGAAATCAGGATGCCACGCAATTACGCAAAATGGAATATGTCGACTACTGCTAAATGTTATGGTGCTCGCCCTGCTTTGGACCCCCAGGCAGGTGCAGTGCCGGGCCCTATGTCTCGAAAGGGTCCAACCCCAACTACTGGAGGTCCTTCTCAGATGTCCTGTGGAACCAGGGGACATGAGAATAGAGCGGCTGGCCATACTAAGCAAAGACTTAAAATAATGCACTGGAATGCAGAGGGAGTCAGCAACAACAAAAAATAGAATTAGAAAACATCCTGGACCAAGAAAAAGTAAGCATATGTTGCTTGCAAGAAACTTACCTCAACGAAAATATAGCCTTCAAAATCAGAGGCTACCAGTGTTACCGATCTGACCGAAAGGACAGGCGAAAAGGTGGGATACTTACCCTTGTAAAAAATAACATCACTGCTTCCCAAATCGAATTCTACATGAAAGGGGCTGAGTATCAGACACTTAAACTTAAGACAGGCTATACAAACCTACAGCTGATCAATTACTACTGTCCAGGTGACCGCCTACAGGCACTGGACACACTACCATTAACAGAAAAAATTATTGTGTGTGGCGATTTCAACAGCCACTCGCAGAGTTGGGGCTATGATCACATGGACCAGAGAGGAGAGAGACTGGAAGACTGGCAGGATGAGAATAGATTCATCTTGGTTAACAAGCCGTCCGACCCACATGCTTTCTACTCGAGATCATGGCACACTACAACTACATCTGCCCTGGCTTTTCATTCACCAGACCTGGAGTGGAACAGTACACAAATTGTTGAGAAACAACTTGGTGGCAGTGACCATTGGCCAGTCTTTCTAACTGTAGAAAATGAGCTTTAAGTGAAAGCAGCACCCTCTCGGGGTGGAACTACAAGAAAACAGACTGGGCAATGTACAAGAATCGCACCAGCATACTGGTTAGAAACCTGAACATTGAGAAAGACATAAATAAAGTAGTTGAAGAGTTTGGGAAATACATACTACAGGCAGCGCGAGAAACAGTACCAAGAGGAGCCCGTAAACAATATAAACCCTACTGGAGTAATGAACTGGAACAGTTGCATAATGATGTGGAAGTGTGTAGAAAGCAAGCAGAGGCCACACCCAGCCAAGAGCACCACAATAAATTCCAGCACGCAAAAGCCAAATTTTAAAGGGCCAAGCTGCAGGCTAGACGGAAAAGCTGGCAGGAAAAAAACAGTCTCTGAACTTTGAAAGAGACACAAGAAAATTGTCGAAGCTAATAAAACAACTTAACGATGAGGGCACAGGGAGAAACTCAAAAATTGCACTACATCTTAACAAGAAAGCAAGCAGCTGACCATTTTGCGGACTCATTCGCACAAGATAGTATCCAAATTAGTCCAGAGAAACAACAAGAGATTCGAGAGAAACGGCAACATACAGGACAGAAGGAAATAGTACATGAGGTTCTGGAGGCACCCATCACAATCAGCGAACTGGAGCTAGCCATATCAAAACTGAAAATGAGAAAGTCACCAGGAGCTGGTGCTTGCGGCATGGATAGATTTGAAGAAAGCCTTTGACAAAGACTGGAAAGAAGGTCTGATGAATAAACTGAGAAACTGCAAAGTCAATGGAAGAATGTACAAATGAGTGAAAGCATACTTTCACAACAGAAGAGCCCGAGTATAGATAGACGGACTCAAGAGCAAGAAAGTACTACTGCGTCACGGTGTTCCCCAGGGCGGAGTCTTGTCCCCCACACTTTTTCTAATCTTCATCAATGATCAGGTTGCTAATCTACCGCATGGAATTAAAGCGGCAATGTACGCCGATGACCTGGTTCTATGGAGCTCGAATGAACATGCATCAGTGGCCACCAGATTGCTACAAAGAGCTGTAGATACATTTTTTGCATGGGCAAATAGATGGTGTGTCAGCATAAACACTGACAAGTGCAGCACCACCCTATTTACCCTCTCTCCAAAACAAAAGGCAGGGACCATCCAGATAAGTGGAACACCCCTAAGAGAAGATAAAGAACCAACATACATTGGAGTAACATTTGATGGCAGGCTGACATGGAGAAAGCACATCAACAAAGCAGTAGCAAAAGCCAGAAGGAAAATAGCCATCCTGAGAAAGCTAAGTGGAACCACATGGGGAGCCAGTTGGAAAATACTTAGCAACGTTTATCAACAGTGCATACGACCACACCTGGAATACGGGTCAATTGCATGGTGTTCGGCATCAAAAACCACACTACAAGAGCTGGACAAAGTGCAAAATCAAGCACTTAGAGTCACCACAGGAGGGATGAAATCAACCCCTATAGTGGAAATGGAGAAGATGGGGAGGACACAAGCACTGAGTGAGCGCAGAGATACGAAAACGCTAATACAAGCAGAAAAGTTCCTCAGCTTGCCAGGCCACCCTATGAAGAATAGATTTGAAAACCTAGCTATGGGGCGGTTGAAAAGAAGTAGTTTTATCCACCAGGCCAAACGACTCTGCAGAGCAACCACCGATCTGCCCACAGTTGGTATCCCACTAACAACTATTCCAGAGCGAACTCCATGGAAAGATGAGCATAGACTGTCATTGCAAATCCAGACAAAAGTGAGAGGAATATTTGACAAGGAAGAACAGAACAGTGTGCAGAGCAGAACAGCCACTCTCAGCTTCCTTGATGAAGAATACCCACAGGACCTCTGGATCCGAGTCTACACAGATGGGTCAGCACAAAATGCTGTTCGAAATGGAGGAGCGGGAGTTTACATAGAATACCCAAATAATACTAGGGACACAGCTAGAGTACCGACAGGAAAGTACTGCCATAACTACGATGCTGAAATTGAGGCAATCAAGATAGCAACAGAGAAATTACTAAATAACAGCAATGGTACACAACCTGTGGTGCTATTGACAGATGCAAAATCAGTACTCGAGGCGCTCCTATCTGGGACATTGCCAGTACTAAGGACACTACTTTCTGAACTTAGCAGTCAGCATAAGGTCACCATACAGTGGATACCATCCCACTGTGGAGTACCCGGAAACGACAGAGCTGATCAATTGGCTAAGGAATGAGCCAAAGAAGAAAAGCCTGATGTGCCCGTTACATACCACCAAAAGAAAAGAATGATCAAATCAGTCAGAAAGCCACCAAAACCTGCTCAAGATGACTACCACGTTATGGGCAGATTAGAACAAGTCATTATTCTGCGCCTCAGAACAGGGCACAATAGATTACGCAACCACATGTATACAAAATTCAAGATTGGTGAAACGGCCATGTGCACATGTGGATTGGCGTCGCAGACAGCAGAGCACATACTCCAAGACTGCCCAAAATATAACATATCTAGGCAAACCTTCTGGCCTAGAGAGACGACAGTGGAAGATAAACTCTATGGACCGAAAAAAAAAAACAGAAAAAAAGAAAGAAAAAGACAGTTCAATTCATACACGAGACAGCATTGCAGTTATAGACATATTTCAAGCGAACGAAAGAAGAAGAAGAAGAAGAAGAAGAAGAACGAACGAACGAACGAACGAACGAACGAACGAACGAACGAACGAACGAACGAACGAACGAACGAACTTTATTTTCAAAGGGTTAAGAATTGGGCACGCAGGCCCGTCTAACATTCTGCCCTTCTATCACTCTCTTTCATACATTATTTCATTCACACATCATTCAAGGCTAACAGAGAACAGCAACAATATAAAAGATATGCATTATAAAGGCATGGGCAAAATGCGAACATCAAAACTACACGACACAGTAAAATTAGATAATGGTCTGACACTTGTTATTAGCCATGTGGAATATACTGGCCTATCAAAAGGGGACTGGCTGTTATACTAGGGTTTTGTTATTATTATTATTATTATCTCTATTATTAAGGGGGAAGATAATCCGTACTGAGATAGTGTTCGAGTAATTTGCGATTATATGAATAGGGATTGGTGATGTCTTTGATTTCTTGTGGAAGATTGTTCCACAGCTGAGCTGCAGAGTACGTTTAGCTTGTTTTGTATAAGTCAATCCTAGGCTTCGGAGATTGAAGACCAAGACCAAAATTAGGAGGGTACTGATCAGAGAGTTTCTTTTTGCAGATGATGCTGCAGTTACGACCCACTCTGAAGAAGAATTGCAATGTCTACTATCTGCATTCTCCAATGCTTGTTCTGAATTTGGTTTAACAATTAGCAAAAAGAAGACACAAATTATGTCACAAGGTGCACACGGGGTACCATCAATCTTTATTGACGACACCGAACTAGAGATGGTAGACCATTTTACATATCTAGGATCAGTGGTAAATAGCAAATTATCCCTAGATCAGGAAATCAACATCCGGATTGGTAAGGCAGCAACAACAATGAACAGGTTAAGAAAAAGAGTCTGGGAGAACAGGAAGCTTACTACCAAAACAAAAGTCCTTGTCTATCAAGCCTGTGTCCTTAGTATTCTTCTCTATGGCAGTGAAACCTGGACAACTTACTCACACCAAGAGAAACGTTTAAACAGCTTTCATATGCTGTGTCTGCGAAGAATTCTTGGTATTAAGTGGCAAGACAAAATCACAAATACTGAAGTATTGGAAAGATCAGGTTGTGTGACGGTTTATTCCACGCTCAGTCTTCGTAGACTTAGATGGATAGGACATCTTAGGAGGATGGATGATGGTAGAATACCAAAGGATATCTTTTTAGTGAATTACAGATGGGTAAGATCTCAGGGTCGGCCTCTACTACGATACAAAGATGTGTGTAAGCGGGACATGATTGATACAGGCATTGATAATGCACAGTGGGAGCAAGTCGCCGCTGAACGTGTTGCATGGAGGACAAAGATCAGAAATGGAATAAAGACAAAGGAGAAAATTATTGCAGATAAGTCACACACCGAGCGTGTGAGACGTAAGATGGTGCATGATGGTGGAAATGACCACGTGTTCACATGCACCCACTGTGAACGGACATTTACAGCGCGAATTGTCCTTATCAGTCACACTCGCTACCGCCATAGTTAAAAGTTATTATGCCTTTTTAAAGCACAAACTATCGTCTGTCAAGACGGCAAGGTGTCAATGGGGGGTGGGGGGGGGGGGGGGGGGTGGGGGGTGGGGGTGGGGGGTAGTCCATAGAACGTCTAGTCGCAGTCCTATAGTTCTCATCTTGAAGACTTTAAAACATAATTCTTTGTTAGATTGTTATTTGAAATATGCTTACGCATTGTTTAACGACTCTTTGTATTTATTTATTTACATTTGTTTATTTTTGTTTTGTAAATATAGGTTATATTTTTAATGACTGTACAGTTTTTGAAAATATTGCCGTTCCAAGTTTTGTATTTACCTATTGTGGAGTTCATGAAACACAATGTGACATAATAGGTAAATACAAAACTTGGAACGGCAATATTTTCAAAAACTGCACAGTCATTAAAAACACACCTCGTATCTCATAAGCAAGAAAAAGAAACTGTTACACGCATCAAGGCGTAGTGGGCACGTAAGGCTCTAGACCAGTGGTTCTCAACCTTTTTTAGCCCATGCCCCCCTTTACCATATGTTCAGAACGTCATTCCCCCTTTTCGAATGTCCTCCCTATAACCCCCCCCCCCCCCACCCTTACACAGTATACATAAAAATAGAAGCTAAATTTAATAACACATACTAGAACATAAAACTTGATTTCCGGTTTTACTTACGTTATAAAACACATTTCATTAGGGCGAGAAGTACAGAACCGTAAAATTTAGAGGGAAAAACAATATAAAGTAATTGGTTCTTGTATTATTGCGATCTTGAAATAATCTTAATTCCCCCCCCCCCCCCTCCTTCCTGAAAACCCTAAAATCCTCCCGGGGGTGGGGGGGGAATTCCCCACTGCTCTAGACCAATATTTGAATAGACCAATCGGCGCTTGGTGGGTGATGCGGTTAGTATCACGTGGCCGCCTTTACTTTCTAAGACATTTCGTTGTAACCATTTGAGACTGGGTAGATCCGGAAGCCCATGTCATTTATAACAATTAGGATCCGCCCCAATGCTGACAGTACAGAACCCATGGCCATCTGGTGGACAGACAACCACTAAGCGGAAGCTGTTCCTACGCCATTAGAGAGGAATAATGAAGGGCTATTTTATAGTAACTCGCTTAGACGTTAAGATAGCCTATATCTTGATTTGCCCTTTTATGTATTCAATTTACGAGATTCTATGGCAGTACGTCTGACCATGTTCCCGGCGTTACACCATCTTGGCTCCTGTATTCAACATATTCCAAAATAAAATAAAATAAAAACATTTCATGTCCTTTGCAGGACGTTCCAATCATCCTCAGGCTGTAGGTTAGCATGACCGAATGCGTCTTCTTACACATCCGGTGTGCTGAAGCCGAGGTAAGGGGTTCAACCCCTACACCGGACTGTTGGACTAAAATGTTGACCTATCGTCCTTGACTTGGGGACGTAAATTATTAAGGACGTTAATTTGAAACCCGTTCCAATGGCTTTACTACAAAAGCATGACAGAAGCATTAATAGGTGTGGTAGAATTAAACAAAACATACATTTTAAATGACTTATGCACAATGGGTTGGTCAGAAGAAGTCGCCGTAGGCATTCAGACAAGCATCCCATTGCTTAGGTAGGCGGCGAATGCCGTCCGCAAAAAAGAATTATGGTTGCTCACTGAACCAAGTGTTTACCGCGTTCATTACGTCTGCATCTGTGTGAAATTGTTGCCCCTTGAGAGAATTTTTTAGAGGTCCGAACAAATGAAAATCACATGGTAACAAATCAGGACTATAGGCTGGATATTGCAGAATTTCCTTCATCTTCCAAGCTAATGCTTCCTGCACAATCTTTGCGACATGCGGATGAGCATTATCGTGCAACAAAATCACACCGCGAGAAAGCATGCCGGGTCATTTATTCTTGATGGCTTTTTGCAGCTTGTCTAGTGTTTGCAAGTAGTGGGTAGAGTTGATGTTGACACTAGGTTCTTTAAAGTCGGCCAACAATAGCCCTTCATGGTAAAAAAAAATGCGCTCAGCATAACCTTAACAGCGGAAACCTGTAACTTGAATTTTTTGGCTTTTGGTGATCCAGCATGCTTCCATTGCATGCTCTCTCTTTTGCAGCTCGGCTCAAAGTGGTGACACCATGATTCATCGCCTGCCACTATGCGGAAGAGAAATGCATCACCCTCCACTCTGTAACGCAGCAAGTGGTTCAAACACCACCCCATGCGTTCCTCTTTTTGATGATCGGTCAACATCCGTGGTACCCATTGTGAACACATCTTCCGACATTGCAGTTTCTTACGAACGACCTTTTGAATTGTCCCAATTGACACATCAATTCTTTCTTAAGCGAACGTATGCTTCGACAACGGTTCATCTGTACTGCTGCATCAATTGTGGCGATGGTTTTTTTTTTCTGTTGCAACAATATGCGCTTGACCCGGCCGTGGAAGATCTGTCGTAAACTTACGTCCTTTCCGAAACATTCGTGCCCAGTCTGTCACTGTTCTCTTCGACACACATTGTAACCGTACGCTGCCTGCATTCTTCGATGAGTGTCCACTGGTTGACATCCTTCAAATGAAAGAAACTGAATCACCGCTCATTGAGCTTCTTTGGACGGATTTTGGATCAACCGGGCCATTTTCTCAACGGGCAGAAACAGAACCACTGGGCAGAATTCAGAACCAATTCGCAAATAAGACAAGAGACTAAGCAAGATACAGTATCCAATTTCATAAGAAGACGCCGTTGGAACTACATCGGCCATGTACTCAGAATGGACAAGACAAGACTCCCCTACCAAGCCCTCATATGGTCACCGGTAGGGAAAAGAAAACGGGGAAGACCAAGAGAGACCCTGCGTAGAACCATCATTAGAGAAGGCTCATTCAATGGCCAAGTAAATATCCAAGATCTACAACAGGTAGCAGCGAACCGCCAAGCATGGAGAGACAGGACTTCTGCCCTATGCGCCGCCTTAGGCTCAAGAGGAAAGACTAAAAAACAGAACCTATGCATCATGGGACGATAAGCACTTGTTCTTTTATTCATTGGTCAGTACTTATCACATGACTATGACATGATCATGTTCAACGTGCGCAATTACGCGCGGTGCGGCACGAACGAATTTCAAATGAACTCCCCTTATACAAGTACCCCTGAGGCAGGAGTGGGTTCGCCTGATGGCGAGGGGCACTTTTAATATGGAAAATTAAAACACACGCAAAATTCAGTGCAGCACTACTACAAGTTGTGTGTGTGGACTACGCTTAAGCTCAAAGAGAGCGAGCTAAAAACACACCACAGGTTGAGTTTCTCCGCAATTGTACTTTCAGTAGTTTGCCACTGATTTTTGAATGAGAAGTCAACATTTAAGTCATCATAGTATAAACAAATTCAAATCTCTGTTTCAGCGTCAAGATCTGCAGAACGATCTTCATTTGGTACATTTCAGGCAAGCTTAGATTTCGCCCTGCCTATGATATGATGGATACGGTTCAGCTCTTGGTGACTATTCCCATTTCGTTGAATTCCGTGTTTGGAGAAGGCATCTCCCCGCAGATGTGGTCACCATCAAAGAGGGCAGCTCTACCATATTTAGCTGTTCGGAGCAGGTCAATGAATCTATATGGTATGGCAATTTTATTATTTTAATTTTATTTTTGGTATTGTTGTTTTTGTTTTGAGTCAAGACATTAAATGATATTGTTGTTTGTCCATCAAGAATGATGATGACCATTCATTTCATCCAGTGGGGTTGAAGGTATGAAGCCGTGGGTTCTAAGATGGCTGATAAGACCTATTTTGGCTCGAAATGTTCTTTGGCAATGTGGGCAAGGAATGCTTGACGTTTCTGGAGGAGGATTTCCTGCAATGGTTTTTCTGTCCTGCCTTTTCTTCACAGCTCTTGCAGTCCTGGTTGCCTCACATATGACTGCACCCTTGCGTAGTGATGCACGCCACGAATTTCGGTCTCTGGCTGCAGCCTCCCAGGTGTCATGATGAATTCCAAAAGCCTTCAGTGAAATTTTCAGAGTGTCTTTAAAGCGTTTCCTCTGGCCACCTTGGGAGCGTTTACCACAACGCAGTTCGCTGTAAAAAATTCGTTTAGGGAGCCTGTGATCTGGCATGCGAGTCAAGTGACCAGCCCAGCGAATCTGATTCTTCATCAGTAGAGTGTGGATACTGGGCATGGATGCTCTTTCTAGGACTTCAGTGTCTGGAATCTTGTCTTGCCATTTAATCTTCAGTAGCTTCCTTAGGCAGACTGTGTGGAAGTGGTTTAATTTCCTAGCGTGTCGCTGATAAACAGTCCAGGTTTCACAAGCATATAGCAGTGTGGATAATACAACTGCTTTGTAGACTTTTAGCTTTGTTTGCAGGCTTATTCCATTTCTGTCCCATACATTCTTGTACAGTCTGCCAAATGTCGCACTGGCCTTGGAGATTCTTGCATTCACTTCGTTATCAATTGTGGCAGCTTGTGACACAGTGCTGCCAAGATAGGTGAATTTGTCCACAACACTTAGTCTATGATCATTCACTTTGATATTCGGCACAGTGTGATTATTCCCTGGAGCTGGCTGGTACATAACTACAGTCTTCTCCAAGTTGATATTGAGCCCAAAGTTGGCACAGGCATGTGAGAAAGCTGAAACATTATGTTGCATGTCCGCCTCTGAGTTGGCGTACAGAACGCAATCATCAGCAAACAGGAGCTTTCTGACGGTGTCGCTGTTAATTTTGGTTTTAGCTTTCAGCCTTCTGAGATTGAATAACTTTCCATCCATACGGTAGTTGATGTCTATTCCAATGTCGTCGTTCTCGAAGGCATTCATCAGCATGGCTGAAAACATGAGGCTGAACAGTGTTGGTGCCAGGACACATCCTTGCTTCACTCCATTGGTGACAGGAAAGGGTTCAGACAGTTCGCCATTTTCCTGTACTCTTGCCTGCATGCCATCATGAAATAGCCGCACTATCTGGACAAACTTTCGTGGACAGCCATATTTTGCCATAATCTTCCACAGTCCTTCTCTGCTGACTGTATCAAAAGCCTTGGTAAGGTCAATGAAAGTGGAGAACATTTCGCAGTTCTGTTCCTGACATTTCTCTTGCAGCTGCCTTGCAGCGAAAATCATGTCAACAGTTCCACGTTCTTTCCTGAAGCCACACTGACTCTCAGGAAGAAGACCTTGATCGAGATAGGCTGTGAGGTGATTGAGAAGAATTCTGGCTAGTATCTTCCCTGCAATTGAAAGCAAGGAGATGCCTCGGTGGTTGTCACAGGATTGGCGGTTTCCTTTCCGTTTATAAAGGTGGACTATTGACGCATCCTTGAAATCCTGTGGCATGGTCTCGTTCACACATATGTTTGTAAAGACTTGGTGAAGCTGCTCTGTTAGGACCGGCCCACCTGCCTTGTATATCTCTGCTGGGATGGAGTCAGGACCAGGTGCCTTGCCGCTGGAGAGTTGCTGGATGGCTTTGTTTACTTCCACTATGGTTGGCAGGTCATCAAGTGTCTCATTGGTAAGAACTTGAGGAAGGCAGTTGATGGTTTCATCATCGAAGAAGGAAGTTGCATTTAAGATTTTGCTGAAATGCTCTGCCCAGCGTTGAAGGATTTCTTTCTTATCGGTGATCAATGTTCCCCCATCTGCACTGAGGAGGGGAACTATGCCTGGTCTGTTGGATGAAGAATGACTTGCGCGATGACTTGGATTAAAGTGAGGAAGAGTTGCGCAATTCGTCGACCTCACTCTCTCGCCTAAGTCCATCTGAGTCCAGTGGCAAGACAAGTCGAGACGACTGGAGACGAATACAGGTGCAGTGGATGACCAGGGCGCTCTACGTGCCTTGCCGTGCTCATTACGTTCCACAACGCTTTGCAGGTAAACGCCGTCTTGCCCGTTGAATCAGGAATGATTTCTTCCGCGCAGTCTGCCGAATCCTGTCTTCACATGCTGGGTAGGCATACCCTAGTTTACCTCTTGGTTTGACACCAAATCGGATACCCATGCCTGGTTTAGCCAGCCTCTCACAGCTGTTGCCCGGGGGGTGGCCGCTGTCGCATGCTGACAGCTACTAGGAGCCACAGGCACGAGCTGGGTGTCAGGCTTGGACCAGTGGGGGATGGGTCCTGAAAAGGACACGAGAGTCATCCTTACCAAAGGTACTACCAATGCCTGACACCCCGTACCCCCCACTGATAAATGATATTAATCAAGCAAATGACATTAATTAACTGTTATCATCATCGTTATATAACAGGTCTTTCGCAGAATATTGCTCTATTCACGGCCCGCAGAAAAGGTTCTCGACCTGTTGCTAGTTTCTTAACCTCATATTTATGTCTGTGCTTTGTGCGTCTACAATTTGTGTTAATTCATATGCTGGCCGACCCTTGCGTCTTCTCTCAGAAACCTTGTCTTCCATAAATGTCCTTGCTAAACCATTTTGATGTTTGTCTTGGCCACGGTCTTTCAATTTCTGAGGCATGCTGTTCTTTATGAGCAGCTGCTGGTACCATGCCATCTTGACACATGATACTTTATTAATAGTCCTTTAAATAACAAAAACAACAACAACAACAACAACAACAACAACAACAAACTAGACATAATAACTACAACCCCTGACGGTAAGGCCAGGTATGTAGTTATACCCCTCCATAGCACATCCCAAAAATAAAGATAATAGGACGCAAGAAATGGATGACGGAAGACATCTTAAAACTCATGGAAGTAAGAAGAAATAACAAAAATAATAAGGAAAAATATGAAGAGATTCACAGGAAAATTAAGAAGCTATGCAAAGAGGCAAAAGAAACATGGCTTGGGGAAAATTGCAAGGAAATTGAAAACCAACACAACACCCGGAATACCAAATTAATGCACAAAAGAATTATTGACATCACTAACAAAAGAACACACATATCAACGGGTTGCCTAAAAACCAAACATGGCAAAATTATAATAGAAAAAGATCAGATTTTACATGCGTGGTCAGATTATGCGAAAGACCTTTATGATGATATAAGAGAAGAACGTGATCATCGGAATAATAATGAAGGACCATCAATTTTGAAGATGGAAGTTCAAAATGCTCTTAACCATGTGAAAACTGGCAAGACACCAGGTACAGATAACATCACAGTAGAAATGATCAATGCCTTGGAAGAATATGGAATAGACCAAGTCACCAGACTGCTGAACGCAGTATACGATACTGGAGATATACCTCCTGAATTATGTAATTCTATATTTATTGCAATCCCGAAGAAATCAGGAGCCATGGAATGCGATCAACATAGAACAATTAGTATAATGAGCCACAGCACACAGATTCTGCTGAGAATTAGCATGCAAAGAGTGAGGAAGAAAATACAACCCGAAATAGGAGAAGAACAATGTGGGTTTGTAGAAGGCAAGGGTACAGTAAATGCTGTGTATATACTGAGAACCATAATCGAACGTTCTATAGAAGTAAACAAAGATCTACACCTTTGCTTTATTGACTACACAAAGGCTTTCGATAAAGTGAGAAATGTTGACATGATAAGGATGCTTGAAGATCTACAAATTGATGGAAAAGACCTTAGACTTGTAAAAAACATATACTGGAAACAACAAGCTGCCATCAGAATTGATAACAATGTAGTTCAATATCAGCCTATTAAAAGAGGTGTGAGGCAGGGATGTTTAATGTCTCCAGATCTTTTTTCCCTGTACAGTGAAAACATTTTCATCAATATAGAACATATGGAAGGAATCAACATTGGGGGAAGATACATCAATAACATTAGATATGCAGATAATACAGTCTTGACTGCAGACAATGAACAAGACCTGCGACATTTAGTAGATGCGGTTGTTGCACATAGTGAACAACTAGGGTTAGAATAGAATATTAAGAAGACACAGATTATGGTCGTCACTGGGAAGAAGTAAATACCACAGTGGGATATACGAGAAAATGGGCATATTCTTAAGCAAGTGAATCAATACAGTTATCTCGGCATAGTCATAACATCTGATGGGAGATGCCTTGAAGAGATTAGAATAAGAATTGCCATTGCGAAGGTAGCCTTTTGCAAGATGAAAAATATACTGACCAATAAAAATATATCAATTGAAACGAAAAAAGAGTGTTGCAGTTCTACATAGAACCAATACTTTTGTATGGATGTGAAGTGTGGACAATAAGCAGTCAAGCTGAAAAACAGCTGCTGGCTGTGGAAATGTGGTTTCTGATGAAAATGCAAAGAATACCATGGACAGACAGAAAAACCAATGAATAAGTCCTTCAAGAAACAAATGAAGATCGTAAACTGATTAGAGACATTAGACGTAGACAGTCACAATTTTTTGGGCATATTATGAGAAGAAATTAATTGGAGAACTTGGTGACGACTGGCAAGATTGAAGGGAAGAGACCAAGGGGAAGATCGAGAAGTAAATACCTGGATGGCTTGGCCACGTGGCATGGTCGAGACATGAATACAGAGCTGATCCACGACTCTGGTGATCGAGTGAGATGACAGAACATGACCGCCCACGCTTCCCTCGTTGCCCATGCAGTATGATCTCTCTTACGGTCTGCCTAGTTTACTCCAGTGGAAAGTAACACCAATACACCTGGAACAAGACAAGATGTCGGATCTGCAAAGCAATGATCTAACTGTTTACCTGTCGGAGCTTCAATCCTAGACCATTTGCCGACGAAGGCTTAGGGTCTAGTCTGCCCTGTTATGACATTTAATCTCTAGGTTTCATTTCATCACACTAGGATCAATCTTGTACTCTCCCTATTGCCCTCCTGCGCCCTTAGCTGTGGGCACGATGTGGGGTGGTTATGAACAGTTTCTATTTCAGTTCTTGTTGAATCTCAGTATTTTCTACTGTATCTTGACCCAAGCTATTCTCAGTATGTTCTACCCTATCTTGGCTCAAGCTATTCTCAGTATTTTCTACTGTATCTTGGCCCAAACTATTCTCAGTATTTTCTACTGTATCTTGGCCCAAACTATTTTCAGTATTTTCTACTGTATCTTGACCCACGCTATTCTCAATATTTTCTAATGTATCTTGGCCCAAGCTATTCTCAGTATTTTCTACTTCTACTTGGCTCACGCTATTCTCATAATTTTCCCAATAGCAATTAAGTTCAAGAGCTCCCAATTTCGTCTTTAACAACTGCGACTTGGTTTATGGTTTACACCCGCATGCTGCCATGGGAAAGATGAATCTTCTCAATACTTTCATTTTAATGTGTTGCTGGCCATGTGATATTTCTTCTTAACACTGTTTAACCTCAGCATTTTATATGGTCAGTCTTTTGATTAATCTTCATTGTTGTTGAGTATGAAGTCACATTATGCAATGTCTATGACATTTTCATTGTCATTGTTGCTGATTGTGATTTTTGGTTGACATATAAATTATAATTGCAATGGAGAGTGGAAAAGAAGAAGTAACAAAGACATTTATGATCTGTTTAAGTCCCCGCTAATCCCCCGCTAATCTTTTTATTCTGACCAATAAAAAGATGTCAATTGAAACGAGAAAAAGAGTGTTGAGGGGATACATAGAGCCTGTTCTTTTGTATGGATGTGAAACTTGGACAATGGGCAGTCAAGCTGAAAAACATCTGATGGCTGCAGAAATGTGGTTTCTGAGGAAAATGCAAAGAATACCATGGACAGACAGCAAAACCAATGACCAAGTACTACAGGAGACAAATGAACATCGTAAACTGATTAGAGAAATTAGACGCAGACAGTCAACATTTTTTGGACATGTTATGAGAAGAAATGGATTGGAGAACTTGGTGACAACTGGCAAGATCGAAGGGAACAGACCAAGAGGCAGACCGAGAGGGAAATACCTGGATGGCTTGGCCACATGGCATGGACGAGACAGGAACACTGAGCTGATCCACGACACTGGTGATCTAGTGAAATGGAGAGTCATGACCACCCACGCTTTCCGGCATGGCACATGATTGATTGATTGAATCACTGGTATCATGAAGGCTAATAGACTACAATGGCTGGGGCATATATAAAGAATGGAAGATAATAGGGAAACAAAACTCGCTTACACTCAGGAAATAAATGACCGTATACCCCGAGGTAGACCAAGAAGACGGTGGAGAGATAATATATATACAGACCTACAAGCACTTGGAATCAACGACTGGCAAGAGAAGGTCAACCAGAGAGACGAATGGAGACGGATTGTATCTGCAGCAAAGAACCTCAATGGCTCGGAACGCTGAAGAAGAAGAAGAAGAAGAAGATATAAGTGCAGTATTCAAGGCGGAAAATGCAAAAGATCTTCAACAACTTTTGAATATTGCACTGACAGAGAGTGTAAAACAAGGCCTTTCCTTGAAAATCAAGAAAACAGAAACAATGGTTATATTAAAGTAAATCACCGTGACATGTGTATGTAGCAACACAGATGAAACAAGGCCTCCCCCCCCCCCCACCCACACGTACACCAACTGATTTTCTGCGGGATTGGTGACCTGCCCTACACAAACCCACCTTAGTCACATCCTACGACAGACACATTTGGTGGGTATATTATAGGATATAGTGTTACTATTCTTTCCCTTTCGGACCTGTCAACACACAAGTCAACAAGCGCCATGTAGTATGTCCCACAAAGAATGCTTTCATTCACGATCAATTATTTTGAAAACTGTCTGTTGCATCGTTATGAAATTTTTCCAGCCGTATTATATTTACCCCCACCCAAGGAATATATCTTTGATAGGTCCAAAAACAACTTAAATAGTCGAAATCGGCGACATTTCTTTGATGTTTTGCTGAACAACGAGTGATTTCTCGCTAACAAATTTATGTTTACAGTAATGGAAGCCCCACCAATTCAGATGACACACAAGGCGTATCCGGATTCGTATGGGAGTGGGTGCAATGAAATAACTAGCTTAAAAGTCGACAGGGTCGGTGTCGTAAGTTATCTCTTCTTACTTTAGTGTCATCCCTGGAGTGAGGGGAATCAACACCCACATTTTTATTAACCCAATATTATTGTCCTAGAGAAACCACCAGACTCCGTCCACAAAACTCCTTCAGTCTGTAGACACCTCTTTCTTACTCTCACTCACCCCTAGATCATGCCCCCTCTCACTCTTCCCCAACACAACATACTCAACAACTCTAGCTTCAACAAATAAATACAAAATAATTTATTAAAGCAAAGAGTATGGGGGTGAGAGGTGTGTGTGTGTACCGTGTAGAATGTGTGTCGAATATTCTAGTGTGTATGTAGATTCAGATCAGCAGATCAGGAGCCCAAGTCAGATGGTCATCATAGCAAGGGTACACCACAGCATGATAGCTTAGTACGTGACCACCTCACCGATTGATGCGTCTCTTCTTCCAGACGTTGACTTTCTCCGGGATCCACTGGGTCGACTAGATGCATGATCCGCCAAAAAAAATTATTGTATAACCTTAATCATGGATCTGTCAATCACTGTAAAGACTACAGTCCCTATAACTCAAATAAGTACGGATCACTGTACCGTTAAAACTAGGTTTCAATGTCACAGGTCTCACATTTGTTCTAATCCATGTTCATAGATTGATTGATTGATTGATTGATTGATTTAGGAACCGACATCACAGCATTCGGGACATTCCCATAAGCGCTCCGTCCCCATCCTCAGCAGCCAGCGAAGAGTTCCAACACTAATAGTTCCAGTAGCAATCTAATTATATGTCCGTCTCGCCTTTCCTCTGAGCGTCCAGCGTCGGCCAGATCCCCTCGTCACACCTCGCTGTCTCATTCTTACCAGACTATGGTGATCCATTTGCTCCTCCGAGGTGTACACGTGCTCCCACAAGGCTGCAACCACGTCTGCCTTGTCATGCATCAATACTCCACCAAGTTTTGCCGAGCCAGCCAATCTGTCCGCCTGTTCATTCCCCAGCACGCCGGCATGCCCAGGAGAAAAGATCCAGGTGATGCTTGCTACCCGTGACCTCCGAAGCGAAGCAAGCCACTCTGTACGAAGCTTGCCTGTTCTCACCCTCCTCAGCATGCTTTCTGAGTCAGTTACAATCACAATGTGTGTATGTATCGTGTTTTCTATCCAGCGGAAAGCTGCACTGACCGCCTCCACCTCCATTCTTAAGCTAGATGTAGTGTCATCATACGCCAGGCTCTCCTGCACCAAACGCCGACCATTAGTTTTTGCCAAAAACCCCTAGCACTTCTCCTACCTCTCAACACCGACCCATCCGTGTAGATAATCACATCACCCGGGCGAGATTTTTCCTGAATTAGTTGCTGAATTTCCACTTCCGTGGCCCCTGCTGGCCACTCCCTGCACTCCCGGCTCAATGTGATTATAACTCTGCACAAGTCTGACTGCACGGCTGGCACTCTGACCCACTCCTCTCCTCGCCTGATGTTCTCCAAGGGGCACACCTGTCTGATCGGATCCTCCGCCTGAGCCATCCATGATTTCCCTCTTATCAGTCTCTGACCCTTAACTACGTCCAGCGCCTCATGCAACGGGTGATCTGTGTCTGCAGCTACTCTGAGGTATGCCTTCGCTTGCATCACCTTGTGCAACAGTAGGCAGACCAAGGATGTAACGCATACACACTACTGGAGTGTCTCTAGTGCATCCGAGAATGGCCCGCATAGCTTCGTTCTGTATGCGCTCTAACTTCATCAGCTGACTCGTTGAGACAGTGAGCAGTCCTAGTCCATAATCAATCACTGAGAGGATCAAGTGCTGGTATAGTGTGAAGAGCATTCTCTACTCTGTGTCCATTGCAGCCATAGTTTTAAGTGCATTGAGTCCCTTTTGAGATCTTGTCACAACCGTCTCCACATGGTCCTTGAAGGACAGACTCCTGTCAAATGTAATTCCCAGATACTTCAGCTTGTTCTCTCTGTTGATGCTTCTACCATCTATCGTGAGGCTTGGGGCATCATCTCTCACAATCCTGTTGTCCAGAGAGCACCACAACACCGCCGCCTTTTCCTGGTTGATGACAGCACTCATTTCAGTGCACCAGTCAATCACTTTGTCTACTGTCACCTGTAGCTCCTGGGCTGTTTGATCCCTATTTCTCCCCTGCCTGTATGCAAGAATATCATCTGCAAATGTTAGAATCCTTCCAACCCCTGGTGCTTCTAGGTATGCAATCTTGCTCGTATACACATTAAAGAGCACCGGTAAGATTGCAGATTCCTGTGGCAGTCCCGGGGTTAAAATATGTGGCTCTGAGGTCCATGCGCCCAGACGGAGAGCAACCTGACGAGAATGTAGGACGGCTGCTATCCAGTTCACCAACCAGGGATTGACCCCCTTCTCCATAAGTGCGGTCATCAAAATATCATAGCGAACTCTATTGTACGCATCCTCGAGATCAAGCTCTGCCGCCATCGTTTCCTGTCTACTCTGGAACCCCTCATAAACGTCAAAGGCAAAGGTGGCTGCATTTGACCAGGTATCTTTTCCTGGCCTGTAGCTCCCCAGGCCTCTTGGAAGAAGCTTCCCCCTTTCCAAAAAATCCTGCAGCTTAACAGCGACTATCTTTTCTAAAACCTTCCCAAATGTATTTTGAAGGGTGATGATCCTAAAGCCGGCAAGCTTTGAATGATCCTTGTATGGTTTTGGGAGAGGGATGAGATAGCTATGCAGCCAATCCTGCGGTACTGACGCTGTCCTAATGCTCTGATTAAAGCAGCCGGCCATCTCCTTCAGGTCTACATCGCCCAAAGCCTTCATGTTGCCATACCTGACCCCATCAGGCCCTGGTGCCGTGTCTTTTGCCTTTTGCAAAATATGTTTAACATCTTCAAACAGTATGATGTCTTCGTAAGGCATATTCTCCATTGTTCCAGATAATTCCACTCTAACTGCATCCCTGGTATCCGCATCACTATGATTGGTCTGCTCTAAAAATCTCTGGAGAAACGCCTCCCCTTTCTCCTTGTCTGTTGTCACGCGTACCCCATCCTCTTTATAAATTGTTCCCACTGTCATAGGCCGATCTTTTCTTTGCATTTGTCTGTACAGTTTCCAGAATTTATGCAGTGTTTTATCACCTCCAATCTCCTTCATAAAACATTACCATTTTACTTTCTTGGCCTCTGCAGCACATCGCTTGAAAGCCTCCACCTTGTCTTTCTTGTCATTTTCCGCTATGTCTACTTCCTCTCGTGAGCTTAGGGGTGTCTGTCGCAATTTCCTTAGCTGCTTCACTGCAGCTCTCTTTGCTTTCCACGCATTGTCTACTTCTGGGGTCCACCATGGGGGATGCAAAAAAGGAGTTTTAACAGTCCTGTTGCATGCCCCATTTCTGAGGCGTCCAAAAAGGCTGTCGATCCACTCATACCGGAAGGTCTTGCGCGCTCTCCCAGCCTTAACTTTCCTGGACTTAGAGATCAGGACTGAGCATGGCATGTGATCACTCCCATGGTCATTCAAAACAGTCTACTTTACATCAAGGACTGATGACTGGGAGACAAGTGCCAAATCAATAGCAGTATCTGCATCGCCAGGCCTCATTGCCATTCTAGTCGGCCTACCATCATTTATGCAGACCACATCGGAGTCCACCATGGCATCCGCAAGTGAAATTCCTTGTCGATTTTCTCCACTACTGCCCCAATCGCTGTTTCTCGCATTGAAGTCTCCACATATGAGTAGCCTATCACCTGGTAAGTCCTATTTTCATAGATTGTCACCCACAAACTGTTCTAAAGTACTTCTTCACTGTACTAAATTATTCCACGAGAACTTCATGTTCAAGGTTCTTCTGTAGACTAACTTATTCCACGAGAACTTCATGTCAAAATGTCTTTCTCTAGACTCTATTGTTCAGTGGTTTGTGGTGAAGAAACGAGTATCACCCACCTGGGTGAATCCCTATTGTAAAAGAATCGTTTATAATGTTTCTCTCACTTTAGCCCGGTTCGTATGAACCCTCTGAATTCTAGGCCTAGCATAAACCGTGCTGATTGTACTTTCTTCTGGGTATTTATTCCTCATATAACCATAAAGTGAATAGTAATTGGATGTTCTTCTTAATGAGAGTTGACCTCCATAAAACCCAATGTAGAGGTTCCTCATAGACGTAGGGGAACCTGTTAGAGAAAGAGACCACATCTGATGAAGGCCGCCTGATACTAATACCTACTAGCTGAATGTAGGCCTACTGCCCTGCTCAGTGATTTCTATCAGTGAACCAACTCTGTCATAGAGCAGAGTTGCTCATCCCCTCCATCTGAATCAGGTTATGACAAGGAAAGACCAATAAACAGCGTGCAGAACCCCAGTGGGCACCCCACTGAAAGATCCCACCATTGGACACTTCCCCCATCTCCCAACCCATTCTAAAATCTCTCCAAATATCACCCCACTACACGATTCTCACTAGCAGAGCTAATTCTCCCTTCCCTACTCTATTCTCAACTAACAGAGCTAATCATCACTTCACTACTCTAGCTAGTTTTACGAAAGCTACTGCTTATATTAATTAGGCTTAATTATACTATCTATTATACCTTAAGCAACACAGCAGTTCTTCTAAATCACATCTACATTTTGCCATAACAGGCACGTGTAAAATTAAATCTAATTAATCCCGCACCGGTAGATGTTATTAAAATCCACAACTGCAGTGACAAAGCACGTCTGCTCTAGTCAACGTTTCCTTCAACACTAACGTACACAAGTCTTATTTATGTCACAAAGAGCCGGGAGTGTTCTAGTGAAGTTCTTCTGATGTCACGCAGGTGTCTTCAAGGGCACTAACTAATTCCAGAAATCTTATTTCCCTTTGGTTTAATCAATGTCACCAATTGTCTCCCCCTGTTTTGACAACCAACACAAAACACCTCAGATGGTCCCAGGGGCAGATTATCCATTTCAGAATAAGTTCTTATCTCCCTTGTTTCAACAACCAAAACAAACACGCATGTCAAAAACACATGCCTACAATTTCCTGACTTGTGGAAACTTCAAAGATAATTCCACTGCCTGATCTTACCGACTCGCTGTAGTAAACAACTGCAGCTGCAACTCATATTGTCCTTGGTATTTTTGACATCTGATTGTAAACTTGGAGTGATTTCACGACAGTCGGCTGCATTGCACCAGGTTTTTATCCCATATGGCTCAGTTTCTTTCCTCAGCGCGGAAAGCATCGCACAAAGCACTAACTCCGTAGCTCCAGCGGCGACCCTCGGGAGTCTACGAAAAAATGCACTCGTGAAATGAAGGACGCGGCCCGGAATCGAACATACAACCTTCGGAGCCCGGGTCAGACGGCTTCACCACTGCACCACGGAGAATACCGAGAGAGGTGCAATGTGTAATAATGTAATATTAAAGACAGATAATTTACAGAGGCACGGGGTAAATAATTTGTAAATTAACAGGAAAGTAGAAGGAATATATTTCTTACCTTATTTTTCATTTCCTTCTTGTTTCTTCAGCTGCTGGTTAATAAAGTGTACACAAGTATTCATGTTAGCTTTTTATATTGAGTTCGTGAAAGCTTCCAAATAGCTGTGCGTTAATGTGCGTATGGAGTGACCAGAAATGATACCGCATTTTAGTCATCATGTTTCCATTTTTAAGGATCTGTTCAGCTATCTGTGTAGTTTGTTCACACGTACACATGGGTGACAGACCCGCTTTGAGTCTTCGTGAAAGACTGTCTACTCTGCTGCTTACCGTTCAGAGACGGAACATGATTGCCTGTTTTGCACTATGAAAATAGTTGTCAGTGTCTCTGTAGTGGGCTTTCTTCTTAACGACCAAGATGTTGGTCCTCTTTTCATTGAAGTTTATAGATTGATTCGTATGCACGTGTGTTGACACCTAATATGACAACATGTTTGCTCTCACGTTTCTTGTTATGCCACAATATGTCAGTTTAACCTCACTATTACTCTTCTGTTGGTATTCAATGCGTTTAGTGTGTGTGTGTGTGTGTGTGTGTGTGTGTGTGTGTGTGTGTGTTTCAATACAGTTGTTTGTCACCGCTGAGGGCTTGCGGAATTGAAAATTCATCACCGTGGAATACAAACTGTTGCCATTGACATTATGCCGATGCTGTAATGTTTAGGGCCTGCAATTCGTCTGAATAGTTGAGCAAAATATCCCAATAAGTGTGTACGTAGATTAAGGTCTGCAATCTGCTCAGACCTTAATCTGTGTCAGACGATTCCAGTAGGTTGATGATTACCCTCGGTTGCATAAAATTCAATCCATCCTTTCTCCAATAGTTCTCTTCCTCTTTCAACACATGGTCCTCACATTTTTTCCAGTAACTTTTATCAATATTTAATAGCGCGGACTGGTTGATAGACATACATACATACATACATACATACATACATACATACATACATACATACATACATACATACAGACAGACAGACAGAGAGACAGACAGACAGAAAGGTAGGTATGTAGGTAGGTAGGTAGGTTGAAAGGTAGGTGGGTGGGTGGATGGATGGATGGCTGGCTGGGTGTCTGGCTAGCTGGCTGAGTGGGTAGGTAGGTAGGTAGGTAGCTAGACAGACAGACAGACAGACCGACCGACCGACCGACCGACCGACCGACCGACCGACCGACCGACCAACCGACCGACCGACCGACCGATCGATCGATCGATCGATCGATCTCCGCCAGGAGCTGGGCGAAGCCGGGCCGAGTCAGCTAGTTTATGTATATAATCACGTTTCATGAAAGAACCCCCATTGGAGACATCTCTGAACAATACCATGTAACTTCGCGCTGTTTGTGCCAAAACGAAAACCGCGAGACAATTTAAAAAATAACGGGGGTGTGTCTTGCTGAAGCTGTAATACTCTTAAAATGATAGTATTAATCCCGGAACAGTAAATTATATACCGCATATAAACAAACATTGAAATCTGCTGTACAATCTCCAGAACAAAAATGTATTTGCTGGGCGGACATAAGGATAAGGTTATATGCTAAATCTCATCATTTTCCCTCAGTTGGTTACTGAGATATTGAATTTTATATTTGGGCAACCACCAAAAAAAAAAACACACACACACACACTATAGTAGTATAACCAACGCCACTAAGGCTGGTTGAACGAGGTGGACAGTTTTTTTTCTCTCTACAAATCGGATCGGATCGGATGTGTCACGAGGATGATCTGTCGACTAACTGACTGAATGCCTGCCTGCCTGCCTGCCTGTCAGACTGACTGACTGACTGACTAACTAACTAACTAACTTCCAGTAAGTGTTTTTAAGAAGTCACATTCACTGCATCTTATCCAACATTTATTATTGTAAACAAAGGAGAAAGTACTGGATAAAGCTGACAATTCTTGCCTACCGGCTTCGAGAGCTACACTACATCATACATGCTACATGGTAGCCCACAACAGCGAGTTTCCACCACACGTTCTCTAAAAGGTAAGTCTGTGTGCTATTAACAGTCAGCTTTATTATAATCTCTGGATTATGTTTGGGTGACTAGTAATATGTCTGTCACTGCAACACAAAGGCCTTGAGCAAGAGGCTGATAATCTAGAGACTAAAGAGTAAAAGTTACTAAAAGTAGTAAGTACTAAAACTAAGTAAAGCAGGTTGTAACCATTGTTTAACTTTACTGAGGAACTGAGGCTCTGCTCTATTCGCAATGGAATTGTGAATAGAAAAAAATTATATTCGCAATGGAATTACTAATAGAGAAAAATTATACTCGCAATCAAATTGATTGCGGGAAGTAACAAACATGTCACAGCGTCTGCTCACTAGTCAATTTTAGTTTGGGCCATTAAGTCAAGAAGGTGGTTAATTTAAATACTAAATATAGGAATGTTCACTGTTGAGAGTTTAATTCTGCCGAATTCTCCGTATTTTTTAATGAATCACTCTTCTTCTTACTTCTGTCCGTTTTTTTTTTTTTGGCATCCCGTTTTATTTTTACATTACGTTAGTCCTGTTTAAATATCAAGAATAATTTTTCAGAACAGATATCCCCAATGGGAGGCTCTATTCTCAATGGAATTGCGAATAGAACAAAATTATATTCGCAATGGAATTGCGAATAGAGAAAAATTATATTCGCAATCGAATTGCGGGAAGTAACAAACATGTCACAGCGTCTGCTCACTAGTCAATTTTTGTTTGGGCCATTAAGAAGTCTAAGGAGGTGGTTAATTTAAATAGGAATGTTCACTGTTGCGAGTTTAATTCTGCCGAATTCTCCGTATTTTTTAATGAATCACTCTTCTTCTTACTTCTGTCCATTCTTTTGGCATCCCGTTTTATTTTTACATTACGTTAGTCCTGTTTAAATATCAAGAATAATTTTTCAGAACAGGTATCCCCAATACAAATAAAGATCCCTACAAATAATTGTGTCCCCAGGCGAGTTCAAGAATTGTTAAATTTCGTTTCTGTACACTTACTGTTACCAGGCATCCATGTTTGTTTACGTTACGTCCTACTATTTACTATTTATGTCCTGATAATATCACAGCAGTGATGATTCTCTTAATTTGACACTTTCTATGGCCTCCATTGCATCCTAACTGAGTGACTCTGTTCTGGTCCAAGCTGACAGTAATATGCTTCGCCTCAGAGAGACATGACTAGGCAATTCAAACACCAGATTTCGATTGACTGGCCTCATTAATTAATAAATAAACAAGGATAAGGAAATGCTACGCATATAAAGTGCAGGAAAACCTGGTATATCTGAAGCAGGTGGACAATAGAGAGGAGAGAGATAGATAACGAAGATAGTGTGAGAGACAGAGATATGAAAAAGATGTATTGAAAGACATTAAAGAGTGGTAAAGACAAGAAAGGGAGAGGTAGGAGATCGAGACTTAGACCGAGCGAGAGAGAGAGAAGAACTCGTGTTCGGGTGGCTAAGTTCCTTTCCCAAGACAACAAAAGTAGAGGACAGATAAGAACAAAAAGGCAAGTGTGCAGGTTCTTGTGCAGCAAGATAAACAACACCTAATAAATACACAAAACCCGTAGAAAACATATGCCTAAAGCGAAATCATCAGACTAGCATTGGTGTCACCGAATTCCTGAAAATGAATAAAAAAAATTGCAGGCGGAGATACTAACCACTAAGCTACCAAAGACACGTTGATATCAACAATATATTGTAATATGGACACACGCATAGGAATAATCACGTGACCTACTTCGATTGCGAATATAATTTTTTTATATTCGTAATTCCATTGCGAATATAATTTTTTTATATTCGCAATTCCATTGCGAATAGTCACTTCGATCCCCAATACAAATAACGATCCCTACAAATAATTCTGTCCCCAGGCGAGTTCAAGAATTGTTAACTTTCGTTTCTGTACACTTAATGTTACCAGGCATCCATGTTTGTTTACGTTACCGTCCTACTATTTATGTCCTGATGATATGGCAGCAGTGATGATTCTCTTAATTTGACACTTTCTATGGCCTCCATTGCATCCTCTCTGAGTGATTCTGTTCTGGTCCTAGCTGACAGTAATATGCTTCGCCTCAGAGAGACATGATTAAGCAATTCAAATACCAGGCTTTCGACTGACTGGCCTCATAAGGCCTCCTTATAAACAAGGATAAGGAAATGCTAAGCTTATAAAGTGCAGGAAATCCTGGTTATATGAAGCAGGGATAGATAGGAGAGAGATAGATAACGAAGATAGTGTGAGAGACAGAGATATGAGAAAGATGTATTGAAAGACATTAAAGAGTGGTAAAGACAAGAGAGAGAGAGAGAGAGAGGGAGAACTCGTGTTCGGATGGCTAAGCGCCTTTCCCAAGACAACAAAAGTAGAGGACAGATAAGAACAGATAGACAAGTGTGCAGGTTTTTGTGCAGCAAGATAAACAACACCTAATACACAAAATCCGTGGAAAACATATTCCTAAAGCGAAATCATCAGACTAGCATTGGTGTCACCTAATTCCTGAAAATGAAAAAAAAAATGTTGCCTCCCCGGCGGGGAATCAATCCTCGAGCTCCCGTGTACCAGGCGGAGACACTAACCACTATGCTACTGAGGACAAGTTAATAGATCAACAATATATTGTAATATGGACACACGCATAGGCATAATCACGTGACCTACTTCCATTGCGAATATAATTTTTTTCTATTCGCAATGGAATTGCGAATAGTCACTCCGTTAACTTTAAGTGTTTACTTTAAACTGTTAATCAACTGTAGCGCTGACATATTTTATTAGTATTAGATTATCATTACAGATTTTGTGGTTAATATCCAAACTGTTATGTATTTTGTATATTAATATATTATATTGTTTTTTTATTTAATGTTGCATGTCCCTTGCAGGACGTAGCAGTCAACACCAGCATTTTTCAGCTGATGTTAATGTACTAAGCAAGTTTTTAACGTTCAGTAGTTTGCCATTGCTTTCTGAACGACTGGCTCCCATACCAACATGTTATAACACAACACGACACGGTCTGCTGCACAAATCGGTTGCGGCTGCGTTTCGAACGCCTGGTAAGCGGTTCACGAACCGCGTTTGCAAGCCTTTGGCCATGGAGACTGGTGTTATATATTATATATGAATATAATTAGGGAGACATTATTCACAATTGTCTGGTCACGTGACGTTTACTACCGCCGCCGATTGGCTTCAGAAGAGTCTATTATTTTCTTTTCTTGTCTACCTTTTTTTGCAAGTTCTTTTTCTTCAAACCTCACAAAGACGATATTTGTCGACAAGGACACACTCTACGTACAGTGATATTTTATTTGGCAAATAAAATTCACATTAAACAAAGACATTATTGGATCCATCGATTCCGACACTCGATCACTCCGTCGCTGCCTCGGGCTGCGCCCCTCGGCAGCTTCTGCAGATCCATAGAGCACATTTTATTCACAAGCTTCGAGTTTCTCAGTTCTATATTTTAGTTCGTAATGTTTAATATTTTTTATTACAAATAAAAAAAAAAAAATGCCTCCGGGGCAAACGTTTGTTCAATACAAACGTTTGTTAATAATCACTTCAATATAATTATACAGTATAATTATAGCAAAGTGATTATTAACAAACATTTGTGAATAATGTCTCGTAGGTATTTTGATCATGTTTTTCAAATTGGGTTTTTACTAATGAGACAACCACAGATAGATATGCCTTAAAACCCAAGTCCTACGGTACCTCAATGATGCCTGCACTTCAGTTCCAAGAGAAGATATGCATATTTGAGTTTAGTGATCTTAAACAAAGAAAAACTCAGAAATCTGCTCACTAAGCAGGTTTCCTTTGTGTCCCATTCAAAGTGATAGCTGAATTAATCAAAATTTGTTTTCTTACTTATGTAACTTGTTGGTTTTAAACGAACATACATCATTGCGATCAAGGTAGCGAAGCCTAACTGCTCATGTCATCTATTTTTAGATATGATGTATTGTGACCTAATTAGCAATTAAAATGGCAGCTAATTAATTATTAATGCATAAATTACCCTGTGCATTATTAATGTTAGCTTAAAAACCTGGCAAGACGTATATTTTATTATGCGGAATGATTCTACAAACCCAATGGTTAATTTCTTTTGTTTAAAAGAATATTCTGTGACTTAATTAGCAATTAAGGATGGCCACCAATTAATTATTATTCATTAATGACTAATTATAGATGACATGACCAGTTAGGCCTCGCTATGTATGGATGCTAAGATCTTCATTTAAAAACAAAAAAGTTATAGTAACAAGAAGCTCAGTAAGCGGATTCCTGAGGACAATTTCTTTGTTCAAGATCACGACACTCAATATCTCCGTTTAGAACTGACATAACACAGGCTTCAGTGGAGTAGCTGTGCACACATGGTGATACGCATGAGTAAATACTCAATTTGGAAAACATGATCAAAGTAATGCAACATTAACGTTTAAAAATTTAGTCTTCAGAAATGATCAGGCATGATGTCGCCACGACAATTCATTTTCTGAGTATGATGGGGTCTGTGTAGAAAAATGTCTCCAACTGACACTACCATTGATGAAAAATAATGAGAAATGCAAATATACAAGAAAAATGCTGCAGACTTTTAAAAAATACTCATCTGACAGTATTATCTCATTTACAGTTAATACTAAAAAAAAATTGTGCTCCCAGTCGTGCAATATTGACTCAAATTAGTCATAGATGGATATGAAAACTGACTTCAAAAAGTGTATTCCGTCATGTTAAAATGACAGAAATAATAAAAGTATACAGATAAATTATTAATAAACTGTAAACTTGTATTATCTTTAACTTTAATAGTTCAAATTTCACGTTTTAAGTGTAAAAAGTATACATGCTAGTCCAATCAATAATTGCAAAGATGAAACATCTCCACAGAAATATGTTTTTTCTACAATTCAAGCAAGTTCAGCAATGAAACTTTCCAAATATATGTAAAAATGGATGCAGAATTTGAAAAATCTATCTAAAATTAAAGACGTCCTATGGACAGCACCAGAAACAAATAAATTACTTACTGTATGACAAATTCAATTATTTCAAAGACAAAGGTAATATCAACCACTTGCTGTGTGCAGAATGTTAGACCGACCTATTTTACAGAAGCTAAGATGGCGTTTGTTATTGTTACGTGATGTGTGAATGAATGTATCCTGCCAGAAACACGAATGGTCATTTCATAGCATTTCTTGGGGACACAATGGATCCTTTTGCGCAGGCTGGGAATACTATTTTTGGTTTAGATCTAATTGCACTGGATAAGTAAACTGCCTAATAGTGTTAATTTAGTTGTGTTACTGTTAGTAGTTAGTACACATTTTCTAGTTAATCAATCTGGGTGTCTAGTTGTGATAGTTGCGCTTGTACAATTAGGCAAGTGACTAGATATTATTTAAATTTTAATGCAATGTCTCTAAAAATTAATGTAATTTTTAAAAAATCTTAGAAATAGTAGTGACAGAATTAAATCCAACAGTTTGAACAGTACCCCGTTCAAACCTCTTCATCATCATCCTCCCCCTCTAATGTGTCTCCACCTTGTAGAGGGGCTTGCATGTTCCAGTGACACCAAGAGCTATGTTGATGGTAGCGCAGCTGCTGGTAGGGTCTTCCATGTCAGAAGGGTAAACAAATAGGAACCATAAGAAGAGAGACATAAACCTGCTGCCTTGTAGATAAACTGGGAACAGTCAAAGGCTAGGGAAAGCAAACCCCAGAAATATTCTTGTGGAAGTTGGATGTACTGAGCTTTTTGACGAACAGTGCAACACTATTCACCAATTCATATTGCCAAATGTATAGGTGTAATTCACCAATTCATATTGCCAAATGTATAGGTGTTCGCTCAGGCCTTGGTGTTTCGGATAAATTATATTTGTGATATTCCTCTGTGTCACCATTTTAGGCCATTTAGCATAATTTCTCTCAGTTGCCGCTGCTTTACCATTGTTAGTTACTCTAGCAGTCTAAAATATTCAACATTTGTCTCAGAAACCACATCTTTGATGACATAAAGCTCGGCTGAATATTTTTGTTCACATTCCAAGATTCACTGCTGCAATACATACAACAGAACAGGTTTGTCTGTGGTCTCTGCTTGGGATAATTTAAGGTCATTTATTCTGCAAATAGAAGTTCTTGAAACAACTGATCCACAAGAAATAAATGAACTTCTATTTGCAGACGATCAGTGCCTGTTTTATAGCGATGAGGGCAGACTACAAAATCATATTAATAATCTGAGTTCAACATGCAGCAAATACAGTATGAGTACAAACACAGCCAAAACTGAAGTAATGCAAGTTAGTAGATCTCCTGGTCCACTAAGCATACAGATAAATAGCACATCTCTGAAACAAGTTAAAGAATTCAAATATCTTGGATGTATGATCACAGAAGATGGCAGATTGGACAGAGAAATCGAAATCAGATGTCAAAAAGCTAGTGCACTTACATATCAACTATCACCCTTACTGAAACATCCAAATGTACCCATGTCCGTAAAACGACAGATAATAAACAGCATATTCACATCAACCCTATGCTACCAATCTCAAACTTGGACTTTATCCAAATCACACTTTCGCAAAATCAACACCTGCGAGATGAGATGCCTGAGGAGAGCTGCCAACTTAACAATCCGAGACCGAGTAAGAAATATTGTTATCAGACAAACAGTGGGATCAACACCTTGTGCCACATTTATTGGAAGACAGAAGATCGAGTGGTTTGGCCATGTCGTTAGAATGCAACACCATCACTGGCCCTACATTGATGATGATGGTCATGATTTATGCTGCTGAAATGCTAGGTAAATGCAGTGATTTCCCAAGGAATGTAGATCCTGAGATGGATTTAACTCCTGTCCACAGCCATAACTTTAAAGTCTTCCCTAGACTTGTGTGGCAGCTGACCCCTAACCTTCAGCCTCTGTTTGACTGGAATAATGTCAGACACTATTTCTTCTTCTGACCTTTACCTCTATTGGGGTATAAGCCCTTGATCAACCCACGCCAGGCTGCCCTATTTGTTGTTATCTCCTGCAGTTCCCCCCATGTCCTCCCTATATTATCCATCCCTGTTTGTAATTCTCTTCTCTGTGTGTTTTTAGATCTCCCGCTATTTTGTTTGCTTTGTGGGTTCCAGACAAGAGGGTGTCTAGTTATATTGTCCTCAGGTGTTCTCAGTGTGTGGTCTATCCAGCGCCAGCATCCTTTCCTTGTTTCTTGGTTCACTGGAAGGTTTAGTTCTGTCCATGAGTTCTACATCCTGTGTTTACTCTTATTTTATTCATGTCTACTCACTGATTTGGCTGTGCATATTTTTTGCATCTTTAATAGAATTTAATTAAATTCTTTTGCACTGCTCATGTAGTCAATTTTTATTTTGTCTTTATCTCTTAAAAGGGGCGTTCATTTGAAATCCGTTTGTGGCGCACCGCGTGTAATTGCGTACGTTGAACATGATCAAGTCATAGTCATGTGATAAGTACTGACCAATGAATAAAAGATCACGTGCTTATCGTCCCATGATGCATAGGTTCTGTTTCTGACCGTTTCGAAACTGGCCGGGTTGATCCAAAATCCGTCCAAAGAAACTAAAAGAACGGTGATTCAGTTTCTTTCATTTGAAGGATGTCAACCAGTGGACATTCATCGAAGAATGCAGGTAGTGTACGGTAACAAATGTGTGTCGAAGACAACAGTGACAGACTGGGCATGAATGTTTCGGAAAGGAAGTCAGTTCACAACAGATCTTTGACGGCCGGGTCAAGCGCATATAGTTTGCAACAGAAAAAACCATCGCCAAAATTGATGCAGCAGTACAGATGAATTGTTGTCGAAGCATACGTTTGTTAGTGAAAGAATTTGATGTGTCAATTGGGACAATTCAAAAGGTCGTTCATAAGAAACTGCAATATCGGAAGGTGTGTTCACAGTGGGTACCACTGATGTTGACTGACCACCAAAAAGAGGAACGCATGGGATGGTGTTTGAACCACTTGCTGCGTTACAGAGTGGAGGGTGATGCATTTCTCTTCCACATAGTTGCACACGATGAATCATGGTGTCACCACTTTGAGCTGAGCAACAAAGAGAGAGCATGCAATGGAAGCATGCTGGATCACCAAAAGCCCAAAAATTCCAATTTACAGGTTTTCGCTCGTAAGGTTATGCTGAGCGTATTTTTTGACCATGAAGCGCTATTGTTGGCCGACTTTAAAGAACCTGGTGTCAACATAAACTCTACCCACTACTTGCAAACACTAGACAAGCTGCAAAAAGCCATCAAGAATAAACCACTCGGCATGCTTTCTCGTGGTGTGATTTTGTTGTACGATAATGCTCGTCCGCATGTCGCAAGGATTGTGCAGGAAGCATTAGCAAGGAAGAAGTGAGAAATTCTGTAACATCCATCCTATAGTCCTGATTTGTCACCATGTGATTTTCATTTGTTCGGACCTCTAAAAAATGCTCTCAAGGGGCAACAATTTCACACAGATGCAGACGTAATGAACGCGGTAAACACTTGGTTCAGTGAGCAACCACAATCTTTTTTTGCGGACGGCATTCGCCGCCTACCTAAGCAATGGGATGCTTGCCTGAATGCCTATGGCGACTTCTTCTGACCAACCCATGGTGCATAATTCATTCAAAATGAATGCGTTGTTTAATTCTACCACACCTGTTAATGTTTCTTTCATGCTTTTGTAATAAAGCCATTGGAGCGGGTTTGAAATGAACATCCTAATATTTTTTAAAATTTGTCTTAACTTTCTCAATTTCTAAAGGCCACTCTGTCACCTGACGGATGTTCCTGGTTATAGGACAGGATCCCCCCGGGATGGTTAATCCGGTCAACAAATGCCCGCAGAAGTCGGATGTGTTGGCCTAACGGCGCAAGAACGCAGCTTTGCTGTAAACAGGCACAACGCAATCACATCTGAAAAAAAAAAACTCTGGATGAACGAAGAAGAAGAAGAAGACAGGATCCTACCCTATGTTTTATAATAAGGAAAGCTGATTTGCTAAGTGAATTTTCCCTAAATATATTTGTTATTTTGTGATGAACCATAGTTGTAGCTGTGTTGCATGGAGGAAAATAAAGAAATAAAATGATAATGACAGAATATTCTGTGAAAGACAACAGTGATATTTTAATATGTACAATTTGTAAGTTATTTCAATGATTCTCACAGTTTTGAATAGGCATCATGGGTAAGATGAAAAGACCAAGACAGAAACTGCACACGGCTGCAGCCAAGGCAAAGAAAAATGAACAGACGAAGAAGGGTAACACCATGGATGAACATGTCATGGATATAGCCGTAAGTTCACTGTACATTTACTGCTTTATTGTTGTCTACTTTTTATATGCAGTTTTTCTTTTAAAAAGCAATGACAAAGGACCCTTTCACCCCACTTGTGGTGTTCAGGGCGTGGTAGCTGGAGGTGGAAAAATCAACGGTGCCTGAAAATTTTTACCTGAAGCCTGAAACTTCAATAGTTTTTTTTAAGCCTTTATTGACCAAGAAAAAAATGCTGGTTCCTGAGAAAAAAGGGATGGGTGCTGAATTATGTTCACCTTTTTCTACCCCTGGTGGTAGTTGTATGTTATTTAAAAACAGCCAGTACTGATAGTAGTTGAAGTTACTCATGATACAACTCAAGTTTCCACCCAAATGCCACCCACCTCTCATCGTCATGTGCCATGCTAGTAAGTGGGTGGTCATGTTTCACCATCTCACGCGATCACCAGAGTTGTGGATCAGCTCAGTGTTCACCTCCAGTAGACTCAAATTTATCCTTACTTTTCATTTCCGCAACTTGATTTGCTTCCAAAATCGTCAGTCACCACCACCATCCTCCGCACTGATCGGGATAGGCAGGGGTATCTCTAATGAGAAAATTTACATGATGGTTTACAGGCGAGACCAAAACCTGAAGGGCATACTTGCTTGAAGCAAACAACTGATCCACACAGCACTTCCTTTAGGCACCACCCAATGCTTCCCTACATGCACTTTAGTGTAACGGTTAGAATGTTGCGCGTACAATGGAGTGAGCACGGTCGGACCAGGGTTCGATGTTGCTGTTCGCTATGGGAAGGAAAGACTGGCCGCCTATTCCTCCGCACACTCAGGTCTACATAATATAATGGCTCCAACACTTCACATACCCATAGCATACGGGAGTTCTTGATTTGTAATGACTGATGTCGTCATCTGTTACTTCATGTCCAACGTAAGTGGGTCAGAGTGCCAGCGGAGCAGTCAGACTTGTGCAGTTATAATCACATTGAGCCGGGAGTGCAGGGAGTGGCCAGCAGGGGCCACGGAAGTGGAAATCCAGCAACTAATTCAGGATAATGCTCGCTCGGGTGATGTGATTATATACACAGATGGTTCAGTGTTGAGAGGCAGGAGAAGTGCCTGGGTGTTCTTAGCAAAAGCTAATGGTCGACGTTTGGTGCAGGAGAGCCTGGCATATGATACCACAACATCTAGCTTAAGAATGGAGGTGGAGGCGGTCAATGCAGCTTTCCACTGGATGGAGAATATGATACACACACATCGTGATTGTAACTGACTCAGAAAGCATGCTGAGTAGGGTGAGGACAGGCAAGCTTTGTGCTGAGTAGCTTGCTTCGCTTCGGAAGTTATGGGTGACAAGCATCGTCTGGATCTTTTCTCCGGGGCATGCTGGTGTGCTGGGGAATGAACAGGCAGACAGATTGGCTGGCTCTGCAAAACTTGGTGGAGTATTGATGCATGATAAGGCAGACGTGGTTGCGGCCTTGTGGGAGCACGTGTATACCACGAAGGAGCAAATGGATCACCCTGGTCTGGCAAGAATGAGACAGCGAGGAGTGACAAGGGGATCTGGCCGACGCTCGATGCTCAGAGGAAAGGCGAAATGGACATATAATCAGATTGCTACTGGTACTATTGGTGTTGGAACTCTTCGCTGGCTGCTGGGGATGGGGACGGAGCGCTTATGGGAATGCTGTGATGTCGGTTCCTAAATCGATCTATCAATGTAAGTTATGTTTAATTTTAAACAATATGTATTATAAAATACAATATATACAAGCAAGGTGATAAAGTTACAGAGCACAAGAACCTATATTTGATTTGATATTAAAGTTGTGAATGGGAAATATTTGTTATATTAAATGTTGTCATTGTATTGTATATTATTCTTCTTCTTCTTCTTCTTCTTCTTCTTCTTCTTCTTCTTCTTCTTCTTCTTCTTCTTCTTCTTCTTCTTCTTCTTCTTCTTCTTCTTCTTCTTCGTCTTCTTCTGCGTTCATGTATTGTATATTAATTGTTGTTATTGTACTCTATGGCAGACAGATCCGACTGCTGGAGTACCCAGGGGAGAAAGTTTGTTCCAGAATGTTCAGATATCATCTTCTGATCTGGTGAAGCAGAAGCTTCCAGACTTTGATGCTTGCAGTACCATCACGAGCAAGACCTTCAAGGGACAAAATTTGAAGAAGAAAGACAAACATAAAATTAGACGGGAGGCCTGGGCAGCAAGTAAGTGGAGTTTGTTGTCTGGGAATATGGGCATGGCTGATGGGTTATGGTGTAGGCCGTAGGCACAGAAGGTACCATGTTGGATCCCTGCACAGGGCTGGGACATTTGTCAAGAACCATTGGTATCTAATATCACATCACATGGCCCGTGGCCCCTTGGGTAATGATATCAGATACCTAGCTTTCTCAGATAAACAGGAGGTCCTGTACAAATTGTGAGTGTTAAACATCTCTTGGCAGTTATACATTTCAAAGAATAGGCTGTAATGCCACTGCCCTGGCAGAATTGTTAGGAAACATAACTAGATATTGATGCTTGCTTGACCTGTGGTATAGAGGATATAAACCTCATATTCTTGTATTTATGATAGTTCTTTCATGTCCCTTCATGTATCCATTTGTATAAACTATAATATTCTGTTATTTATGTTAGTTCCTAATAAGGAATATCACTGCTTGTTCATTCAGTGGAGTTGGTAATATGCATCATCTTTCTCGTGACCTGGATGTTCTGATTCCCACTTGATTCTTTAAGTGTTTTTTATAAATCCCTTGGCCTCTTCACAGATAATGTCTGTATCAGGTTGAGCTAGTTGTCTGTCTTCGTTTGCCAGCCAATTTCCACTTATGTTGCAATGTGATGGGATCCTTTGCATTATAATCCTGGTGCATTGAGCTGATATCTGTGATCAAGACACACTAATCCTCTCTGCATCTGTTATTTTCATGAAGTTGATGTTGCTTATATTTGTTGATCCTCATCTGTTTAAGTTTTCCCAAACCATATTTCTCTGTTTTCCTGTGCCTCTCTTACCTAGAATTTCCCCCCACAAAAGTCAAATTTCTCTATTTCACCTCTTCTGTTCAGCCTGGCATATCTTGATGTCAATAAGAGTGTCAATATTATTTTATAGAGTCACCAGCCTCTCTCTAGATACTATTAAAAGCATAAATTGTAATTTATTTACTGAAGTAGACGGTACTACTTGCTTTCTGTTGGCGTTGAATGTTGTGCGGCTATCTCCAAACCCAATTATTTAAAGATAGAGTGGCATTGAGTCACGAGCCCCTCTCTAGGTAATATTAAAATCACAAATTGTAATTTGTATTTCCATATAAAATGACAATGTCTTTTAATATTGATTTTTAGAAATAGACTTGATACAGACTTCCAAGAAGAAAGCAAAGGAAAGAAAACGCAAGCAGCAGACACCTATTGTGGGTGATTTAACAGCAATGGAAGATGCTTTGCCCACATTGGAGCTTCTCATGAAAGAGACCACAGGCGCCTTTGGTAAAAGGTAAGTTTTGGTGTAAAGTATATAGCATGCTCAGATGTTTCATTAGTTTTAAAAACTACCCACTGGCACGTTACTGTCTTGACAGACGACAATTTGTTACATTGTGCTTCTAACATGGCACAACTACTACAATCCACGGCGATAGCGAATGTTATATCTCTCCTGGTCTCTATAGTACAAAACCTGGGCTGAATTGTGGAGACCATGTTTTGCCCATGCAGCATGATCTCTCTCTCGGCCTGCCTAGTTTACTCCAGAGGAAAGGTAACAACACTACATCTTGAAGAAGGCAAGCTGCAGAAGCTGTTAATATGGTAGCAACAAACTAACATGAAAAATAAATACATATATAATTATTGTCATTTGTTGAAGATAAGAGAAAAAAGTATAAATAAAAAAACAAAGACATAGGTAGTATACTGGTCTGAACTTGGCCAGAACGCAAAGGAAATTGATCACAGACTATATTGTTATCAATCCAGTGGCATCTGAATTTCCACCCTTTGGTCCATTGCCATGTTGTAATATGCAAGTGGTCATGAGCTGTTATATAATTGTATATAAACTGTTCCTTTGATCTCATGTTGGTGGAAGCAACAACTTCCTGATATCTGTATGAGCTGGACACTCAAAGAGATGATGTTCGGCTGACTTGTATCATGGACCACCAGAAAGACCATTTAGCTGTAGTTGTCTGGAAGAGGCTAAATCATGAATTAAGTTTAGACAGAGATATCGCAGAATCAGGTGAGCCATAAAGGCTTTCTAGGAGAGGCTTCCTGGTGCCCATGTTTAATTGGGTTTACCTGAGCACCCAGGTCAGTTTTGAAAATCCCGCCTTGGTGCGGATTAAAACTCATGACTTCTATTTGACTTATTACTTATTTGTGCTACATTTACCTGTTTGATTATTCTACAGGGTGTCCATAAAGTCTGGACACATAGGATAATTGAATAATATTTTTCATTTAATTCAAACATGCAATAGGGAATTCCCGTTGTTTTATAAATCATATTGAAGATGTTATCTGAATAAACAGTTGTATTTTTACCCATGTGTCCAGACTTTACGGACACCCTGAACATTTACTTGTTTCATTGTACTGCATTTGCTTGTTTCATTGTGCCACATGTATTTGTTTTATTGTACCACACTTACTTGTTTGATTATGACTGCATGGGCCTGCATTATACTTATGTATATAATGGAACAATCACAAAGTTTTTGTAAATGGTAAATGGTAAATGGTAATTCTTCTCCTTGCAACAATGTTATCTACATTTTGAAATACGTAGTAATGAAATGACTGCTTGTGTATGCAAGTCTAGACAAATAATACATTTTGTGATTTCTTTCATTCAGTAGGCAGCCTGAGGAGAGGCCTAGATCTATACCTAAAGAAAATAAAAGGAGAAAACAGATGTAAGTGTGGATGTAAAACTATATGTTTACATTCCCTGTAATACGGGATAGTGCAGTTGTTGCTGGATGTTCTGTGTTCGGATCCCTTCTAAGATGGGGATATTTCCCACTGACTTGGACTCTTACCTCCCCCCCCCCCCCCCCACCACAACTACAATGAGTACCAGGGAATTTTATGGGAAGTAAAGGTGTAAATAAACGTAAAGTAGGCACATTGGGCGTATGGGTCAAGACCCATATTTTTTTTATAGACTAATCAGTACTTGGTTGGTGATGGGGTGAGTGTCATGGCAACAGCCTTTAATTCCCAAGATATTTCATAGTACCCATTTTAGGCTAGATCGGATTGGGAGCCTGGGTCTGTTTTAAAAATCTGCCTTGAGGTAGTTAAATCCAGGGCGATAATCACCCGGCCCCTGAACATTTTTACCCACTGCCTGAATTTGAAATTTTCTTAGCCCTTATGCTGGCTCTTGAGAAAAGGGGGATGGCTCCTGAATTATGTTCAATTGTTTATACGTCTGGTACTTGTGGATTCTAGTGCCTCAGGTAGTGGATCAAACTTCTAGATTTCCACAGCAGACCACAGGTGTGCAACTGCCATACCATACACAAACCAGAAATATTCCATAAGTTCTTCTTTGTTCCCCTTTCGAGAGGTGAGTGTCACACCTAGTTATGCACCTCAGAGGTCCATGTGTTCAAGCATTTGTGTAAGGTTGATGTCTTCTAGATTCCATCCGAGGTCATGAGCTCTATCCACCAAGGGATACATTTGTTTTTCGTAACAATTTTGACAGGGCAGCAGCATTTATAACTGCCATGGGATGTTTAACATTCACAGCTTGCACAGGGCCCCCTGTTTACCAGAAAAGGCTAGGTATCCAATTTCATTACCAAAGGGACCGGGGGCTGTGTGATATTACTAGGTACCAATAGTTCTTGGAAATTTTCTCAGCCCCATGCAGAGATCAAACTCTGCACTTTCTGAGGCTGAGATGGACACAATAACCTATCAGCCATGCCCATATTCCAAGACAATAAACTCCACTTGCTTGCTGTCCAAGCCTCCTGTCTAATTTTATGTTTTTTTTTTCTTCGCCGACTCTGTGGCGAAGGGCTTACAAATGCAATTGGTAATCCTGTATACCACGTTGGAATCACAGCTGCTGGTGATTTGAAAGCAGGCCGTCTTGCGTTAGTTTCCATACAATGATATGAGTGCTGGTTGTTCAGAAAGCAATGGCAAACTACTGAAAATAAACTTGCCCAGGAATCACAAACAGCCAAAACATGTTGGGGTTGACTGCTACGTCCTGTAAAGGATATGCAACTAATTTTAACTTTCTTCTTTAACACATCAAAAGTCGTGGTAGTGTAGTGGCTAGACACCTGCCTGCCAGCCCAGGGGTCACGGGTTTAAATATGGATCGAGGTCAAGGTTGAAAAGTGACATGGGCTTCCAGTCAACCCAGCCTAAATTGGATATCGGGATATGTCTTGGGAAGTCAAATGGATAGGTGTGATATTGACCACATCATCCGTGGATTACGGATGTGTCGTTATAAATATGGGTCTAGCTCCATATGGCTGCTATGTCTTAAGGTGCGTAAATGGATCCTTTACTTGACGTAAGACAACACTGGAGTTACCATAACAGATAAACTTGTTTGGGTATCCTACAAGGCAGCAGGGTTTTGGAATCAGTTTGTCTTCTCAGAATGGCGAAATAGCAATGAACCAGAGTGTGGTTTGTCCTGCTGCATTTGATCCCCCATTGGAGCACAGACCAGGCCCTCAACCAACTCCAGCCAAGCTGTCCTAACTTGTGCAGGCTCCCTCCAGACCTGACCTGTACCATCACTCATCTCCTCAACCAACTCAAGCCAAGCTGTCCTAACTTGTGTAGGCTCCCTCCAGGCCTGACCTATACCATCACTCATCTCCTCATCCAACTCAAGCCAAGCTGTCCTAACTTGTGCAGGCTCCCTCCAGACCTGACCTGTACCATCACTCATCTCCTCAACCAACTCCAGCCAAGCTGTCCTAACTTGTGTAGGCTCCCTCCAGGCCTGACCTATACCATCACTCATCTCTGACTCTAATTCTCTGTTCCCGCTTGTGGGACCAGGTGGAGAAGGCGGAGGAACAGATTGAGAACCCATATGTGGAAAGAGTGAGATTGCGGGGGAACGGCAGGGGTTCTGGAAGAATCTCAAAACTGAGAGGGAAGACCAGGAGAACTTTTAATCAGATAGCGGTGTGAACGATTAGTAGTATGACTCTTCGCTGGCTGTTGAATGAGGGGACTGAGCACGTAATGGAATGTCCTGAGTCCAGTGATGTCGGTTCTTAACTCAACTCAACTCTCTGTCCCATGTGTTACTTAGGACTCCCTCTATTTTCTTTTGCCCTGTGGTACCTAGAGTCTTTGGAGATTGGTCTGTTAAGAAGTTACTGAAAGTATTCTGCCCATCTGTTCATTTACTCTTTAATGTGAGGAGAAACGTCTCATGATTATTTTTGGTCCGCATAGTTGATTATATTTTCCAGCTACTTCTTATGTGTTTCTGCAAAGGTCTCTAAGATTTCCATTCACTACTGCTGCCATGTCATGTAAATATTGTTTTATCTGCCTATATTCACTTTCAAACTTCTTTACTATCATCTGTGTATTTTTTATGAGCTCTTACTTTATCAGCTTACTTTATTCTATATTTTAAAGAATACATTATTTATGTTATATTTTTGGTCCCTTTTCCCAAGAACTTCCATACATGATTTGTTCCTAATGCTTTTAACCTGTTGCAAGCAGTCTTCTGTGCTCATATTACTGCGAAATGTGCAGAATCTTGCAATTATTACGAGGGTAAGTTAATAAGTAAGTCACAAATGGTTGTAGAGAAATAACTAAATATGATAACAACTTGAAACCAGTTTATTTGTATACATACATTGTCCCTTTATTTCTCAATATAATTTTCACCAACATTGATGCACTTATCCCATAGTTTTATCAGTTCTTCCAAACCGACTGCATAGATCTACGTGCCCTGTTCTCATTTACCTGCCATCCCACAGAACTGTGTGACTTACATATTGACTCGCCCTCGTAACTTTTTCTACTCAAATATGCATCGCTTTACTGGAAATCGCTAGGGGCTAAGTCCACTGAAAACCCACCTTGGCGGGAGACATTTTGTGAATGACGCCGAAGTTGAATGTGAAGTGAAAACGTGGTTTAGAAAACAGCACACAGTTCTGTGCGGCCGGTTTGGAAGAACTGATAAAACTATAGGATAAGTTCATCAGTGTTGGTGGAAATTATGTTGAGAAATAAAGGGACAATGTACGTATACTAATAAACTGGTTTCAAGTTTGTTATCATATTTAGTTATTTTTCTACAACCATTTGTGACTTACTTATTAACTTACCATTGTACAAACAGTGACCATTAATTGTTCCTTAGTTTCTTGATGTCTGAGACATTCCACATTTATTTTACAATAATGATGCAGAAATAGCCACCTCATAAGAACTCTTGAGGAAATTAAAACACAAGAAATAAAATAAAAAGATTACTTTCACAATAAAATCCAGAAATGATGTGATTGTTGCAAACAGTGATGAGAATGATTTATTTCAGGATGGATGACATCACTCTATTTCACAAAGTCGTAGAGCATCCTGTCTTTCAGGACAACGCAAGCAAAGCAATTAAAGAGCACCTGAAAAACATGCTGCATACAGAAGGCGAGGAAAGCATGAATTCTTGAATCCAAAATGATGTGTGCATGACCAATGATTTTATTTCATGAATGGATGTGTGAAGTGTGTTCCATTGCAACTTTTGAATGGCTAATAAATTGTGTGTCTTACTTACTGAGTTTAGTTGCTTTGTTGCGTTTTGTTAAAATGTCTCCTTGCAGTTGCTTATGAGTTCTTGGATGCTTTAATCAAATATTGCATATTATTGTGTTCATTAAGTGTCTGATTGGTAAAGTTGCATGCCCTTTTACAGTACGTTGCAATCAATCCAAGCATTCATTGGCTGTTTGTGATTTACTTGGCAATTTTATGTTCAGTAGTTTGCTATTGCATTTTGAACGGCTGACTCATGCCATTGAAATCAACACTAAATGATCTGCTCCCAATTCACATGCGGCTGGTTTCAAATCCTCGACTCAGGCCATTTGTATTCTCTTGCCTGTTTCTTCCTTGCACTTATCATCTGTTATTAATTGTCCTCAGACATGTTCTAATGGCTTTCCATTCAATGAATTTTCAAAACTGGCATGGTAACATCGTTATTGATTATCTTAGATTTTTTTTTTCTCTGTATATTTATGTCCAAGTGATTGCTTAGTTTTTGTACTTGGTTTACTACTTCTTAGGGATCCCTTTCTGTTTCATCCAACAAAACTGTATAGTCTGTATTTTATGATGAACACATCACATCTGTGAGCCACACAATTATTGAAGGACATTCATGACCCACACAAAACAGCCAAAGGATATTCACAAGCCAATCTCCAGACCAAAATATCTGCTCCCCTCAGTAACAACATCCACAAACATTAACAAACAAGGAACAACATATGTTGTTGATAAACTCTTTACTTAACTCTTGTATATGTTATATAAGGAAGATATGGAATGTTTGAACACATTATATCATATGCTGATATGATCATGGACTGGGTACTGTACGCTGTATGTATATGACTATGAATGAATGAATGAATACATGTACCCTGTCTTGCTGAAAACTAAATGTAAAAAGCTTCATTCATAATGAAATAAACTATACATTTTAAGGAATTTCTTATCCTCTGTCACAGGGACACACACAGAATATATATGACTATTTATTTTTTGTGTATGTCAGCCTGAAAAACAGGATAAGAAATACCTCAACACAGACCTAACGAGTAGTTATTTAGTTATTTAGTTTAGTTATTTAGTCGCGGTTCCAACTTCACGGCAACGGGTCGTCCCCATATTGCTCCATTCCTGTGTCAGTGAATATCATACAATGCTCCTCACTGCCCCATGTGAACAATGGAATAGACAGGAGTGTCTGCAAGCCAACAGCCCGCACACGTACACTGTGCATAATGCCGCCGCCAGAATGCCAACACAAAATCCTCCACGAAAAATACAGTTCATCGTCGATGAAAACGGCAGTCACCAGAAAGACTTCATTGACCGGGGTTTTATCCCATATGGCTCGGTCTCTTTCTGCAGGGCGACCCACCGAAAGCGCCACACAAAGCACGAACTCCGTAGCTACAGCGCTGAATCCCAGGAGTCTCCTGAAAATGCACTTGTGAACCGAAAAGGCAAACCAGTCAATCCAGCAACAGCCGGTCGTCATCGTTTCGAACATGCAGTTCACGCGAAAAACAACTGCGGACAGATGCAAAAGCATTCCATGCGAAATTCACAGCTCACAGTGTCGCGCCACGCACTCACTCAGTAGCAGGGCGACGGAACCATAGCCTCCTTAGTCGCCTCTTACGATGTGCATGGTAGGCAACAGTGTTACTATTCTTTGCTCCCCTGTATGGGCCCCGGCAACACACGGGCGCAACTTATTTTTATTATATACTTTTTATTTTTATTATATACTTATGCACAGTTTATTTAATTGGACTGAACAGGTGATAATTCTTCCTATTGTCATGTAATGAAACAGTCAACGGTGTTTGCAATCAAGAACATATGCTGTTCACCTGCATTACGATTTGGCGTGAGGATAAATTTTCAACAATACTAAAATACTATGGCAGTGCATCATAAACACGAGGTGACCTGCTGCCTGGCCTTCCTCGAGACATCTCTGCTACTCATCTAATCAAGTTGGGTTAACCTCAGAAACACAACCCCTCCTCAGTCATGTGTTGAACTTACTGTGTTGGTAAGAAATGCACTCTCCACTTGATACCCAGGCATCTTCGGTGATTGTGTGTCCTTATTTGACTTTGTCTGGTGTGTCCTTATTTGTCTGTTGTTGTTTATGATCCCTTGTTGTCTGTGTATCTGTTGACTGTGTATCTTATGTTGTCTGTGTATCTGTTGACTGTGTATCTTATGTTGTCTGTGTATCTGTTGACTGTGTATCTTATGTTGTCTGTGTATCTGTTGACTGTGTATCTTATGTTGTCTGTGTATCTTATGTTGTCTGTGTATCTGTTGACTGTGTATCTTATGTTGTCTGTGTATCTGTTGACTGTGTATCTTATGTTGTCTGTGTATCTGTTGACTGTGTATCTTATGTTGTCTGTGTATCTGTTGACTGTGTATCTTATGTTGTCTGTGTATCTTATGTTGTCTGTGTATCTGTTGACTGTGTATCTTATGTTGTCTGTGTATCTGTTGACTGTGTATCTTATGTTGTCTGTGTATCTGTTGACTGTGTATCTTATGTTGTCTGTGTATCTTGTGGTGACTGTATACATAATAATGTTCTAGTTCTATTAACAGTACAGTGTCCTTCCATGCAAAGTCTACAATGCATGATAGAATAAAATATCAATAATGCTGAATTCAATGTGTAAAAAAAAACAACTAGTTAGAGTATCTTAAAATATATCTAACAGCAACATGAAGAAAAATGAACTGAAATAGTGTAAAATAAATTTTGATTTATGCAAACGTTTGAATTCACGCCGTAAGTGAAAGTGCTGTGACATAAACACTGACTAGATGTGACAACTGATACATTTTTATGTGCTAGTTTTCTTTGTTGTAAAGGACCGCTTTCATGGCAGCTGTTAGAAGCCTGGGATAGACAGAGAATGAGGGGTTGACTTTGGTACAGAACTGTGAAAGCCAAGATGAATTTGTCATGACATTTCAATCCCATGACCACTAGGCTGGCAGTCAATCATCTAGCCACTGTACTAACACAGCCTCCGTGGAAACAGAAGAATAAGAAATGACTCTACATGTATTCTAATAATGTGAAAACATGCTAATTGAGCGGGTAAACTATATGATAAAACACGGTCCATAAATCACAGTAGAAACAAAAAAGCACATAACATAAATAAATGCACAAAAGGGGCACTCAATTACAAGTAGCTGTCAGAGTTTAAAAGTACGATACATGCCACAACAGGACGTAGGGCATGTAAGAACACCTGGTTTCCCTCAAGCTATATTCCTTCACTCCCTATAGGGGTTGAAAGACAAGACAAGACGATCAACTGACTACACTGGAATGAGGCATGCAGCTTGACTACAGCTGAGACGCTCCCTATTAGCTCCAAATGGGGCAAAGGCTCATGTCATGTCTTCCCAATATTAGCCATCTGTGTTTTTAGGTCTCTTCTTCATTTGCTTTGTGATCCCCTTTAACACTCTCTTACTATGTGAATTTTACAAGAATGACTATGTAGTGAGAATATTACATAGCTTCTTCACTGTGTCATTTTCAACTCCAGGGTCACTTCTTCATCTCCAATTCCACTGAAGTTTTCTCTAGTATTTTCATCAGTTCGGCATGGTGATTCTGTCTGCCAATCTTTCCCCCTGGACATTTTGGGTTCCAGTGTGTTGACAATGAAATACCTAAAGGAAACATTACCTAGACTTAAAACCAGCCAGTCTGTGTGTTCTTCGCTGAATTGTGATCTCCAAAGATGTGATTACTCTTTCCTTATCTATGTTAAACATATCTATAGTTATCTCTCTCTCTCCCTCACACACACACATCCAACATTTGTCTACAATATCATACACCACATACAAACAAACATTTTTCACATAAAAGTATCAGGAATATGTGGGACCAATTAAGTACGCAACAATGGCAACATAAACCACATGTATGACATGGTTCTCATCTACAGTTCTTCATGTTTGGGCCCGCTGAATTCTTCATGTGAGATAAAGCCATCCTTATTCTTGTCTTCATGATTAAAAATTTCTGTTACCATTTCATTGTGGCGGTCTTTGTCTTCTTGACTCTGCCCCACTTTGGTGGCTTGTTTCTTTAGGTAATCAGAAACCTGTTGATGAAAAGGCATATCGATATTGTTGCCACAACATAAGGGGAGCAAAGTTTAGCAACAATATAACCTGCTAAGCATTCGTTAGAGGGTTGGCATGGGCTTTCTATTCTACCAAGAGGTAGAAAAATTCAGGTGCCTGAGAATTGTTACCTTGCGCCTGAATTTTCAAATTCAATTCTGTTTTCTTTTCGCATATCCTTTACAGGACATTGCTGTCAACACCAGCATTTTACCGCTGTTGTTGATTTCTTGGCAAGATTACGGTCAGTAGTTTGCCACTGCTTTCTGAGTGGCCGGCTCACTTATCCCATGTCACCAACGCGGCAAGAACCGCTACCTATTCTCATGCGCTGCATTACCCTACGTGGATAAATGGGCTTACGGAGAAAGTCGTTTAACCCTTAGGCCAGGGAGACCGGCAAATTCAATTCCAGAAATATTTTAAAAAAATATTTTGTGTCCCCTATAAGACACGTTAATTACTTGTTTTTAAAAAGAGTACTGCATATGTTTGTATGTTTTCTGTTCCTGTGTATTGTGAAATCAGAATACTAAACATGCCATTATACATGTCTGCGCCATTATAAGCTGACTTGTGATTTCTGCAGCGATATGTTACAGCAACGTTATAGGCAGACATCTGCATCATCACTGTTTGCGCCGTGTTGTGTTGTTTTACCAGCTTTACGCTGACTTAAATTGTAGAAAATGAGCAGATGTTCCCGCAAATGTACCATGTAGCGATAGAGAAAAGAACGAATGCGATAAGCCAGCCAATCCAAGAGCCATTTATTATTGCCAAGATGATAATTACCAGCTTAAAATGAATTATTTTATTCGACATGATAATGAACATGCTAACATTGAATATCTTCTTCTGCGTTCATCAGGAGAGTTTTTTTTCGGATGTGATACATTGAATATCATAATCATCTTCCACATTTGTCATCAAGTGTTGTGGGGAGGAATAGTTAACGTCTCAACACCCGATGGGTGGCACTGGATATTGTCATTCCATGTGAATGTACAGTGGATGAGATTTTCTTCTTGGGCATCCTCTTTCTATTGCATGAGATCTTCTTTGATGTAGTGCCAGTGCTGGATTCTGATGATGTTGCATTGAAGATAAATGTTTCTAAATTCCCTCAGTCGCGCAAACAGATTTTAGCAATTACGGCTAAATTAAATGAAGAAGGAATTGTGAAGTGAGCAGTAAGTTTTCCAACACTGCAGACCATAATTCAAAAGTTGAGAAACTGACATTAAGATGCAGCATGGGAACTTGAAAGGTCTAGAGACCTGAGAATAACTTAAGTGATCTCATGATATCTTTGATTGGGAATTTAATGATTCATTAAAAAATATATAGCTTTAACTGAGTTTGGTTCCTGTTTTTTCTTAGCCTGTGTAAAAAAAAAAATGCTGGCTCCTGAGAAAAAGGGGCTGGCCCCTGAACCATGTTTAGATTTGTCTACCCCTGATCCCACACCATGGGAAACCTTAGCTATAAAATTCAACCAATCAAGAACATGTTTTCCGAGTAGATGAGAACAATAAATTAGTCAGTTAAAGAAAGACATGGGAGGAAGTGTCAGGGATAGGAGGGCTTGATATGAGTCATTTGAAGATTTATAATGCCCTGCTGGAGAATAAAACACAGAAGAAGAATAGCGTTTAGTGTAATAACAACAGATGTGCTTCGATGTTTGTTACCTGGCGTATTAGCTCTTTATGTCTAGAACACGTGTTGTTAATGTCTTGAACATCTCAGCCATTACAATATTACAAGTGGTCAATGGGACTAAGGACTGGGTATAATGACATGTATCTTGAGATGATGGTCGGTTATGCATCTCACAAAACATTTCAAGATTAGTGCTGAGAGTCTGTTGTGTTTACTATTGGTGAAGTGACCAGGTTCACGCCTAACACGTGGCTGGCAGTTTTTACAGAAATTATTGGTTTGTATTTTTCTAATGAGGCTAAGAAACAAAGACAACTTATCACAGACATTAGACAGAGATAGTCAACAATTTTGGCAACATTATGAGATGAGATAAACTGAAACATATTGCAACAACTGCACATATTAATGGAAAAAAAATAGAGGCAGACAACGAAAACAGATTTGTGTACCCCTCTATAATAAGTTTCATTCTACTTCTTTAAAATGTAAGCATTATTCCATGGCAGATATTACATAAAGGTGTGACATTTTAAAGATGTCCATCTTCTCTCTGACTATCTGGAGCCACCAAACTAATGGCTAGATGCTTGCTGGCCCAGTGGCCAGGTGTTCATCTGCATCAGAACAGATTCCATGTTTAAAAATTGACTGTGCTGCCAGGTGGACCCAGCCTAAAACAGGTACCAGGAAATGTCTGGGGATGTAAAGGCAGCCGGCATGATACTGGCCCCATCACTCACAGAGTGACATTTGGTCTATGGAAATATGGCTCGAGCACCGTATGCCCAATATGGCTTCAGGCGTGTACCAGGGCACTTTATTGACTCTGGTAACCCTCTGAGTAGCCTCCTGACATTTACATGCCAGAAACAGAAAGGCATTTCCATTTTATCCTATTTGTATTGTCAGTTTATGCTGCATGAGGGACACAATTCTGCCTTTTGTTATCACAGGCTATGCAATTTTAAGGTCTTTTGACAAAAACAAAACAACCTCTGAATTAATTCAGTATATAATACAAGGCTATGGCATAGTTATACCTGTATAGTTGAAGACATGGAGTAATGACCTACTAATGGAAGTATAACAAAAAAAGAAGGAAGTGAAGTACTGATCTATTTACCTCTTCAACTGAAAGCTGTTTGTCCTCATCTGCATCAATCTCTGTGAAAATGTTGGGCGGAGGGACACCATCTGTGATTTTCAGCAGCTCAACCTCAAAGGTCAAACTAGCATTGGGTGGAACAACATTGCCTGAAATGATTATTGTAGTAAACACACAGTTAATAGGAAACAGTCAAACAAACGTATAAAAATGCCACAGGTATTGGAATAGTTGGTAGCAGCTAATACTGTTAATGCAACAACTTTCAATGACTACAGTAAAGCTAGTTCTACTGCAGGTACTTCATTTGGGAGTTAGGCTTCATATATTCTAGACCACAGCATAGTTAGATAGGGTGGTGAGTTTCCGTCCTCACTGCCTTTCATTTATAAACACATCGCGGGAAATTCCGACAACTGTCCAGTATAGTACTCATTTTATGAGGGAGGGTCAACTCAGAGCTTACATGCGGGAAAATTGTCACTGTTGGGAACTGAAAAGCTGTGTTGGTAGTCAAGCACACTAAATACTAAGCAGCCACAAATCTAACTAAAGGATTCAACTTTAAAACTTACGCATTTCTTTATTTCCTTACCGCTTCTTTCTTCTCTAATGTTTGAAGGAGATGAGTCTGTATATACGGCATAGAACGAACGAACAAACTTTATTTTCAAAGGGTAATAAATTGGGCACGCAGGCCCGTCTTACATTCGGCCCTTCCAATCACTCATCTTTCGTTCATCAGTGAATAGTGCATTCACATAGGAAAAAAACATTGTCAAATGAATGTTGTAAACATAAACAATGCATGTTACCATGTTATGAGACAAATCCCCCACCCACCCACCCATCCTCTATCCATCCGTGTGTCCCCCACACACATACCCACAGGCACATACATCCCACACCCCCCCCCCCCCCCCCCCACATACACCATCTCCCCACACACACACATCTCCCACCCACCACACATCCCCCACCCTCACAAACCCAGGCACACATGCATGCATCCACCCATCCATCATCCACCCACACATCCCCCACCTTCACAAATCTCCCCACCCACACATCCTCCACCCATCCCATAACCTACCAACACCCACCCACCGACATATCTTCCACCACCCACCCACTCAGCCAAACACACATCCCCCAACCACATATCCAACACCCACACACACATATTCCTGCCAACTCACATATCCCGCACCTACCCACACACAAAACCCGCATAAACATAGACATAAACATAGTGGCATGATTTGCTGAATTAAGATCAGAATGCTGCATTGGAAGAGACTCAATTTCTGATAATCATAAATTAACACAGTAGAAGCCAGCTCCATGGCGAAGAGGATATGGACGCAGTTCATAATCTCGCATATCCGCATTCGAAATGCAGCTGCGGGTGATTTGGCAGCAGACTGCCTTGCGTTGGATTTTTGCGAAAATGGTATAGGTGCCGGTCATTCTGAAAGCAATGGCAAAATACTGAACATAAACTTGCCAAGAGATCACAACAGCAAAACATAACGGTGTTGACTGTGACGTCCTGTAAAGGATATGCAACTAACTTTTAATAACAGTAGAAAATGCTGCAATAGAAAGTTTGGCAAAGTAGCAAATGCTGCAATAGAGCATATAACTGTAGCATAATTCTGCAACAGAGAGTATAGCATTTAAACAAATACTGCAATATAGAGCCTAACACTGTAGAAAATGCTGCAATATAGAACCTAACATTGTAGAAAATGCTGCAATATAGAGCCTAACATTGTAGAAAATGCTGCAATATAGAGCCTAACATTAGAAAATGCAGCAATAGGAGAGCCTAAAATTGTAGAAAATACTGCAATATAGAGCCTAACACTGTAGAAAATGCTGCAATAGAGAGACTAGCATTGTAGAAAATACTGCAATAGAGAGACTAGATTTATAGAAAATGCTGCAAAAGAAAGCCTAACATTGTAGGAAAATTCTGAAGCCTTGCAATATTAAAATGTCTCTTGACATTTAGACTTAAATGGTAGACAGACAGGTAAACTATCCAACTAAATATCCACATCCTTCAACTTCTGCTGGAAGAGACAAGGTACTTAAGAACTTGACCTGAATTCGGTGATGCTGATTCATTATCATATATCACAGGCTGATTTAACACCCTGATTTGCATATTAAACTTACAGCTAAAGGCTCACATGAAAAGAATCTTTCAAAAAGGAAAAAAAAGCCAAGTGTAACTAACTCTACAGCATGGAAATAACAATATCAACAAATCATTCAATCATACCTGCACCAGTTTGTCCGTATGCCTTGCTTGGGGGGATGATCAGCTTCCTCTTCTCACCGACACACATGCCAAACAATCCCTCATCCCAGCCTTTGATCACCTGACCAGCTCCCAGCTGGAAGTCAAATGGCTGGTTTCTGTCGAAGCTACAGAACAAAACGTGACAACAAATCATTTATATCTGTGACAATGCATGAAATGTTCGCATAATGAAACATAAAATACTACTCATTCTTCTTTCACCCTTCATCCCACCATTGGGGCCCCAGACAACTCCTCCGAGCAGCCACATCCTTAGTTATTCCATGAAGTCCCATCCTTGTCCTCCCTATTTTATTCATTTCTGTCTCTACTTCTTTTGCCCCAGTTCATACATAGTTCTACGTTCCAGGTGCCAATTCTGGAAATGCCACTAAGTGAAGAGAAGAAAATATATGATCAAGACTCCTTGCAGCTTTTTCCACATCGTGCCATACCTCTTCAAGAAGTCTTCAAGCCCCTTGGGTGACTTGGTTATTCTTTTATCTTTGTCTAAAGCCTGTTCATAGTTGGCTGGATTTTGCAACAAAAGTTTTTCTAAAACAATGTGTTCCCTGAGTGAACTTAAATAAAGATACTATAAACAATATATTGAACAATTTCTTTCTTGGCATATTTCATCAGGTGCATTCTGCAGTGTCTAAGCACTTGGTATTTCGACCAAAGTATTATTAATGTATTCACTACATATGATATGTCACTCTGCAGTATGCACCTGATAACATGAAGAGTGGGAAACCCAGCCCCTCCTTCGTCATCTCTGATACACTGGTGGACAGGTTGTCGGAACACTATCATAGTGAGTTTGGTGTAGACTTTTTCGCAACCTGCTACCAAAAACATTCTAAGTAACTGTTGTAGAACGAATATATGTTCCTAGCTACAACAAAGTTATTCATAAGAGGATGCTCAGTTTTATTGCATGGATACCTGCACATGTAGGAATATTTTGTTTGGGGGTTGCATATCCTTTACAGGACATCGCTGTCAACATCAGCATCTCTTTGCTGATTGTTGATTTCTTGGCAAGATTTTGCTCAGTAGTTTGCCATCGCCGAGTGACCGGCTCACATACCCCGTAAGTTATTGTGGCGATTCTCACGAGAATATATGGGATTATGGAGAAAGATGTTAACCCCTAGGCCAGGGAGACCGGTATGTATGAATATATAGCAATAAAATAGTGGACAGGGAAGATTTAAAAAAGGCAGAATTAATTATAAGAAAATTCATGTGAGCATGAGTAAAGATGACATTAAATCAGCGACGAAAAACATAAAATAAATGAATAGACAACAGCGTGGGATCAAAGTTTGAAGGGAAGACATGCTTACATATTGTTCAATGCTTCAATAAAAAAATTGTCAGATAACAGATGGACTTAAAATTGCATGCAACCCGACCTAAAAATTGGATGGGCCTGTTTATTTATAAAGGAAGAGACCTGAGAATTATGCCAGAAGCAAAATAATATTGCACACTACTTACTGGGGTGTTAGAAATATGTCAATCAATCAATCATGTGCCATGCCGGAAAGCGTGGGCGGTCATGTCTCGCCATTTCACTCGATCACCAGTGTCGTGGATCAGCTCAGTGTTCCTGTCTCGTCCATGCCATGTGGCCAAGCCATCCAGGTATTTTCCTCTCGGTCTTCCTCTTGGTCTGTTCCCTTCGATCTTGCCAGTTGTCACTAAGTTCTCCAATCCATTTCTTCTCATAACATGTCCAAAAAATTTTGACTGTCTACGTCTAATTTCTCTAATCAGTTTACGTTGTTCATTTGTCTCCTGTAGTACTTGGTCATTGGTTTTTCTGTCTGTCCATGGTATTCTTTGCATTCTCCTCAGAAACCACATTTCTGCAGCCATCAGATGCTTTTCAGCTTGACTGTTCATTGTCCAAGTTTCACATCCATACACAAGAACAAGCTCTATGTATCCCCTCAATACTCTTTTTCTCGTTTCAATTGACATCTTTTTATTGGTCAGAATGTTTTTCATCTTGCTAAAGGCTACTTTCGCCATGGCGATTCTTGATCTAATCTCTTCAAGGCATCTCCCATCAGATGTTATAACTGTACCGATAATTGTACCGATTCACTTGTTGAAGAATATTTCCATTTACTTGTATATTACTTTGAGGCACTTCTTCCTTCCTACTGACGACCATACTACACAGAAAACCACTCATAGAATATGATAATGTGACCCACTGCAATCTACCTATGTCAGTGGAGAACCTGTTGTGGACAGATGTCTCCAGGGAGCCACGAGGAAAAGTAAAACAATTTATAAAAAAGTCAGTTTACGTCCTTTACAGGATATTGTAACCAACCCCAGGATTTATTGGCTGCTTGTGATGTACCAGGCAATATTACGTTCAGTAGTTTGCCCTTGCTTTCTGAACGGCCGACGCCTCAAACCTTGGAAATAAACGCAAAGCAGTCTACTTCCAATTCGTCTGCGGCTGATTTTTAACTGTCAAATTGGTATGTTGGCACTCGATGTGGATATTTAATATCATCGATCGCCTTTACTTCCCAGACAATTTCTGGTTACTTATTTAAAGCTGAGTCGACCGGGAAGACCTGGTCAACTTAAAAAACAACAACACAGGAATCGATACATATTGGAATATATGACCACCGGGCCAGCAGTCAAGCTGTCTTGCTTCTGCGCTACCACAGATCCCACCAAGCCCACAGCAAATCTATAATTACCTAGCATCGAACTTTTTCCCTGACTCGGTTAAAGTTGCGATATAATGCATATGCAGCTGGTCATATCGTTTGGACTTCCTTTGACAATCTTCAGGCGGTGGTGTAATTATTTCAATGTTCACTTGGTCGTCAACAGCAGCCGGCTCCTCTTGATCTTGCGATGTCGTTCCCTCTCCTCCGTCGCTTGCAATTGTTATCGTCCCAACCAAACAGATGGCAAATAATATTTCTATAAACTGGAAATTCATGATCAGAATTAAATATCAAGTATTACATTAAACTGCAAAAACAGGTGTGGTATTGTTTTGAGTAATTAATAACGCGATTAATATTCAATTTCTGGCAACAAGAAAGACAACATGAACGTGTCGTCTGCTATCTTCCATTGACGTGGCGGTCTGGCACTAACAACACTGTTCTCCAAGACTGGAGATCTCCCACCTGGCACCGTGGCACTAGCGACAGGTTGATGGTGTTTAATGTCCACGTTTGATTGGATAGCAAGTGTCTGGTTTTATCGCTTTATCGCGATCAGTGATTCTCATCGTGGGTCATAACACTCCAAAATTTACACGACATCAATAAGTGTCATATTAAAATAGAGAAGTAAGACTAAGAAGTACCATATGTAGCAATCAGCTCATCTCATCTCATCATGTTCCTCTTGTACCTTGCGGTGTCGAGGTGAAGTATAAACTTCGTGAGAGTGCCCGATTATGGGCTTCATATATCGACATTCCCATGGACTCTGCTATTCCCTCCGTCCAACGTTTACGTGGTCGGCCTCTTCCTCTGTTTCCATCTGGTCTGTACATCATTGCTTGTTGTGGTATGCTGTTGACTGGTAACCTACTAGTACTACTTGCATGGCCAAACCATTTGACTTGCTGCTTTCTAATAAAATCTAGTGCTGCTTTAACCCACACTTTAGTCCTGATTTCTTCATTTCTGATCTTATCTCTTCTTGATACGTTGAGTATTATTCTCAGGAACCTCATTTCTGTTGTTGTGATTTTTCTTTTCTCTTTTTCTGTCATTGTCCAGGTTTGGCATTGGTAGCATAGCGTTGGTAGGAAGCTTGTGTTGTAAAGTGCTTTCTTAGTAGTTATTGATACATGTTTGTTCTTTAGTATTGGTGCCATTTGTCCAGTGAGTTGATTTGCCTTATTTTCGATCTCGTCTACAATTATAGGGATGTAATTATGGAAATATTCTTAAACAGGAGTGTAATAGTCTTCTATATTGTAGAGTAGGAGTTAAATGCGAAATATAAACGTGAGTAGTCAAGACGGTAATGAGTTAATATTAGCTCAAACGTTGGCACCATAGGTCAGGTAGTTAGTCTAAATTGGAAACACGGAGCGTGGAGACCAGGGCATAATTAACACATGATTGACTTATTATTTTCTGTGAAAGCTGCTCTCACCCGTACTACTCTTGCTGTCCTAGGGCAGGAACACACTGCGCTATAGCTACTATAAATGTTAAATAGCTGTTATTTTTAAAATTAAATTTGATTAATGGATAGTACATGCTACGAAGTACCCAACTTCCAGTTAACAGAGACTAGTAGTGAAAATAGACCAAAGGCTGCGAAGGTGTTCACAAGGGTGGAGTGGCTTAAAGTTACCCCGACTCATGAATTACTGGGACCGAGTTCAGTTGTGCACCATGCTACGGAACAAAGAACTAAATAATTTTCTACTCCCTCCTCGCAAAAAAAAAAAAAAACGGTAATATTTTACATTGCCTCCACAAAGAAATCTGTTATATTTTATCCCTCCTAACAAAGTACTCGATAATGTTCTGCTCCCTCGCAAATAACTTGGTAATGTCCTTCCCCACCTTACTAAGAATTTGGTAATGTCTCTCCCTCTTATCACAAAGAACTTGGCAATGTACTACCTTTCCTCACAAAGAATTCGGTAATGTCCCGCAATCTCCTCACAAAGAACTCGGTAATGTCCTGCTCCCGCTACTCAAATAAATCGGTAATGGTCTGCCTCCTCCTCACAAATAACTGTGAGAGCAGGTGGAGTAAGCGGAATAACAGGCTGAGAACCCGTATGTGGAGAGAATGATATGACGGGGGATTGGGGGGGGGGGGGGGGGGTTCTGGACAAATCTCAAAACTGAGAGGGAAGACCTGGAGAACTTTCAATCAGATGGCAGTTGGAACAATTAGCAGTCTGACTCTCTGCTGGCTGTTGAACGAAGGGTCGGAGCGCGTATGGAAATGTCCGGAATGCAGTGATGTCAGTTCTTAGCGCAACTCAACTCAACTCAAATAACTCATTAATGTTCTACTACTTACTCACAATGAACTCGGCAATGTTCAATTCCCTTCTCTCTTGAGTTTTGGTCAATGGATCGGATGTCTAGCATTTTTATATCACGCAGAATTAATAAGAAATCGCGTGCGCATGTTTAGCACGTAATAACAACCATGTGCCCTCATAACCGCAATTGCAAATCATAATGAATAGGCTAAAATCCAAAATGTAAGCCAACACACAAGGTACCATTTATAACTTTCTGGGATACACATATTGGAATCCCCATCGGTGTTACGAGGTTATTCCGGTGTGATCTATGGGAGAGACTGAAACATAGAACGTGGTCATATACAAATCATAAATTATACCCAGAGCTAAAGTCTCCGTCAAAACAGGTTGAGAACCCTCCAGTTAGATAAAGTGAGTACTGACACATCAAAGACGTTCAACAGCACAGGCATTCATTAAATTACAGCGGACATGTACTAGAATTTGACATAAACAACTTCTTCCATGCGATTAAAACAGTATAAGAAAAGTGATATACTATTATCGAATTGTGCAACAGGAATCAACATTGGGGGACGATGCATCAATAACATTAGATATGCAGATGATACAGTCTTGATTGCAGACAATGAACAGGACCTGCAACATTTAGTAGATGCGGTTGTTACACACAGTGAACAACAAGGGTTAGAATTAAATTGTAAAAAGACACAGATTATGGTTGTCACTAGGAAGAACGAAATACCACAGTGTAATATACAAGTAAATGGGAATATTCTTCAACAAGTGAATAGGTACAATTATCTCGGAACAGTAATAACATCTGATGGGAGATGCCTTGAAGAGATTAGAACAAGAATCGCCATGGCAAAAGTAGCCTTTAGCAAGATGAAAAACATACTGACCAATAAAAAGATGTCAATTGAAACGAGAAAAAGAGTGTTGAGATGCTACATAGAACCTGTACTTTTATATGGATGTGAAGCTTGGACAATGAGCAGCCAGGCTGAAAAACATCTGATGGCTGTAGAAATGTGGTTTCTGAGGAAAATGCAAAGAATACCATGGACAGCCAGAAAGACCAATGAACAAGTCCTTCAAGAAACAAATGAAGATCGTAAACTGATCAGAGACATTAGACGTAGACAGTCACAATTTTTTGGGCATGTTATGAGAAGAAATGATTTGGAGAACTTGGTGACAACTGGTAAGATCGAGGGGAACAGACCAAGGGGAAGACCTAGAAACAAGTATCTGGATGGCTTGGCCTTGTGGCATGGTCGAGACAAAAACACGGAACTGATCCACGACTCTGTTGATCGAGTGAGATGGCAGAACATGACCGCCCACGCTTACCGGCATGGCACATGATGGATGGATGGATGGCAACATGTACAGTCTCCACGTCAATGCTAACAGAAAGTAGGTCATAGTTGGCAGGGTCAGTTGTGGAAGCAATCTGACATCTAGCAAAGTTGCTATATTCTTACACTGTCGCAGCAGCTGGCAAAAAGATACTGATGCGTGCCAATTAACTCATTGACGACCTAAAGACTTGTCACACATTTGACGTTGTTTATTCAAGAGAGTTAATATAATGACACATTATTCCCGACCTCCCCCCCCCCTCTCTCTCTCTCTCTCTCTCTCTCTCTCTCTCTCTCTCTCTCTCTCTCTCTCTCTCTCTCTCTCTCTCTCTCTCTCCTTCTACCCATACATTTATTTACAAAAAAAAAAATGTCAGTCCAATCTTCCCCCTTAAGCTTATGAAACACCTACCCAAAACACATTTTCACATACATTCTTCTCAGCATTATCAGTATCATAGTCATCATCATCATCATCATCATCATCATCATCATCATCATCATCATCATCATCATCATCATCATCATCATCATCATCATCATCATCATCATCATCATCATCATCATCATCATCATCATCATCATCATCATCATCATCATCATCATCATCATCATCATCGCCATCATCACGAAATGTTCCAGTGTTCATTCACGCATGTGTGATGTCATTGTTTTCCCAATGTTTAAGCATGCATGTGTGTGTGTGATGTAATTATTTTCCCAATGTTGAAGCATACAGATCTGAGTGTCGTCTTCGTTCTCGTTCTAATGCAATAAGCAATACTGATTAAGTGTACGATTAGTCTACTAGGAGTCGTTGCCAACACTCATCGTTCGTTACGGGAGGGAAAAAATGCCCACCTCTTCCTCCGTGCACTCAGGCAAACTAAAGTGTGTTGGTCCTAATACTTCGCATATTATGTTATACTATTATACTATGTTATACTATTATACTATGTTATACTATTATTTTATGTTATACTGTTATATTATGTTATACTATTATGGAATCCGAGGGGTTAGCAGCTTTCTCCGCTAACCCCGAATACTCTCGTCACGTGATGCGACGAGAATTAGCAGTGGTTCGAATTGCAAAAGTGACTTATGAGAGTATGGAGCCGGTCGCTCAGAAAGTCGTGGCGTGCTGATGAGCGTAATCTAGCCTAGGAATCAACATACAGCTGAAAGATGCTGGTGTTGGCCGCAATATCCTGAAACAGGATGGAAACGCGGGAAAATAAAAAAAAAAAATAAAAAAAAATTATGGAATCAGCATTGGAGTATATGGAATCAACATTGGAAGGCGAAACATCAGTAACATTAGATATGCGGATGATACAGTATTGATTGCAGACAATGCGCAGGATCTGCAACAATTAGTAGATGCGGTTGTTGCACAAAGTGAGCAACTGGGGTTAGAATTAAATTGTAAAAAGACCAGGTTATGGTAGTCACTAGGAAGAACGAAATACCACAATGTAATATACAAGTAAATGGGACTATTCTTCAACAAGTGAATCGGTACAATTATCTCGGAACAGTCATAACATCTGATGGGAGATGCCTTGAAGAGATTAGAACAAGAATCGTCATGGCGAAAGTTGCCTTTAGCAAGATAAAAAACATTCTGACCAATAAAAAGATGTCAATTGAAACGAGAAAAAAGTGTTGAGGGGATACATAGAGCCTGTTCTTTTGTATGGATGTGATCATTGAATGATGAGCAGTCAAGCTGAAAAACATCTGATGGCTGCAGAAACGTGGTTTCTGAGGAAAATGCAAAGAATACCATGGACAGACAGAAAAACAAATAACCAAGTACTACAGGAGACAAATGACAATCTTAAATTGATTAGAGAAATTAGACGTACACAGTCAAAATGTTTTGGACATCTTATGAGAAGAAATGGATTGGAGAACTTGGTGACAACTGGCAAGATCGAAGGGAACAGACCAAGAGGAAGACCGAGAGGAAAATACCTGGATGGATTGGCTACATGGCATTGACGAGACAGGAACACTGAGCTGATCCACGACTCTAGTGATCGAGTGAAATGGCGAGTCATGACCGCCCACGCTTTCCGGCATGGCACATGATTGATTGATACTATTATATTATGTTATTCTTTTATATTATGTTAAACTATTTTATAATTGTATAATAATATATATGTTTGGGGATTTTCTCTTATTTTTGAGGATTTCGCTCTGTGATGGAGTCCGTTGTAAAGTATGTACAAAGTGCCCGTGTTTAGTATGTCTCACCTTTTCGCGGGAGCTACACATACCTAACTGTTTGTATATCATATTGCTTCCCCTGTTACTGAACTTGTTGTGTGTGTTACTTTGTTGCATGTCTTTTACAGCATGTTGCAATCAACCCCAGAATTTATTGCATCTGTGTGATTTACTAGGCAGTGTTAGTTCAGTAGTTTGCCATTGCTTTCTGAAGAAATGTAATAGATCTAACACTACACATACCCACAGCAGGTCCTAGTTTCGGGGCCTGTCTTGTGTGTATTTGTCTATTTTAGACATATTATGCATTCTTAGTTCCCTACTGCCGGTTTATCCACGTAGAGTAACGCAGCGCGCGAGACGTGGAAGCGGTAACTTACGGGATAAGTGAGCCGGCCGCTCAGAAAGTAATGGCAAACTACTGAGCGTAATCTTGCCAAGAAATCAACGACAGCGGTAAAATGCTGGTGTTGACAGTGATGTCCTGTAAAGGACATGCAAAAAAAAAAAAAAAGTTCCCTACTGTTGTTAGACCCATCGGTCGCATAGTGGTTAGTGCGTTGACATACCAAATCAGTGGTCCGAGATCAGTCCCAGAAGTGGCAGGATTGCTTATATCGACATTCACGGCCCTGAGATCGACCCTGTCTCATAAAATTGACACCGAAGAATTTTCAAATTTTTCTGGGGATTTTTCTGAAAAGAATAGACGGCGAGGAATGGAACTGCCCACCCCACCACAGATGCCGTGGTTTAGAATATGTGAAGGCCTTGCAATTCTCATCATAGCGATAACAGCTGTCACGCGGCTGTCTTGGTCTTGTATTGTTGGCTCTGTTACTGAACATGCAGCGTCAGTATTATTTATTGCCATTCTGTCCTACGTCATGAGTACATAAAGGGAAACGAGATCTCCGTGAGAACGTAATTAAGTAACAGAAATTATATTATAAAGTGCATGGAAGAGTATGAACAACGGAAAATCATATTTAAGGACACACACTGGCTTTTAAGCAATGCCCTATGTAGGGGTAGTTGAGATCGGGCAGTTTGCGTACGCGTAAAAGGGATTGCAAAAAGAGGCTACCCCACTATCGACTTGCACCGTGGAAGAAATACGAGGCATATTCGTTGTTTGTGGTCAGACGGTGTGAACCTTGCGTTGATTTCGATGGCATGAACGTCGGTCGTTTAGGGAGTACTGGCGAGCAACTGAACGTAAAGGTTGCCTAGAAGATCACAGACCCAAAACTTTGATTGATTGCGATGTCCTGTAAAGAACATACGACAAACAGCTTGCCATTGCTTTCAGAACGAGAAGTCAACTTTAAGTCCAACTTACTGCTGTGTGGAGCGAACCCACTATTCCGCCACCGGTGTACAGGAAGTGTAATTGCAAACGCCTTAAAAAGATCAGCCAAGATGCAATCAACCCTGACTGCCCAACAAAGGGCTTGGCGTGCCTGGTTGTAGGTCTATACTTCACTGTGAGTCACCGTGTAAGAAGGGGGGGGGGGAAGAAGAAGAATAAGAATACGAATAAGAAGAAGAAGAAGAAGAAGAAGAAGAAGAAGAAGAAGAAGAAGAAGAAGAAGAAGAAGAAGAAGAAGAAGAAGAAGAAGAATGCTTGTACGGTACCGAGAGATTCATGGTACAATCAATCAATCATGTGCCATGCCGGAAAGCGTGGACGGTCATGACTCGCCATTTCACTCGATCACCAGCGTCATGGATCTGCTCAGTGTTCCTGTCTCGTCCATGCCATGTGGCCAAGCCATCCAGGTATTTTCCTCTCGGTCTTCCTTTTGGTATGTTCCCTTCGATCTTGCTAGATCTTGCTAGACCAAGTTCTCCAATCCATTTCTTCTCATAACATGTCCAAAAAATTTTGATTGTCTACGACTAATTTCTCTAATCAATTT
>OY992892.1:83879641-84120641 GCA_963921405.1 Cepaea hortensis
CCTCTTGTACCTTGCGGTGTTGAGGTGAAGTATAAACTTCGTGAGAGTGCCCGATTATGGGCTTCATATATCGATATTCCCATGGACTCTGCTATTCTCCCCTTCCAACATTTACGTGGTCGGCCTCTTCCTCTGTTTCCATCTGGTCTGTACATCATTGCTTGTTGTGGTATGCTGTTGACTGGTAATCTACTTGCATGGCCAAACCATTTGACTTACTTCTTCTTCTTCAGCGTTCCGAGCCATTGAGGTTCTTTGCTGCAGATACAATCCGTCTCCATTCGTCTCTCTGGTTGACCTTCTCTTGCCAGTCGTTGATTCCAAGTGCTTGTAGGTCTGTATGTATATTATCTCTCCACCGTCTTCTTGGTCTACCACGGGGTCTACGGCCATTTATGTCCTGAGTGTAAGCGAGTTTTGTTTCCCTATTATCTTCCATTCTTTCTATATACCCCAGCCATTGTAGTCTATTAGCCTTCATGATACCAGTGATTAGCGGGGACATAAACAGATCATAAATGTCTTTGTTACTTCTTCTTTTCCACTCTCCACTTTGTGTATCCCTAATGGGTCCAAAGATGCTTCTTAAAACTTTGTTCTCAAAGGTTTGTAGCAAGGCTTCGCCTCCTTTCGTTGTAATCCAGGTTTCAGAGCCATACAGCACAACGCGTCTGATCAGTGTTTTGTATATTGTGATCTTGGTATTACGAGATAGCGCCTTTGATTTTAGTAGATGTTGTAGTGCATAGTATATCTTATTTCCAGAATTGATTCTAGTTTGTATTTCTTCCCTTATGACGTTGGAGCAGTTGAAGATTGTACCCAGGTATTTGTATGTTTCCGTTCTTTTAATGGTCATATTATCTATTTGTATGTGGCCAGAGTTTTTAGCCATTCCTTCTCTTGAAATTACCACATATTCTGTCTTATCTTGGTTGATAACCAGCCCCATCTGTTGGGCTTTTCCCTTTAAGTGAGTCAATATTTCCAATGTCTTTTGTTCATTTTCCCCTATAATATCTATATCATCTGCATAACCAAGCAGCTTGGATGTTCCTCCAATATCACATTCCTCCATTACCCTCCTTACAACTTTCTCTAGAGCCAGATTGAAGAGTAGCGGCGATAGTGCATCACCCTGTTTCAAGCCAGATGTTATTTGGAAAGGTTCTGATTTCCTGCCTTTATATGTTACTATATTATAAGTATCTTCCATGCATAGTCTGGTCATGTTGATTAACTTCCTTGGTATTCCAAATTCCCGCATAGCATTCCATAGACTATTCCTATGGACACTATCATAAACCTTTTTAAAATCCACAAAAATGTTATGGAGATCTCTTTTATATTCCCAATTTTTCTCGGCTATTTGTCGTAAGATAAATATCTGATCTATTGTTGATCTGTTTTGTCTAAAACCCTCCTTGTAGTCACCTAACATGTATTCTAAATATGGTTTTAGTCTATTTAGTAATACTGCGGATAGAATCTTATAGCTTATGGACAGTAGTGATATTCCTCTATAATTTTCACACTGGAACTTGTCTCCTTTCTTAAAGATAGCTATCAATAATGACTCTTTCCAGTCATGGGGTAATGCTTCAGTCCTCCAGATTTTTATTATTAGTTCGTATAGCTTTAGATGTAATCATGCAATTTGTAAATGTAAAAATGTTAAAAATGTAAAATGTAATTTGTCTTGCTGCTTTCTAATAAAATCTAGTGCTACTTTAACCCCTACTTTAGTCCTGATTTCTTCATTTCTGATCTTATCTCTTCTTGATACGTTGAGTATTCTTCTCAGGAACCTCATTTCTGTTGTGATTTTTCTTTTCTCTTTTTCTGTCATTGTCCAGGTTTGGCGTTGGTAGCATAGAGTTGGTAGGAAGATTGTGTTGTCCGTTTATACTTCTTAGTTTTTCTACGAGCAGTATGAAGATCCCCTGCCGGCAGACCTGACTCTGTTGTAAGCATTTCCAGGTCAAGTGCCGCCGCAACAGTCTCTTGTTTTTTCTGGAAGCCCTCATAGGTTTCGAATGCAAATGTTGCCGCATTGATCCGTGTGTCCTTCCTAGACACGTAACTCCCAAGCCCTTTGGGTAGTAGTTTACAACATTCCAAGTGGTACTGTAGCTTGCATACCACTATCTTCTCGAGTAATTTTCCAAAGGGGTTTGAAAGGTTATAATTCTATAAGCATTTAGTTTTGAGTAATTCTTGCCTGGCTTTGGAAGCGGGGCAAGGTAGCTGTACAACCAATCCTGGGGTATTTCTGCCGTTTTCATGCTAAGGTTGAAACACAAAACCATCTCCTCCAAGTCATCATCGTTCATGTTCTTCATGTGGGTGTACCTAACCCTATCTGGGTCAGGTGCTGTGTCTTTAGTTCTCTTCATCACACGGATAACTATCCTCTGTATGTATTATGTCTTCATAGTAGTCATTTCTAGTGGCCTGTGACAATACCTCTCTGACCGTATCCCTGCTGAACAGTATGTTTTAGAAATCGTGCAAGAAATCATCTCCCCTACCCATTTTGTCTTTGTCAGTTGTCATAGGCCAGTTGTTGTCAGCGTATATTGTACCATGTGTATATAGCTGCACCTTTCCGTTCATCTGTCTGTGTAGCTTCCAAAATTATCCCAATGTCACATCCCCACCGACTTCACTTATAAACTGTTCCCACTTAATCTCTTTGGTCTCTGCTGCTTGGAGTTTAAAATCCTGCACTGTTACTTTTGTTTCTTTCTTCCAGCCTCCTCCAATTCAGTATCAACTAAACTGGTTTCTCTCCGCACCCCCTGCTAATCATGGTCTCCCCCATTTCCCTCCATGATTGCTCCACTCCTTGTGTCTATCATGGTGGTTGTGTTAAGATTCTTCTTGTTGTTTTAGACCGTCCCCGTGATGATAAGGCGCCACATGAGCGAACAGCGGTCGCGATCATTTCTGAATGCCTTGCGGGGTCTTATAGCCTTGGCTTTGCTGGACCTGGGCAACAGTACAGAACAGGGGAGGTGGTCGCTTCCATGGTCCCCAAGGACACTCCATTTTAAGTCTGATGCCGCCTCTTAGGATAAAAGTGCCACGTCAACGACCGTGTCTGGGTCCCCAGGTCTCATTGCTAGCCAAGTTGGTCTCCCGTCATTTATATAGACCTTGTTCGCCTCAAGCAAGGCTTAGCGAGAGCAGAAATCTGTCTGTTCTGGCCAGACCTGATCACGCTTTGGTGCGCGCATTGAAGTCACCACAAATGAGGTGCCTGGTACCAGAAGTCTCTCAGAACCCTTCAACCAGTCTCTATTCTTTCCGCTTACGCAAGACTCCCCTATATTAGGTTTCTGCTGTATCCTCCAATTTTCATCAGCATTCCCTGCATATGTTTGCCTTCCTGATCCCACCCTTCATATCCAGTATCGTGTGCTGTAAGCCATCCTTGACCACCAGCTCCTGCCCTTGTTTTCCCTGCCCGGGTGGGTTACTGTAGCATGAATAGCCGGAGCACTCTAAAGAGTTTGTCTTCAGTTCTTTGCAACATGAGGATGTCAAAACCGTAGACTATTGTTTTCCAATATTGGCCCACTGCTTTGCACTACGGCAGTTCCAATACCCAACCCATACACGTGTGAGTCCCAGGCAATTCGTTTTTTCCTGCTCCCTTTGGCTCTAGCCCTCTTCTTTCTTTACTTCACACCCTCTTCTCTACGTCTTCTCCTTCATTTCATTTTCTCGAGCACAGAGTACGTGTTTAGTTGCTCTGGCCATGATTGTGTTTTTGTGTGTGTGTGTGAAAAAAAATAGATAAATGTGGAGTAAGTTTGTGACGTCAAAGGTTCAGTGATAGTAATCGTGTATAAGGATAATCAAATATTAATCCTGCTGAATCACCCACAAATGCGACTCTTCATGCGCACTGTATACTACTTTCGCCTGATGGCGAGTGACACTGGTAACAAGGAAAGCTAACTCGAATGCAAAAATCAGTCTAGTACACTAGTGCACATGTGTGGACTAATTTTAAGATCAGCGAGCATACGCCTCTTCCGTTAATACCTATCTAATTAATGATTAAAAGCAAAAGCCCTGCTATGAATCTGTGAAGTGCTAGAACCATCACATTTTTTAGGCATGAATGACCGGAAGATCAGGTGACCAGACTTTCCCTCACCAAGCAGATTACGAACCCTACTTCGACTGAAATCATGGCGTAAGATACTAGCGATTACGTTAACTAGCCCGATAATCATCTGATGCCTTATATTACATCTTTACTTAAGGCACATGGCAGGTGATCTAGACGTGAGAATGGAGCAGTATGAAGAAACCACAGAATGTCTGTATAAAGTTAAGGCATAGGTCAAGTGATCTGCGCTCGAGAATGGAGCAGTTTGAAGAAACCACAGAATGTCTGTATAAAGCTGGCGGTAGAGAAGTGCGGCTGGTCATAGAGAAGGCAACTGGAAAACGTCTTGTAATTAAAAAAATTAAGCTTAGCCAGGTAAGCCTCGTGTTCAATGAATTTAATTGTGTATGTACATTTTCTATGTGTATATCCCACACATGTTCAATATGTATACAGAGAATATAATGTGAAATGTCGAAAATGTTGAAACCTGTGAAAGGTTTGGGAAAATCCATTTTCAGAACCCAGTTATGCATATGAAACGATTCGCTTCTCAGACAATGTCAAAGGATTACAACATTTTATTATGTCTGTCCAATGATTTCAAGAGTTTAATAAGTCTGTCAAAGGATTAGAATAATTGTCTGTCAAACTTCACAGTAAAAAGTCTGTCAAAGACACAATAAAGAAGAAAAAAGGCACCTTTTACACGTCTCAAGGTGCATTGGACATCTAGTACTAGACATATATTTATTTTTATAGAACAATCTCTGTAGCTGAAACTCTATAGCTGAAAGTGGTCAATAACACACCGCTCGCCTTTATTTTTCAAGACAAATCTTGGTACCTATTCTAGACTGGGTCGACCTGGCGGCCTAGGTCAATCAAAACCCCCCCCCCCCCCCCAAAAAAAAAAAAAAAAAAAAAATAAAGAAAAATAAGTCTCTAATCCACGACCACCAGCCGAAGGACATAGTAAAGATCAATCCTATTTTGTGTGCATTCAAGAAACCAAATGTTATAATATTCACTGACACAAGTACATTACAATCAACAATAACGTGGCTGAAATATCACAAACTTTCATTACTTTGTCTTCATAACTAACAAAAATGGATATTAAAAATTATGTTTTACCGTAGTGAATTTGAATGAGTTGAGTTGAGACAAAAACTGACATCACAGCACTCAAGACATTCGCATACGTGCTCCGTCCTCATCTGCAACAGCCAGTGAAGCGTTCCAATATTAATGGTACCAGTAGGAATCGGATTATATGTCCGTCTGACCTTTCCTCGGAATTTTGAGTGTCCGGCACCATTCTCCCCAGGCCGTGATGACCTACATGTTCTTCTGCACTATTCAAACGACCCCAAAGGGCTCCGACCACATCTGCCTTATTATGTACAATACTTCACCATGGGATGCAGACCAGCAATACCGGGGGGGGGGGGGGGAAATCCAACAGATGCTACCTATTGAATGTATGTATATTGTTGAATGGAAGCCTATCACTCTACCCGAAGCATGCAAGTTTTCACTTTTCTCATTGTGCTTTGTGAGTCCGTTACAACCACAACATCCGAGTTCTGTTTGGCCTCCAGCAAGCGTAATGCCGCCATGACTGTCTTCTCCTCCATTTTGTAGAATAGATGTTGTGGTATCAAATGTCATGTTCTCCCGCACTTGACAAAGTCCATTAACCTTCGGCACAAACCCCCAGGCACTATTATCTCTTAGCACAGAGCCATCCATGTAGATTCACCTCTTTGGAATATACTTTTCACTTTTACTGAAGTATGCATTTCGTAGTCAGGATGGAGTATATACATTCACTCACGCTCAGATGGCGGCCTCTACAATGTTCAGAGATTGAAGGCCAAAACCAAAATTAGGAGTGTACTGGAAGAGAGTTGCTGTTTGCAGATGATACTGCAATTACGACCCACTCTGAGGAAGAATTACGTCTACTATCTGCATTCTCCAATGCTTGTTCGGGGTTACGGAGAAAGCTGCTAACTTCTCGGCCAGGGAGACCGGCTTCATCATATTGTATCATTGACAAATCATTTTGTACATAAATGTAAATAAATATATATATTGAGGACTTATCAGATCAAATTCTGTATTTTCACTTACGGTCTGAGCAGTAACATTTCTTTAAATTATAGAAAGTTGTAACAATATTTCTTGTGCCAAAGATTTGCCCAGCCAGTCGCTCGCTTTGCTAGCTTTGTGAGAACATGGCAGAATGTTGGTCGGACGAGCCCGGCAAAGCTTTTCTCCGGCGCTCTGTTCTGAGTGTGATCGGCTGCCCATCTTTGGCTAAGTGACCGGTGTCATACAGTTCGTCTGCCCCACACATATTTCCCTGCAGGATATTCTCATAAATGTTATGCATATTTATATGTATACTATTAAATACTCCGTTGGCGTACGCAAAGGGAAGGATCTCCAAGTATATCATCACACTTGTATGGGTAAGCCATTCAGGTTTTTATCTATTTGTCATGTTGTCAATAAGTTTTTAAAATTTTGTTTAATCATAATGCGCCCTAAAATCTTAACTGTTAACTTCAAATTTCTCTAATCAGTTTATGGTATTTAATGTTTTTATTTAGGTCTTTCTCGTTGGTTTTTCTGTCCGTCCATTGCATTATTTTGCATTTCTTTAAAAAATGTGTATGCCGTTGGATGTTTCTCAGCTTGTCTGCTTATCATCAATGTTTATCTATTAAATCAGTTATAGATATTTTCATACTACTCAAGGTCATACAAGAAAGAATTCAACATAAAATAGATGAGGAAGTTGCTGAAGAACAATTTGGGTTCCGCAAAAACAGCGGCACCAGAGAAGCAATTATCTGTTTGAGGATGCTAATTGAACAATATATAGAAGTTAAAAAAAAGTACATATGTTTGTTTTATAGACTGCAAGAAAGCTTTTGATAGTGTACAACATGAACGACTAATTACGTGACTTCAAGATATAGGAGTAGACGGAAAGGACATCAGACTTATTAGTAACTTGTACTGGGAACAAGTGGCGTCTATTAGATGCGGTAATAACTATTCGTCGCCTATAGAGATAAAAAGAGGAGTACGGGAGGGATGTGTACTGTCTCCAAGCCTCTTCAACCTATACACAGAAAGAATTTTTAAACAAGTTGAAATGCCTGGACTCAACATCAATGGAAGAATCATAAACAATCTTAGATATGCTGACAATACCGTGTTGCTAGCAGAAAGTGGGCAAGAGTTACAAGACCTAGTGGAAGAAGTAAACAGGCACAGTGTAGAATGTGGCTTAGATATTCACAACCAAAAAACAAAAACTATGATAAGTAGCAGTGAAAAGGAAAGGTCATAAATGAACATCACGGTAAAGGGGCAGATACTAGAACAAGTAACAAGTTTCTCTTATCTTGGACATATATTAATAGATGATAGCAAAAGTGAAATGGAAATCAAAAAGAGAATAGGAATGGCTAAAAATGCTTTCAATGGCATGAAATCAGTATTAACATCTAGAGAGATTAATCTCATCTCATCTCATCATGTTCCTCTTGTACCTTGCGGTGTCGAGGTGTAGTATAAACATCGTGAGAGTGCCCGATTATGGGCTTCATATATCGATATTCCCATGGACTCTGCTATCCCCTCCGTCCAACTTTTACGTGGTCGGCCTCTTCCTCTGTTTCCATTTGGTCTGTACACCATTGCTTGTTGTGGTATGCTGTTGACTGGTAACCTACTTGCATGGCCAAACCATTTGACTTGCTGCTTTCTAATACAATCTAGTGCTGCTTTAACCCCCACTTTAGTCCTGATTACTTCATTTCTGATCTTATCTCTTCTTGATACGTTGAGTATTCTTCTCAGGAATCTCATTTCTGTTGTTGTGATTTTTCTTTTCTCTTTTTCTGTCATTGTCCAGGTTTGGCATTGGCAGCATAGAGTTGGTAGGAAGATTGTGTTGTAAAGTGCTTTCTTAGTAGTTATTGATACATGTTTGTTCTTTAGTATTGGTGCCATTTGTCCAATGAGATCGTTTGCCTTATTGCACCTATTTTCGATCTCGTCTTCTGATCTGCCATTTGACGATATTATACTTCCTAGGTACTTGAAACTCTTTACTTGTTTCAAGGGATGTTCGTGTAGGTGAATTGTTGTTGTTTGTTCTTCTTTAGTTATAGTCATTACCTCTGTTTGCTTGTGCTAATTTCTTGTTATGTTCCCTACACACTTCGTTTAGACTATTCATGTGGTCTTGTAATTCAGCTTCTGATTTTGTTATTAGTGCTTGGTCGTCTGCAAACAGGAGTTCTCTAAAGGTTAGATTTGCAGATGCGTCTTCTTCTGTGTTCTCGTCATGCGGTGTTCTTGCGGTCTCTGTTTGGCTGGTTTCTTTACATATGTTGTCTATATATGTTATGAACAAGAGAGGGAACAGGACACAACCTTGTCGTACTCCAGATCTTATGGTGAAGGGTTCTGAGTGTCCTCCAGATTTTTAATAACGCATTAAAAATGAGAATTTGTCAAATGCTACGTATATTCAACGCTACTGTATGGGGCGGAATCCTGGACAATGAATAAGCATAGAAGCCCTGGAGATGTGGATATACAGACGAATAGGTCGTATTTCATGGAAACAAAAACAATCAAATGCAGAGGTCCTTGAAAAACTGGGAATGAAGAGTTGATGAATGAAATAAAGAGGAGACAAGTGAAATATTTTGGCCACGTTAAAAGACGTGATACTCTTATAAAAACCATACTGGAAGGCAAGGTTGAGGGCAAGCGAGCAAGAGGTAGACAACGATACAAGTGGGAGGATAACATCAAGAGATGGACGAACATCAGCCTGACAGAATGTACAGTCAAGGCGAGATAAAGACAGTGTTGGAGATCCATTGAAGCCAACCTTCATTGCGGAGACGGCACCTGATTGATTGATTGAGATATTTTCAAAATGTGTGATGACATGTTATAATTGTTGTATTTTATTTTTGCAGTTGAAAGACAAAGAGCGAGCAGAAACATTTAAAGAGGTAATACTGTGTGCGCGCGCGCGCGCGTGTGTTTGTGTGTGTGTGTGTGTGTGTGTGTGTGCGTGTGTGTGTGTGTGTGCGTGCGTGTGTGCGTGCGTGTGTGCGTGCGTGTGTGCGTTATAAACATGTATATTGACTGCAGAAAGATTCCAAATGAAAAAAAGAAATGGAATGGCGGTCAGATTCGTTTGTCTATTAAAATGAACCAAGGCATCAAACATTCTCTCACCCGATGTCCTTTCTTTATATTTTTAGAATAGAATGAGATTTAAAGAAAACAAACCAGAGGTGTACACATTATCTTCAGGGGATTAGGACGGGAGAACATATTAATCATCTGTGTTATGCCGATATTGGCACTTGATTTATTCTCTATTTCTCTCTGTAGCGAAATTTTTCTCCTCCTCCTCCTCCTCCTCCTCCTCCTCCTCCTCCTCCTCCTCCTCCTCCTCCTCCTCCTCCTTCTCCTTCTTCTTCTTCTTCTTCTTCTTCTTCTTCTTCTTCTTCTTCTTCTTCTTCTTCTTCTTCTTCTTCTTCTTCTTCTTCTTCTTCTTCTTCTTCTTCTTCTTCTTCTTCTTCTTCTTCTTCTCCTCCTCCTCCTTCTTCTTCTCCTTTTTCTTCTTCTTCTTCTTCTTCTTCTTCTTCTTCTTCTTCTTCTTCTTCTTCTTCTTCTTCTTCTTCTTCTTCTTCTTCTTCTTCTTCTTCTTCTTCTTCTTCTTCTTCTTCTTCTTCCCTCCTCCTCCTCCTCCTCCTCCTCCTCCTCCTTCCTTCTTCTTCTTCTTCTTCTTCTTCTTCTTCTTCTTCTTCTTCTTCTTCTTCTTCTTCTTCTTCTTCTTCTTCTTCTTCTTCTTCTCTTTCTTCTTCTACGTTCACCTTCAGAAGTCAATATGAATACATGTAAAGAAAGCAACAGTCAACTTAAGCTTATTGATATTCCCAAAGAGTTGGTCCTAAGATGGAGTGGTATAGGCCAAAATATTTTTCTGTTATGCGTATGTTGGGCATGCCTGTAAGAAATGTTTAGCTTTCATTTTACCAGTTCCACAGTTAAATTTATCAGTTACTCCTATCTGTAGTTTATTTAACATGTGGTGTGTCAGCCCGTTGTGTCCTGTCCGTAGTCTGAAGATTGTAGCTTGTTCTTTTCGGTTGAGTTGATAGAATGCATAATCTTTCTGGTGTTCTGAGTGTTCTGATTCCATTTGGTTCTATAACTGTTTCTTATAAATCTCTTGACCTAATCATAGAGTATGTCTATATCAGGGTGAAGGATTCTTCCATCTTACTTTGCCAATCGATCGACTTCTTCATTTCCAGGTATGCTGTAATGTAAAGGAATCCACCGTGTTACAATCCTTTTTACTTTCTGGCATAGCTCACGTAGTGCCGCCCTTAGGTCTGATACTTCTGGTTCTGCTCTTCAGTATTGAAACAACTGACTTCGCATCCTTAAAGAGAGCTATGTGCTTCTCTTCATTTTTCTCTGTCAACAAAATTTCTGCCACATCATTTTCAGGCCTCTGTCTCGGCCCTGAAGTTATTTGAGAACTTTCCAGTAGCCACTGACTGTGTCTTCTCTGCTCAATCATCTCCATTTTCTGTTTAGTGTTTTGCTCATAGCAAAATAATAATGAGAGATATAAAATTAGACAATAAAAAGAGATGGAGGTTATAATATTAAGAGATGTATGTTATACAGACTATAAATATTGCTGGCTGAGAACGTAAATGATCTACAAAAGCTGTTATGCATTGAAATAATAAAAAAGTTGTAACACAGAGTACAAAAACTGACTTTCGTTGAATATCACGAAAACAGAAACAATGGTTGTGTCAAAGGAAAGATAAAACCACCATGTTATATTACAGTGTAAGGAAAATGCTTAGCCAAGTCAACAAATTCAAATATCTAGAGGTAATTATAACATCATAGGGAAGGAAGGTGTGTGGCATTGATTAATAACAAATATGCCCAACAAAACTGCATTTGAGAAGATGAAATGTGTCCTGTGTGAAAAGTAAATAAGATTAAATGTTAGAAAGGGTTGTGTGTATCGACGGCAAAGATCAGCGGTAGAAGAGAAGCACTGGAAAATATCTTGACGACTGGACAGATTAGCGATAGAAGCACAGGAAAATAGTTTGACAACTGGACAGATTAGCGGTAGAAGTACCGGAAAATATCGTGACGACTGGACAGATTAGCGGCAGAAATACTGGAAAATGTCTAGATGACTGGAAAGATCAGCGGTAGAAATACTGGAAATATCGTGACGACTGGACAGATCAGCGGTAGAAGTACAGGAAAATATCGTGACGACTGGACAGATCAGCGATAGAAGAGAAGTACTGGAAAATATCGTGACGACTGGAAAGATCAGCGGTAGAAGTACAGGAAAATATCGTGACGACTGGACATATCAGCGGTAGAAGAGAAGTACTGGAAAATATCGTGACGACTGGACATATCAGCGGTAGAAGAGAAGTACAGGAAAATATCGTGACGACTGGACATATCAGCGTAGAAGTACAGGAAAATATCGTGACGACTGGACATATCAGCGGTAGAAGTACAGGAAAATATCGTGACGACTGGACAGATCAGCGGTATAAGTACAGGAAAATATCGTGACGACTGAACAGATCAGCGGTAGAAGTACAGGAAAATATCGTGACGACTGGACAGATCAGCGATAGAAGAGATGTACTGGAAAATATCGTGACGACTGGACATATCAGCGGTAGAAGTACATAAAAATATCGTGATGATTGGACAGATCAGCGGTAGAAGTACAGGAAAATATCGTGACGACTGGACATATCAGCGGTAGAAGTACAGGAAAATATCGTGACGACTGGACATATCAGCGGTAGAAGTACAGGAAAATATCGTGACGACTGGACATATCAGCGGTAGAAGTACAGGAGAATATTGTGATTACTGGACAGATCAGCCGTAGAAGAGACAGACGCAGACCAAGAGAATTAATGTATGGCCCAAGACGGTCGCATGGAGGAATAACATCAACAAAATTGATTAGAACACCCGAGGCCAAGATCTGCGGAGAAGCATCAACCCCACACCATTTGGCATGGAACACGATGATGATGCTAATTGTGCATATAGCAAGAATTTAAATTAATGATCTGCAAGAATTGATAAAAACTATAACCACAGAAAGTGCAAAGAAGCGACTGAAACTAAACATCACGAACAACATCAGGAACAACATCAGGAACAACAACAACAACAACAACAACAACAACAACAACAACAACAACAACAACAACAACAACAACAACAACACAACAACAACAACAACAACAAACCTTTATTTTGAAAGGGTTACGAATTGGGCACGCAGGCCCGTCTATGTTTAGGACCAAGGAAAGAAAAGGCAGCCAGAGTGTGCAATAGCAGCAAATAGAAAGGTTCAAGAACCTGTCTTCAGTGATAACAATGATAAAGTAGGAAAAGTAACACAGAGGCAACAGGCAGAATAAACCAAGCAAATGCAGCATTCTTCAACAAGTGAGCAGGTACAATTATCTCGGAACAGTAATAACATCTGATGGGAGATGCCTTGAAGAGATTAGAACAAGAATCGCCATGGCAAAAGTAGCCTTTAGCAAGATGAAAAACATATTGACCAATAAAAAGATGTCAATTGAAACGAGAAAAAGAGTGTTGAGATGCTACATTGAACCTGTACTTTTGTATGGATGTGAAGCGTGGACAATGAGCAGTCAGGCTGAAAAACATCTGATGGCTGTAGAGATGTGGTTTCTGAGGAAAATGCAAAGAATACCATGGACAGCCAGAAAGACCAATGAACAAGTCCTTCAAGAAACAAATGAAGATCGTAAATTGATTAGAGAAATTAGACGTAGACAGTCAAAATTTTTTGGGCATGTTATGAGAAGAAATGGATTGGAGAATTTGGTGACAACTGGTAAGATCGAGGGGAACAGACCAAGGGGAAGACCTAGAAGCAAGTACCTGGATGGCTTGGACTTGTGGCATGGTCGAGACAGAAACACGGAGCTGATCCACGACTCTGGTGATCGAGTGAGATGGCAGAACATGACCGCCCACGCTTACCGGCATGGCACATGATGGATGGATGAATGAGATAAAGAACGTGTGGTGTAACAAATCATTTATTTTCTTCAAAAAAAAAAACCATCATCATCAGCAAACAACGTACATGATTCTCATGACAAGTTGGCGGAAATATTTTCCATCCCTGGCTGATTCTTCTACCTTATGCATGTCCATGTCCCCTCAAATATAACAGCATATAATAGCACACACATACACACAGAGCGAGTGAGAGAATCTGAGAAAGTGAGAGTGAGAGAAAGGAGAGAGATAAGAGAGACAGGGGGAGGATGAGAAAGAGAAAGAGAAAGATCGAGCGAGTGAGTGAATGAGAGAGAACGTGTTAGAGTGAGAGAAAGATATTTTCATAAAGATAAAAGTAAGAGACAAAGTGAGAGAGAGAGAGAGAGAGAGAGAGAGAGAGAGAGAGAGAGAGAGAGAGAGAGAGAGAGAGAGAGAGAGAGAGAGAGAGTAGAGAAAGTGAGAGATAGAGATAAAGAGAGAGAGAGAAAGAGAGAGAAAGAAAGTCATCTGCAACAGTGTAGTGGTTAGTGCACTTGCCAACCAGTACTGAGGTCTGTGTTCTATTCCCAGCAGTGATAGTCCAGTTTTCCCGAGCCACTACAAGACTCTGGAGTTGACAGAAGCTTGCAAAATGGACACCAGATAGTTTTTGGAATTTTCTGAGAATGAAATGTGGCGAGGAAACTGCTCACCCTTCCTTATTTTCCTACGATCTAGAATATGTCAACGCCTATGGAATAAGAAATTAACATGGTTCAATCTGGATTAAGACACGGAAGTGGAACAAGAGATCACATACTCAACACGTGTTTAATAATAGTGCAGAGAATTTAATATAAACCTATTCTCATGTTTTGTGGATTATTCAAAGGTGAAGGTGTACAACATCAGAAACTTTCGGAAATCATGAGAAATATGGGCTTTCCATCACATATAATACAACTAATACAAATGCACGATCTAGATCAACAAGCAGCGGTTAGAATAGATGGTGAGACATCAGATTGGCTTGACATCGAGCAAGGAGTCCGTCAGGACTGTGTGCTGTCCCCCTATTTGTTTAAATTGTACGCCGAAAATATAATGAGAAATGTCAGAGATGATATAAACAGGGAACTATATGATGCCCTAAATATCGGTGGTGGTAATATACCAGAGATAAGATATGCTGATGATAAAGTATTGCTATCCACAACACAGAATGTTATAGAAAACCTAATAACCTCAACCCAATTGAATAGTGAAAATCACAACTTATATCGTAACATAGCAAAAACAAAGATAATGCACACAGATAAAACTACTATGGAGAAAGAAATATATGTTAATGAGGAAACATTGGAGGTGGTGGAACATTTCGAATATCTTTGGTCATTGATTACCAACAATGGTGGCACAATGAAAGAAATTAAAAGACAAATATCTATTGCTCTTCAAAGACTAAAACAAATGAATAAATTGTGGAGTGGGACAGATAGAACTACAAAAATTAGATTATTAAGAGCATATATATATATATATATTTCCCATTGCTACATATGCCTTTGAGACCTGGACACTTACTAAACAAGCTGAATAGCGCATATGTGCCTTCGAATATAAATATTATAGACGAGTCCTAAGAATATCTTGGATAAAGAAAAGAACAAATACATCCATACTTCAAGATCTGAATATTGAAGAAGGTTGGTTATTAAAGACGATAAAACAAAGAAAATTGAAATATTTAGGTCACTTGAAACGTCACGAAAGTTTGGAGAGAACAATAATGGAGGGGTGCATGCCTGGGAAGAGAGGAAGAGGAAGGTCAAAGAGAAGATGGGTGCAGGATGTGGCTGATTATCTCCAGACGGGTTTATCGGACGTGAGGCATCTCTGCTTATGATCGAGAGGTTTTCCGGAAGGTTGTTATGGGAGCGAGGTTCTGCAAAGGACATGATACTGATTGAATATAGACCAGACATCCTCTACAGGACTATCACCTTATCTTGACCTTAACGGAACCAATACGGCTCCGAAGACGATCTACACCCATACACAGGGGTACCAGAACATTGTCAGTTTTCTGGGTAGTGAAGGAAAAGAGAGGAGGAAGGAAACTGGATACTCCATCTCATATGTGGTGGTCTAGTGTATGTGAAGGTCGCACACTTCACACCTCATCTGCAGTATCTGCTGTGGTACTACCTTTATCTTTACAGTACCTTCACAATAACAGACTGAATGATGAACCAGGGATGAAGACACATCTACACAATAACAGACTGAATGATGAACAAGCTAGGGATGAAGACACATCTACACAATAATAGACTGAATGATGAACAAGCTAGGGATGAAGACACATCTACACAATAACAGACTGAATGATGAACCAGGGATGAAGACACATCTACACAATAACAGACTGAATGATGAACAAGCCAGGGATGAAGATACATCTACACAATAATAGACTGAATGATGAACAAGCCAGGGATGAAGACACATCTACACAATAACAGACTGAATGTTGAACAAGCCAGGGATGAAGACACATCTACACAATAAGAGACTGAATGATGAACAAGCTAGGGATGAAGATACATCTACACAATAATAGACTGAATGATGAACAAGCTAGGGATGAAGATACATCTACACAATAAGAGACTGAATGATGAACAAGCTAGGGATGAAGATACATCTACACAATAAGAGACTGAATGTTGAACAAGCCAGGGATGAAGATACATCTACACAATAATAGACTGAATGATGAACAAGCTAGGGATGAAGATACATCTACACAATAACAGACTGAATGATGAACAAGCCAGAGATGAAGACACATCTACACAATAATAGACTGAATGATGAACAAGCTAGGGATGAAGATACATCTACACAATAACAGACTGAATGATGAACAAGCCAGGGATGAAGACACATCTACACAATAAGAGACTGAATGATGAACAAGCCAGGGATGAAGATACATCTACACAATAACAGACTGAATGATGAACAAGCCAGGGATGAAGACACATCTACACAATAACAGACTGAATGATGGACAAGCTAGAGATGAAGACACATCTACACAATAACAGACTGAGTGATGAACAAGCTAGGGAAGAAGGTACATCTACACAATAACAGACTGAATGATGGACAAGCCAGAGATGAAGACACATCTACACAATAACAGACTGAATGATGAACAAGCTAGAGATGAAGATACATCTACATACTTTTAAAATGCCTCTATATCCATTAAATGCAAAATTATGAATGCTATTACAGGTACAAGCCCTCGAGAAGTTACAGCATCGACATATTGTTTCCTATATATCGTCATTTAAAGGTAATTTAGATATACATATTTAAATGCCTGGCTTGTAGCACTATAGGCTCTGAAACATGAGTTCTCAAAACAAGATGACAAAAACTTTGAAGAATTTGTGATGTGGTGTACTCGATTCACAGCTATTCTCTTCAGTTCTGCGTAAATCTGATCCACATTTGTCTTGCACCTCTGTGTTGTGTAGTGTAGTGTAGTTTAGTGTAGTGTAGTGTAGTGTAGGGTAGTGTAGTGTAGTGTAGTGTAGTGTAGTGTAGTGTAGTGTAGTGTAATGCAGTGCAGTGCAGTGCAGTGTAGTGTAGTGTAATGTAATGTAGTGTAGTGTAGTTTTTTCTTGCATGTCTTTGTGATGTAGTTGTTTCTTGCTTGTGTATGTACTGTATTTGTTTCTTGCATGTCTGTATGGTGTAGTTGTTTCTTGCATGTTTATGTGATGTAATTATTTCCCGTACCTCCTTCTATTGTCCTAGATTTCGCGTCTATTCCAGAGCATAAATCCTCAAAGTGGGACATTGCTTATGTACATTTTATAGAACTCAGGCAGCCGGAGATTTTGTACGCACTTTCAGCTCATCATCGTTTTGCAGCTGAATGATTTCATTGTGTATGTTGTCAAACACATCAATTGGTTCCACAGGGAACGGTGTAGCAAAGATGTTAAATTCCACTTGTTTACTTCACGTCCTTGGAACTTACGATAAATGCCTCAGTTAGTTTGATACACTCACCACGGACTGACTCGGGCTCCAAAGGTTGTGGATTCGATTCCGAGCCTCGTCCTTCGGTTCACGAGTGCATTTTGTTTCCGGAGACTCCTGGGGGTCGTAGCTGGAGCTACGGAGTTCGTGCTTTGTGCTAGGCTTTCGGCGCTGCGGAAAGAGACATAGCCATATGGGATGAAATCAGGTGCAATGAAGTCGACCCTTTCGACTTTTAAGCGACACATTCACCAGCATATTCAAGTGTTGTGTAAGGCTTGTATCCTTTCAAAGTGGGAAATACACCGTGCTATTCTTTCTATCTGCACTTTCCACAGCCTTACTTCAGCTTCAAATGATTTCACGTCTGACAGCAAGGGGGCCGAGATCACACTGCCACTTGATATCGTTGAGTTCCCTGACAGAAGATCACACAGCAACTTGCTATCGTTGAGTTCCCTGACAGAAGATCACACAGCAACTTGCTATCGTTGAGTTCCCTGACAGAAGATCACACAACCACTTGATATAGTTGAGTTCCCTGACAGAAGATCACAAAGCCATTTGCTGTCGTTGAGTTCACTGACAGAAGATCGCACATCCACTTGTTGAGTTCCCTGACAGAAGATCATACAGCTACTTGCAATCGTTGAGTTCCCTGACAGAAGATCACACAGTCACTTGCTACCTTTGAGTTCCCCGACAGAAGATCACACAACCACTTGATATAGTTGAGTTCCCTGACAGAAGATAACACAACCATTTGATATAGTTGAGTTTCCTGACAGAAGATCACACAGTCACTTGCTGTCGTTGAGTTCCCTGACAGAAGATCACACAGCCACTTGATATAGTTGAGTTCCCTGACAGAAGATCACACAACCACTTGATATAGTTGAGTTCCCTGACAGAAGATCACACAACCACTTGATATAGTTGAGTTCCCTGACAGAAGATCACACAACCACTTGTTGAGTTCCCTGACAGAAGATCACACAGCCACTTGATAAAGTTGAGTTACCTGACAGAAGATCACACAACCACTTGTTGAGTTCCCTGACAGAAGATCACACAACACTCGCCGTCCTTGAGTTCACTGACAGAAGATCACACAGTTACTTGTTGCGTTCCTTGAGAGAAGATCACACAGCCACTTGCTATCGTTGAGTTCCCTGACAGAAGATCACACAGACACTTGATATAGTTGAGTCTCCTGACAGAAGATCACACAACCACTTGCAATTGTTGAGTTCCCTGACAGAAGATCACACAACCACTTGCAATCGTTGAGTTCCCTGACAGAAGATCACACAACCACTTGCAATCGTTGAGTTCCCTGACAGAAGATCACACAACCACTTGCAATCGTTGAGTTCCCTGACAGAAGATCACATAGCCACTTGATGTAGTTGAGTTCCCTGACAGAAGATCACACAACCACTTGCAATCGTTAAGTTCCCTGTCAGAAGATCACACAACCATTTGCAATCGTTGAGTTCCCTGACAGAAGATCACACAGCCACTTGATGTAGTTGAGTTCCCTGACAGAAGATCACACAACCACTTGCAATCGTTAAGTTCCCTGACAGAAGATCACACAACCACTTGCAATCGTTGAGTTCCCTGACAGAAGATCACATAGCCACTTGATGTAGTTGAGTTCCCTGACAGAAGATCACACAACCACTTGCAATCGTTGAGTTCCCTGACATAAGATCACACAACCACTTGCAATCGTTAAGTTCCCTGACAGAAGATCACACAACCACTTGCAATCGTTAAGTTCCCTGACAGAAGATCACACAACCACTTGCAATCGTTAAGTTCCCTGACAGAAGATCACACAACCACTTGCAATCGTTAAGTTCCCTGACAGAAGATCACACAACCACTTGCAATCGTTAAGTTCCCTGACATAAGATCACACAGCCACTTGCTATCGTTGAGTTCCCTGACAGGTTTTCCCTACAAGTCCATGAACTACTTGACATCGTCCCGCAGCTCATAAACCCCATGAGCATGTTCCCGAGACTCAGCCATCGCATTTAAACAGTGATAAACAATATCACTGTAGTCAGAGTGCTCTCTGGGTAAGCTCCTGGATTTATTGAATTTCGATCCTGTCTGCGGTTGTCCTGGCAGGGCCAGACCAAATGATTTCGTGGGCTTTATCCTGCAGTAAATCTACATCTCAAAAGCTCCCATGTTCATTTATCCTTTTTAACAAAATTAGAGTCATGTTTAAGAGTCGTATAGTGTGCTACAGGCCAAGTATGGGTGGTGAGTTTACTTTTCATCGCTCAATATTAATGTTACTTGAACTGGACAAATAATTACTGTTTTCGTAGGTAGCAAATCTAAATGTGATAATTCAGAATAACAATTAATGAAGTATGACGTGTAGTTGAAGTGTGATATTATCATTAATTAATTTAATAATGTAGTTACTTACATAGGGTTTGTAGTTAATGTAATACTAATTGTTGTAGCTAATGTAATGAAATATATAATTGGTGTCATTACACCTTCTAAGTAATAAAATCAGTCGACAATGTAATACAATGTGTTGTTAAGTATAGTGTGATGTAATGTGATCTATAATTAGTGTCATACAATCCATAGATAAAGTAATAAGATCTGTTTTAACAGTTGTATGATATGTACATAATGTAATCTGATTTGTTGATAATGTGATATTATCTGTGGATAATGTAATATAATACAACATGATATCCAGATAAAGTAATTTGAACTATAGATACAGTAACATTATCAGTAACTGAAGTAATATGATCTATAGTGACAACAAATAACATCAGCAAGCGGGCAGAAATATATCTAACTTTTCAACACATTAAACAAAGTGTTAGACTGGATTGTGTACGATAGCCTGATAAGTTCAATTTATACAATGAAATAATAATGAGATCCATACAAGACATGCCAGAAATATTAGTTGGTGGGCATAATCTAAGCAAACTGCGAAATATGCTGACGATATAGTTTTGGTCGTTAAAATGAAATGTAGTTGCAAGAAATGATAGAAATAATCGCAACAGAAAGTCAAAACAAAAGATAGTCTGAATAACAGAAAAACAGAAATAATCGTTATTTAAAAAAAAAAAAACAGTCTACCCAAATGCAACATCAAGAGAATGAAACACGACAATTGTAGTTAAATATTTAGGTAATTTAATAGCAGCAGATGGAAGATGCATTCAGGAAGTTAAATATAGAATATCTCAAGCAAAGATAGCTTTAAAAAGATGAAGAGCACTCTCTGCAATGTAACTTTGTCGATGAAGAAGGAGATAAGAGTTCTCTAGAGCTATACTGAGCCAGTCCTCTTGTACGGAAGCGAATCATGCACAATTAACAGTCAAGTGATCAATTGTGTGGAAGCTGCGGAGATGTGGTTTTATAGAAGAATGATGAGAGTGCCGTGGACGGATAGAAAGAACAATGAAGATATCCTGAGAGACGTTCACTCACAGAGAGAACTGGTTGCTCGCATCACGAGTAGACAGGTCACATTCTTTGTGCATGTCATGAGAAGGGGACAGCTGGAGTCTGTCGTTACAACGGGAAAGTTAAAGGGAGAAGAGACAGGGGAAGACCAAGAGAGAAGATGCTGGACAGTTTGACATCGTGGCATGGAGGAGCAAAGGTATTAGAAATGATTGGCAGTACATGAGAGAGAGAGAGAGAGAGAGAGAGAGAGAGAGAGAGAGAGAGAGAGAGAGAGAGAGAGAGAGAGAGAGAGAGAGAGATCCGTGGACATACATAATCACCAGCTTCTTACGGCATGGACTATAAGAAGAAGAATATATCTAGATAAAGTATTATGATATGTAGATACAGTAATATGAACTTTAGATACAGTAGCATGATAAGTTGTTGAAGTAATATAATCTGTATTTAAAGTAATGATAAATGAGATTAATGCAAGATGATCTGTAGCTATTGTTATTTGATCTGTGGAAGCCAGTGCATAGTAACCATAGTAATTAATTTACTTGTGCACTACTTCACTTTTCTGTCTATGATTACTAGTTGTATATTGTTGTCTTGTTGACCAGATGAAGCAACTAGAACTATCAACATCGTGATGTCCTACTGTCCAGGAGGTAAGCTTTCACCATCTTCTCAGCTACAACATTTGTTTTTGTTTTAGACTAACAGCTGTCTGGCCCGCCAGGGGTTATATAGAAGGTCAAGGTAAAGTACTCTTATCCTCCTCTCGGATATATGGTGTTATCTCCATATATGTATCCACCAACCGCTACTGGACATGTTGTGTGTTCACTATCTCTTGTATGTGGTGCTATCTCCATATATGTATCCATCAATCGCTACTGGACAGCTTGTGTATTCACTATCTCACCGGCCGCCTTGACTTCTCAGGGACATCCATGGTAACCATTTTAGGCTGGGTCAAATTGGAAGCCCGTGTCAATTAACAACGAAAAACAAAAAGATATTCTCCTCCTGGTGGTGATTCGATCACATGGTCACCGGTCGGCAGGGTAGCTATTACCGAACACGGCTCTGCCCCAACGGTTGGTAATAATACACATGCATGATGTAGGCAGAGCAGTTAACGAATAATGATTGTACAATGTTAAAGTGACACATATTTGTAGCACAGTGCGTTAAGACATTTGAACTTCAATGTTACAGAAACATTCTTATGTTGTGCGGATCACGAGGGAACACACAAATACAGTCTTTCTACATCGAAGAAGACAAATACTGCATGCCCTTTGCAGAACAATGCGACTAACAATAGGTTGGTATGGCAAACTCGTCATCATCACCTTCCACTTTTGCCGTGAAGCATTGTGGGAGGAATAGCTGACGTTCCATGGATAGTGACAATCCGTTTATTGTACAATGTCTTTGCAGTCGGCAATCAATTTTCTTCTCGAACGCCATCCTGCTTTCGTATCAGATCTTCTTTGGTGTAGCGCCGGCGCTGCATTCTAACGACATGGCCGAACCATTTGATCTCCTGCCTTTACATGCATGTGGCATGTCATAAAAAGGGGAAAGACAAAGTATGTCATCACAATAGGAATGCTCGAGGGCAGGAGAAGCAGGGTGAGACCAAGAAAGAAGATGCTGGACAGTTTGACATTATGGCATGACAAACATCAGCATGAGAAATGATTGGCATCACAAGAGACAGAAAACTATGGACTGACATCACCAACGTCACACGGCATGGGCTATATGAAATAAAATAGATTTACATTTTCAGTGCAATATTTACTACGTTTATTCGTGTAAATACGAGGTGAAAATATGGGAAATCAATTCACGGGTATAGGTAGGCGCTCATAGAAGTAATGAAAAGAATTAGGGATAAGAGCGCATGCAAGACAATGACAAGATTGGAAGCTGTGGGCATATACGGATTGGCACCTAACACTTCCAAATGATGACGGAGCCTGGTTGGTAGAAACAAGTGGGCTTCAATACTGTCATATTTTGGACGCAGGAGGTTCGATCCCTGGCGTATTTATGTAGTCGTCTCTCTTGTGACGAATACTGGTGCCAGGTGCCATTGTCCTGTGGATGGACAAGTTGGAGTACTGTATACGGTGTTTTTATCATTTTGCTGGACAGGTTCGAATCCATGTGTGAGGTAATTTTGTCTTTTGGATGGACAGGTTGGAATCATTGAATGCGTTTCTGTCGTGTTTTGGGTGGACAAGTTAAAACACTGTGTCCGGTGGTGTTGTCAATTGGAGGCGTCAGGTTCGAATCACTGTGTGCTCATATATTTCAATAATTATATTGCCTTGTGTGCCCTCTGACCTGTACAACTGTTCTCTCCTTCTAAGAGTACCAGTAAATGACAGGGAATTAATCTCGTGTTGTTTCAGTGCTTCACGAGATCCCCAGTACTTATTTTTTGTTAAAGAAAATAACAGCTCGAGGTTCTACCAGGACCAGAGCCGGCCCACGAGGTCTCACATCCCTGTGTGTCATTCGGATGACCACTTATGCTGGTGGCCCTGGCAAGATCAAATGCAGATATTACACTTTGATCTGAGCCAAAACTGTGTATTTGGGTTTAAACCTCGTTCAATCTCATATACATATGTATTTGTAACAGTATTGGGTATAATTAGGATCTAGTGGGAAACACCGATACAGCACGATTGAGCGTTGAGACTGAAAGGGGTGGGAGATGCTCAATCGTGACGTATTATGTTGTTAAGGTTAGTCAACATCCGATAGTCCAGCTGAGAAGACACGGCTTGTCATCTTGAGAATAAAGTATAAAGTTTTAGTACAGATCAAGTCTTGTTACTTCATTTGACACTACTACAGAAGTAATAAATGGTGCCGTGGACCGAGAATCTGAGGTTGATCTAGGCCGGCCAACAACAACTATCCACTGGCGGCATGCTGTAAGACAAATTATGAAGATAATGGCCTACCACGCGAAGTACTAAAGAATCCAGACAAAACTGCCAGGACAAGAAGGGTTTCCTGGAGCCGTGGCTGAACATTTGAATCGTATCATTTATAAGGGGCCTAACCTGGCCGTTGCCTGAACCTTGCCACTTTCAAGATTTTATCGGAAGTCAGAACTCGTTCAAGGTCAGCTCATCACTAGCCGTTGGCTGATTGATACTAATCCATTTTTGGGCCTTGTCATTCCTATGACCCAAACACACCTAATCCAATTTTGGGCCTCGGTATATTCCTATGACCCATTCCATACGACGATGAAGTACCCACTTGAGATCAAGGAAGGGACCCAACCAGGGGGTCGAAGATTGTCTGGCAGCCCATGAGATGTGACCCAACCAGGGGTTGAAAATTTTCTGGCAGCCCACGAGAAGGACGAAATTACCTGAGGGAAGAGAAGTGATATCTGAACTCCACCACCTGAATTCCGAGACTTTCACTTGATGCGGGCTCTGGTTGGTTGAACTGAATCCGTAAGTTGGTAAAAGAAGATGATGGATTAATTAAGGAAATAGACTCGGAGTAAAAGTTGTGTATTTCGAGGTCTCCCGTGAGGTTCCGAATTTATTAATTAGAGTGGAGTACAGGACATTATTGTGGTTTAAGAAACAAATATCTACAAGGAACCTTCTGATTGCCACAAATTTGAGTTTTTTATTGAGGACAGGGTTCATTCTTCCTATGCTCAGACAGGATATTGTTGATGCTTCCTCTGATTAATGTAATATCTTACAATATTATAACCAACTGAATTGGGCTGTTTGGGATTTGGGAAATTGTAATTGTGTGATTGGTTGCTTGCTTTGTTTTAGTATATTTCAGCATGGCGGAACAGGACACCTTAGCACAGGTTTAGAAAAGCAGATTCATCACGACACAAGTGAGAATTATTTCGGCTGAGATAGCATAAAGAGTAAAAATGTACTTGAACAGAGACTTAGGACACGTGACTGCATGGTTAGGAGAATTAAAGGTGGCAGTCAGCGAGGTAGAATGTTTTGTACACTGGTTACAGAGCAATGTAAGAGGTAATGAGATAAAAGGCAACAACAGAGTAAGAGAGAATAACAAGAGACAGCCAGTGCTTAATGAAGACAGAAGACGATATGGGTCTATGTGTGCGGCTGGTTATGACGAACCAAATCCAAATGCTTATAGGGTAAGAGACAGTAAGAAGAACAGACATAATAGTGAAAGGTCAAACTGGTATAGTACTGGGCGGGAGAGAAATTTTGCAAAGAAATCGTGGGACTGGCCCTCTCATAGTGAAACCGCCAGAAAAAGACGTAACGACTGGTTTGAAAAGAGACAGAGACAGTATTTGAAGTCAGGGTCAAAGAACAAAGTAGAAAACGTAAATGAAAATTCAACTATTCCCAAGGTGATTGCAAATATGACTGTTAAACAGGAAAAGAAGACGACGGTGTTAGTAAGGAAAATAAACCGAGAGACACAGACGCAGACAGTAGAAAGTAGTACGCAGACTCAGGTACAACCAGTCAGCAAGATAACAAAGGGAACTCAAACTGACTTAATAGAAATTCAGTCAAAACCAACTCATTTGACTAAGGGAGACAAGGTTGAAGGTAAGAAAGACAGACATACGAGAACCAAGAACGAAAGAAAGATAAAGAGAAGAAGTATTGAAGAAAGAAACAGTATGGTTGTAAATAGAGGTAGTGCCATGTCAAGTTCCTCAGCTGTAGACAGGAAACTAATTCCCAAATGGTGTAGGAATATTAGCTGCCAGAGTGCAGGTTACAGAGAAGATATTCCTACAGCCGAATATTATAGTGATGCTGAAACGGATATTATTACTGAGGATTCAGAGAATGAGAGTGCTGCACTACGAGCAGATCCTGAATCGAGGCGTGATGTTCCCTCATACGGAGTAGTTGCTGGTGGACAGACGGACAGAGTTGTAGTTAGTGACTATATTGGGAAGGCTAAGGGACGAAGACCGAGAAAGAGAAAGAAAGCCAGACGTTTTAAAGATGACTATGGAAATAGGGCCGACGTGTTTGCAGTAAACTATAATGAGTCTGATGAAGGAACTATTATTAGTGTGTCATCTGAGGACGAGATGGGGAAGTGTAAACGTTACGTAAGGTTGACAGGAAACAGTGAGCAGACCGACGACAGAAATAAAGGAAGGAACTCATTTAAGAAAAAGAATAGTGGTAGACAGTTAGCGGGAATTTATTCAACGACAGAAAGTGACTTAAGGAAAATAGAAGACCTTATGACCTTAAGACCTGAATACTTTAACAGGTTGACAACAGATAGTGATGAAGACATAATAAGCGAAAGACGGGTGAATGTATTGAAAGACAGTGAAGTGTTTAATTTGGACACACTATATAACGCTTAAAATTCCTTGGGTGAAGAAGGAAAATGAAATAGTTTTGGCTTAGGAGAAGAACTCTAAAATAGACAGATGAAATTTTTGGGGTAGAATGGTACAGGGTAGGTGATAGTGGTGTTGAGGATAAGGAAGTACGGCAAATGATATTCCACGTGGATTACGTAATACAGGATATCTACTATTTGGTCACGATGTAGAGAGAGTATATTAAATAAAATAGGGTGGATTCAGCACTTAGTAGAGAGAATTAGTAGAGGGTGAGAGATAGTTTTGCTTGTTGGTTGGAGAAGAAAGAATAGTATTGTTGACAGGTGAACCAAGACTGACAGGTGAGGTGGTATAGACCGAGGTGGTACTGAGTATCCTGTGTGTGTAAAATAGCCAGTTGAACGTGAGAGTAAAAGAAATAGACTGTAGATGTTGATACTTGAAGAATACGAGTTACGTCGTACTTGTGGAGAAAGAAGAGTTATTATGTGGAGAAATATAGAAAGCGGAATGAAGTTTGTTTTGAAAAGATAATAGATAGTGCTGTGAAAGCACTATAAGTTGCGAGATGTCATGTATAGGGTCTGACCTTCGTATAGGAGTAGAGATATAAGAAAACAGTGAATTGAGAAAGTCCTCTGGTTATGCGTTGTTCATACGTGAATATAACTGTAGTCAGACAGGTGTTCGGCGTAATGAAGGAAGTAGGAGAGAGGTGTGATGAAGTCGCCTAAGTGAAATACGTAGATAGAATGTAAGAGTGGCATTAATATGTCTTGTGTCAATGTGTGTAGAGGAGATCAGTACGTGTAGATATGTGGTGAATGATTGCTAGAATGTTGAGGTGGCATCTAAAGTATTTTGTTGTAATAATAGTATGGAGACGTTAGGTTGTCGCGATGCGAGAGTAGGCGTGAGATGAGAGCGAGGTTGTGTGTCATTGTCCGTGTGAATAGGAGAAGAGCGGTTGATAAGTGACGTTGATAAATCGTGGTGGAACATAGAGCATGCGAAAATCGAGAGATAGAAAGAAAATTGTAATGTCTTTTCGTAGAATATCTGAACTTGGAAGGAAATTATGGAAGTTATATGCTGAATTAACATTATGAATGTTTAGTGTTCTTGACAGGAAAATGGCGAAGCAAGAGTGCCTAAGACTGAGAAACGAGGAAAGAGAGGTCTGCTGTTAGTTATAAGTGGCGTAGGTTACAGTTCTGAAAGAGTTCCGAGAAATAACAAGAAGAATGAAAGGTGCGGAGGTAAACATGGAAATGAGGAAAGAAGAAATATGAGATACCCTACAAGAGAAACAGTAGGTAACACAACTTGAGGATAGCTATAGTAGTGTTGGTGAGACGTTGAAAGTATTGAAGCAGGAGGACGAAATATTAATTGCGTCGGGTAGACGAGAAAGTTGGTAGTGGAATTGGTGGTTTTGGTGGGAGGTCTATAATAAATAGACAAGTTCTTTTGGTGGGAGTAGCATGGTGAAGATACTGTAGTTAACAGTAATGATTAAGAAGTGGTAGTGGTGTTTTGTATAAAGCCAAGGGAAACAATAGCTGTGCCGAGCTACAGGGTATTAATAAGCGGATGATGTGTAAGGAGTTAGTTTGACTTCCAGAAAATGGAACGGTCAATGGTGGAGTGGTGATTGTGGTTGAGGAGAACAAATATTGTTCTAAGATTAAAAAGTTAGTCTGTGGTTAACAGATATACATACGTAGCAGTGAGGTGTTTTGTTTTCTCGGTTATGAGAGGCCAAGCTTGATGGGCCACTGTACGTAGTAGTTTGAAGGGAGTTGTCTTTAGCGAGAAGACAATTCTTTTGTGGAGCCTGAGTGTTGATGCCTCATGTATAAAATGTTTTTTTTGCTTGATTTGGTCCTGTAAAATGATTATTATTTTAGAATAGGATTATTGGGTTTGTAGACTTTTATGTGTAAACTACTGGTCCGTAAAAGAGACCAGTAGTAGTAGGTAAAAATAGAATAGGATGTATGTTGTATCATCATCACCATCATCATCACCATCATCATCATACCTTTAGTTGAGTTGCGGGGAAACATAAATGATTGTTACAAAAAAATTTGGGGGGGTTTGATGTCCTGTTGTGATTTTATTTCGCTGTTTTGTATGTTAAATAGTAGTTAGTTAAGTTATGTTTAAGTTACAGGGTTTTGTCTAGAATAAAGACAATACACGGGCTTTATTTTAGTCCTTCGTTCAGAAAATAGTAATAAACTACTGGGGACTAGAAGAGAGACATTTATTTGGGATCCTTCGTTCAGAAAAGAGTTAATAAAACTACTGAGAGCTAATAAAGAGACACATTCTCTTTATGAAGAATAAGTTCATGGGTATTTTGTTGCTGTGATAATCAGCATAGTGAGGTTGAGATGGTTATGAAGTAGTGAAATATATGGATGGTTATGGGGAAGTTTAGAGTTACACTAAAGTCAGCATTAATTGGAAATATAGGGATTAGAAGCCATATGGGAGAAGAAAAGATTAATATAGCAGTGGGGTAAATGAGGAGAAAGTTTTAAACATGGGTTACATGGGGACAGATAGAACCATGATGTACACAGGATTGCGGGGTTATAGAAAAAGAAGAGGGTAACGAATTACCCCAGAGAGTAAACATGAATTGGATCCATGTTTAACTAGACACTGTGGATAACAGTACAATAGTAAGGGAGTGTAAGTTGATGAACATAGTGGAGACATAATGACAGGGGGTTCTTGAGAGTCCGTTAAAGACGGGAGGTAAATGGTTATCCCTTTGGGTGTATTAAGTTTCAGAGATAGAAGTGGGTTGCTAGAGTAGTCTATATAGTGGTCAGGTTACGATGTTGTGAAGTTACGGGTGTTAAGGTTGCTGTAGATTACGGCATGAATTATGAGTTGAGAGGTGGAAGATTTTAGAGAGACATTGGGTAACATGGCCTGGGCAGGATGTAAATGTTTATAAGTGGGTCAGATTACAATGTTGTGGTTGATGGTTAATATTTAAGGGGAGATTTCAAGGTTACTAGGTTGCTGTTGATGACGGCATAAGTAGAGCATTTTAGTAGATATGCCCATAAGAAATGGACATTAAGAGAGAACCTGAGGTATTGGAGAAGATTAGTTATACGAGGATGAGATGTTCTTAAGATTGTTTAATTGTGTCTTCAGGATGTGTTTTGTAGTTTACATTACTATGTGAGGTTGAGGTAAGGTAGTGTCTGTTATATAGACACTTAGAAGTGAAGAATATTATTGGATGTGAATGTTTTTGATGCTGTAGATAGCAGCGTAAACGTTTACCATAATGAGTGGTAAAGGGGGTGTGTGATTTAGGTGAGTGTGGTTTTAGACTTTATTACATAAAGTCTCAAATGACATAGGAGGGTAAAGGAGTATGGTTTGGTAAAGGGGGTGTGTGATTTTTAGCTGAGTGTGGTCTTTGTGTGGAAGAGTTCTACTGCTTCTTTTAAATACCGGTGGCCACCGATTCTTTGTCTTCCTATCGTGTGAAAGTAATTTCAGGTTAGTTGAAAGTGGGGGATTAGTAGCGTTGGTGATAAAAATAAGGAGTTGGTGTTAGAGTTTGAAATTTACTTATGAAGAGGAGTATTTAAGAAGACGTGTTATGATGTTATGATGTATTGTATATAGTTGAATTTGAAATGTTATTAAAGATATGTAAATATGTTACGTTTGGTTAAAGGACCAAGAACGAAGAAGAAGTGAGTTGACTATATAGCTGGGGAAAGAGTTAAAGAAATAGAATGTTTAATTAAATTGGAGTTGGTTTGGGGAGGATTAGAAGAACTATGGAAGATTAGAGGAAAAAGAGGGAATAGAGTAAGGGGATTAGGAGTAAAGATTTTTCCTTTATAAGGAAAATTCTTTAATAAACATGGGGAGGTGTAACAGTATTGGGTATAATTAGGATCTAGTGGGAAACACCGATACAGCACGATTGAGCGTTGAGACTGAAAGGGGTGGGAGATGCTCAATCGTGACGTATTATGTTGTTAAGGTTAGTCAACATCCGATAGTCCAGCTGAGAAGACACGGCTTGTCATCTTGAGAATAAAGTATAAAGTTTTAGTACAGATCAAGTCTTGTTACTTCATTTGACACTACTACATATTCCAATCCTAGTCTTGTCAAGTCATCCAGTCTGCAGACCGACACGATGTTTATGAACTTCTTACTCCCTCCATTCCAGATTTGGAACCTGCTCTTAAATATGTCCCTGTGAACTAATGTGGTGCCCCCTCTCGCCCCCCCCCCCCCCACCACGTCTTCCACATACTTATTATTGTGCTCTGAATTAATGTTATGGTTTCTCCACTGACTTCCGAATATTGATTCTTACGAATTAATTAATGCGATATTTTTCCCCTTGACTCCCGGTTCCATACTCTTGTGAATAAGTGTTGGTTTCCCCTTGACTTCCGCATGCCTAATATTGTTAATTAATGTGGTGGTTACCCTTGTCTTCTGCGTTTGTCCTGGTGACATGTGACCTCCATCTATGAGAGCATTTATCGCTTGTGATGGGACGCAGAGGTGTTTCCAAGGCACCAGGGCCGGGTTATATACTGGCCAAGACCTATTGACGCGTCCTCGTCGAGCGTCCTGGGCAACAGGTCCTTTCGGGGTCCTGGCTAAAGTCAGTAGGATCGCCGATTCCTCCGAAGTCGGAGAGTGTCTGCCTGTACGGCGAGGAACCACCAGTCTGCACACCAATAAGCCAGACATGGGACAACAGATACTCACGCAAACCTCAGGTCCTGTATGACATCACACTGATGTTGGACAACAGGATGCCTTCATCCGACATACAGGACTTAGCGTTGGAGCTCAAGCCAACGAACACAAGCAAGCAAGCAAGCATCGCTTGTTATTACAAATTACGAACAGTACCCTGCTTCTATCGGATGCAGAGTTGTAAGTTTGTGCTTGTAGATCCGCAGTCTCTTGAACTGTGTTCCACACACTGACCTGTGTAGCTCCTTCATAAACATCGTGCGTGGAAAAAAAATATGTGAAACCTTAGTGACAAAAAATGAAATAATTGGAAGAAGACATGATAAGAGAGAAACAGGTAACAGTGAGAAACTGCGAACCACGAACACCCACTCTTACCGACACAGCACATTGCGATGATTATCAGAGCAGCCAACAAACATGATAAGTTGCTAATGATAGAAAGATTAACATCTGTTACAGTTCCTATCTCTGGTTTATTCGCGAAATTGATTGATTGATTGATTGATCTAGGAACCGACATCACAGCATTCGGGGCATTCACATAGGTGCTCCGTCCCCATCCTCAGCAGCAGCGAAGAGTTCAACACCAATAGTACCAGTAGCAATCTGATTATATGTACGTCTCGCCTTTCCCCTGAGCGTCGAGCATCGGCCAGATCACCTCGTCACTCCTTGCCAGACCATGATGATCCATTTGCTCCTCCGAGGTGTACACGTGCTCCCACAAGGCCGCAACCACGTCTGCCTTGTCATGCATCAATACTCCACCATGTATTCGCGAAATTTAAAGATTTAATGTCGGTTACAGTTCCTGTCTGATTTATTTGTGAAACATAAAGATTTAACTTCGGTTACAGTTCGAGTCTCTGATTTATTCATGAAATATAAAGATTTAAACCTTGGTTATATTTCACGCATGTGCTGTTTTATTTTCTGTTTCTTTCTTTCTTTTTTTGCTTGTTTTGCAGGTGATCTCTATGGCTGGATAGAGAAACACCGAGAAGATGAGACATCTTTTTCCACAGTGGTGGTGAGTGCACATTTAACAAACTTGTTTGTTTAACAAGCTGCTTATTTATTTAAACCACTTAAAAGAACAGTATCAACCTAGACATAATACCAGTAGGTCCTGTATATGCTATGCGGAATCATGATATCAGCCACTGAGTCTGTTCCGAGAGGTGCAAAGGAAATTACTAACCATACTTGACTAAAGGATTATAAATTCTCAAAGTTGAAGATTTCAAGAAGACAGCAGAGAGGGAAAGAGAGAGAGAGAGAGAGAGAGAGAGAGAGAGAGAGAGAGAGAGAGAGAGAGAGAGAGAGAGAGAGAGAGAGAGAGAGAGATAGAGAGAGAGTGAGTGAGAACGAATGAACGAACAAAGGAACAAACTTTATTTTCAAAGGGTTAAGAATTGGGCTCGCAGACCCGTCTATCATTCTGCCCCTCTGTCACTTTCTTTCATACATTATTTCATCCACACACCATACGAGGCTAACTGAGAACAACAACAATTTAAAAGATATTCATTATAAAAGCATGGAGAAAATGCGAAAATCACTACTACATGACTCAGTAAAATTAATGAATGATGTGGCAGTTGTTATTAGCTTATGGGGAACATACTGGTCTACCAAAAGGGTCTGGCTGTTATACTAGGGTTTTATTATTATTATTATTATTATTATTATTATTATTATTATTATTATTATTATTATTATTATTATTATTATTATTATTATTATTATTATTATTATTATTATTATTATTGAGAGGGACGGTAATCTGTAGTGAGATAGTGTTCGAATAATTTGCGATTATATTTATAGAGACTGGTGATGTCTGTAATTCCTTGTGGAAGATTGTTCCAAAGCTGAGCTGCGGAGTACGATAAGTTTGTTTCTGTATAAGTCGATCCTAGGTTTCGGGATGTGTAATATATTTAGTCGTTTACCGTGTCTTGCATTATATTTAAACAATGGCCAGAGGTAATTTGGGCCATTACGATGCAGGATCTTTTGAATTAGTTTGTACTTGTTGAAAAATAGGCGTTTGCGGAGTGGTTTATGAAGGCGTTTATGTAGGCTAGGATATTCAGTTAGTGTTACTGTAAATTAAACTCACAGTCCGTGTCTGGAGAGGGTAAAGTCGCTTGGTGACTGAATTGGAACAACTTTCCCAAATTGTAGAACAGTAGTCAAAATGTGTCTGTATGTGAGAAGTATAGAATATCTTCCTTGTGTCTTGAAGCACAAACTATCGTCTGTCAAGACGGCAAGGTGCCAATGATGATGGATTACTGGTATCATTATGGGTATTTATAAACTTATAGAAGTTTTCAAGACAGGTGGACTATAAACTATTTTTGTTTCGTGGAAATTAAAAGAAAGCCCATATGCTTGATATGCAACGAATCTGTTTCTGTCTTGAAAGAGTATAACATCAAACGGCACTACGAGACTAAACATGCAAATAAGTTTGATAAGTACAAAGGGCAATTTCGACAAGACCAAGTAAATGACTTTAAAAAAAATTTCTGCACAACAAAGGATATTTACTAGAGCGGGTTCAGAGTCAACATGCCATGTAAAAGTTACTTATGCAGTAGCCATGATACTTCTTCTTCTTCTTCTTCAGCGTTCCGAGCCATTGAGGTTCTTTGCTGTAAATACAATCCGTCTCCATTCGTCTCTCTGGTGGACCTTCTCTTGCCAGTCGTTGATTCCAAGTGCTTGTAGATCTGTACATGTATTATCTCTCCACCGCCTTCTTGGTCTACCTCGGGGTCTGCGGTCATTTATTTCCTGAGTGTAAGCGAGTTTTGTTTCCCTATTATCTTCCATTCTTTCTATATGCCCCAGCCATTGTAGTCTATTAGCCTTCATGATACCAGTGATTAGCGGGGACTTATACAGATCATAAATGTCTTTGTTACTTCTTCTTTTCCACTCTCCACTATGTGTATCCCTAATGGGTCCAAAGATGCGTCTTAAAATTTTGTTCTCAAAGGTTTGTAACAAGGCTTCGTCTCTTTTCGTTGTACTCCAGGTTTCAGAGCCATACAGCACAACTGGTCTGATCAGTGTTTTGTATATTGTGATTTTGGTGTTACGAGATAGTGCCTTTGATTTTAGTAGATGTTGTAGTGCATAGTATATCTTATTTCCAGAGTTGATTCTAGTTTGTATTTCTTCCCTTATGATGTTGGAGCAGTTGAAGATTGTACCAGGTATTTGTATGTTTCCGTTCTTTTAATGGTCATATTATCTATTTGTATGTGGCCAGAGTTTTTAGCCATTCCGTCTCTTGAAATTACCATATATTCTGTCTTATCTTGGTTGATAACCAGCCCCATCTGTTGGGCTTTTTCCTTTAAGTGAGTCAATATTTCCAATGTCTTTTGTTCACTTTGCCCTATAATATCTATATCATCTGCATAACCAAGCAGCTTGGATGTTCCTCCAATATCACATTCCTCCTTTACCTTCCTTACAACGTTCTCTAGAGCCAGATTGAAGAGTAGCGGCGATAGTGCATCACCTTGTTTCAAGCCATATGTTATTTGGAAGGGGTCTGATTTCCTGCCTTTATATGTTACTATATTAAAAGTATCTTCCATGCATAGTCTGGTCATGTTGATTAACTTCCTTGGTATTCCAAATTCCTGCATAGCATTCCATAGACTATTCCTATGGACACTATCATAAGCCTTTTTAAAATCCACAAAAATGTTATGGAGATCTCTTTTATATTCCCAATGTTTCTCGGCTATTTGTCGTAAGATAAATATCTTATGGTGAAGGGTTCTGAGTGCCCTCCAGTTGCTCTCACTATGCATTCACTGTTGATGTATAAACTTCTACATAGGTTTGTTAGATGTGTACTCACTCCATATTGTTTAAGGATTTCCCACAGCTTGTTTCTATCTACTCTATCGAATGCCTTTTCTTGGTCGACAAAGGCTAAGCCATATTCAGAGGGTGAAATGGTTAAGGAATGTTTGGAGAGCGTCTCTGAAATTCTGTGTCCAGAAAAGAAGAAGGAATTCTCAAAAATAAGTCTGTCACGTCAGACTATTACTAGGCGTGTGGACGACATTTGAAAATATATTGAAGATAATTTGAAAAGTTGAACAGCCGAGTTTATATTTTATGCTCTAGCAGTGGATGAAAGCACAGATATGGCAGATACTGTCCAACTGGCAATTATTATCAGGGGTGTTGATGTCCATTTTAAAAAGACAGAAGAATTAGCGGCACTGTATCCACTTTAGGACACTACTAAGTCACGAGATTTGTTAGAAGCAGTTACATCGACATTCGTGGTTCCACATGTTATTTTTTAGCATTTTAAATACTGCAAAAATAACACGTGGAACCACGAAGAAACGCAAAACACGGATAAAGAAAATAAATAGTTGGTGGAATGCAGAAGTAGTTAACAGCGAAAATGGAGAACCAATAAGTGAACAAAAACAAATCCTAATAAGATGGAAGCAGTATTTCGAACAACTTCTCATCATCCCATCAGATGTCACAGGAATTCAAGAGACTTACACATATGTTACCGAAGAACTAGAACCAGACATACTAAAAGAAGAAATTATAGAAGCCATCAGATTAGCCCCATTGAACAAATCACCGGGACAGGATGAAATACCAAATGAACTAATTAAAGCAGCAAGAGAAGTAGGAACAGCTTGGCAACATAGACTATTCAACCATGTTTGGGTAGAACAACAGACACCACGAGACTGGGGAAACCCCATAATTATCCCAATTTGGAAAAACAAAGGCAGCAAAAGAGACTGCACACAATACAGTTGCATTTAACTGTTGAGTCATACTGGGAAAATATTTTGCAAAATTCTTGAAAAAAAAAAAGATTACGAACTACTTTAGAACTCCAGCTAAGCGAAACACAACTTGGATTTAGGAAAAACAAAGGATGCACAGATGCCATTTTTGCTCTTAGACAACTTATAGAAAAATCAATCGAATTCAATGAGACACTCTACTTAGCCTTTGTCGACCAAGAAAAGGCATTCGATAGAGTAGATAGAAACAAGCTGTGGGAAATCCTTAAACAATATGGAGTGAGTACACATCTAACAAACCTATGTAGAAGTTTATACATCAATAGTGAATGCATAGTGAGAGCAACTAGAGGGCACTCAGAACCCTTCACCATAAGATCTGGAGTACGACAAGGTTGTGTCCTGTTCCCTCTCTTGTTCATAACATATATAGACAACATATGTAAAGAAACCAGCCAAGCAGAGACAACAAGAATACCGCATGGCGAGAACACAGAAGAAGAACCATATGCAAATGTAACCATTAGAGAACTCCTGTTTGCGGACGACCAAGCTCTAATAGCAAAATCAGAAGCCGAATTACAAGACCTCATGAATAGTCTAAACGAAATGTGTAGGGAACATAACATGAAAATTAGCACAAGCAAAACAGAGGTAATGACTATAACTAAAGAAGAACAAACAACAACAATTCAACTAAACGAACATCCCTTGAAACAAGTAAAGAGTTTCAAGTACCTAGGAAGTATAATATCATCAAATGGCAGATCAGAAGACGAGATCGAAAATAGGTGCAATAAGGCAAATCAAATCATTGGACAAATGGCACCAATACTAAAGAACAAACCTATATCAATAACTATTAAGAAAGCACTTTACAGCACAATCTTCCTACCAACTCTATGCTACCAATGACAAACCTGGACAATGACAGAAAAAGAGAAAAGAAAAATCACAACAGAAATGAGGTTCCTGAGAAGAATACTCAACGTATCAAGAAGAGATAAGATCAGAAACGAAGAAATCAGGACTAAAGTGGGGGTTAAAGCAGCACTAGATTTTATTAGAAAGCAGCAAGTCAAATGGTTTGGCCATGCAAGTAGGTTACCAGTCAACAGCATACCACAACAAGTAATGATGTACGGACCAGATGGAAACAGAGGAAGAGGCCTACCACGTAAACGTTGGACGGAGGGAATAGCAAAGTCCATGGGAATATCGATATATGAAGCCCACAATCGGGCACTCTCACGAAGTTTATACTTCACCTCGACACCGCAAGGTACAAGAGGAACATGATGAGATGAGATGATGATTAGACATCGACATTGAATCGCTTTTTGTTACGACTTAACTTATCGGGCTTAACAACGGATGGCCCCATCAATGGTTGGGAAACACGCAGGTTTAGTAAAATTGATTGAAAATGAGGCTTCCAAAGTCGGTAATACTTAAATGTTAAATTTTCATTGCATTGTTCATCAGGAGAATTTATGTTCGAAGTCCCTCAAAATGGACCATGTCATGAAAGTCGTCGTCAAGATAGTGATCTTCATTAAGTGGAACGGGTTGAGTCACCGTCAGTTCCAAGAATTTCTAGTCTTTGGACTCAGATTATAATGACGTTACATTTTATGGAGAAGTAAGATGATTGACTCGTGCTAAAGTGTTGAAAACACTTGTTTGATTTGCAACACGAAATGCAATCATTCCTTGCAAGCAAGTCAAAAAGTATCCCAGTGTTTGAAGACAAAGAGTGGGTTTGCGACTTTGCATTTCTGGTCTATATAACTAGCCACGTAAATGACGTTAATACTCGTCTACAGGGGGAAAGATCAATTAATAAATAAGGTGTATGATCATATTTCTGCATTTCAAATGAACATCAAGTTGGTTTGGAATAGTTCTATAAAACGTATTTGGACAAGGATAAATATCCTGCGTTCTACAAACATGCTCTGTCGATGGTTTCGCTATTTGGAAACACTTATGCGTGTTAACAGCTTTGTAGTCGCATGAAGCACATCAAATCACAAGTGAGAACACGAGTTACTGATGTTCATTTGGAAAACCGTTTGCATGTAGCGACAACATCAGTTGAGGTCAATTTTGAAGCACTTAGTTCTGCAAAAGAAAGTCTGATGTCTCACTTTTAAATATTTTAAAATTGTCTAATAAATACTTGGAATCAACGACTGGCAAGAGAAGGTCCACCAGAGAGACGAATGGAGACGGATTGTATTTGCAGAAAAGAACCTCAATGGCTCGGAACGCTAAAGAAGAAGAAGAAGAAGAATAAATATGTTTGATTCTCAGTTGTTTTATTTCCTTAAAAAATAAATAAATATACTTATTTCTTGTTCCTCCCCCCTCCATTAAACCAGGCAAGCGTTTGACCACGATCTCATCTACTGGGAAGCGACGATGTGGTCGAAGCTGTAGCACGCTTGCTTGTTTACTTTAATTAACTAAAAAAAAAAAAAAAAAAATTAAGTTCGTGACCCGGCAGGAAATATTATTTCTGAAATTTGGCCCGCCTGCTGAAAAGGTTGGGAACCCCTGCTTTAGTGTATCTACATCTGTTGTCATTGAGATCATATATAAATGAACATTCTTGCTTCCAGATTATCATGATACTTTGTCAACTCTGTAAAGCTCTTGCATACATCCACAAAAAGCACATTCTGCACAGGGACATCAAGCCACGGGTAAGTTCATGATATGCAAAGGCTCTCTTACAAGTTCACGAACATGAATCTGGTTGTTTATTTAATTCCACATTGCAGTGTGTTCGTATAAGGTTAAATTAAAGACACCGATTCCACGCCATGCGAATGAGCACACCAATTCTGTAGCAGGATATGATTGTAAACAAATTAAACGGGACAAGCACGTTTACGTCTGCGGAGAAAGGACGTGTTTCTGCTCAGGATCTTATCATACTGTTTGTGTTCCACGTAATGCCACAAACTGAGTGTTTGTTGTTATAGTTCATTCACAGTTGTTTGCCTCCATATAAAATTCCACACTCAGTAACTAACTGAGGGAAAATGATGCGATTTAGCATATAACCTTATCATTATGTCCACCCAACAAAAAACAAAACAAATCAAACAAACAAACAAACATGTTCTGGAGATTGTACAGCAGATTTCAATGTTTGTTTATATGCAGTATATAATTTACGGGTCAGAGATGAAGTGCATATTATAAAATGTATTACATCTTAACCCAGAAAATTCTGCGTTCAATAGTGAATTTTATCCGTGGTGCACGGTAATTTCCTTATGAGAAGTACGCCACATAGTGGAACGGAAATGTTCAGAGGTGTCGTAAATAATGTTGGTGCTTTCATGAAACGTGATTATTTTATAAATCTTACAATTTATCGCTAACATTTGAATGTGTGAATATTGTTGAATGGGATTGAATGTGAAGTTTTTTGCACTTTAAAGCATCGCTATGAAGTTGTACACATATCGCAGGAAACTGTTTCATACTATTATAAATCCTGAGAAAAGAACAATGCATGCATTGGGTTTGAGTAAACGGTCATTTCGTCGATGGGTGCAAGAATCTGTAATGAAACCACCACACAATAAGCAAATGGTAGGTAAAAAGGCAATTGTAGACAGCTTTGACAAGGATGTCATACGACGGGCTATTATAAAAATTGATCAAGTCTTCCAGAAAATTAACAATATTAGTGACTATGTGGTTGTTTCGGGATTTGAAATTTAAATATTGAGCACAACCAACTACTGGCAACGCCGATCGCATTCTGGTATGAACCTAAGGCCTATCCACGTCAATATTGAAGCACTATACTCGAGTTTCGCCCTCATTTGAGCTCGTCAGTAGTGCATATCCCTGACCGGATCCGGAAACAATCCCGGATCACGCGTGTGAAGCGGGTGTGTAACCACGCGGCACACACTGGACACACCAAATTATCACAACAGAACATCACAACGCTACCCATCGTAGGCTATGCTCAAGATTGCCCAATCGCCGCGACCGACGTCCGTCAATCGATGGGACCCGAACGATCAGGACTTCTCACTGGCAAGGAACACCAGGCCTCCTAAATCCAGTCAGCAATAATCAATTGATTATGTGGTTGTTTCGGGATTTGAAATTTAAATATTGAGCACAACCCACTACTGGCAACGCCGATCGCATTCTGGTATGAACCTAAGGCCTATCCACGTCAATATGGAAGCACTATACTCGAGTTTCGCCCTCATTTGAGCTCGTCAGTAGTGCATATCCCTGACCGGATCCGGAAACAGTCCCGGATCACGCGTGTGAAGCGGGTGTGTAACCACGCGGCACACACTGGACACACCAAATTATCACAACAGAACATCACAACGCTACCCATCGTATTCCATATTGACGCGGATAGGCCTTAGGTTCATACCAGAATGCGATCGGCGTTGCCAGTAGTGGGTTGTGCTCAATATTTAAATATTAGTGACATTTAATTGACAAACACATATATGAACATGAAACATTTAATACAAGCAGAGATATGATCATGAAACATCAAATTGATTCACAAATATGAAGATGAAACATTTAATGCAATTACAAATATGCATATGAGACATTTAATTCAAGCACAAATATGAACGTGAAACATTTAATGCATTTACAAATGATAATTTAATTCAAGCACACATGAAAAAGAAACATTTAATACAATTACAAATATGAACATGAAACATTTAATTCAAGCACACATATGAACATGAAACAATAAATGCAATTACAAATATGAACATCATCATCATCATCAAGTGCCGTGCCGGCTGGCGTAGGCGTTTATGGCTCTCCACAGATCTCGGTCTTTGGTGTTCTGGATCAACTCTGCTGATGATATTCCTCCATGCCACCGTCTCAATCCGTCCAGCATCATTTCTCTTGGTCTGCCTCTGCCTCTCTTCTCCTCGATCTTTCCAGTTGTATCAATGTTCTCCAATGCCTCTCTTCTCATCACATGACTAAAGAAAGCTGTTTGTCTCTTTCTTATTGTTGTATATAGTGTTCTAGTTTCATTAGCCTCTTTCAGGCAATCGTTGTTAGTTACTCTGGCAGTCCAAGGAATTCGCAACATTCGTCTTAAAACCAGATCTCTGTTGCTTCCAAGTTCTTCCTAATTTGTTCATTTACATTCCAAGATTCGCTACCATACAGCAAAACTGGTTCTATATAGCATTTTAGCACTCTCTTTCTTACATTCATTGATAGCGACTTATTGCACAAGATACTCTTCATTTTCTGAAATGCGGCTTTTGCCTGCCCTATTCTGCTCTTAATATCTGTTGTACATCTTCCATCTGATGTTATAAGTGCCCCTAGGTATTTAAAATTATCCATTTGGTTGAGAATTTCCCCTTCTATTTCTATGTCACATTTTGGTGTCCCCATTTTCTTTGATATCACCATTGTTACTGTTTTCTAGGTATTCAAGGAGAGTCCTTTCTGTGCACTCTCTGATCCTACAATGTCCAATAATTGTTGTAGTTCTGTTGCATTATCCGCCATCAATACTGTGTCATCTGCATAGCATATATTGTTTATACTATATCTTCCGATTATTATTCCTTTCTTCTCTTTGATCTCTCTAATTATTACTTTGCTATATAGGGAGAAGAGATCGGGTGACAAGACACACCTCTATCGTACTCCTAGCTTTATCTGTTCGTAACTACCCTCTTTATTTCCCATTTTAATTGCTGCTACTTCCAGTATATATTCTTTATTATTCTTAAATCTTTCCCATCAATGTTGATATCTTCCAACATTTTAATCAGTTCATCATGTTTTACTTTATCAAATGCCTTAGTATAATCTATGAAGCATAAATATATGTCCCTCTGTTTCTCTATTGACCTTTCTATTAGTGTCCGTAATATATATATATATATATATATATATATATATATATATATATATATATATATATATATATATATATATATATATATATATATTGCTGCGAACAGTTATTGAACGTGCTTTAGAAGTAAACAAGGATATACATCTTTGCTTTATTGACTACACAAAGGCTTTTGATAGAGTTAGACATGTCAACATTGTGGATATGTTTGCAGATCTACAAATTGATGGGAAAGACATTAGACTGATAAAAAACATATATTGGAAACAACAAGCTGCCATAAGGATTGATAATGAAGTAGGACAATATCAACCTATTAAGAGAGGTGTTAGGCAGGGATGTGTAATGTCTCCAGATCTTTTTTCCCTATACAGTGAAAATATTTTCAGAAATGTAGAAGACCTAAATGGAATCAGCATTGGAGGACGAAACATAAATAACATTAGATATGCAGATGATACAGTACTGATTGCAAACAATGCACAGGATCTGCAACAATTAGTAGACGCTGTTGTTGTACACAGTGAGCAGCTGGGGTTGGAATTAAATTGTAGGAAGACACAGGTTGTGGTCGTCACTAGGAAGAACGAAGTACCACAATGTAATATACAAGTAAATGGGGATATTCTTCAACAAGTGAATCGGTTTAATTATCTCGGAACAGTCATAACATCTAATGGCAGATGCCTTGAAGAGATTAGAACAAGAATCGCCATTGCGAAAGTAGCCTTTAGCAAGATAAAAAACATTCTGACCAATAAAATGATGTCAATTGAAACGAGAAAAAGAGTGTTGAGGGGATACATAGAGCCTGTTCTTTTGTATGGATGTGAGACTTGGACAGTGTGCAGTCAAGCTGAAAAACATCTGATGTCTGCAGAAATGTGGTTTCTGAGGAAAATGCAAAGAATACCATGGACAGATAGAAAAACCAATGACCAAGTACTACAAGAGACAAATGAGAATCGTAGATTGATTAGAGAAATTAGACGTATACAGTCAAAATTTTTTTGACATGTTATGAGAAGAAATGGACTGGAGAACTTAGTGACAGCTGGCAAGATCGAAGGGAACAGACCAAGAGGAAGACCGAGAGGAAAATACCTGGATGGCTTGGCCACATGGCATGGACGAGACAGGAACTCTGAGCTGATCCACGACTCTGGTGATCGAGTGAAATGGCGAATCATGACCGCCCACGCTTTCCGGCGTGGCACATGATTGATTGATTGATATATTGCATTGTTTGTACCCTTTCCTTCCATAAAACCATACTGTTCTTCACTAATTTCCATTTTTATTTTCTTTCTTGTTCTTCTGATTATAATTCTGAGTAGAAGCTTAGTGACATGGTTTATGAGGTTAATTTCTCGAAAATCTTCACATTCAATTGCTCCTGGTCTTTTTGGTATTGCCATAAATACAGATTTTAGCATGTCGCTTGGTAAATATCCACTGTTGCAAATATCATTCAGCATTTTGGTTAATATATCTACCCCAAATTCTCCCAATACTTCTAATTCTTCTACTGTAATTTCATCTGGCCCAGCTGTTTTTCCTTTCTTCATATGTTTCATAGCGTCAGCGACTTCTTCTTTTAGAATAGGTGGGCCTTCTAAGTTATTTTCTTATGTTAATTCTTCCCTTTCTCCATTATATAATTCTCTTATATACTCATTCCACCTCTTCATTATAGCACCTTCCTCCAATAATATCTTTCCTGTTTTTGATTTCAAACACCCTGTACTTATTCTTATTTTTCTTCCTGTGAGCTCACTGCAACCATGGTTTGGGAGAGAGAAATGAAAGAGGATACAGACTTGTAGAATGGGCAAAAGAACAAGAAATGGTTGTAGGAAACACCTGGTCTAAACAGCATCCTAGAAGATTATGGACATGGAGAAGTCCAGACAGCAGGATTAAAAACCAGATAGATTACATCCTGATTAGCAAAAGGTTTCGAAATGCGTTAACAGTCGTAAAAACAGTTCCAAATGCAGACTGTTACAGTGATCACAGATTAATTACAGGCACATTGAGGGTAAAGTTAAAGAAAGTCAAGTATACAGCAGGAAACCCTAAATATGACTTGTGCAAATTGAAAACTGACAAAGAAATACAAGATAATTTTAACATAGAAGTAAAGAACACATTTGATATATTGTCTGATCTAGAGATCCTGTTTCAAGATGTAGATGATCAATGGGAAACGATGAAGAATTCAATCAGTTGCGCAGCAGAAAAAACTATTCCAAAAGTAAAGAAAGTGGGCCGTAAGACATGGATGACTGAAGAAATTTTACAACTAATGGAAACAAGAAGACAGAACAAAAATAATCCTGCCAAATATGAAGAAATTCACAGAAAAGTGAGAACCTTATGTAAGGAGGAAAAGAAACATGGCTTGAGAAAAATTGCAGAGAAATTGAAAAACAACACAACAGTAACAATGCGAAACTAATGCACAAAAGAATTCAGGAGCTTACTAATCAAAGAACATGTACATCAGCAGGCTGCCTAAAGACAAAAGATGGAAGAGTCATAATAGAAAAAGATCAGATATTACATGAATGGTCAGATTACGTGAAAAACATGTATGACGATAACAGAAACGAACAGTATGATGTTCAAAATAATAATGAAGGACCAGCAATTTTGAAGATGGAGGTTCAGAATGCTCTTAACCATATGAAATCTGGCAAGACCCCCGGTTCAGACAGCGTCACAACAGAAATGATTAATGCTTTAGAAGAATATGGAATAGATCAAGTTACCAGTCTGCTTAATACAATATATGATACTGGAAATATACCTCAGGAGTTATGTAATTCTGTATTTATTGCAATCCCAAAGAAATCAGGAGCCTTGGAATGTGATCAACATCGAACAATTAGTATAATGAGTCACATCACGAAGATTTTGCTAAGAATTATCATGCAAAGAGTTAGGAGGAAAATACAACCTGAAATTGGAGAAGAACAATGTGGGTTTGTGGAAGGCAAGGGTACAGTAAATGCTGTGTATATACTGAGAAACATAATCGAACATTCTATAGAATTTAACAAAGATCTACACATTTGCTTTATTGACTACACAAAGGATTTTGATAAAGTGAGACATGTCGACATGATAAGGATGCTTGAAGATCTACAAATTGATGGAAAAGACATTAGACTTGTAAAAAACTTTTATTGGAAACAACAAGCTGCCATAAGAGTTGATAATGAAGTAGGCCAATATCAGCCTATTAAGAAAGGTGTGAGACAGGGATGTGTAATGTCTCCAGATCTGTTTTCCCTGTACAGTGAAAGTGTTTTCAGAAATATTGAAAATATGGAAGGAATCAACATTGGGGGACGAGGCATCAATAACATTAGATATGCAGATGATACAGTCTTGATTGCAGACAATGAACAGGACATGCAACATTTAGTAGATGCGGTTGTTACACACAGTGAACAACTAGGGTTAGAATTAAATTGTAAAAAGACACAGATTATGGTCGTCACTAGGAAGGACGAAATACCACAATGTAATATACAAGTAAATTGGAATATTCTTCAACAAGTGAGCAGGTACAATTATCTCGGAACAGTAATAACATCTGATGGGAGATGCTTTGAAGAGATTAGAACAAGAATCGCCATGGCAAAAGTAGCCTTTAGCAAGATGAAAAACATATTGACCAATAAAAAGATGTCAATTGAAACGAGAAAAAGAGTGTTGAGATGCTACATTGAACCTGTACTTTTGTATGGATGTGAAGCGTGGACAATGAGCAGTCAGGCTGAAAAACATCTGATGGCTGTAGAGATGTGGTTTCTGAGGAAAATGCAAAGAATACCATGGACAGCCAGAAAGACCAATGAACAAGTCCTTAAAGAAACAAATGAAGATCGTAAATTGATTAGAGAAATTAGACGTAGACAGTCAAAATTTTTTGGGCATGTTATGAGAAGAAATGGATTGGAGAATTTGGTGACAACTGGTAAGATCGAGGGGAACAGACCAAGGGGAAGACCTAGAAGCAAGTACCTGGATGGCTTGGCCTTGTGGCATGGTCGAGACAGAAACACGGAGCTGATCCACGACTCTGGTGATCGAGTGAGATGGCAGAACATGACCGCCCACACTTACCGGCATGGCACATGATGGATGAATGGAGCTCACTGATTTGTCTGTGCATACTGTTTTGATCTTTAATGGAATTTAATTCAATATTTTTGCATTGCTCGTTTAACCAACTTTCTTTTGCCTTCACATATTTATCTCTTATTTGTTTATTTATCTTAGCATACTTTTGTTTGTCATTTTTATTCTGTTTCCTTTTGTCCGTCAGCATTAAGATTTCTTCATTCATCCATTTTTTCTTAGCTTTTTGGCTTCTCTCCGGTAATATTTCTTTGCTAGTTTGATGAATGGATTCCCTTAACATTTCCCATTGTTCATTTATACTCTCTATTTTAGCTATTGCATTGTATCTATTTTTCACAGTCACCCTGAATTGTTCTTGAATTTCTTTATCTACTTTCAGAACCTCTTTATTAAGTCTCAAGTTAACAATTTTTCCCTCTCTCTTTAACCTTACTTTTATTTGTCCACATAGTGGTGCATGATCACAATTACCGTCAGCACCAGGCATTGTCTTTACATTAATTAATGCATTTCTAAATCTTTTATTAATAAGTATGTAGTCAATTTGGTTGCGTATTTTCATATCAGGGCTTTTCCATGTAGATAGTCGTCTTTTATGGTGTTTAAACCATGTGTTTCCATTTATCATATCATTAATGTTTGCCCATTCTATTAGTCTCTCTCCTCGTTCATGTCTTGTACCTAAACCGTAATTCCCCACAATATCTTCTATTTTTTCCCTTTCCTACTTTTGAGCTTTTGCCATTTCTATTTCACCGTAAAAGTGTTGTATTTCTTCATCACTACTGCTTGTTGTTGGTGCATATACTTGTATAATATTTATATCTATTGGTTTGCCTTTGATTTTGACCATTATAACTCTATCTGAAATACACCAGTATCCATTCATAGATTTGGCTGTTTTTTTCATCAAATATTATTCCTACACCTTTTTCATGTGTGTCCCCCTTCAGAATAAATTATTGTGTGTTTGTCGGTTATAATTTTGCCATATCCCATCCATCTCATCTCACTTATGCCTAGTATATTCATTTTCATGTTTTCCATTTCTCTTAGAGCATTGTTTAACTTTCCTAGCTCATTTAATGTCCTAACATTCCATGTTCCTACTCTAAATTTATTTAGTTCAGTTATAGTTTTAGTTTTGCCATCAGTAGCTGGATGACGGTCTGGTGTCACCTGTGGCTCATGACTGACCCTACCGGACGAGGATGTCCTAAGACAGCCATTACCGTCGTTCACTATATCTGAAATGGTTATCGATATGAAATCTAGGGAAGATAATGTGGTGGTTTCCCCTTGCCTTCCACATTCACATGGTGGTATTGTAACTCTGCCTTTGACAGCCATTTCGGACTGTCAGGACAAGTGAGTGCCCTGCTCTGCTCAGCTGCAGAGTTGTCCACTTATTCCGGTTTATGAACATGAAACATGTAATTCAAGCACAAATATGAACATGAAACACTTAATGCAAGCACAAAAATGAACATAATATCTTTGTTGCTTCCTGTGGTTTTGCAGAATATATTTGTGGAAAACGAAGGGACAGTTAAGCTTGGAGACTTTGGGATTGCAAAAATATTGGAATCGTAAGTTTTGAATTTCTTTTAAGAATCAGTTTCATTGCACATAGACATTTCCAAAGTTTTCCGGTCTCCTCTCATAGATCACTCAAAGAGAATCTCAGCACAGTGCACAAAACTGGTAACAATGGCAAGGATGCAAACGTGTGTATACCAGAACAATATATGCTATAACTATTCAGTTTATGTAGCTTATCTAATGAAATCGCAATTATCACTTATAATACAACTTAGAGTCTCCAGTTTTAAGGATACGAAATATGAATGTTCGTTAAAAATAAGTCATATTTGTTAAAGATAAGTAATTGAATGAATATTGCCCTAAATATATTGATTCATAACCATATTGTTTTGGCATGCTCAACCAGAAATTGATTATAATCCACAGCCCTACACAAATTAAAATATTTGTGGTGCCTAACATTTTACACCGAATTGTGCATAAATGAGGCCTGCTAAATCCAAATATCACATTTAATTTGTCTGTAGATTATATATTCCTGGGGAGAGGAAAGGCAAAGAGGTGTATCAATTATCTTTGCTCTGAAAACATCCAACTCTGTCAAAGGATATTGGGTAGTGTCAGACAGGCTTCTATTGGTAAAATTAATCGACAGATCTTTTGACATAAACGTCATTCAAATATATGCCACAGCAGGAGAAAACTGTAGATAGTGTATAGGAATTTTATAATGACATGGAGAATGCTTTGAAGAAATGTATACATTCAGAAATAAATATCATAATGGGTAATTTCAATGCTAAAGTAGGAAATCAAGGCTACAGATACACAATAGGTAAACATGGTTTGGTAGAACAAAACGAGAGAGGATACAAACTTGTAGAGTGGGCAAAAGAGCATGAACTGATTGTCGGAAACACCCGGTTTAAGCAACATCCAAGCAGAGTATAGACATGGAGTAGTCCTGACAGCAGGATTATAAACCAGATTGGTTACATCATGATTTGCTACTGGCACCTTGCTGTCTTGACAGACGATAGTGTGTTACATTGCGCTTCAAAAGTTCATTATAACTACAACCCATAGCGGTAGCGAGTGTGACTAATCAGTGTGAATGAGAGAGTGGGTGTGTGAGAGAGTGAGTGAGTGAGAGAATGAGTGAGTGAGAGAGAGGGTGTTAGTGAGATTGAGAGAGAGAGAGAGAGAGAGAGAGAGAGAGATAGAGAGAGAGAGAGAGAGAGAGAGAGAGAGAGAGAGAGAGAGAGAGAGAGAGAGAGAGAGAGAGAGAGAGAGAGAGAGAGTGTATGTGCGTGTGAACTGCTTACTATTTCATCATGTTTATGTCAATTTTGGGAAACATCTTCAGTTATCAGTTATCAGTTGGGGTATCTTCATTGCACTCCGGCAGGTCCATAGGTGCTCAGATCCTCCCCCCCCCCAACATATGCATCAGCGTTCGGTGGCTAATCGTGCCAGTTCTGTGTTGGTTGACGAGGCACCTCGTTTTCAAGATGTACCTCTCGTGCCAATTCTTACTCCAAAGTCTTTCATCTTGGACAGCGATGTGGATTCACTGACGTCAAAGTTCTCTGTTCTCGACATATCTTTAAGGACGTTAATAACATCGGCACGATCCATGGGCTGGCCATCTGCATGGGGTGCAGAGCGAGCCAGTTTATCAGCTCGTTCATTTCCCTCGACTCCCGCATGTCCCGGGACGAAGATGAAGGTGACTTTACGGACAACAGACGAACGCAGCGACTCAGTCCACTGCCTACGTACAGATCCAGCTTCTACCTTCCGAATGATGCTCATTGAATCACTTAGTACACACACGTTGGTATAATGCTGAGATTCCAGCCATACGAAAGCCCGTGTAACTACCATCACCTCCATCGTCATGCTGCTCGTGGTCATAGAGTGGGCACCACTTGATTCTTGAACGGTTCGGCTAGCTGAACGAGCTGTAAATGCCCACGCACTTCTCTGCTGCTTTACAACAGACCCATCTGTATAGATGAGCACTTCGGGGCTATCTGAGTGTTCATAGATGAGCGCGTTGACCTCTGCATTGACAGCGGCAGGGTTCTGCTCTCTGCATCGTCTGTCGAGTGTGATAATGCAGGAGAAGGTGCACTTACAAGCTGGAGGCACAGGCACCCATTCCTTGCCGGGGTTGATACTGGTAAGACTGCAGACCTGACTGACGACATCTTCCGCCCGACCCATCCATGATTTGCCCCTCTTTAGCCTGTCGCCCGTTTCTATGAATATAGCGTCATGCAGTGGGTACTGCTCATCTGCACTTATGTTTAAATATGCACGAGCTTTCCATATCTTGATCCTGTGGTTCATTGTCGGGAAGTCAAGGAGATATCTCATTGCTACACAGCTGGTGTCTCTCGTGCAACCCAAAATGATGCGCTTGGCTTCGTTTTGTACCTTTTTAAGTCTTCCAATCTGTGTAGGGCTTACAGTGGAGGGTGGCTAGGGCATACTTGATGGGTGAAAGCAGCAGTCCTTGGAACAGAAGTATTAGCAGTCTTTGCTCGATATTGGCAAGGCCTGCATAAATTATGTCCAACTTACACACATCTTTGTAACGTAGTAGAGACCGACCCCGAGATCTTTTACCCATATGTAATTCACCAAAATAGATGTATTTCGGTATTCTACCGTCATTCGTCCTCCTAATGTGTCTTATCCATCTAAGTCTACAAAGACTGAACATTGGAACAAACCGTCACAGTCTCGATCTTTCCAATACTTCAGTATTTGCGATTTTGTCTTGTCACATAATACCAATTATTCTTCGCAGACACCGCACATGAAGGGTGTTTAAACGTTTCTCTTGGTGTGAGTAAGTTGTCCAGGCTTCACTGCCATAAAGAAGAGCACCAATGACACAGGCTTGATAGACAAGGACTTTTCTTTTGGCAGTAAGCTTCTTGTTCTCCCGGACTCCTTTTGTTAACCTGTTCATTGTTGTTGCTGCCTTACCAATCCTGATGTTGATTTCCTGATCTAGAGATAATTTACTGTGTACCTATGATCCTAGATATGTAAAATAGTCTACTATCTCCAGTTCGGTGTCGTCAATAAAGATTTATGGTACTCCATGTGCACCTTGTGACTTAATATGTGTCTTGTTTTTGCTAATTGTGAAACCAAAGTCATAACAAGAATTGCTGAATACAGATAGTAGACGTTGCAATTACTCCTCAGAGTGGGTCGTAATTGCAGCATCATCTGCAAAATGCAACTATCTGATCAGAACACTCATTTTGGCCTTGGCCTTTAATCTCTGAGCATAGTAGATGCCGCCATCTGAGCGTGAGAGAATGTATAAATAGTGGAGTTAAGCAAGGTTGTGTGCTAGCTCCCACCCTCTTTGGAATATACTTTTCACTTCAACTGAAATATGTCTTTCGTGATCAGGATGGTGCTAGACTATCCTGCAACTCCAAAGTTGCAAAATCAACACTAGAGAAACGACGAATGCAAGTCTTGATGACAGCCGTGCTAGACTATTGACAACAGTTCCATTGTTGATCCACATAACGACGGCGACGACATAAAGGTCTGTGAGCATTTGTGGTTATCACGGTTATTTCAGCTACATAAAAAGCTTTCGCTTCCAACATTACTTTGAAAACCTCATACACAAATACAAATCTGATGGTTTCATACTGTTACAGGCTTCGAACGTAAAACATAGCCAAAGAGAGCAAAAAGCTGGGTTCAGCCTGCAGAGAGCCAAATCGCATTGACGCTAATAACCCCGACCGAGTTAAAAGGATTGATAGTGTTATTGTAGACATACCAAGTGTGATACTGTTTACTGGTGATACGTCTGTTTTTAACGTCTCGGGCGAGAGTATTAGTCTATTTGAACACTTTGCCACAAGTTGCACACAAGTGGTTCTTCGATGTTTGACTGCTAGACTCTTTTTAATGCACGTTAGCAAGCCGTATAATAATGATACAAGCAACAGTCGACTTTAAGCAAGTTCACAGCGAGATGTAAAATATGGCATTGACTATTATTAGTTCCTACAATACCCACACGACAAATAAATCGGCTTTGTCTAGTGTAACAAGTCAAATAGCCAAACAAAAAGACGTATTGTTCACAAGTCTAGTAAGCAGTATCAAACCTGATTACGTTTTTCAAGTCTTTGTATCAATTGGTGATGAACTCTTTGCGGATAATATCAACAATGGGAGAATAATGATGCTGCTTACACTGGGCATACGTCTGGGTAAGAATCTGGTTGATAATTCTTACAATGCCGATGTGAATGTCCAAGAACTGGAAGAAAGATTCGCTATATCTATAGGCACATATATGGCTAATAAACTAAATCCTTGGATATTGCGGCAACAAGGTTGTTGACAGAATTTCTTTACTTGGCTGCAAACAACAGTTGAATAAAAATCAAACTTAAATCTCAGCATTTCGTTTTTCCTTGGAACTGTGAGAGCGCTTGAGTGTGGTTATATATTAAATATAGTAAACCCCCGCCTACCGTATAGTCCCCGTCCAGTCGGTAATTGTATAACATAGATTGTAGACAAATTATAAGACCAAAACCCAGGTTGGTTGTAACAACAGATTGGATGTCATTTCACAGTGACACGAAAAACACCCCAAAAACGGAGAAGATGCAGCGTTACACAGATTGTTAGTGTTAAATGGTGAAACGCTGAAAGGCGGAGAGAAGCTTCGTTAGATGGGATTCAAGAGATCAACGATGCAGACTCCTTCTTAAGAAAGGATGCATTCATAGCAGACATTGTTGGTTGGAAAGTTGACGGTATTTACGTTGTGAAATAAGAAAGTGACGACGAAGAAAACAATGTAAGAAATGATATTTTAGATAGACTTCAAGAAAACATTTATACTGATGGGAGATGACACAACAAAAGATAGTGTAGCGGACAATGTGGAACAGAAAGTTGAAGATATCGACCATGTGATATTGTAACGTATTGAGGAAAGGCCAGCAGCTATGGAAACTGTTACATGTAGAACCACCGACTGAGGTGACATAAATGTTGTTAACAGGCATGCACGTTTCATTGAAGTTCATGTGCAATGAAGACTTAAAGCTATTGACCCTGTGACAGAAAGAAACTAAGAGTTTATAGATGTTCGTGTCGTCTGTACTAGAGTAGTAAGTTGAAGATTTTAGTATTGTAAAATGGGAAAGTGTTGTCGTGAAAGAAACAATGTCGAAAAGATCTGATAAATAGAGTCTTATCGAGCCTTGATCAAAGTGTCATATGTGAAACTAGATATGTAGCACACATTCATCAGTGGGGAATTGAAGACCGTGACAGTGTGAAATAATAAAGAAAGATAATGAAGAAAAGATTTGATGTAGTACAAGTCAGGAGAGCTATACACACTTGACGAAGACATGAACTTACAAAAACTGACCAAGCCATGCATGAACGTATAAACACTGACGAAACCATGGATTTAACAAAACTTTTGATGAAGACATGCATTTACCAAAAAGGAACACATTTATACGATATGATGGATACTTCAGTATGATGTGATGGACATATCTGTATGTAATTAGGGACACTTCTGTATGATGTGATGGACATATCTGTATGTAATTAGGGACACTTCTGTATGAGATAAGGAAGCCAGTTGCACGATATAAGGGACACTTCTGTATGAATTGAGGGACACTTCTGGATAAGGTAAGGGACATAATATTTACAACACATAACACACATTTGAAGCTACTGGCGAGTTCAAATTAGGAAGTAATGCCAAACTTGCTGGAGAAAACGTATGTCGACAGCCGCTGTACATAAGATACATAGCAGACCTTGAAATGGCAGACTTGAAGAAAGCATGGAAGAGATGGTTGAATGTTTTGACGTTGTGTATTTTGACAACTAAGTTGTCAAACGTCAGATAACAAGTCTGGATTCCGGTGTCATGAAGAAGCATAAAATACACCTTGGCGACACATAATACACATCTGAGTCTACTAGCGAGTTCAATTTGGGAAGTGATGACAAAGTTGCTGGAGAAAACGTGTGTCGGCAGTCAAAGTACAGAAGATACACCGCGGACCTAAAAGTAGAGGAATTGAATAATGTATGGAAGGGATGGTTGAATATCTTGACGTTGTGAAATATCAAAGATATATAGCAAAGATATATCAAAGATAATAGCAGACCGTTTTAAGTCCCAGAATTGAAGTAAGTATGGGTGGGATGATTGCAGATTTTGAGAATGTGAATTGCGAAAGTATTGCTGTAAGCAATGAAATTACCGCTCACAGAAGTGGGGAAATGCGAGTACCCAATAAGCATTGGAGAGTTGAGGAATTAGATGATGAGCAATTGTAAAATGCTAACACTGGTGCTCAATGTAACTAGTTGGAATACATACTCCAAGAGAAGAATGAAGAAACAATTCTTACTTTGACTACCATATTTTCTTACTTTGACATACATATTTCTTAATTTGGTGAAAATTTTTCTTAATTTGGCTTTTATTTTTCTTACTTTGACTACTATATTTCTTAATTGGTCTACTATTTTTCTCCAATTTGCTAACATATTTCTTATTTTGATCAACTTTATTTTCTTATTTTGTGTACATGTTTCTTAGATTAATCGACATATTTTCTTAATTTGGCCATCCTTTTTCCTAATTCGGCCAACATATTTCCTAATTTGGTTAACATATATTCTTACTTTGGTCGATATTTTTCTTGATTTGGCCAACAGTTTTCCTAACATGGCTATTATGTTTTCTTATTTTGGTTGACATATTTCTTGCCGTGACTGACATATTTTCTTAATTTGACCATCGTTTTTCTTAACGTGACCACCAATTTGTCTTACTTTTGCCAGTCAATTTCTTAAAAATATTTTCAGAAATTTAGAAAATATGTCAGTAATCACTAGGGTTAGAATTAAATTGACAGAAGAAGACACGGATTATGGTCGTCAATAGGAAGGAAGAAATACCTCAATGTGATATACAAGTAATTGGGAATATTTTAAAACAACTGAATCGGTACAATTAACTCCGCACAGTGTTATGGAAGATACCTTGAGGAGTTTACAAGAAGCGCCATGGCAAAATGGCTCTTGCAAGCTGGAATACATACTGACTAATAAACAATGTCAATTACAACTCGTTGTTGAATCGGTACAATTAACTCTCACAGTCTTATGGAAGATACTTTGAGGAGTTTACAACAAGAAGCGCCATGGCAAAATGGCCTTTTGCAAGCTGGAATACATACTGACTAATAAACAATGTCAATTACAACTAGAATGAGTGTTAACGTATTACATAGAACCTGTACTTCTTGTATAACTATTAAGAGTGGACAATTAGTAGACAAGTTGAAAAGCATCTAATGGTTGTAGAAGATATGTCGTTTGTGAGGAAAATGCAAAGAATACCATGGCCAGACATTAAAAATTGACCAAGTCCTACAAGAAACATATGAAAGTCGTAAAGTGTTTAGATAAATTATACAGACATATTTGTGTGGATACGTTATGGGAAGAAACTAGAGAACTTGGTGACAACTGGCAAGATTGAGGGAAATAGAACAAGGGGAAAGCAGAAAAAAATATCTGGATGACTTGGCCATGAGGCATAATCAAGACAAGTGATTTTCAATGGTGTATTCGACTTACACCTGTCTGTATGTAAATATATAAATAAAGAAACAACTTACACCTGTCTGTATATAAATATATAAATAAAGAAACAACAGTGTGTAAGAGAGTTATAATCTATTTTTAATAATACTAGGGCGTGAATACGGGACAGTCTACAAAGATAGAGATGAAAGTCAATATGCAGAACACACTGAAAGTGTTAAAGAGTCATGAACGATCCTTCATTCTCTTCTTTCTATGAGGAGTTCTGTTAAAAACTATGGTTCCAGGCTGTGAGTATAACCGGCGCTTGCCTCTTTCTGAGTAGGTTGTAACATAAGTCTTGTCTCCAGGAATTTTTTCCTTTTACAGTGAACATATTTTTCAGACATTTAGAATGAATCATCATTGGGGGATGTAACATCAATAACATTAGATGTGCGGCTGATACAGTATTGATTGCAGACCGTGGGCAGGACCTGCAACATTTAGTAGATTTGATTATTGCATACAGTGAATACCTACTGTTAAATTTAAATTGTAGACGATTAGACGAACACGCACTCAAGCTGTCATACGCCGAGGTATATCAGAACTTAGACAATGGAATTGTTTGTTCAGCCGTTTAGCGATCTCTTAGTAACGTAATATCTTCACATTGGCGTACAATCTGGTCGTCTGCTTGATAGCAGACCAGTGTATGTAGATCACATTACCAAACATATCTCTCCGACTGGCGACGGTGACTATTCACCATCATTGTGTGTCTTAACGATACAGAATGAACTCACCCTCTCACCAACTCTCAGCCTACGATATAGCCTTAGCAGACGCTGTCACGAAAGGTTACAGTCGCACATACTTAAATCTAATCTGCGGGTGACTTTGGTGATCTAATCGATTCTCCACTATAACACACGACACCTGACCATACTATACAGTTAGGGTAGGCACTACACCCTCACTCCCCCAGGCTAATTCTCCTCTGAACAACTTAAACGAACTTATTCAGGTAGATTGGTCTTGCTAAAGCTGACTTGATTCTATATACCTCTTATGAACCTTTCTTGTGTCTTTGCCAGGATTATAATACTGTTTTTTATACACTAAAGGATACTATCCTAAGAGTATGATGATAGTGTTTATGACGCTAAGGCGTGCGCACTTCATACACTAATGACAACATTCTTTTAGATGTTTTAAAAATAAAAATTGTTGTATTTTACGGTTTCCATTCGAAGCTTTGTAACCCGTTATCCAAATCCATACCCCGTGTAGGATGATAGTGTCTATGAAACTAAGCCATTCCAACTACAAGCAGTATTAACCGCCATCTTTAATTTTTTTACTTCTTTAAGGGTTTCATTTGAAGATCTGTAACCCGTTACCACAAATTGTCTCCTTAACCATTTCTAGGATAATAGTGTTTAAGACACTACACCATTCCTACAGCAAATAATAATAACCGCCATCTTTATTGTTTACGTTTTCAGGGTTGTCATTTGAATATCTGTAACCAATAGCTCTGTGTAGGATGATAGTGTTTAAGACACTAAACCATTACAACTACAAGCAATAATAACCGCCATATTTAATATTTTATAACAACAAAATTATGACCGAGAGGATAACCGGATGTTAATAAAAAAACCGGAAGTAGTTAAGTTCCCTTGAGCGGGAAATAAAAAAAAAAATGAGGATTGCCTTTTGAGGTCACGAGTCTACGTCACAAGGCGTAAAGAATGAGGAATCTGGATTTTTTTCACAACCCTTTCTTGTCACTTAATGCTGGTAACTTAACCATGGTCACTTAACGCTCGTCCAGATTCCAGACGCCCACATAAACAATGCCATACATGAACAGACGCCCACATAGACAACGCCACGCAAACACACACACACACACACACACACACACACACACACACACACACACACACACACACACACACACACACACACACACACACACACACACACACACACACACACACACACACACACACACACACACACAAACAACACATGTTATTTCCTCTTGGTAACGAAAACAGGAATCATTATCTCTCCCTAAGCCTGTGAAAGCCGGCTTCGTGGCTTAGAGGTTATGACTTTTCTCCGTAATCTCGTATACTCTCGTGGGTTAACGTGATGACGGTAAGAATCAGCGGTGGTTCGAATCGCATCGATAACTTACGGGGTATGTGAGCCGGCCGCTCAGAAAGCAATGGCAAACTACTGAGCGTAATCTTGCCAAGAAATCAACATACAGCTGAAAGATGCTGGTGTTGACAGCTATGTCCTGTAAAGGATATGCAAAAAAAAAAAAAAAAGCCTGTGAAAACTATTTAGCTCCCCTTAGTAACAAAAACAAGCAATAATTAACGCCCCCTAAGTAACTAAATTTGGCAGCATTTAGCTCCCCCTTAACGAGGAAAACTATTTAGTTTCCCTTAGTAACGAAAACCGGAACCGATTATCTGTCCCGTGAAACCTGATTGACAATCAGGGTCTAGGTAACGATCCTGACGTCATATGTATCAAAGAAGAAGATTATTTAGGATCCTGATCCTGATTTGCGACCCATTTTGCGCAAATATACTTACTTGTGTCGTATTTCATACCAAAAAAAAAAAAAAAAAAAAAAAATCAAATACAGTGGTTCTAGAAAAACTGGGAATAAAAAAGATAGTTGATGAAACAAATAAAAAAAGGTAAGTGAAATATGTTGGTCATGTTAAATGATATAACACTCTTTTAAATACCATACTGGAGTGGAACGTTGACGGCTAGCGAGCAAGATGTAGACAACGATATAAGTGGGAAGATAACATCAAGAGATGGACGAACCACAATCTCACAGAATGTACTGTCAGGGTGACAAATACACAGTGTTGGAGATCCATTACAGTCAGCCTTCATTGTGGAGATGACACCTGATTAATTGATTAATTAATTGACTGATTGAGAGAAGTATGAACGCCCACGTCAATAGAGAAAGGCTCGTGAATATGATGACCCTTTAGAATACTCACTGGAAAACCACGTTTGTACTCATTAGTCTTAGGTTGTTTGTTATGGACCACACGTGGTTGACGTAACTTCAGGAGCGGAGGGGGGGGGGGGAGGAGGAGGAGGAGAAAGAAGAAGAAGAAGAAGAAGAAGAAGAAGAAGAAGATAAAACGAAGAAGAAAAAGAAATAACGGAGAATGAGAGGTAGGAAGAGTATCAGGAGATGAAAAAACAAGAAATATATGAAGTTGGAAAGAAAATAAATGTTAGATAAAGTGATAATTGCTACCAAGAGTCGATGTAACAAATCTTGATATGTCAGGCATGTTGAAAAACACTGTCTTAAAAACAAATATCTGAACAGGCTGCATTAAAAAGGACCCTGTTTCACACCTTGCGGCGTCATGGGTACACGGTGCCAGCCCCATTTTTGTTTAGACCATTCCGCAATTGATGCGTGACCTGGTCAATATCACACCGACCGCCTTTACTTCCCCATATGCTGGTACCCAAGTCGGGCAGTGTAGACCTTGAAGACCCAGCTGAATTATGATTTTAAAAAGTCGTGCTCAAATGAAAGTTGAACATACTGGTGTGACATGACACATTTAAAATAAGAAAATGTGTTATGAAGACTCGTGGTTTTACTAACTGTTCCTATTAAATCTCCGTGTGTACAGGACCTTCCAGGATGCGGAAACTCACAATATAGGGACATTCCCATACACTGCTCCAGAGATATTCAGCAAGGAAAGCTACAGGGAGAAATGGTATGTACCGTTTATTTATTAAGACCTTTAATTTCTTGTAAACGCCGTGGCTCGTGAATCATGACACTATATAGCAGAGAATTGAAGTCTTTTCAAATGCCCAGTAAATAATGTCTGAGCAAACAGTACTGGTTAGCCATGTAGGAAGTAGACAGTCCACAATCATTGGGCATGTCATGAGAGGGAGAAACTTGAATACGTAGTGACAGAAGAGAAGGTGGATGGAGAAGAGGCAAGGAGATACCACGAGAGAAGATAATGGATAGTTTGACATCATGTATGGAGGAACATCGACATTCTTTGTCTATATTGACGTCACCAGAGCCGCCTAACAACTAGAGCCTCATTTTCTCAAATCTCGCCGGCAAGGACAGACAAGTGTTCTTTGACTTGTTAAGAGTTACTGTTTGTCAATGTGCCACGTTACCCGCGTCATGTTGCAGAACTGTCTTCTGAATCACATGTAGCTATTTTTGTTATTTCTTTACTTGTGAAAACGCCTTCAGTGTTAACACACTTGATCCGGCGTCCTGAGTTCTTGATATTGACATCGTCAAATATAATTTCTAGATCAGAATATTTGTCAAACTATATTGAATCCGTATTCTCAAGTTAGATCAAATATGTGTAACTGCACGTCGTATATGAACATAAATATTAATGTTATACATCGTTGTTCTTTCATATTTTGTCAGTGTCTACCTCGTGGTGACCCATCACAAAATATTTTACACACGGGTATGTTATATGATCGTTCAGTAGATAATTAAAAACTTTAAAATTAAAATGTTGCTGGACATTAAAGGTGTGTATCTTGATGCTTTCACAGGATTGACACTCCTTTAACTTGTTGAAATATAAAAACCATGTAAAACTTGTCTTCAAACAACTACTATAAAAATCCAAGTTGCTGAAATATAGAGACATCGTTATTGTACTAATCTGCTATTATCAGCCAAATACTATATCGAAGTTACCTTGTTGTCATCAATAACCAGTATGGCCACTCCTCACAAAGAAGGCCACCTGTGTGCTTCTTGTGGGGAAGTATTCAAGTGGGCGAATACACTAACCCGTCATCTTGGCGCAGTTAATCGCACCATTGACCAAATGCACACTTTTCATATATGCGACAATCTATTCAACAGAAATGACAACGTACAAAATACATAAGAACACACACCAAACAATCATGGACTCAAAACATGCAACACCCATGGACAAAACACCCGCATCATCATCACGCAAAAGGACAGCCTCAACACATACACACAACTCTAAAAAATAGAAACAAGGCACGAATATTGTTGAGATAATGATAGATGAGGAAGCATATATTTTGTTAGCAGAAGAACCAGAAACATTACACACACTTCCAACAGACACTCAACTGACATACAGGGACAACTGGCAGGCCATCAGGACATATAAAAATGTAACACACATATGTCTGTATACACATTCTATATTAGTCCACAGCCACAACATCCTATCGACTTGACAGCGACATTGTAGAAGAGTTTTACAAGTCAAAATAGTACATTCAAAATCAACTATAGCCACCACACAGTCTTTAGACAATGAGAGACACACAATCTCCGCTTCTTCCACGGTGCTTCTAATAGCGCCACTGTATTAGACCTCCCAAACCTAATCAACAATAGACAGGACTATGACGCTTTTATCAAAACATAACACGAGCACGACATTCTTACCCACTCTATGCAACAACGACCAAGCACAAAGTACACTATAGACACAGTTCCTGCCATCTGTTTTTACGTTTTCCATATCTCCGAGTTCCCCATAGGTTGCTACTTAGCTGACATTCCAGGCCACATCACACAAAACAGAGCTATTACTACACTGTAATACCTACGGATGCTCACGGTTTCCTCCAATACAGCTCATCTCATCACAAAAGCTGTAAAAATTCCATCCCATATTCCCAGCTACTCCGTCTTCGTCGCATCTGTCAAGATGATGATGATTTCCTCGAGAAAGCCCATGAAATGCTCGACTTTTTCCGCAGAAGGGCCTACCCAGAGAACATCTTGTCCACAGCTTTCTGTCGTATAACCCAATCCTCGCGAGAAATGACCCTTGTTTAACAAACGCGACCTCCCAACAATGAACCCAAGCTTATCCTCACCTTCTATCCACATGCCTATGCCATTAAGCACATTTTTCTCCGGCACTCGACTATCCTGGAATCCGATCCGGCCACTCGTGAGGTATTCTTTAATGGCCTCAGGGTAATTTTCCCCCGAAACCAGAGTCTCAGAGACCACCTAGTACATAGTCGCCTCCACCCAGATACTAAAGATACGTCATCTATGGGCACAATCAAATGCCACCGCAAGAACTTTCTGACATGTCCTTACGTTTTTCAGACACCGGCGATTGCATTTCCCCTAGACACCTTCTCCCTGGAAGATTATTACACTTGCACATCCCGCAATCTGATATATGTTATCATCTGCAAACGATGTGACATGAAATACATTGATCAAACCAGTAGACGCATTGCCGACCGTTTTAGGGAACACCTCAGAGATATTAACCAGGGTGCTGACACTATGGTTTAGGAGAGAGAAATGAAAGAGGATACAGACTCGTAGAGTGGGCTAAAGAAAAGGAAATGATTGTAGGAAACACCTGGTTTAAGCAACACCCTAGAAGATTATGGACATGGAGGAGTCCAGATAGCAGGATCAGAAACCAGATTGACTACATTCTGATTAGCAGAAGATTTAGAAACGCACTAACAGTAGCACAAACAGTTCCCAGTGCTGATTGTTATAGTGACCACAGACTACTCACAGGAACATTGAGGATAAAGGTAAAGAAAGTCAAGTGTATAACAGGAAACACTAAATATGATTTGTGTACATTGAGTAATGACAAGGAAATACAAAACAAATTTAACATAGAAGTACAGAACAGATTTGATATATTGTCTGATCTAGAAATATTACTCCAGGATGTGAATGATCAATGGGAAATGTTAAAGAATTCAATCAGTTTGGCTACAGAAACAACTATTCCAAAATTAAAGAAGGTGGGTCGTAAGAAATGGATGACTGAAGAAATTTTACACCTAATGGAAACAAGAAGACTCAACAAAAATAATCCTGCCAAATATGAAGAAATTCACAGACAAGTCAGAATATTATGTAGGAAGGCAAAAGAATCATGGCTTGAGGAAAAGTGCTTAGAAATTGAAAAACAACACAACAGTCAAAATACCAAATTAGTGCACAAAAGAATTCAGGAACTTACTAATAAAAGAACAAGTACATCAACAGGCTGTCTAAAAATTAAAGTATAGCAAAATCAGAATAGAAAAAGATCAGATTCTACATGTATGGACAGATGATGTGAAAAACCTGTATAATGATAACAGAGAGGAACAGTATGATATTAGATTTAATAATGAAGGACCACCAATTATAAAGATGGAGGTTCAAAATGTTCTTAAGCATATGAAAGCTGGCAAGGCCCCCGATGCAGATAACATCACTACAGAAATGATAAAAGCTTTAGAAGAATTTGGACTAGAGCAAGTCACCAGACTGCTGAACACATTATATGATATTGGAGATATACCTTCTGAATTATGTAATTCTGTATTTATTGCAATCCCAAAGAAATCAGGAACCTTGTAATGTGATCACCATAGAACAATTAGTATAATGAGTCACATCACAAAGATCTTTTTATGAATTATCATGCAAAGAGTGAGGAAGAAAATACAATCTGAAATAGGGGAAGAACAATGTCGGTTTGTAGAAGGAAAGGGTACAGTAAATGCTGTGTATATGCTGCGAACTGTTATTGAACGTGCTATAGAAGTAAACAAGCATATACATCTTTGCTTTATTGACTACACAAAGGCTTTTGATAGAGTTAGACATGTCAACATGGTGGATATGCTTGCAGATCTACAAATTTATGGGAAATACATTAGACTTATAAAAAAGCATATATTGGAAACAACAAGCTGCCATAAGGATTGATAATGAAGTGGGACAATATCAACCTATTAAGAGAGGTGTTAGGCAGGAATGTGTAATGTCTCCAGACCTTTTTTCCCTATAAAGTGAAAATATTTTCAGAAATGTAGAAGACATAAATGGAATCAGCATTGGAGGACGAAACATAAATAACATTAGATATGCAGATGATACAGTATTGATTGCAGACAATGCACAGGATCTGCAACAATTAGCAGACGCGGTTGTTGTCCACAGTGAGCAGCTGGGGTTAGAATTAAATTGTAAGAAGACACAGGTTATGGTCGTCACTAGGAAGAACGAAGTACCACAGTGTAATATACAAGTAAATGGGAATATTCTTCAACAAGTGAATCGGTACAATTATCTCGGAACAGTCATAACATCTGATGGGAGATGCCTTGAAGAGATTAGAACAAGAATAGCCATGGCGAAAGTAGCCTTTAGCAAGATGAAAAACATTCTGACCAATAAAAAGATGTCAATTGAAACGAGAAAAAGAGTGTTGAGGGGATACATAGAGCCTGTTCTTTTGTATGGTTGTGAAACTTGGACAATGTGCAGTCAAGCTGAAAAACATCTGATGGCTGCAGAAATGTGGTTTCTGAGGAAAATGCAAAGAATGTCTTGCCGTAAGCGGCATTCTGAAAATAATTTCATCGTCTCTGCTGTGATGGTATAGGCTGGATCTCTGTCACCGTCCCGACGAGCTGCAGAGATAGTGTCGCCAAATGTCTAAAAACAACTAATAGCTTGATATTCAATCACCTGATATATTTCTGTTACTTTCAGGCCATGCTTTAGGTACCATTTAATAATTGTGTCACTAACAAGATTTGTTCCCCACTATAACTACCTATAAGAGTCCGTCGTTAACTTGTCAACACCTTATGTGACTCTGTGTACTCACGCATAAAGCCACCCACCTATATGCTCTCTATCCATCTCAATGTTTTTTTAAATGGGTGTCATTTCTGAGAAGTATTCTTTAAGAGAGTTAGGCACACGAATCCAAACATTCAGACGTTTCCTTCTACCAAGCTGATGACATTACAAAGTTAGTGAACAATCCCCTTTTCAAGAAAATGACGTTACTTACCGACGACATCGTTGAGGTTGAATCTTTAAAATATAAGACTGTCTGGGATCTCCCTCTACAAATAGGTTTCTTTGTTTACCAGTATGCCAAGTTGAGATGCTCTATCCATCATGTGCCATGCCGATAAAAGTGGGCGGTCATGTTTTGCCATCTCACTCGATCATCAGAGTCGTGGATCAGATCCATGTTTCTGTCTCGACCATGCCACGTGGTGAAGCCATACAGGTATTTACTTCCATACAAACGTATAGGCTGTATGTATCATCTCAACACTGATTCTCGTTTCAATTGACATCTTCATATTGGTCAGTATGTTTTTCATCTTGCTAAAGGCTACTTTCGCCATGGCGATTCTTGTTCTAATCTCTTCAAGGCATCTCCCATCAGATGTTATGACTGTTCCGAGATAACTGTACCGATTCAATTGTTTAAGAATATGCCCATGTACTTGTATATTACATTGTGGTATTTCTTTCTTCCCAGTGCCGACCATAATCTATGTCTTCTTAAATTCAATTCTAACCCTAGTTTTTCACTGTGTACAACAATCGCATCTACTAAATGTTGCAGGTCCATTTCATTGTCTGCATTCAAGACTTATCATCTGCATATCTAATAATATTGATGCATCGTCCCCCAATGTTGATTCCTTCCATATCTTCTATATTTCTGAAATTAGTTTCACTGTACATGGAAAAACGTTCTGGAGACATCACACATCCCTGTCGCACACCTCTCTTAATAGGCTGATATTGACCTACTTCATTATCAATTCTTAAGGTAACTTGTTGTTTCAAATATATATATATATATATTTTTTTTTTACAAGTCTAAGGCCTTTTCCATCAATTTTTAGATCTTCAAGCATCATTATCATGTCGACATGTCGCACTTTATCGAAAGCCTTTGTGTATTCAATAAAGCAGATGTGTAGATCTTTGTTTACGTCTACAGAACGTCCAATTACTGTTATCAGTATATACACAGCATTTACTTTATCCTTGCCTTCTACAAACCCACATTGTTCTCTTCCTATTTCAGGTTTTATTTTCTTCCTAACTCTTTGCATGATAATTCTTAGCAAAGTCTTCATTATATTAATTGTTCAATGTTGATCACATTCCAAGGCTCCTGATTTCTTTGGGATTGCAATAAATACAGAATTAAATAATTCATGAGGCACATCTCCAGTATTATGTATTGCATTAAACTGTCTGGTAATTTTATCTATTCCATATTCTTCTAAAGTATTAATCATTTCTGTTGCGACATTGTCTGAACAGCGGGTCTTGTCAGATTTCATATGGGTAAAAGCTAATTACTTTAATTAGTTTAGTCGATGGATCAACATCACGGCAAACGGGTGCTACCCATAAGCGCTTCTTTCTCCCCTAACTCAAACCTGAGTCTGGAGAAACTCAGCCCAGTGCACGAACTCCGTAGCACCGGTGAGGATCCTGAAATACTTTGGGTAGATTTTTAACCCAAAACTTTGCCCGGGCAGCGCCGTTAGGCTACTCTTTATCGATTTCCAACTGCCAAGGGATTATATTTTATGTGCGAAACAATACACACGGGCGTCCGATCTCACTATCCAGAGACCAGGGAACATATTATTACTAGAAGTCTACATAAAAAAATCCCGGTCATCACCGGGGCTTGAACCCGGGACCTCCAGCACTCGAGGCGGACACCATGCAACTTACATTGAGTAAGAGCATTCTGAACCGCTATCTTCAAATATGACTATCCTTCATTATTATTTTAAATATCATACTGTTCTTCACTATTATCATCATAAAGGTTCTTCGCATAATCTGACCATACATGTAAAATCTGATCATTTTCAATTATGATGTGTCCATCTTTTGTCTTTAGGCCGCCTGCTGATGTACGTGTTCTTTGATTAGCAAGCTCCTGAATTATTTTGTGCGTTACTATGGTATGTTTACTGTTGTGTTATTTTTCAATTTCTATGCAATTTTTCTCGAGCGATGCTTCTTTTGCCTCCTTACATAATGTTCTGAAATTTCTGTGAATTTCTTCATATTTGGCAGGGTTATTTTTGTTCTTTCTTCCTGTTTCATTAGTTGTAAAATTTCTTCAGTCATCCATGTTCTACAACCCACATTCTGTAATTTTGGAATTGTTATTTTCTGCAGCCAAACTCATTGAATTCTTCAACATTTCCCATTGATCATCCACATCTTGAAATATTATCCCTAGATGAGACAACATTTCAAATGTGTTCTTTACTTCTATGTTAAAATTATCTTGTATTTCTTTGTCAGTTGTCAATGTGCACAAATCATATTTAGGATTTCCTGTTGTATACTTGACTTTCTTAAACTTTACCCTAAATTTGCCTGTAATTAATCTGTGATCACTGTTTCAGTCTGCACAGGGAAAAGTTTTTACGACTGTTAACGTAGTTCGAAACCTTCTGCCGATCAGGATGTAATCTATATGGTTTTTAATCCTGCTGTCTGGACTCCTCCATGATCATAATCGTCTAGGATGCTGTTTAAACCAGGTGTTTCCGACAGCAATTTCTTTTTCTTTTGCCCATTCTACAAGTCTGTATCCTCTTTCGTTTCACTCTTCCAAACTATGGTTGCATGCACTGCATAGATCGCCTTGATTTCCCACTTTTGCAATGAAATAACCCATTATGATATTTACTTCTGATTTTTACAGTTCTTCAAAGCAGGGTCTATGTCATTATAAAATTCTTCTATACTATCATCACTGCATTCACTTGTTGGAGCATATATTTGAGTGACATTTATTTTAAAATTCCTTCAATTCAATTTTACTAATAGAACTCTGTCTGACACAGCCCAATATCCTTTAACATAATTTCATGTTTGCCGATCCAATATAATGGCTACACCTCTTTGCCGTTCTTCTCCCCCAGAATAAACAATCTTACAATCCTCTCCTTTCTTAACCCCTGCCCCTTTCCATCTCGTTGCGCACTTTCCTAATATATTAATCTTCTCTCTTTCCATTTCTTGTTTGATGTTTTCTAATTTTCCATCTGCACTCAATATTCTAACATTCCAACTTCCTAATTTTAATGATATTAATCTTTTACACTCAGCAGCCTGCTGACTGTCTGGAGTCACCTGGTGCTCATGACTATCCCTACCGAACGAGGCTGCTCTTATGGAGCACCTATTTACGCCGTTTCTCTAATTATCGATGAGACCGCACAGCATAATTTTCTTGGCATCTGTAAAGAAGGTGGTTTGCCATTGCTTTCCTTCTTAGAAGTGACCATACTGGTCAATGACCGTAGCCATTGTCTCTTCAAAAAAGAGATCCTCTGCTTACCGTCGTAAAGCAGGAGACCATAACCTATTGCTATCTGTCAGCTGCTCTTCATCTGTATCCACCACCTGCATCCATGGTTTCACGTAACTATGATCGGGAGGCTAAACGGGTACTCTACCTTGCCCACGGGTGTATCAATTGTTCATATTCTTGGCGAGTAAGTGTCAGCCCTATATTGGTAAGAAATATTTTTATCTGACTCACAAAAGAAGCGGCGTATATGCAACGTAGTCGTACCTCTGAATGCTGAGACATATACCGCCGTGACACCACCCTCACAGATCTAATTGTTTCATCACTACGAGTCATATAGACGCGGTTAGCAGACACAGTCTTCAGTTCTGTAGTCATCTTCGGTTCACAGTGAGCGAGTGTTACCAGAAGAGGGTTTATATTCCAGTAGTTGAGCCATGTGTAAACCGGTTTCTACGAGGATTATCCAGAACCAATCTACCTACATTACGGTCTGTGGCAACATCTGTTCAGCCTTTAAGTACGGTGCGACTAATCGACCTACAATCCGACCATTGACCCGTTGTTTATTTGAAAACGACTGCAGAATAGTGGCATACTCGCCCCACGACATTTCCGTATGGTGAAATAAATAGCTTACAGGCTACAGGTATTACTTAATACATCTTGTAAGACAAGTATTTTGTAAATTAGCGATCTGACTGAATTATTCTCTATAAACTAGATTATGTCGTGTGTAAGGGTGGCAGACCAAAATAATCAAAGTATTCACATTTGCCTAACCCATCATAATACATCGCGATCAAGTGGGACCCAGGTTGCTCACCGGGGTCAGTTTTTAACCACAAAGTCCGCTGCTTTAGTTCAATCTAGGTGTCTAGACAACTGATCGCGGGCACATACTCTGACCTGGACCCGAAGAACATATATATCCGCTAGTAGTATGCTGATAATCTGTTCTGTGTCAATTATGAGGCGTAATCTATTAGCACTTGTCTGGTGTTGGAAAATTCGATTATCCCGTTGTGCTCAGCGTAGACGATAACTTGTCATGATTATGGGGTGGGTGTGTTGATCTTAATTTCCAGTGTTAGAGGGCAGCCCTCGGCATCTCAAACTGGTCACCGTCCAGTGAACTGGGACAGAGTATAGCCATGTTTATATTGTGTATAGTCAATTGAGATTCCGGCGTCTTTACCCACCAGACCATTCGCTAGATTAGTATCAAAAACGGTTCGTACGTATTTATCACGTTCAAAGTCCATCGTTAATGATTTGCTGGTGGCAGATTGTCCATCGATAGTTACGTACGGATACGTCAGCCCCAAAACGATAATTATATGGATTAGCTTCGAATGAATGCTCCGTTAAAGGCTTGCTGACATAATTAGCCCAATCACGAAGCGGGTGGGTGTTTGACTCATGAACAGATGATCTTGTGTGTGTGATAACATCCTTTGGAGGATAGCTAGTGATTTTAACGCCAGTTTAGTTGTTAGTTTCGCATAGGCTCTTATTAAGGCTTTCTCGTGGGCGAGAGAGATTGCCGGGTTTAGTTTGGCTTTACGAACTACCAGCGTAGCGTGTGCTATAATTTATGAATAACCAATAGTATCGTCTGGGGCCATTAGGTTAAAGGTAGATTTCGCTGGTGTCAATTTAATTTTTACAACCACACCGTTTATCATGTAGCGGTCTTGCACAAAGATATCGATGTGTAATCGTCCCATCATATCTATATATTGACTCTCATTGGCTAGTTGTCGTCGGGATGATCTTCGTCCTTTGTTGTTATCACCTTGAGTCCCTTCGAGGAATTTAGCTGTACCGTAGTAATAGAGGGCGGCTGTGAGATGACTCTTCTTGGCTTCCTCCCCGTGATTCAGAGTGGCTTCCAGATAGGCTCTATATGGGTATGTGTTCTCCCTCGGGGTGATTAGCATGTCGTTTAGTGAGACATTTATTTGAGAAAATAAACTGTGCAGGTAATATTTGACTGGGACAACCTCGCCTGTGGCTGGTAGCTATCTACCCTGACCGCCTATGAAAGCATCTTGTTGCAAGATCTGTTTCCTTTCATTGGTCGACAGTTTTTTTATGCGTGAGCGCTCTCAGACTGTCTTTGTGCCGCTGCAGCTTCTGACTCGGCGTCAGGGGAATGTTACCTTTTAAGGCATTGTGACAGCATTTACAAATTGATTGGACGAGGTCTGGGGAAGCTATTTTATCACGACCTTCATGGCACTTCGTTTCGCCTCACCAAAGAAGCGCAATATATCCCCGTTACGTTTCATTCGGTTGGACATGTTTGTTTGGGGATGTAGGCAATTTGGTGCTGATTAGGAAGTATTTGGCTATGCAAGCGGAGCTGATCCTGTGTGTTGCTGTCGCTTCTTTAAAACTCTCTTGGACATAGGTTGTATGACTGGTATTCTGCGACCCGTCTCGAGGATTTTTAAAAACTACTAGTTAATGCGAATTCAGACTGATGGTTCTTTATTCTTTAATCTTACCAAAGAGGTTCTGTACTATAGACATGACACTGAGGTTACTATTATGACTACTCTTAGTAAATAACTTAGTCCCTCTATCAGCTGTCTCTTTATGACCACCAGCTGGCGTCTATCTCCTGTTCATGTTTTCCATATCCGTATATATATATATATATATATATATATATATATATATATATATATATATATATATATATATATATATATATATATATATATATATATATATGTTCCACGTTAAATTGGACACCCTTCATAGTCTCGTACATGGGTTGCCATTTCCGTAGCATCATATAACCTTCTCTGGAATCCGGACGACCATGTCTGGAAGATAGACTAGGATCTGCCTTACAAAGACGGATTTACCACAACCTGTTGGTCTCGCAATCAACGCTGTAAAAGGGTGTTTCCAGCTAGGATTCATGGCAATGAATGAACAACTATCTAGTCACGCCACTTGTTATATTTGAGTAAGGACAGACACTGAGCCTATAATCACCTGGCCGCAATTATATGTCAAGGGGTAGTGATTTCCCGGACCATATTGTAATGTCAGAGATAAGCCTCACGATTAGGCGAAATACTATGCTAGTATTATTGAGTTTTTAACAGAAATAAATTGCTTGCTTGTGTTTGTTGGCTTGAGCTCCAACGCGAAGTCCTGTATGTCGGATGAAGGCATCCTGTTGTCCAACATTAGTGTGATGTCATACATGACCTGAGGTTTGCGTGAGTATCCGTTGTCCCATGCCTGGCTTATTGGTGTGCAGACTGGTGGTTCCTCGCCGTACAGGCAAACACTCTCCGACTTTGGAGGAATCGGCGATCCTATTGACTTTAGCCAGGACCCCGAAGGGACCTGTTGCACAGGACGCTCGACGAGGACGCGTCAATAGGTCTTGGCCAGTATATAACCTGGCCTGGTGCCTTGGAAACACCTCTGCGTCCCAGAATTAAATTGAATTGATCTTTATTTTTCAAAGGGTAACAAATTGGGCACATAGGCCCGTCTTACATTCGGCCCTTCCAATCACTCATCTTTTGTTCATCAACAGTGCATGATGCATTCACATAGGAGAAATAACATTGTTAAATGAATGTTGTAAGTATAAACTATGCATGTTCTCATGTTATGTGACACTTCCCCCCTCCCACACACACATCCCGCACCAACCCACACACACATCCCTCAATACTCACACATCACCCACCTATACCCACACATCCCCCACCCACCACACATCCTCCACTCACCACACATCCCCCACTCATCCCTCCACCAACTCACAGATCTCGCCACCAACCCAGACATCTTGCACCCACCCACCCACACACACCAACACACACACACACACCAGCCCACACGCATCTTTCCACCCACTCACACATACCCCAATCCACTCAAGCTCACCCACACACACATGCTCCACCCACCCACACACCCTTCAACCACATACACATACCCCTCACACACGCACATCCCGCACCAACACACACATATCCCTCACCCACTCGTACATCAACCATCCATACCCACACATCGTTCCATCCATACACACATTTTCCCGCCCATCCACACATTTCACAACCACCCACACACCCCAACAATCACACACACAGCCCCCACCAACACGCATTCCCCCACCAACACGCATTCCCCCACCAACACACACATCTCCCACGCAAACACACATCTCCCACCTATCAACACCCACATATCCCCCACCCGCCAACACCCACACATCCCACTACCCACCAACACCCACACAAACACACCAACCCAAACACACATCCTCCTCCCACACATCCCTTACCCACCCACACGCCACATCCATACTCACATCCCTCCACCCATCAACCCACTCATCTCCGCACCCACCTACACCCCACATAAACCCACACATCCCCACCACCCACTCACATCCCCACCCACTCACATCACCACCCGCACACATCTCATCACCCACACACTTTTCCTACACTCGAACATACATCTCCCACCCACCCACACTGATGGAATATGTGCATGTTGTGTTCTCAAGGATAAGATTAGTTATGATTAGCGCACGGTAAGTGCAACAGTGAAGTCGGATGCCTGTTGTGTTCATCAGTGGGCAGACTTGTGGTCACTACTCGGTGACGAACTTGTGGTCACAACTCGATGGACGGACTTGTGGTCACTTCTTGGTGATGGACTTGTGGTCATTACTTTGTGGGCAGACTTGTGATCACTACTCTTTGGACGGACAGGCGACACGACCGACCCCTCACCTCTACCCCCTTCTCCAGCCCTTAGTAGACCAGAAGTATTACAAATCCCACCAATACATCGACCTTAACAAGCCAAAGAACACCTGTCTGCCCCTTGCCTGCGAGATTTGAAAAATGAGGCTTCAGTTATTAGGCGGCTCTGGTGACATTAATATAGACAAAGAAAGAGGCGCGCCGAGGCTCGGGGCCTCTTTTGGGGGGAGGCAAATGAACATGACATGCTACTCACGTAGTCTAAGTATAAGGACATAATTATGGAGGATAAGTGATTGAGTCCATGTGATTTTTCAACTATATTTCTACAATTTTTCACTAAATTATTACAGACACCAAAGACAAGAAAAGACCCAGATGATGACTTATGGATAGTTATATTTAGACGTATGTGATCCATATGGTGACATGATTGCAGGTTAATGACAATGGAGGACATAAAACCTGTTGAGGAAACATTATAACCCAGACCTCATCCCAGGCAGTCCGTTTGTGCTGTGTTCAGTCATGACCTGGTTGTTACCTAATATTTCTTTCCGCGGATGTGAGGTTCCAGCATCTGACTTGCATACCCCACTAGTGTGTGAGCTGTGAGAGTTGCAGCAGAGCTGTGAAACATTGTCCTCGAGGAGATGATTGGCACCCGGTCGGACTTAAGAGTTAAAACTCACAGTCTTGTAGAGGATTCACAAGCAACCAACCAACCATCCAACGAACCAATCAACATACCAGTCAAAAGCCAACAAATCAACCAACCTGCCAACCAATCAATCAATGAAAGAAGCAGTTGATATTTTGTAACCACATTATGAGAAGAGACAAACTGGAGCATATTCTAACAACTGGAAACATTTACTGAAAGAGAGAATGGAAGACAGCGAGAGAAGATTCTTGTCAGCCGTTCATTATTTCACGGAAACATGTCAACACATGAACCAACTGATAAAGTGTGTTGGGCCTCACTTGGTTTGGAAACACATGATCGCCAACGTCATTCAGCATTGCACTTGATAATTATGATGATGAATTATATGTCTTGTTTTCCTAATCTATATTTGTTATATTTGTCATTTTATGTCTGCATGATTTGAAAATACATTGTTTAATGTTGCAGTGACATATGGTCCTTGGGATGTGTCTTGTATGAAATGATCACACTGGAACAGCCGGTAATGTTATAGGCATATACAAGAAAGCATATTAAAGTACGGTGCTTTGTGATACAGACACATGTGTTCGTTGTACTGTGTAGATTGTGTGAGATGGTTTTACTGTGCAGTTTGTGTGAGACATGGTACAAAAATGTTTTACTGTGTAGTTTGTGTGAGATATGGACGTTTTACTGTGTAGTTTGTGAGATCACTACAGGCTGCGGAATTTGCTGAGGAGTGGTTTCGAACACTTATGGACTGAATGGTTCGATGTGCATTGAGGATGATCTGTCGACTAACTAACTAACTAACTAACTAACTAACTAACTAACTAACTAACTAACTAACTAACTAACTAACTAACTAGCTAGCTAGCTAACTAACTAACTAACCAGTTTGTGAGAGATACAGAAGTTTTACTGTATAATCTGTGTGAGTCATGGAAGAGCGTATTTTTTGCTGTGTAGTTTGTGCAAGACATGGAAGAGCGTGTTTTTTGTACTGTGTAGTTTGTGCGAGACATGTAAGAATGTGCATTAGTAATAGTAGTAGTAGTTCTTGTAGAAGTAATAATAGACAGAGGAGTAGTGGAAAGATGAGTAGCAGTAGTAGTAATAGTACTAGTAGTAGTAGTAGTAGCAGCAGCAGCAGTAGTAGTAGTAGTAGTAGTAGTAGTAGTAGTAGTAGTAATAGTACTAGTAGTAGTAGTAGCAGCAGCAGCAGTAGTAGTAGTAGTAGTAGTAGTAGTAGTAGTAGTAGTAGTAGTAGCAGCAGCAGTAGTAGTAGTAGTAGTCGAAGTAGTAGTAGTAGTAGTAGCAGCAGCAGCAACAGCAGTAGTAGTAGTAGTAGTAGTAGTAGTAGTAGTAGTAGTAGTAGTAGTAGTAGTAGTAGTAGTGACAGTAGTAGTTTAGTGTAACCAATAGTATACGGTGATTTTCTTGATATGTATGTTAAAGGTATTTGGCAAATTGTTAATATTTTAATATTTGAAATATGAAGAAGCAATCATTTGTTGACATTCTCACGCATTTATAGTTTCAAGCAAAAGGCTGGGATGCACTGAAATCTAAAATTACCAAGTATGTATCTATTTTCATGCTTTGAATACTGTGCATTTCTGTGGTTATGTTAAATGATGCACAAATTGTAACCAGCTATCGACGTATCGCACTAACAAGTCATAGTAATCATGTGCCTTGCCAGCTGGCGTAGGCGTTCATGTCTCACCCCAGATCTCGGTATGTGATGGTCTGTATCAACCATGTTGATATTATTCGTCCATGTCACCATCACAGTCCACCCAGCGTTATTTCTCTTGGTCTGCCTCTAACCTCTTTCCCATTGATCCTTCCAGTTGTCACTATGGTCTCCAATGCCTCTCTTCTAATCACATGACCAAGAAAGGTGTTTGTCTCTTTCTCTTTGTTGTATATAATGTTCTAGTTCCATTAGCGTCTTTCAGACAATTGTTGGTAGTTACTCTGGCAGTCCAAGGAATTTTCAAGGATCATCCCTATCACAATAACAAGGTGAAATACTGTAAAATACCTGGCATTATAGCGCGAATAAGAATTAAATACACATGGATTGATAACGCCAGAGAGCTTCTGCAACGGCAAAAGAGCTTGCAGATGACATAGTGTCTGAAATTATAAACACAATGGTAAATGAAGCGTTTGGACTCTGACATAATAAACAACTTTATTTTTTATAATTCAACTGTAAACACCCTTTGAATATGCGCAAGCGATAAATAAAAAAGAACAAACTACACATCATATATACGAGAAAACATCCAAACTGCACATCCGACTCAAGAGACACATGCAAAATTATCTGAAACGGTAACGGCCGGTAAAAACCAAAGAAATAGTTACATTATTGTGTTCATTCTGCTATTGTAAATACAAGACAGGACATGGCAATTCAAGTCAAGACATTATTCTAATAGCTTATCTTCCATGATTTTACCTATGTAAACCTGCATGTAAACCTGGTGTCAGATCTTAGATATGACTGAGCTACCGTACAACAGTAGACGGTACTACCTGCTTTCTGTTAGCGCCGAACGTTGGGCGGCGCTTACCAAACCTGACACCCTACATTGTGCCAACGGCTTCGGGCGGAAGAGCGCAATTGGGAGGGTACAAGCCTTACCCTGGTGCGAGGAAATGCAACCTAAAGACAAAGTGTCATGGCAGGGCAGACCAGGCCCTAAGCCTTGGTTGGCGGCTGGTCTAGGATCGAAGCTCCGACAGGCGGACAGTTAGAGCATTGCTTTGCTGATCCGGCAGCTTCTGCAGCTTGTCTTGTTCAAGATGTAGAGGTGTTACCTTTCCTCTGGAGTGAACTAGAAGAACAGGGCAAGAAAAGATGCATTCCAGAAAATAAAGGGCATCTTATGCAATAAGTCACTATCCGTGAATGTAAGACAGAGAAGGCTGAAATGCTATATGGATCCTATTTCGCTGTATGGTGGTGAATCTTGGAGTATAAATGAACAAATTAGAAAGAACTTGGAAGCAACAGAGATGTAGTTCCTGAGATGAATGTTGCGAATTCCTTAGAATTCCAGAGTAACTAACAACGATTGCCTGAAATAGGCTGACGAAACTAGAACAACAATATACAACAACAAGAAAGCGACAACAGCATTCTTTGGTCATGTGATGAGAAGAGAGGCATTGGAGAACATCGTGACAACTGGAAAGATAAAGGTTAAGAGAGGAAGATGCTGACCAAGAGAGATGATGCTGGGTGGATTGAGAGGGTGGCATGGAGGATTATCATCAGCAGAGTTGATCCAGAACACCAAGGACCTAGATATGTGGAGAGCCATGAACAGCAAAGCCAGCTGGCAGAGTACTTGATGGTGATGATACCCATATTATAACAGTTTATCTTCGCTGACTTTATGTTTATTTTTACCTGTTTCTGTTGCTTGTAAAGTAGGTTTCATTGACCATGTTATTCTTTTTCTGTTTTTCTCATTTTGAGTCATTAAGTCCGTAATTTCTGCAGTGACCCCTACCCACCATTACCAAGGCACGTTGACAGAGACCTGGTGGATCTGGTTGCGAGACTTTTACATAAAAACCCACGGTAAGTTGCATTTACTTTTCTCTTTCTTAATTTAGAGGCCTCATAAATGGGATTTTCTTATAAAAAGCTAAGAATTCCACTTACGACAAAGAAGAACAATATTCAATATTCATAAACGCAACATCCACGCACCAAGTACTTGAAGAGACCAATTCATAAATCCAGCATCAACGTATTGAAGAGGCCAATTCACAAAGGTCAACATCCAAGTATTAGAAGAGGTCAATTCAGAAAGACAAATTATTCCCACACCAGGACAAAAGAATCATCATTTTCTGGTAACCTTGTGAGACAAAAAAAAAAAAAAAACCATCTGGAGATGGTTACAACATCCTGGCCGCGGTGATAAAATTGTCAATGCGGTTGCTTGCAAGAACAGTAATCAGGCAGACATCAAAGAAACGTCCGGTCAAAATGGCGGCTAACAGCTGTGAGTTTTCGTAAACGTTTCATATTCTTTTCGTACAATTAACCTCATAAACCATATGAATAAGCTTCTACTCAGAAGTATAATCAGAAGAACCGGAAAGAAAATAAAAATGGAAATTAGTGAAGAACAGTATGGATTTGTGGAAGGAAAGGGCACAAACAATGCAATTTATACACTAATAGAAAGGTCAATAGAGAAACAGAAAGACATACATCTGTGCTTCATATATTATACTAAGGCATTTGATAAAGTAAAACATGATGCACTGATTAAAATGTTGGAAGATATCAACATTGATGGTAAATATTTAAAAATATTAAAGAATATTTACAGGAACCAAGTAGCAGCAATTTTGGAAATAAAGAGGGCAGTTGCGAACAGATAAAGCTAGGAGTACGACAGAGGTGTGTCTTGTCACAGGATCCCTTCTCGCTATATAGCGAAGGGATAATAAAAGAGATCAAAGAGACGCCAGGAATACTAATCGGAGGTTATGATATAAATAATATACGCTATGCAGATGACACAGTATTGGTGGCGGATAATTCAACATACCTACAACAATTGTTGGACATTGTAATAACAGAGAGTGCAAAGAAAGGACTCTCCTTAAATATCAAGAAAACAGTAACAATAGTGATATAAAAGAAAATGGTGACACCAAAATGTGGCATAGAAATAGAAGGGAAAATTCTAAACCAAGTGGATAATTTTAAATACCTAGGGCAGGGGTGTTGCCAATGAGCTCTTCATGACACAATGGGTATTCTTTGCGTACTCCATAGCTCCTGCATTCGCCGGATTGCTTTCCTCTCCTGAGGCAGTTCTTTCTTTATTTACGGGATGTGTTCGATGCCTAGGAGTTATTACTTCGTCAACCATCACCATGTCATCACCTATGGCTAAGCTTTCTGTGTAGAGCATCTTCGTCGTGTGCAATATATATTTTGTTATTCTTTCTTCTTTCGGTTGAGCACATAATTTCTTTTGGCTCAACCCTAATCATTAATTACCTTTGCATTCTTTCTTCACTCCAACAATGACGAACAGAATGGAAATATTCATAACTCAACTACACCGGCATTTTCTACAGTTTATGTTCATCAAAGCACATTGTGCAATGCAATTACACCGGCACATATTCAACATCTGACAAAACCGACGAATTTATAACACTTAATAAAAGAGCGGCATATTATTTAGCCCTTGCTCTGTGCACATTTGACCATGTCCGTACTGGACCATGGCTGAACGCAGACTGATCTTTTAGGACTCGCCTCGTGTCCACCAGAAGCGAGTTCCCCCGTTTTCACGCTTTGTGAAAAGTATCCACTTTTCACGATCCAAGTGTCCAATTTCCGAACACGGCCATAACCTTGGCCCTACTCTCATTTACGTTATGGCAGGTGCCAAACTCAATCGCTCAGCAGGCCAAAGCTCAAATCACACGTAAAGTTGCGGACCGGACAAGATAAACATTCAATAACAGAAAATAAAACTTTTTTAAAACATTAATATAAATTAAAACAGAAAAAAAAGTTTTAATAATAAAACATCATTGGTATACACATTTTCACTCTTATATCAATTTGTCAGAGCACGACTTTTGGCATCTTTTCTTGGCTACAAGTTTGTTTATGTTGGGAGTAATGTTTTGTGCCATTGAGATTTTCACGGTGGCCCGCAAGTGTTCATCAGTGAGACGACTCATGTGTGTTGTTTTGTTAATCTTCATCACTGAAAGCAGCTGCTCACACATATATGTGCTACCAAACATGCTCAAGGTTCGAGCCGCGTATAGACGAAGCCAGGGCATCTCTTCAGGAATGAAACAAGTGAACTGTGCAGACCCCACAGTGTCGTACTTTGCCTTTAGTGTTCCATTACACTGCAGCTCTATTAACTCCATCTGAAAATTTACAGGTGCAGTTTCCACATCTATGGCAAATGGATTACGAAACAGCTCGAAATTACTTTTTTGTGCTTCAAAGTCACTAAAGCGCCGTGTGATTTCGGCGTGAAGTAAGCAAAGTGTGCATTGGGAAACACTATAGCGTTGACTTGTTTTAACATTGCCTGGCAACAAGAAAAGTGAGACAGGTTGCATCGGCGCATGTGTGGCACCCATAAGCACAGCTTCACTTGAAATGCCTTCACAGCATCATGCATATCAGTGATAATGTGATCTCATCCCTATAGCTGCAGGTTCTAGTCGCTGAGATGAGTGGTTATATCAGACAGAAACCCCAACTCACATTACCACTTTTTTCCCGACAAACTGTGGAATTTCCTTTACTGTCCATGAATTGACAGATTTCCTCGATCAGCTGGAAAAATCTACAGGGAACTTTTCCCCAACTTAGCCACCGCACCTCTGAATGATAAGACATGTCACTGAACGCCGACTCTATGTCCTGCAAAAAAGACTGAAATTGGCGGTGATTTAAACGGCTTTGAAAGGCTCTGTTTTCAGAATCAACTTTTCTCTTGGCCATTTTAAAGGCTAGCTTTCATCTTAAAAGATTATGTATCTACCTACAGATGCTTGATTTGTATCAGGTTAGCCGTAGCGGAAAAGGGGATATAACATCCGGGCATTACACTACTTTCTTTTCTTATGCGCTAATCCAAAACGAGCATCTGAACGTTGCTAGGTAACTATAACGACGAACACTAACTCACTACACAACTTTTATTTTCGCTTATTCTGATCGAAGCGAGAACGCTCTCAGGTAGCCCATCATTCGGAAGGCTGCTAATTAGGAAATTTGATTTGCACTTTATATCGTGACCATAAAAAAATATTTTTGCCTACAATTCTCTCTTGGGCCGAATATATTTGTACGTTGGCTGAGACCTCTCGGGCCTGATATGATTGTACGGTGGGCCGAATGTGGCTCGCGGGTCTTGAGTTTGACACAAGTGACCTAGGGGCATTTATAATATCAGATGGAATATGTACAACAGAGATTAAGAGCATAATCAGGCAAGAAAAAGCCGCATTTCAGAAAATGAAGAGTATCCTATGCAATAAGTCACTATCTTTGAATGTAAGAAAGAAAGTGCTGAAATGCTATATATAACCAATTTTTCTGAACGGCAGTGAATCTTGGAATGTAAATGAACAAATTAGGATGAACTTGGAAGCAACAGAGATGTGGTTCCTGAGACGAACGTTGCAAATTATTTGGACTGCCAGAGTAGCTAACAACGACTGCCTAAAACAGGTTAATGACCCTAGACCATTATGTACAACAATAAGAAAGAGATAAGCAGCTTTCTTTGGTCATGTGATGAGAAGAGAGGCATTGGAGAACATCGTGACAACTGGAAAGATCGGGGGGAAGAGAGACAGAGGAAGACCAAGAGAAATAATGCTGGATGAATTGAGACGGTGGCATGGAGGAATATCACCAGCATAGTTGATACAGAATACGAAAGACCGAGATCTGTGGAGAGCCATGAACGCCTACGCCAGCTGGCAGGGCACTTGATGATGATGATGATGATGATGATGATGATGGTTTCATTTTCACGTAGGAGATAAATAGTTTTATCTCTTGCATGTAATTAATTATTGGAAATTCAAGACAAGACATGGCAATTCAAGGCAAGACAAGGCAAGGGAAGACAAGGCCGATACTGTGTTGTGTGTTTGGCTTTTCCATCATGGCGGACCAGCGTTTGTACACAATAGTACAAAAGGCAAACAAACCTCTAAGTCGACGGGGTCAGGATAAAGACAAGGAAAGCGCACTGGAGCCAGAAAAACAAGACTCAAATAACCCGTCTGGGCCTCAATAATACTTGCATTCTATATGGGAATTGCGCCAGCGCAAAACAACGAGGCCCCATTCTGGAAAGATTGGGGTACAAAAACGACGTTAAAGCGCTACAGAAGTCGCGACTGGGAGTTAACGCACTTCAAATAGCCGGTTTCGAATGCTTTTACAACAGGTGACATCTGGGAATGACAATTCTTATTCGAGGTAGTATAATGGTCTCAGAGGTGGACATAACTAGGAGGATAGCGACGAGGTACAAATACAGGCTATCAGAGTTCAATCCAGGCAACTATTGTGTTGGTTAATGTTTATGCATGCAACATCAGCGTGGATTCCAAGCAGTGGCTATGCTTCAGTGAAATATGTTACGATAAGAATGTGGAGATTTCAACGTTAGAGGCAGATCACGGGGAAACATTAACAGTATACAATGCACATTTGCTGTATATTTCTAGAAGTCTCCTCTGAGTATATTGTTATATAGGTCTATATGACATAAGACCGCTCCACAAGAAAATGGCTACTCATTTAGGATAAAGAGCCGATTCTTGTAAACTTTCGCGGGCAAAGGTAGACAAGTGCTTTCGGTCTTCGTCACTAAGGGGACGTGATAGGAGGGATAGGGGAGGTAAAATCGTGTCTATCGTTTCGTTCGAGTGGTCAGGTTGTGTGGTGTGGTTATCTTGACCATCGCTTAGCTAAAGGGTTTTGAGGTAAAAGTGGATGTCGTGTGAACCCAGTGTCGTACCAACGGGTCCACTACCCCGCCGTCGTCGTCGACGTTATCAATCCGGAGGCTAAGAGCGGACTCCTATACAGAGTAGGATTCGAATCCCGTGGCCAGCAGGATCGAGTTAGCCTCTGTATGGATCCGAGTAGCAGTGGATGGCGGCGCAACCAGATTATGCCTCGTATGGATCCGAGTAGCAGTGGCCGGCACAGCCGGGGTATGACTCTTAAGGATCCGAGTACGATAGTTAGTTAGTTAGTCGACAGATAATCCTCATTGCACATCGAACCATTCAGTCCATAAGTGCTCGGATCCCCTCCTCAGCAAATCCCGCAGCATGCAGCGGCTAACGACACCGGTTCTGTGCTTGTTTATCAATCTTCTTTGGCTTCCTGCGTAGTGTTCTTGTTTGGCCACACCTCTTTTAATTTGCTGTTCTCGCAGTCTGACCATAGTTGTAGATTCGCAGTCATCACTTGGTTCTCGCAATAGTCTTACTTCTCGTAGCGCATTCAGAATGTCAGCCTGGTCCATGGCGCGTCCGTCCTCCACATTAGCCATACCTGCGAGCTCTTATACCATCTGGAACATGGAGCACTGTTTGTTTTTTTATCGTCGAAGCACAGCCTTGATTTCTTTCACTGTCACTGTGTCTTCATCCGAAATGTTCTGGGTCTTACACCTGTCTGAGTGACCTCCTTGGCAAGATTTCAGCCTCTCATGTCTATCTAGTTGCTCTGCTCTAGATAGCATTCGAAGAGGGCTTTGCCTTTGTTCTTGCCAGTCCTCTGCAAGATGAGGTCAGCACCTTGGAAGTCAGAAATTCTCTTATTCTTGACTACCCCACTCATGCTTTTATGTAGTCGCCAGAACAATTTCAGTGACTTGTCTGTGCTTACTCTTTGACATACCTCTGCCCATTTTTCACTGAATATTTGACCATAGCTCGCCTAGTCGTCAATGGTAATTTCCTTCAGGTTCTTATCTAGCGGTTATCAGTAACCACCGGCCGTGGTTATTGTGATACCCCTCGGCTGTGGTCGGTGAAGCGTTCCGGTTGACTGGTATCGTTTAATCTTGTACGGTCGTCGCTGGTCATTGTATTTTTCTCGCGGGGTGTGCTTGGTGAAGTGATATGCTTGACCGGTATCAGAAAATCTCCTGGTCGCTGTCTATTGTGTGTGCTCTTTACCTTGTGGCGCAGGTTTCTTTACCTGGTCGCATAGGTATACAGACATTCAAGGGAGGTCAGCACTTAAAATGGGAAACAATTCTGGTTTGAGCCAAGGGCTCCGATTTATTTCCCTTGGAATATTTTTATAATTAAGGGGTATAACTTTGATGTTTAATAATATTACATATTTTAATGTATATCTAGGAATATTATGGCTTATTTTAAACAGGGCTTAGAGTTATATATTGACGTACCTATTCTCTAGTATACATACAAGAAATTTTGGTGTTATTACATGTGTAAGGGTTAATTTTTAATAACTTTTCTTTGTCTGGTATATTAATAAAGCAGATTTTCATCAAACGCGTAGAGGCTATACCTGGGGTCGGGACCTCTGTCGAATTAGCATTCTGAGCCGTGCAAAAGTTTATTAAGACGGTCATTACTTGACCTACTCGAGAGATGAAATAAATCAATTTATGACATATTGACTTCAGTCTTCTTCATTGAAGGGTCTAGACTGGGGTTCGATCACCCACCGCCGTGGTGCCCCCACAACCGCCCGGTCGGATCGCGCGCTGACGTCCGGTGGTTCGTGTCGTCGACGTCCGGTTCGCTCGCCGCCGCCGCCGCCGCCGCCACCACCGCCGCCCCGGGGACCGGAAGTGACAACCGGAAGTGGTCACCCAAGAAAATACCTGCCAAAATTTGAAAAATTAGGGCCGAAATGGAGCATTTTCAATCTGGAGCTATACCCTGCGTATAGTAAAAATATTATGGAGCAATGACGTATTGCTCCATAAATCATAAGTCATTACAACATCCCTTAACTATTTTTTTGAAATAGCTTACGTTTGTGTGCATCTCTCTTTCTAAGTGCATGCAGGGATTAGGATGGGCAACTCTGTTCTTCTTGGCGTTGTGCCATTTCCATACAGTACTATGCTTATCCATCCAGGCCTCCTCCATCTCAAAGTTCCACCAGGGTGGCTGCTGCCAGCTTTTTTTCCTCCCTCTGAAACTTTCTGCGCTTGTCGCGCCTTATTTTATTCACCATATCTTGCCCTGTACTGTCATACTGCCGGTCTCTCTGGCTGAGGGGTTACAACAATTTCTCCGTAATCCCGTTTGTCACGCAGAGTCTCGTAGCGGGAGCGAGATGGGAGCGGTTCGTCCCCCGCTGGTGACTTGCGGGACACTGAGCCGGCCGCTCAGAAAGCAATGGCAAACTACTGAGCGTAATCTTGCCAAGAAATCAACAGACAGCTGAAAGATGCTGCTTTTGACAGCGATGTCCTGTAAAGGATATGCGAATAAAAAAAACAAAACTGTCATACTGGAAAGTCTTGACCGTTGACTTGTGCTGCCTGGTTCTGCCTTTCTCCACCAATATGCTGCAAGGGTGGTGGTCGCTGCCGTGGTACCCTAGGACACCCCATATGCATACTGTAGTGAGTGCAGGACAAACCAGCGCCAGATCAATAGCACTGTCATCTGAGTACGATATTCGAACCCGGTGGCTTGCGCGGCCGGGGTTTGACACGCATGGACCAGAGACACCTTAAATATTCCTCCACGTGTCTCCTCGTCCTCCTCTTTTTGCCTATTTCCACCTCTACCTCCTTCTCCTCTATCCTCCTCATCTGCTATCTTCCTCCGCCTCTTTCTCCTTCTCCTCTTTCCTCCTCATCCTATTCTACCTTCCCCTACATAGGTCGTTTCTGGTGCAATGCTCTATTACACATCCCCGTCGAACACTTCTCTTAATAGGTTGATCTATGTCATTATCAATCTGTATGGTAGCTTGTTGTTTTCAATATAGGTGTTTTACAAGTATAAGGTCTTTCCCACCAATTAGTAGACCTGCCAACATATTCATCAGGTTGACATGTCTGACTTTATCGAAAAACTTTGAGCAGTCAATAAAGCAAACTTCTAGGTCTCTGTTTTCTTCTATAGAATGTAAATAGTCTTTATTATTTTGAGATCTTTCCTATAAATCTTAATATCTTCCAACATTTTAAACAGTTCATCATGTTTTACTTTATCAAATGCCTTGGTATAATCTACGAAACACAACTATAAGTCTTTCTTTGCCTTAATTGATCTTTATAATATTGTCCATAATGTATATATTGCATTGTTTGTACCCTTTCCTTCTTTAAATTCAAACTCATCTTCAGCAATCTTCATGTTTTTTTTTCATTCTTGTTCTTCTCATTATAATATAATCTCAGCAAAAACTTAGTGACATGGCTTATGAGGTTAATTGTACGAAAAACTTCGCATTCAATTGCTCCTGGTCCTTTTGGTATAGCTATAAATACAGATTTCAGCATATCGCTCGCTATATATTCTCAGTGGTTCTCACTCTGTCTCCCACTGTCACATATACACTTCCAAGTACATTTCTCTCCTAAGGATACATTTATGAAGACTGTCACTTGAATGACGAGAACGTCGTGGATAGAAGGCGCAGTAAAGACATTTTGAAAGAAGTTCACTCAGAAAAAGAACTGGTTACTCGAATCTGATGATAGTCCAGTATCTTATCCTTTGTTCTCCCCCTACTTCTCCTCTTCCAGAACGTGATGAGGGAAGCTATGTCGGAAAGACTGCTTAGTACAATCATAGTGAGATTTTTACGTATACAGTTTCCTAGGGCCCTCTATCTTTTCTGGTTCGCATACCATATTGTCATACTATGAGATTATATTTAGTTTTTCCAACCTGTACAATTTTCTAATGTATCAGTGAAGGCGTCTTCAAGTTGCTGTTGGAACTCAACGCACATACCAGGATCTTGGGTCTCGATAATATTAATCCTGGGACTAGATTTGTATTTAGCCGTGTAGATTCTCTTTGGTCTCAGTCTAACCCTTGCAACAACTAAAGAATGTTCTGTCAGGGTCTTAAACCTGGCTCGTTTTTCCTAACACATGTGAGACAGTACAAGTACAACGTGATTTGACTTGAGACTCAACGACACAACGTTCAATGGATTTATTTACACATCATATACGACACGATGATCATTACAAGATATAAGTTATACTTCAATACACTTACATACACAATACAGCTCGCAATCTATATCTCAAGATGAACAGACACTCGACTTTCGGGCACAGAAACCACACAACGCCTTTCTCTCATCATACGTCCTGTCGAGTCCACGTCCCAGAGCTGTCTCCCTATAGCTCGCAATGTGCCTCCCCACCTGAAGTGGCTTCACGAGGCATGCGTGCGTCTTGCTTCGTCCCTGCCTGACCGCTGGCCGTCTCGTCAGCCAGCAACCTCGCAGGCAGGTACCTACTACTCGCCTGGCGGGCGTAACGAAGTTACGGCATCCCGGCTGGGGAACTAAGTCGCCTGGCGGGCGTAACGATGTCACTGCATCACTGCACTACTCTAGACTCTGACATGCTCCCCCGGGCAGATCCATGAAAGATGTCATCTTTCATGTATACTATATGTACCTACTGGGTTAATATTGTAACCTTGTCAGAGTCGACCCTTCTATTGTTATATACATTGGTATTAGAATACATAGAAATACACACTTTGACATAGAAACATATAAGAAATGGAAGTTGTATTCAAACGACATGTGGTGTTCCAACTTTTAACACTTGTCAAGTTTCATCCTCTCGATGGCTGATTACCTCAATTGCATTATTGACCCAGTCAGATCGGCAGTACCAGCTCCAAGCATCTACCTCGCAGCCTTTCAAAAAAAAAAAAGTAATAATATGGTTTCTGAAACAAAAACCATCTGGCTAGACCGAAATACGGCTTTACATAAGTCGCATTAAACGCCCAAACCCTGACCTTATTTGGCCAGGAGCTCTTGTGTTGGTCTGCAATGTCGGTAACACTCTACCATGCCCAGTAGATGGCTTCTTGGTGTGTTAACAATCTGGCAACAACATGGTTATTTATATACAACACATAATCGTATACATTTCACATTATAGCCCTTTGGTGTAATGATGTAGTAACAACTAAATGAAAGGGGAATAACTTCAAAATTTATGAACTATAATATTTTACAATAATTATTCTATTTCTCAGCGTCATAGCTTGATGTTTCTTCATACTAGCGAGAAAAAGTCGGTAGTATGAATAAATTAATCAAGATATGATTCTAAGATTACACTATATAAAAAATATAAATATACAATTCGTGTATTCAAACTTGTTGATTCCTAAAGATTTTAGAATCGTCATAGCTTTTTAAACTTTTGTTTGTCGTCTGCTAATTTTGAACTAACTTTCTAACTAATCCGGAAGTACACACGAACACTAAACAGCTGATGTTGAAACTTGTAGAACACACTTGTTCCGGTCTGATGTAGTTACGGAGTGTACAATGTTCTAATCGTTCATGTGTTGGATGTTTCACTGGAAAAACTTCTGGATTTCGATTGACTGCAGTGGTGTAGATGTCAATGTTTAGGTCACACTTTCACACACGGATTTAAAATATCACTGGAATGTTCCAAACGCAGATACCACTGTTACATTGGATAGTTCGCTTACGGTAAGTTTTGAGCGAATGTGGCACTGTTCTTGTTTCGTAATATATACAATTAATAATGTTCGCTTTCTACCACACACTACACAATTATACACGACAATCACTACATTAATTAGTACAATAAGAACACTATATATATTGGGAGTAACCCCTATCACATCACATTGTAGACATTACACAGCTTTCGTGAATGAAAAAAAAATATTCACCGATGGATGGCTGTGTTAATCTGAGTGTATTTTACACACTGCACTCAGACATTAGTGCTCACTGGGTCGGTCGGACAACGGGACAAGAGATCGGCAATAGTGTTGGTTCTGCCTGGGATATGTCGAACCTCGAAGCTGCAATCTTGGAGCTTAAGAGACCAGCGCGCTACCATTTGGTTTGAAGGTACACCTGAATTGATAAATCACAGTGGACTACTGTCCGATTCGACAATAAAATGACGTCCTAAGAGGAATCTGGACAATTTAGTTATACCCACCACTAGAGCTAGGGCTTCCAACTGAGGTATTGACCAAGCCCGTTCTCTCGGTTTCAATTTCCTGGAGACGGAGTACACAGGATGGAGGATGTTATTATGCTCCTGCAACAAGACTGCTCCAATCGCCACGGAGCTCGCATCTGTACGCAATCCGAAAGGGACATGTAGATTGGGCAACTTCAGAATAGGATTATTTAAATTATTATCAGAAAACAAAGCTAATACTTTTTGGAATGCAAATTTTAGGCATTCATTGCTTACAATTTTCTCCGGTTTATCTTTTGTTAGTAAGTTAGTAAATACTTCGGTCAGTTCGGAAAAATCAGGAATGAACTGCCTGTAATAATTTACAAGTCCCAACAAACTTCTGACTTGCTTTTTCGTAGTCGGAAGTGAGAGTTTTAGTATCTTGGACACGATGTTATCGTCTGTCGTGACAAAGCCATTGGATATTTTATACCCCAAGAAGGATATTTCCTGGTAGGCTATGTCTACTTTTGCAGGCTTTACCGTCAGTCCGTGCTGTCTGATGCGTTCAAATGTCTGTTCTAATGTCTTTATGTGGTCTGTCATCGTCTCTGTGTGAACACAGATGTCGTCTATATAGCAAATTATATTAGGAATGTCTACTAGTAGGAGTCGTGTCATACGTACGAATGTAGCTGGGGCATTGACTAGCCCAAATGGAAGTTTGCACCATTCGTACAGTCCCCAAGGTGTGGCAAATGCTGTCAGATGTCTGCTCTGTTCGTCTACCGCTATTTGCCAGTAACCTTTAGTCATATCTACCTTCGTAAAGAACCTAGCGTCTGTCAGTTCTGTCAGTAGATCGTCAGAGTTTGCCATTGGCTCCAGATCTAGAAGAGTTATCTTATTGAGCTTTCTATAGTCGACACAGAGTCTTATCGTGTTGTCCTTTTTGCGTACTATGACCATTGGAGATGAGAAGTCTGATTGGGATCGTCTTATGATGTTGTTTTTCTCTAAGTTGATGATCTCCTGATGTAAGTTTTCTTTATAATGTAATGGAATGGTGTATGGTCTGCATTTTATGGGTGTGTTTGACGTGAGTGTGATGTGATGTTGTACTAATTCTGTTTGTCCTGGGTTGTTGGAGAAGATGGTGTTGTACTGTTGTATAAAATGTTTGCAACTGTCTGTTTCTGCTTGAGTTAACTTTGGGTTGATCTTAATTTCCTTCAAGCAGTTTGTCGTGTCTAGTCACTAGTCTCGTCATCTTCATGGTCTATTATCACTGTACAAGCTGTTGTATCGTCATGTTCGTTGTCTCTGTTGTAATATGGTCTTAGCATATTGATGTGGAATATTTTGTGTTTGTCTTTTATTTGGATCTCATAGTCTACAGGTGAAATCTGTCTCGTCACTTTAAAAGGTCCTTGCCAAGAATCAGTCAATAAGTGTCTGTCACTAGGTAGTAGAAGAAGAACGTCCTGTCCAGGTGTCAACGTTATTGTCCTGTTACCTTTGTCAGCATATTGTCTATAAGTAGCACCAGATAATTTTAGTGCATCCTTTGCAATTATACAAGATTTGATGATTCTTTCACGCAATGATTTAACATATACGTATGATGATATGGGTTTCAGTACTGGAGTGGAGTCAGTTAACATTTGGTGATAAATAGTCAATGGGCCACGTGGTTTGGCACCATAGATAAGTTCAAAAGGAGAGAAACCTGTACTAGAATGTGGTACTTCGCGATAAGCAAAGAGAATAGCAGGTAAATATACGTCCCAGTTCTTGGGATGCTCTTGAGTGACTTTAGCAAGCATGTGCTTTAAATCGCCGTTAAATTTTTCTATTATCCCGCTCGAGTGAGGATGGTACGGGGAATTGAAACATTGCTTCACTCCCAACATTTTGGTGAAAGCTTGGGTAGATGCGGCGATAAACTGAGTTCCCCTATCTGATTGGATAGTGTCTGGAAATCCTATCCGAGAAAATATATGGAAGAAAACTTCCATTATATCATTGGCAGTTATGTTCTTTAGCGGAATCGCTTCCGGCCAGCGGCTACATTGATCAATGACCGTTAGAATATATTTATTCCCTCTAGTTGTTGTCTGATTAAGAGGGCCCACTATGTCGACAGATATTTTCTCAAAAGGTCGACTGGCTAAGTCAGTAACTTGTAACTTTGCCTGTGGGTGTTTACCTTTCTTTACCAGTTTTTGGCAGATGTCACAACTTCTGCAATATTGTTTAATGTCATTGCAATATTTGGGCCAATGAAACTGTGTTAATAATCTTGATCTGGTCTTAGCGTATGCCATATGCCCTGCAAGAGGTATATCATGGGCAAGATGTAAGGCTTGCTTACGATAATTAGTTGGCAAAACAGTTTGCTCTGTTGTGCTGTCACCTCTGGTATAATACCTAGTGAGGATACAATTTTTCAAAGCAAAATGCCATTTTGCATTCTTGGTTACCTTTGGCTTTTGGCCGATCAGATTAAAATATTTCGACAATGAAGGATCAGCCTTTTGAGCTGTCACAAACGTTTCCTTCATGGTTTCAGAAGGTAGTGATACTGGGCTAAGCATTTGTATAGCCTCAGTTTGGTTACTTTCATCTTGCACTCTAGCAGCAGCTCTGGTTACTGCGTTCACACATTCAATGATATCAGATGGTGATGAAACAGTGTTATCAATGATGTCATGAGATCTTAGTGCTACATTAGCTACCATACATTCATTAGGTGGTGTAACATTATCAATGATGACATTTGATGGTGATGTTATGATATCATCAATGCAAAGAGATGTTATGTCATGAGGCATATCATTCACCTCTGGTAAATTTCCGATTATAATATCGCACACTGGGTTTGTTAGTGCTGCGCATTTTACTTTACCAGTGAGGAAAGGTGTTTGAATATATGCCCATGCTATTTGGTATTTTTCAATATTTCCAGAGAATGTTCTGCATGTTACGTGCCTTCCTGTATAGTCTGTAGGCATTATGAACGTTCTCTTTAGACCAATAAGTGAGCTTCCCGTGTCCCGAAGGACTGTAGCAGACTTGCCATTGACGTATCCTTGATGGACGTTTATTCTGCCTTTCGAATCTACTACCAAATTAGCTTCTTCATTGGCAATAGAAATGGAGTGGCCGCATGTTAAAATGCCATCTTCATAAAAGGTATTACAAACAGTACATTTATTTGCGTTAAATATATCAAAAGCCTGTGCTGAGTTCACAGGATGTTTCTCTGATTGTTCTTCATCTGACGATGAACTGTCAAACAAGGCGGCATTTGCTTTGTTGGTCATTTGCCTACCTTTACAATCATGGCGATAATGTCCATACGCCTTACAGAGGAAACATTTACGCAAATTTCTGAAGGATCTACGCTCCATATCTTGTCTGTTTACCATGTTTTGTAGATAAGTATGATATGCGGGGTTCTTGTCACACATCTCACCTTGATGGTGTGAAATTTTACAATATCTACAGTGATTATACTTCTCAGATGTAGGCTTATGAGGTTTCTGCCTACTATAGGGTTTGTCATAGTTAGCCGATGCTACAAAATTTATGTCAGTAGCTTCACTGGCAAAACAATGTTTGTTGGCTGTGTAATAAGCCGAACCACGTCTCTCAATCTCATCTACACTAGTGCATTCATTCTCTTGCAAAAATTTTGAAAATGCTGATGGAATGGATGAAATGACTTTATCTCTGATGATCAGATCTTCTAATCTTTGATAGTTTTTATCAATTTTAGCTGCTGAAGTACATTTGGTAAATATATCTCGGACTAAGCAGAGGTAGTCAGAGAACGTTTGAGTCGGTTTTGGGCTCAACTTGCTGAATTGTTCTCTGTAACCTGCCTCATCTAACATAAAATGCGCCATAATCTTTGATTTTAGATAATGGTAATCTTTTCGGAGGTCTTTGGGGATAGTCTCAATGACTTTAAGAGGCTCCCCTGATAAACTCCTCATATAAATAATATTCCATTCAGACAGTGGAACCTGGTAATGGTCCATTAACGTCTCAAAATTTTGGGTAAAGGCTGCAATGCAGTCACCCGAGGTATAATTACGTACTATACCTTGGTATTTCTTGTACTGGTTTTCTTTCTCCAGTCTCTCAGATTTCTTAGACTCTTTGTTAATGGCAGTCTCAGTATCAAGTTGTTTGATTTTAAGTTGCAATTCCAGCTCTTCCCGTTTACTCTGAGCTGCTATTTCAGCTTTCTTCAATTCTGTCTCTCTTTCAATCTCTGCCTTTTTCAATTCGATATCTAGCTCCGCTTGTTTTGTCTTTGCTGACAGTTCTGCTTCTGCTTGTTTTGCTGCGGTTGCTGCCTCTGCTTGCTTTAAGGCTGTTTCTGCCTCTAATTGCTTGGCAGCCCTTTCAATCTCTGCCTGCTTTAATGATGTTTCTCTTTCACTCTCTGCTTGCTTGGCAGCTCTTTCAGCTGCTCTTTCTTCACGCTCGTGGTATTCAGAGTATTTCTTCTCACTCCATTTCGTTAACTCATCACCTGTTAACTTTAACTTCAACCCCATATCGATGAAATCATTTAATGACGACATGATGGAAAATGCCAATGAAATACCAGCCACACAATTTGTTACAAGTGGTTAGTAAAGTAAACAATTTACAATTATCTTCTATTGACAATACGTGCCTAAATTTGCATCCAAAAGTATATGAAAAGAAAAATATACTCAAGTGCACCGGATGCGGTGAAGAACGGTTGGAAATCGGCCTAGGAACTGTAGGGTCGCTACTGCAAACACAAATGACCTCTACGGGCAAGGGTTTCAGATGGTACAGAAAACCTGCTTTGTTTTTGGAGGAAATAAATTAGCGTCTATTTGATGTGGTGTGCCTGCTTGTCACTAAGTTTTGATTAGGTTTGTATGGCGTTGAGTGTAATTGTAGGTCGTAATTTTGTCAGTCAACATTTTTTTTTTCAAAACACAAGTCACTTTCTTTCCAAAACTTTCTGCTTTCCATAACTTACTTTACAAAGACACTCTCAATATATCTCAACACGATACAACATTGATGACACATCACTTACATCAAGATGACATTCAGTAAGGACATAGACATCAAGTTTACAAGATGGCGACAAGGTCACAATGGCGACAAGTTTACAATGTCGACAAGGTCAAAACGGTGACAAGTTTCCCAATCACAAATGTTTTACACGTTTACAAGATCAAACAATATGTATGCACTGTACAATCACATTTTGTCTCCATGTTTAAATAATGTAATAATATCTATCAAAATGAGCCTTCAACGATCACATTTACATGTACAATAAACTTGGACAAAAATTCTAAGTTTAAATGTTAAATTATCTAAACTACGTTCATTTCAAAGCCGGACGAATGCCACCACGTCCACACATGTCAGGGTCTTAAACCTGGCTCGTTTTTCCTAACACATGTGAGACAGTACAAGTACAACGTGATTTGACTTGAGACTCAACGACACAACGTTCAATGGATTTATTTACACATCATATACGACACGATGATCATTACAAGATATAAGTTATACTTCAATACACTTACATACACAATACAGCTCGCAATCTATATCTCAAGATGAACAGACACTCGACTTTCGGGCACAGAAACCACACAACGCCTTTCTCTCATCATACGTCCTGTCGAGTCCACGTCCCAGAGCTGTCTCCCTATAGCTCGCAATGTGCCTCCCCACCTGAAGTGGCTTCACGAGGCATGCGTGCGTCTTGCTTCGTCCTTGCCTGACCGCTGGCCGTCTCGTCAGCCAGCAACCTCGCAGGCAGGTACCTACTACTCGCCTGGCGGGCGTAACGAAGTTACGGCATCCCGGCTGGGGAACTAAGTCGCCTGGCGGGCGTAACGATGTCACTGCATCACTGCACTACTCTAGACTCTGACAGTTCAGTATCGCAATCAGCACTGTAGTAACTTCGAGTTAATGAAGTTTGATTCAAATGTTGTCTCCGTGTGATGATGAAGTCTAGCTGATGCCAATGGCTGGATTTCGGGTGTTTCCATGTTGTCTTATGCCGCTTTTTTGTTTAAAAAATAAAGGAGTTTGTAATACATAGGTCGTTTCTGGTGCAATGCTCCAAGAGCCTTTGCCATATTCGTTCATGTGACCGATGTTGTATTTTTTAGGACACACTGGCCATGAACTCGACTCCTTGCCCACACGAGCATTAAAATCACCGAGTATATACATGTAGTCAGATTTTGGTACTGCCTTGATAACAGAGTCTAACTCCTCATAGGATGAATCCTTCACATCATCAGAGGAAGTGAGTGTCGGTGCATATGCAGTGATAATGATAGCAAACCATAAGTGGTTGCCAATCGCAGAGATAATAATCTTTCATTTCCGCCAACTGGAATTTCAATCATTCCCAGTAATGAAATCTTCACTGCAAAGCCCACTCCATTTTACTGTTTACTTCCTGCTCTCTACCTTTCCAAACAGGATGTAATAGTTTTCTCTCAGTGACCCTTCCTTAATGAGGCGAGTCTCCAGCAGGCCAGCAATATTAATGTTAACACGATTGAGTTCGGCATCAATCACAGCCGTTTTTCTCACTTCGTCAATATTCGTCAGTTCAAAGAAAACTCCTGGACACGTGGTTCTTACGTTCCATGTTGTAAGTCGTAGCTTGAGGTTTCTATTTTTCTGTTTTGTAGTACCTGGTGCATTAGTTTTACAGCCTGCGATTCAGATTTGGTCATAACCCCAAGCACCCATTGAAGTGGGCAGGCTGTGACGGATCAGCACCCAATTGGCCGGGAGCTGCATAGCTTGAGGCGGGCGGTAGCTGATCAGTGACATCTGTAGATGTCTCCCACCGTCAGAGGCAACGCGTGGCGCCCCACGTCTACGCCAATTGACAAGGACTTATAACCCGTAGCTGCTACCTCTCGCTTTGATTCCGAGACCGGTTAAGACCAGGGATGCCTGGGGGTCCAAAGCAGGGCGAGCACCATAACATTTAGCAGTAGTCGACATATTCCATTTTGCGTGATTGCGTGGCATCCTGATTTCTGTGGTGCGACTCCTAGCTGGTTGCCTCCGTCTTCAGCACCTTTCTTTTGCTAGAGCAGACTGTGGTCTCACTCGAGTTTAGATGTGTACGCGCGCACACGCCTGTCTGCGCATGCATGTACGTGCATACACATCTAGAGCATACTGGTTATTTTTCGGCGCCAGAAACTCGCCGTCGCCCCTTCTCCTGTTAGTTTAAAGAGTTCCGCCACGTGAAGGCCAGGAGTTGGACTTTGCTGCAGATGTTATGTATTTACGAGCCATTGGGGTATTTAAGCAATGTTGGGCGCTCACCCCAACACTGCGCCCCGGCTACATACAACAATTTGGAACTGATTTACTATAGTGTGGGTATGTCGCTGGAATGTGATGTGACACAAAAGAACTCAGGATGTCTAGGGGACTCCCGTATATATTAAAGAAACCACACTAAATTTGTCTTTCCCAAGGAGAACAAAGTTTGACTTATCTGCTCTCAGTTGTATCCATCTTCCCCAATAGGTGAGAAGGGTACAATAAAAATTCCAATGTAATAGTTCTCCTCAATGGACAATTTGGAACCTGGGAGATTACAGTAGAACCAGTAATTCACCGCCTAATAGTGTTTATCCAGACACATGCTGTTCTAAATTATTCAAAGTATGTTAATTAATCATTTAATTAAACATATAATGAACTGGGTAATATCACAAGTTAGTGAAGAAGATGAAAGTTATATTTCATTATTTTAATTCAACAAAATCCCATAGCCTGGAGGAAAGTTGACTAAAGGCTTCCCAATGTGAAATCCACAAACAACACATCAAGCATGCAAGAATGTTATGCAACATCAAGAACAGTTTGAGTGCATGTTAGTTATATAAAGTGTCCTTCACAAGAAGACCTTTGTTCCCTTCAGAATCTTCCTCAATCACTTACTAAAATGTCTGGTGGAGGTGACATGTCCTTTTTAATATAGGTATACCATTGTAAAACAGGGTCCTAGAAATAAATATGTGACTGAGATCCGATGAGGTGGGGATTCAGTTCTTCGATGTTCTGATAAGAGTGTTCATACTCTACGATGACGAGTTCTCTTCAGTGGATGTGAAATAATGGAATGACAGATTTGATAGTGATTGTCCTGAGTACTTGATTCGCAACTAGTGATTGCTGAAGATAATGGATTTGATTAGATCCCACTGGACTGTGTTTCCATATAAAATTACCTCAGATTTGACTCCATGATAACCAGACATTGTGGCGACTGATCCAACGCTATGACAAAAAAAAAAAAAAAAGCTGAGCTTTCCTATATTCATCTCAGACAAATCGTGTGCTTATTTCGTACTGGAATCATCCACGAACTCCATCTCCTCTTAGAATAGCACTCAAAGGGGCACAATAATCCGAATTGGACAGGCACGTCCTGTCTTCTCAAGTATTTCTGTATAACAGCGCCGTAAGAGAGCTTGGGGTTTCCAACAATGCAACGCGAGACGCTTACAGTTCTCCTATTGTCCAATCATCTATCAGATTAGCAACGTTGCTTTGGTGTCAGACTTAGTTGACATGTCTAATAATATACATAACGATTGCATATCGCATGCTGCGAAATGGTACAAGGTAGTGCATGAAAAAAATCCGTTTCTGTGTTTCTGCCGCAAACTGATGGAAATGATATAGATTATGTCACACCCAGCGAGACGGAAATGTAACTTTATGAGACAAGCATTTTGTGGTCGTTACATCTGGCCGTACCGCTTTTGTTATATACATCGATGTTTACTGTAACGCGTCAACCACCTTTACTGTCCAAGGCAGTTACTGGTACCCTACTTCACCTTACACATACAGATAACCAGACAGGAGACAGACGACAGACAGTCAGGTATACAGGCAGACAGGTAGACAGGCCGGCAGACAGTCAGACAGGTGGACAGACAACCAGACAACATGTGAGTGAAGCACTGGATTGGCAACTTGACATAATCGAGACAAAACCATTGAGTTGCTTCACGACTCTGGTGATCGCGCGACACATGCCTGCCCACATTTATCGGCCTGGTACATGATAATGATTATAATATACTAATAACAACCTGTCATTTGCAATGACAAAAAGGAATGTTGAAGTGCCATGCAGAATCCATACTTGTGTATACATGTACAATAAGCAGACACGCTGAGAAAATGTAATGGGTGTGTACATGTGATTTCTGAAGAAAAAAAAAATGCAAAGAAAAGTTGAACTCATGAGATGGCGAATACATGACATCCCACGCTTATCGCCATGGCCCATGATGATAATGATGAAATGTCTATTTCCTGATTGATAACGTCTTTTGGAGGAAAGTGACTTTTGTTATGGTCTGATAGACGACATGGATTCACATTTCCTATAATACATAGGGTGATTCTTCAGCGTGTTATCAGTGAAGGTCAGGGGAATGACTCCTCAATATACAGACTAGTGTTAATCATTGTTTTCTGTGGTCAGTACCGTGCCGAGTAGCTTCCCCTTGGTCAAGTGGTTTTTTCCGTAGACTCACCTTCCTAACCTAGTGTTAATATACCGTAGATCATGTTATGTTAGAAGCAAACTGCGATAATTTACACAAAGCAAAATCAAAACAGCATTATGCATCTCCAGACAGAGAGAGAGAGAGAGAGAGAGAGAGAGAGAGAGAGAGAGAGAAAGAGAGAGAGAGAGGGGAGAAAGAAAGAGAGAGAGAGAGAGAGAGAGGAGAGAGAGAGAAAGACAAAGTGAGAGAATGGGAGAGGTAGATAGGGACAAAGAAGGAGGGAGAGAGAACGACAAAGAGAGAGAGAGAGAGGGGGGGGGGGAGCGGAGGAGGAAGAATGCCGGAGGAGGAAGGGAGCAGAGTAGGAAGAAAGAGGAGGGGGATGTAGATGTCGATGAAGAATGCAGAAGGAAGTAGGTAGCAGTGGAGGGGGAAAAGGGGGAAGAAGAATGCCGAAGGAGGAAGGAAACAGAGGAGGAGGACAGAGGAGGAGGAGGATGTAGAGATTGAATGATGAAGAAAGATTAGGAAGAGGAGACATGCGGATGAAGAATTAAGGTGTGTCTGGTCCATGCAAGTCATACCATGGCTGCGGTGGCCACCGGGTTCGAATACCCTACTTGGATCCATACGAAGCATAATAAGGTCTCACCTGCCACTGCTACTCGGATCCATACTAAGCATAACCGGGTCGCACGCGCCACTGTTACTCGGATTAGCACGGGTATAACTCCAGGTTGATGACGGCGTCGACGTTTGCTGGGTAGTGGGCCGGTTCGCTGACGACGACGGCGTGGGGCAGTGGGCCGGTCGGTACGACAGCGGGTTCACACGGCACCCACTTTTACTTCCCAACCCTTTATCTAAGCGATGGTCAAGATAACCACACCACACAACCCGACCACTCAAGCGAAACGATAGACACGATTTTATCTCCCCCACCACTCTCACCGGGTCCCCTTAGTGACGAAGACCGGAAGGACTTGTGTACCTTTGCCCGCGAAAGTTTAAAACAATTCATCTTCTCATCCTCAATGAGGAACTATTTTCTTGTGTAGCGATCTTATGTCATATAGACCTATATAACAAAATACTCAGAGGAGGCTCCTCAAAATATACCGCAAATGCGCATTGTACTCTGCTAACATTTCTTCCAACACACAGGAGGAGGAACTCGATTCCGCACTTGAAACCATCGACCTTGTTTGTATCAATAGTGGATGAGTCACCAGGACAGCAAGCAATTCGACCAGGTGATGAGGACAGTGTTGTTGGCCTGGCGCTGGTTTTTCATTCAATCACTACAGTGTGTAGATGGCTGTCCTAGGATACCATGATAGCGACCACCACCCTTGCAGCATATTGATAGAGTAAGGCATAACCACGCAGCACAAGTCAAATTTCAAGACTTTCAAGTATGTCACTAAACAGCAAGATCTGGTGAGTAAAATAAATCGTGACAAGCGCAGAAATCAAGATTGCAAGAAAAAATGCTGAGAGGAAACCCTTTGGTAGAATGTATAGGTGAAAACGGCCTAGGTGGATAAGCGTTGTGCCGTAAGAAAATGGCAAAACGCCAAAAGGAACCGAGTTGTCCATCCCTTTGTTATCTTGCACTTGGAAAGAGACATGGACACAAAAGTTAGCTGTTTCAAAAGACTGGTTTAAATGGTAAAAAGTTAGAAGTGGGCAGAGTTGTGTCAAAGAATAAGCAAAGACAAGTCACTTAAATTGTTCTGGCAACTACATAAAAGTATGAATGGTGTACTTAAGAATAAGAGTATTCCTGACTTCCAGGGTACTGACCTCACCTGGCAGAGGACTGAAGAGAATAAGGGCACGGCTTTTTTAGAACACTATCTAGACAGAGCAACCAGACAGACATGAGAAGATGATTTTTTGGTTGAACTCAAAATAAGTCCATTCCTCCTTAATTGGATCTCTGCAGCCTCTTCCAACGGAACTTAAATTCTAGATGTGGTAGTTGGACTTCTAAACCAACAACATTATATCTTGGCCTGCCACAAAGATCACCATTATCTTCTTTGCTGTTCATCGCTTACACTTTGAGAATCACCGGTAAGCAGATCACAGGGCGGGAAAGGACATTGTCGTATGCCTATGATGTGTTAGTGTATCGTCAAGGTAATGATAGAGATCAGGTTGCTGTAGAACTACAAACATAACTCAATCGCATAAGCACTTTATCTGGTGAGGCTGGTGCAATGGCCAACCCAACAAAGCCAGAGGTGAGATGGTTTTCTGTGAATAACCGTATTGTCAACACTCCAACCAGGCTCATTCGCACAAGATTCGCGGACTCATTCGCGCAAGATAACAATATCAACATTAGTCCAGAGAAACAACAAGAGATTCGAGAGAAATGGCAACATACAGGACAGAATGAAACGTTACAGGAGGTTCTGGAGGCACCTATCACAATCAGTGAACTGGAGCTAGCCATATCAAAATTGAAAATGAGAAAGTCATCAGGAGCTGATGGTATCTCCAGTGAAATGATCAGGAACCTAGGAACAGAGGCCAATGCAAAGCTGTTGCAGATCTTCAATAACAGCTGGACCTTAGGCAGTGTTCCACAAGCCTGGAGAGAAGCAATCATGATACCCCTCCTAAAATCAGGGAAAGATGGTTCCATTGCCTCCAGCTACCGACCAATTAGCCTCACCAGTTGTCTCTGCAAAACAATGGAGCACATCATCAATCACAGACTGCAGTGGTACATTGAAAGTGAAAACATCCTTGTGCCACAGCAGGCTGGCTTTAGACAGTGCTACTCTACGGAAGATCAGACAACATGGCTCTCTCAAGAAATCGAGGACGCATTCCAAAGGAAAAAGCTGGTGCTTGCTGCATGGAGAGATCTGAAAAGCCTTTGACAAAGTTTGGAAATTGATTTATTTGGTTGTTTCGGGATTTGCGATTTAAATATTGAGCACAACCCACTACTGGCAACGCTGATCGTATTCTGGTATGAACCTAAGGCCTATCCACGTCAATGTGGCAGCACAAGACTCGAGTTTCACTCTCGTTTGAGCTCGTCAGTAGTGCATATCCTTGACCGGACCCGGAAACAAACCCCGGATCACTGGTGCGTGAAGCGGGTGTGTAACCATTAGACCACGCGGCACACGCTGGACACGGCCAAATTATCACAACAGAATATTACAGCGTCACCCATCGTAGGCTGCTCAAGATTTGCCCGATCGCCGCGACTGACGTCCGTCAATCGATGTGGACCCGAACAATCAGGTCTTCTCACTGGCAAGGCACACCAGGCCGCCTAAAGTCCAGCGAACAATAATCAAATTGATTTATTCAGTGAGAAGACCTGAGTTCTATACGTCCTTTTCAGTTTGCATCCAACTAGACAGGAAATGCAGACAAGAAAGTCTGCCCTAGAGGCGGAAGTATAGGCTTTGATCTTCGAGAATTCTTAAGAGGGTGATTTTACACAAATGGGTAGGTCGTTCGAAGCGCGAGAAGTTTATGGGTTTTTACGGCTCAGGCCGGAGGGAGAATTGGGAAGGACGATTCTGGTGCTTTTGCCTTGACCACGCGTAGTCTGACTATGGAATTCATGGCAGTAAGTAAAGCAATAGCATGGCCAGAGACACAGACCGACCTTCACTCGGGCATGCTTCCTTAGTGACTGAATGAATATGCTCAGGAAGATAGAGATGAGTTGGATCTGAAGAAGTGCTTGGTGTCTATGGGGCGGTCACGCCTGGCGAAGATTAGATTCATTATTGTGCCAGGGCATGCGGGTGTACAAGAAAATGAGCAGGCTGACAGGCTTGCAGGTAAGGGCGGACGAGCAATGGACCAGGCTGATAGACTGAATGCTCTACGATAAGTAAGACGTTTGCCTGAACCAAGTGATGACTGTGAATCTACAATCATGGACAGACTGCGAAAACTGCAAGTTAAAAGAGGTGTAATGAAACAAGAACACTATAAGGAAACCAAAGAAGATTAATAAACCAATACAGAACTGGTGTCGTGAGCCGCTACACATTTAGGGATTTACTGAGGCATCCGAGCACTTATGGACTGAATGGTTCGATGTGCAATGATGACGATCTGTCGACTAACTAAGAACTGTAATCCAACTTCAATCCTTAGCAGAGACAGAATGATTGTTTCCTACCAGTACGGCTCTGGGGTTGACATAGCCTCACAAATATAGATACCAAACAACTGTCAGAATTGTGTGGCATTGCCTGGGAAGGAAAGGCGACGAGAAGGGGACCTGACACCCCTCTCCATATATCGTGACTGATCTGGACTATGTGAAGACTTAACACTTGACACCAGAACGGCAGTAGCTGGACTGAGACTTCCTTTATCTTATACTCCAGGACATGTTGCAGGGATGTCTCGGAACCCCTTTCTATCACCTGTTGCTCAAATAGAAGAGAAACCAAAAGGCTATCTGGAGACCTCATTATGTGACCTGTTCTCAATTTGAGGAGTAACCAAAGGCTATCCGAAGACATTATGTGACCTGTTGCTCAAATGCAAGAAAAGCAAAGGCTATTCGGAGACCTCATTATTTGACTCCTACACCCCAGCTAGATCTGCGTGGCCGAGATGTTTACCGAGCTAGGACTTTAACTTCCTGTGTTCCGTGGGTTCATCACACACACACACACACACACACACACGCACGCACGCACGCACGCACGCACGCACACACACACACACACACACACACACACACACATACCGGTCAGTTAGACTTGAACTTTGAGTTCTCTCTCAGAGAGCAATGACAAACTACTCAGCGTAAATTTGCTTACACAATCAACATGGGTTTGATCACAGCGTCTTGCAATCGTATTTAAACGGCGCTGTGTCTTAGGGGTGGTGCACGCTTTTCACAATTCCCCGACATAACGAGTCCAGGGTTTGACACCAGCCGCCAGCGTCAGGTCACCAAACGTTGGGTACCATCTCGCCAGGGAACCGGACAGCTGATCAGCCAGCTAAGGAGGAAGCAACAGCAGAGCAACCTGGTGTGGCTGTTACATACCACGATACCGCCAAAGGAAAAGAACTATTAAACCAATTAGCAAGCCAACCATATCAGCTCAAGACAATTACGACTTTATGGACAGACCAGAAAAAATTATTATTCTGCGCTTCAGAACAGGACACCATAGATTACACAACCACGTGTATAGACAATTCAGCCATGTGCACATGTGGACTGGCTTCGCAGACAGCAGATCACAAACTCCATGACTGCCCAAAATACAACATATCTAGGCAAACCTTCTGGTCTAGAGAGACAACAGTGAAAGAGATATTCTATTGACCACTGAGTGAACTTAAAAACAGTGAAGTTCACATAATAGAAAACATTGCAGATGTAGACAATAAATTACAAGCGAACGTACAAAGATAAGGAAGAAGAAGAAGAAGACAATTCCGAAGCAGATCGCCTTGCGTTGATTTCGATGGTAAAAGACGTTCAGAAAGCAAACTACTAAACATAAACATTGCTTTGTTAATCACAAACAACCAACATTGTTTTTGTTAATTGCCACGTCCAGTGAAGGTTATATTAATTAATTAATTAATTAATTCAGTAGCATGTCCTTTGCAGAACTTCGCTCCCATAACAACCCTCGGGAAAACTCGATTACAAGCAAGATGTCCCGCGTCCGATACACCCATTTGGAGATCATCCGCCACATCCTGCACCCATTTTCTCTTTGACCTTCCTCTTCCTCTCTTCCCAGGTATACACCCCTCCATTATTGTTCTCTCCAAAATTTTATGGCATTTCAAGTGACCAAAATATATCTATTTTCTTTGTTTTATCGTCTATAATAGCCAACCATTTTCAATATTCAGCTCTTGAAGTATGGATGCATTTGTTCTTTTCTTTACACAAGATATTCTTAGAACCTGTCTATTTATATGCAAAAGCATTTATGCGCTGTTCAGCTTGTTCAGTAAGTGTCCAGGTCTCACGGGCGTATGTTGTAATGGGAAAGATGCATGCTCTTAAAAATCTAATTTTTGTAGTTCTATATGTCCCACTCCATAATTTATTCAGTTGTTTTAGTCTTTGAAGAGCAATTGATAGTCGTCGTTTAATTTCTTTCATTGGGTCACCGTTGTTGGTAATCAATGACTCAAGATATTCGAAATTTTCCACCACCTCCAATCTTTCTTCATTAACATATATTTCTTTCTCCATAGTCCATTTTCGTTCTCCATAATCTGTACGCATTATCTTTGTTTTTGCTATGTTAAGATATAAGTTGTGATCTTCACTATTTCTTTGGGTTGAGGTTATTACGTTTTCTATACCAGTCTGTGATGTGGACAGTAATACTGTATTATCAGCATATTGAATCTCTGGTATTTGAAAGATATATAGCAAACTTATTTTTAACACCAAAGCTTCCGAAGGAGTTAAAGAGTTTTGTTTCTTTGTTTGTTTGTTTGTTTGTTGCGTTCGCTAACTTTGAACTGACGCGCTGTCAAGACACGTGCTGCTACTACTAGTGCTCTGAACTGATTCTTGCGTGTAGATTAGCTTTCCTTATTACCAGTGTCCCTCACCATCAGGCGAACCCACTCCGACTTCTGAGGTGTTTATAATTTGCAATCCCAAGACAAGGACGAGAAGTCAACTTATTAATCCAACTGACCGGTGTAGGGTTGAACCAGCTATCTCGGCATCAGCACACAGGAAGTTTAAGAACGAGTGCTCTTCTACATTGTACGGAAACCTTTATATCAAAGTTAAAGGGCAGCAGCTTAGTAAGATTAATCTGCGCGTAGAAAGAATGGTGTCGTGTTTCATGTTCACATATTATTTCCACACAATATGCTAACAATTCAGTGTTCACAAACTAATAACTATTGTAATTTATTCCCATCAGTAAACGTCCTAACGCAGAACAGATCCTAGATAGCCAGTCTATGGTAAGTGATAGCAATTACTTGTTGCAAACATTTAGTCTTAGTAACTTCATCCACTAACAAAGGTTACCGGCGTTGACCACTTCTTCAACATCCAAATGTAACTTATTTCAATAAAGGTATCTTCTTTCTCGAACAGGGCAATCCTGCAAAAATAATAAAACCAGGTGAACTACCCAGTCATAATTCGACATCCTCGTCCCTTCGTCCAATTACACCATCAACAACACACTCCAGATCTGTCAGATCAGTAGGGCCAGGCCGATATCTCTGGTCTGTCCAACACGACATCATCCTCTTGAAAATAGACTTTGTCCGAAAGAATCTAGATCAAGAAACACTTTGTAGGACAGATATCAGATAATGACCTAGGTAAAACATCCGAAAGATAAGGACGGTACCAACACGCCCCCTGTGAGCAAGTATATAAATATGCCCGGTCTTTGCCGCACCAAATGATGATGAGACGACGAATGTCCCGAAACTAGCTTTGTAGGGAATCAATCGATAGCTATGCTCTCGAAGAATACAATCTCTGCGATATTTCCTAGCTACCCTTCATCCCATTCGCGAAAAGACTCACAGCAGACCTGTGAAACCATTGTATTTGAATCAGTTCTGCGAGACGTCACAATTCTGTTTGGCTACTTTTGACCTCTTCATAGGTCACGGCGCAGACACCCCCCCCCCCCCCCCCCCCCCCGCAACGGTTATCCACTATTTCTCGCATATAATGTACTACTTTACGATCGCACGGCAGCATATATTTATAAAAGAGCTTCCTACCAAAATTATTATCGAATTCCCGTTTCATAAAACTGTAGATCTGTTCTTGTTTCTAATAAGGCAAGCGTTTCACACAGCCATCTTCTCCCCGGACAGAAGTGTCGTAAATGCCTGTATTGTGTACGGAATGCTATCATGATCTCTATCCGACGACGAGTTCCCTTCCCCGATGTGTACGTCCTATTGTTACAGTGCATGAAACGAACCCGAGTGTGACAAAGTATCCTCAAGATTACAAGGACAACTGTCTGGAACCCACAGTGCGGGGGACATAGTTTTTTAAAAATTGTGTGTGTCCTGTGCAGGACGTAGCAATCAACCCCTACCCCAGGTTGATATTCTAGGCACTTTTACGTTCAGTAGTTTGCCATTGCTTTCTGGGCTAGAAGTGAACGTCGAAGTCCAAACTGACGCATAAAGGAAATTATCCCACTGCCTTGTCATCAACGCAATGGAAGTTTAAGAGCTAGAGTGCTCTTATGCCTTCGGCCACCTCGAAGTCTCACCAACACACAAGGAGAAACGAATTAGAGACAAAATCGAATAATATGGGGGAACATGGACGAAGTTTCATAAACACATAAGGAGAAGAGAATTAGAGACAAAATTGAATAAAATAGGGGAAATGGACGAAGTCTCATAAACACACAAGGAGAAGAGAATTAGAGGCACAATCGAATAATATGGGGGGAAATGGACGAAGTCTCATAAACACACAAGGAGAAGAGAATTAGAGACAAAATCGAAAAATATGGGGGGGGGGGGAGGGACATGGACAAAGCTGAATGAGACAGCTAAAGATAAAATGACTTGGAGTGAGTTGACTGATGGCCTATGTCCTAATAGAGGATAAAGTATGAACGATGATCTACAGCAGGGGTCACCAAACTTTTTTCACGGCGGGCCGGATAACTGACAAAATGACGAGCGCGGGCAGCATTCTCATTCTGTACAATACTTGCGCCGGTCTCCATGGCGAAGATCTTACGGACGCGGTTCGTAATCCCGTATACCCGCTTTCGAAACACAGCTACGCGCGATTTGGCAGCAGACCGCGTTGTGCTGGTTTTTTTACGCTATGGCATGGGTGCCGGCCGTTCAGAAAGCAATGACAAACTACTGATCGTAAACTTGCTAAGACATCAACACAAAAAAGTGCTGGTGTTGACGGCAAACGTCCTGTAAAGGATATGCAACTAACTTTAACAATACATGCAAACCAGAACAAAAACTCTGGAAAAAAAGACAAAAAACTAAGTTAATTATGAGTGAGTGGCGAGCAATGCACACACACACACACACACACACACACACACACACACACACACACACACACACACACACACACACACACACACATACACACACACACACACACACACACACACACACGCACACGCACACACACACACACACACACACACACACACACACACACACAAGACAACCAATATATTTATTTACTAAAAAAGTTATCAAAGAAGGCGACGTTAGCTAAAAGATAGTTACATCAGATCTAGTGTGCACATATCCGAATCTCACAAACTAAGCAGCAAACAAAGGTTAGTGAGATTTGTGAAAATGATACTTAGCTTTCAAGATATCATCAATGTTTGGTTTGTAATTGCTGCATCCAATCAAGAGAATTGCTTTCAAATGTTCATCAGTCAATCTCGTTCGATGTGTTGACTTTGCATTCTTCATTTTTGAAAACGTTTGCTCACAGTCATAAGTTGTTTCAAACACTGATGCCATATCAGCGGCAAATTTCTTCAGTTTCGGACACTAAGCATCAGATAATCAGCGTTAAAATTCAACAAGTTTTCCTTCTCTGTGCTACTCTTTCAACAAGTCATTTACTTGCAAATCAACGAGCTCCAACTGTAGTTCAACTGGCACATCATCGAGGTTACAATTAAACGGATTCTGGAACAAAAGAATGTCACTCTCAATTCGGTCAAAATCTGAAAATCTTTCCAAAAATGCTTCCCCGCGACACGAATAATTATTTTTTCGGAAAATCGAGGTTGACATCTTTGGCGATTGTAGCTCAAAATTCTTTGAAACAGTGAAAATGGAATAAAAGTTTCCTCTGTCCAGTTGTGCTTCAAACAATGACAGCTTTCTTCGATATACTTTGGTGATTCTGTAGAGATCACAGACAAGGTTATCACTTCTCTGAAGTTTCAAATTCAGTTCATTCATGTGGGATGTGATGTCGACGAAAAATGACAACTTTGACAGTCAGGTAGGATATGACAGCTGTGGATCTGCTCTATCTTTTTTCAGTGAGGAAATCATCTACTTCGTTTCGGAGCTTGTAAAAACGAAATAGGACTTAACCGCAGCTGATCCTCCTCATTGGTGTGTGATACTGCAAGTGACAGAATTCAGAATAAATTAATTCATGAAAAGCCTGGAACTGACGGTGATTGAATGCATGTCCCCGAATGAAAATTACAGCAGAAAGGACTGGTTTCAGTACACAAGAAATGTCTAAGTCTTTCCCACAGAGTTCTTGCTGATGTATGATGCAGGGTATGAAGACAACGCCCGGAATTCGCAAATCTTCCAAATGAGTCCTAATCTGCCCCATCAGACCCTTCCTCATTCCAGCCATGCTTTCCCCCCTCCATTAACTGTAACACCTCGAAGCTAATTTCACTGAAGTTTATAGTCTTGCAAAACATTTTTCACTTCCTTGAAAATGTCTTTTAAAATTGTTGTCCCATGCATGCTGCAAACGGATGCCAACTCTTCCGTTATCTGAAAGTCCAAATTGACACCATGAATGAACACGAGAAGTTGTGAAGGAGTTGCTTTGTGTTTCTTTCCTCCGAAATCGGAGAGTGTCTGCCTGTACCGCGAGGAACCACCAGTCTGCACACCAATAAGCCAGACATGGGACAACGGATACTCACGCAAACCTCAGGTCCTGTTTAACATCACACTGATGTTGGACAACAGGATGCCTTCATCCGACATACAGGACTTCGCGTTGGAGCTCAAGCCAACGAACACAAGCAAGCAAGCTTTGTGTTTCTAAACCACGTTTCGTGGACTCATATTTCTCAAAGCGTAACTTTCCAGAAAACTTTGAATATGTTGATAGATGTTTTGTTTCGTGGTGACGCCGAGATTGTACTCTTTCAAAACGGCAACACTTTCGCTGCATATTACGCAACTGGTTTTCTGGTCCTTTGTTTCCTCAAAGAAGTACTTTACTCCCCATTCTTCATTGAAAACGCGACACTCGGAGTCCACTTTTCTTTTCTTAGTAGCCATAATGAAGGGTGAAGTACACATGATCTGGAAATGAAAAAGACATTGAATTAGATACAATTAAAATCCTATTGAAACATACACACACACAAATACAGAGGACTATGGGTTAGTGGTGATACTACGGCTTACCAAAAGTAGATATACAGTTTATAGGTACCTTTGGTAATAGGGTATACATCATAACAAGGTTTGCAAAATATATAAAAAGAGCCTAATAATAATATAATATAATATAATATAATATAATATAATATAATATAATATAATATAATATAATATAATATAATATATTAGGGTTGCGGAAGTTAACGATTAATTAATCGATTAATCGTTAATTTGTTTTAACGATTAGTTTTTTTAACGATTAATCGAAAACTTTTCTGCCATCACTTATAAAAATGAACCAGATGTCGAAAAATTGTCGGACATTTTAAACATAGTGCTGCAAACACAATCGAGTTGCAAAATTGTACCGAGTAACCACCAACAAGATGGAACGGTATTGTTTATTATGCAACAGAGTCTTCTACAAGTCAGAGAAGCATTAGCTGTCTACATGTCAGATGAAAAGAAGCAATACAAAGGTTCAAAACTGTCAGATTCAAATTGGGAGAAGATTTCGAAATGTGTCAAAGTTTTGGACTTATTCTGTCAGACTACGGTCCTGCTTGGCGGTCAAGATTATGTTTCATGTAGCTGTGTATTGCCACTGCTATTATTGTTGACAAAGCATATGACTGTACACGATGATGATCCGGGCTACTTAGATAAATTTAAGGCAGCATCTTTTAATGACTTCAGTGAACGTGTAGCTAATATGACAAGTATTGAAATATAACAGATTGCAACAGCACTTGATCCTCGCTACAAATACCTGAAGTGTTTGTCAAAAGATGCAAAAGACCGATTTTGGTCACTTATTGAACAACAAATAGCAGTTGATGTTCATGATGAGCAGATGGAGACTGCTGCAACAAATGATACTGATATTGACAATGAAACTATATGTGAGCCAAATGAAAAGCGTATTAAGCTAATGGAGTCTGAATTGGAGAAGAAAGTTGCTGAATCGGTTGACCCTCTACAATGGTGGAAACTTAATGAACATCGATATCCAAAATTGGCATTCCTTGCCAAGACCATTCTGTGCATACCGGCTACCTCAGTTCCATGAGAACGATTGTTCAGCTCTGCTGGTTATATTGTTAATAAGACGAGCTCGTCACTTGAACCAAATACTGTCAACATACTCATCTATTTGCATAATTGGTTATTAGATGAGATATGAACAAGAAAATCCAGTGTTATTTCGATTTTTGACAAATACGACTAAACGGTGAGTTATGTGACTATACATGTTTTGCTTTAATCGAAATTAACTATTTAATCGTTAATTATTCAAAAGTTAACTATTAAATTTAAATTAATCGGTCGTAGCCCTAAATATAATATAATATAATATGCCTAAATAAACAGCCTAGAGCAGAGTTTTTCAACCAGGGTTCCGCTAGTGGCAGCTAGGGGTTCCGCCGAAACAGACCGAAATCGCCTAAATGCAACATCTCTCCCCTTCTGGTTTATTACATAAAGTAGGACAGACACTTGGATCATGGCACACAGTTCCTTGAGCAACGTAAACATTTGCGTAAGGATCTGCTCCAGCAGAAAGGTTGAAAAACACTGGCCTAGAGACTAGCTCGATTAACACCTTGACCGGGGAATTCTTCTGAGCTGGGGATAATATTTTTGTAATATTACGAGGTTTCTATGGCATTTGTATGCTATTTTTGCTACTTTATTGCCTCAATTGACACTTGTAGTTTCAATTTACCTATCATTGTCAAACAAAGAAATCCTTGTTACATACCTATAAAATGGATGACTGGCAAAAAGAAGTAAATATTTCTGGAGCATCCGACTTGTGTTGACAGCCGGACGCATCTGGGGGAAGGAAAGATTCGTGTGTGTTTGTTGTCATTGAAACCATGGTAACATCAGAGCGTAGGCGGCGCTACCGAGTCGGGGAAGGACTTGGGATGGTGCGAAATAAGCAAACATGATAATAAACAAGAAAATCTAGATACAATAATTTATAACTGAAAATAGTAAATTTAAGACATATCAGCCAGGAGGTCTCCGCACGTGTGAAGATCTCCTATTATTGTAAACAATATTTACATTTAAATTGTATCACAATGTCTCGTGTTCCCTGCGTTGTATCAAGCAAGTTCGAGTACCGTCGGCGGGCCGGATGAAATGATGTCGTGGGCCGAATCCGGCCCGCGGGCCGTAGTTTGGTGACCCCTGATCTACAGGATAGTAATGTCACACCTTTAAAAACCCACAATCAGCAAATACATATTGGCAAACATATTGCAGCTGGCGTGTTTGTGTAACGGTTAGGGAAGTTGTGCTGACAATGTCATGGCGCTGTCGAACGAGGGTTGGATTCTTGGGCTCGCCGTTCGTTGCGGGAGGGAAAGACTGGGCTCCTATTCCTCCGTGCACCCAGGTCTACAAAATGTTATGATCCTAGCACATTACAGAGCCGTAACAGGTTCCTGCTTGGGGACATAGACAAAGAAAGAAACTTATTGCACTGCGCAGGTACAAGCAGGTCAAAACGCAGACAAGTTATGACCATATTCCCACTGGCTCCTCTTGGGAAAGGGAAACAATCTCTGTATTCTGGCAAAAATAAATATATAAAATCATCAATCATAACATAGTGGCATAAATCATTACTCAACCTCCTATTATGCTTATTATAAAGATAGAAAAATACATAGAAGGAGCAATGTCGTTATATTGACAGAACTTAACCCACACTTTGGACATGTCATGAGATGGAGAAAGCTGGAGCATGTCATCACAACGCAAAAGTGGTTTTGAAGCGAAGCAGGGGGAGACCAAGAGAGAAGATGCTGGACAGTTTGACAGTAACAAAGAGAGAAGATGCTGGACATTTTGACATTAACCAAGAGAGAAGATGCTGGACATTTTGACATTATGGCATGGTGGAACGTCGGTAACAGATATGATTGTAACACCAGGGACAGACGGCTGTGGACAGTCATGTTCACCCACGCCTCACGGCATGGACTATAAGAAGAAGACTTATTATTCAACTCCTACATACATTTTCCATCTGCTTCAAACAAAATAACCAGGCAGCACTACCACGTGCAGTTTTACAAAAGCACTTTTGGCAATACTCTGTTATCGCTTCAACTCACATTCTTAATTTCTATTCTTTACTATACATACATACATTCTTCTCTATTGCCCTTGCCACAGTTCAGCATCATCAACCAGGCCGACATACCACAGAAAGAAACCAGCTTGCCATCACATAATTAACACCGACTGTGTTTATCTCACCTACAGCAGGAGGTCAGCGTGGCCGAATGGATAAGAACGAAAGTATCAACCCCATCATTGGTCTGTTGTACTTTAACGTGGACTTGTCGTTCAGACAGCAAAATCAAACAGCTGAACATACAATTGCCTTGAACATCAGGTGTTGGGGTTGATCACAACGTCCAGCAAAAGATTGTAAAGCGTGATAATTGAATGGTTAGAAGACGTATAGACTGATTGAACACAAACAACATACACATAATATAAGCTAACACATTATCTTTGTTGTGACATAGACATATAATGACAAACATTAAAAACTAGAATGTTGTTACGATTGTAATATGTTTTTATTATAAAATTGTAAAACTATTTAAGGTGATTTCACACTTATATGATATGTAAAAGCAAGTGTTTTTTTTTAAAAATTATTTGCAGGAAAACATCAACTTACTGATGTCATCTCCTGCTGCTGTGAACACTGACCTGTCTGCGGCCAAGTTGAACTCAGACAGACTCTGTCCCGTGTGCAATAATGATTACAGCCAAATGAGCATGGAGGAGTTTCAGACGCATTTCTTTGAGTGCTTGGATGATGGGAACCAGCCAGACACCATGAAGGCAAACACACCACCAGACAGACTGTGTCCAATGTGCAGTGCAAGCTTCAGCTATGAAACACCACAAGCAGAATATGAGAGACATTTGCATGGGCACATAAGTGAAAAAAATCCAGGACAACCTTTTGAAATATTACATAGGTAAACTCTTTTCAGTTACCAACATACTTAGTTTCACATGAGTAGATCATACAGCACACATTTAATGAGTTATTCAGAATGCAGTTTAATGGAATCTGGAACATAAGTGCAGTGTGCTCTTGAATGCACATGCGTTATCCAAAGTACGGGTCAGTGAAAACTCTAGATACTCTAGAACATAAGTGCAGATTGCTCTAGATCATATAATGAGTTAACCAAAATGCAGGTCCATGAACCATCTAGAACAGGGGTGGCCAACCTTTTTCAGCAGGCGGGCCAAATTTCAGAAATAATATTTCCTGCCGGGCCACGCACCTAATTTTTTTTGTTAAATGAAAGTAAACAAGCAAGCGTGCTACAGCTTCGATCACATCGTCGTTTCCCACTCTGTGGGCCGCAACATGACTACCGGCGGGCCGCATGCGGCCCGCGGGCCTCGTGCTGGCCACCCCTGATCTACAACATAAGTGCAGATTGCTCTAGATCATATATGAGTTAACCAAAGTGCAGGTACATAAACCATCTAGGGACGCAGAGGTGTTTCCAAGGCACCAGGGCCGGGTTATATACTGGCCAAGACCTATTGACGCGTCCTCGTCGAGCGTCCTGGGCAACAGGTCCCTTCGGGGTCCTGGCTAAAGTCAGTAGGATCGCCGATTCCTCCGAAGTCGGAGAGTGTCTGCCTGTACGGCGAGGAACCACCAGTCTGCACACCAATAAGCCAGACATGGGACAACGGATACTCACGCAAAACTCAGGTCATGTATGACATCACACTGATGTTGGACAACAGGATGTCTTCATCCGACATACAGGACTTCGCGTTGGAGCTCAAGCCAACGAACACAAGCAAGCAAGCAAGCATAAACCATCTAGAACATAAGTGCAGATTGCTCTAGATCATATATGAGTTAACCAAAGTGCAGGTCCATGAACCATGTAGAAAATAAGTGCAGATTGCTGTAGATCATATATGAGTTAACCAAAGTTCAGGTCTATGAACAATCTAGAACATAAGTGCAGATTGCTCTAGATCAGTGGTTCTCAACCTTTTTTAGCCCATGTTCACCATTCCTCCCCTTTCGTATTTCCTCCCTATAAATCCCCCCCCCCCCCCCGCAACTCTGCCCCTACATTGTATACTAAAAATGGAAGCTGATTTTAATAACACATACTAGAACAAGTCATGACGTCAACATAAAACGTGATTTGCGGGTCTACTTACGTTATAAAACGAATTTCAGAAGGGCGAGGAGTACAGAACCGTAAAGTATGAAGGAAAAAAACAATATCAAGTAATCGGTTCTTGTATTAGCGCGATCTTGAAATAATCTTCATCCCCCCCCCCCCCCCCCCCCCCCCCCGAAACCATAAAATTTCCCCCTAGGGGGGAATTCCCCGCCGGTTGAGAACCACTGCTCTAGAACATACATTAATAAATCACCTGAAACAAATATAATTTGTGTATTGTTGCATATTAATGAGTGGTCTAGAACTCACTAATAAATACTATAGAACATGTTACAGATTAATGAAGCTGGAGACAGAGATAAAGAGTTGTTTGTTTCTTCTTGCTTTAGCTAACTTTGATCTCAAGCGTAGTCCATACACGTGCTAACACTTCTAGTGCACTGGTCTGATTTTTGTGTGTAGATTAGCTTTCCATATTAACAATCTATCATATCTATCAACTAACAGTATACCACAACACGCCATGATGTACAGACCAGATGTAAGCAGAGGAAGAGGTCGACCACGTAAACGATGGACGCAGGGAATAACAGAGTCCATGGGAATATCGATACATGAAGCCCATAAGCGGGCACTCTCCCGCTGTTTATACTACACCTCGACACCGCAAGGTACAAGAGGAACATGATGAGATGGAATGAGATTAACAATGTCCCTCACCATCAGGTGAACCCACTCTGACTTCTGAGGTGCTTGTAATTTACATCCTCAAGTCAAGGACGAGAAGTCAACATTTTAAACTAACTCACCGGCATAGGGTTGAAACTGTTACCACAACATCAACACACCGGAAGTTTAATAGCGAGCGCTCTTATATATCGTATCGAAACCTCTTTATGTCAAAGTTAAAGGGCAGCAGATTAGTAAGATTAATCTGCGCGTAGAAAGAGTGGTTTCATGTTCACACATTATGTCCACCCAACACGCTAACAATTCAGTGTTTAACTATTGTAACTTTGATTTCCACACAATATGCTAACAATTCAGTGTTTCACAAATAAATAACAATTGTAATGTATTTCCGTCAGTGAACGTCCTAATGCAGAACAGATCCTAGAAAGACAGTCTGTGGTAAGTGATAGCAATTACTTGTTGCAAACATTTACAGTCTTAGTAACTTCCGCCACAAAAAAAGGTAACCAGCGTTGACCACTTCTTCAACATCCAAATGTAACTTATTTCAATAAATGTATCTTCTTTATTGAGTTTATAAAGGTATCTTCTCTATTGAACAGACAATCTGACTTCCTCACCCTATTGTCCAATCACCACATTATGGGCGTGGGGGGGGGGGGGGAGACATAGACGAAGTCTCATAAACACACAAGGTAAGCAGAAGAAGAGGCCGACCACGTAAACCGATGGACGCAGGGAATAACACAGTCCGTCTGTGAATTAGAGGCACAATCGAATAATATGGGAGACATAGACGAAGTCTAATAAACACACAAGGAGAAGAGAATTAGAGGCACAATCGAATAATATGCGGGGAGGCGGGGGGGGGGGGAATGGACGAAGCTGAATGAGACAGCTAAAGATAAGATGACTTGGTGTGTTAACCTATGCCATAATGGGGGATAAAGTATGAAAGATGATCTAGAGCAGTGTTTCCCAACCTTTTTTGAGCTATGCCCCACCTAAGCCTTTCTAAAATTCCTATGCCTCCCCCCAGCCCCCACCCCCACCTAACATATACATTATTATTAATATTCAAAAATTGAAATGTTCACTAAAGAAACTTGAATGATAGGTTTTAGGAAGAAATCAATAGGAAATTATTGAGCAAACACAGTAAGTAAATTTACTTAAGGGGGGAGGGAGCGGGGGAGAGAAGACCAAGAGAGAAGATGCTGGACATTTTGACATTAACCAAGAGAGAAGATGCTGGACATTTTGACATTATGGCATGGTGGAACGTCGGTAACGGAAATGATTGTAACACCAGGGACAGAAGGCTGTGGCCCAGTCATGTTCACCCACGCCTCACGGCATGGACTATAAGAAGAAAACTTGTTATTCAATTTCTACATACATTTCCCATCTGCTTCAAACAAAACAACCAGGCAGCACTACAGCGTGCAGTTTTACAAAAACACTCTAGGCCAGTGGTTCTCAGCCTATTTTGGCCCATGCCCCCCTTCACCATATTTTCAGAACGTCATCCCCCCCCCCCCTTTCGTATTTCCTACCTAAAAATTTGGCCCATGCCCCCCTTCACCATATTTTCAGAACGTCGTCACTCCCCCCTTTCGTATTTCCTACCTAAAAATCCCGCCCCCGCCCCTACACAGTATACGTAATAATGGAAGCTAAATTTAATGGCACATGCTAAAACAAGTCTAGAAGTCCACATAAAACATGATTTGTGGGTCTATTTACTTTATAAATTGAATTTTAGAAGGGTGAGGCATACAGAACTGTACAGTATGAAGGGAAAAACAATATCAGGTAATCAGTTCTTGTATTAACGCGATCTTGAAATAATCTTAATTCCCCCCCCCCCCCCCCCCCCCCCCCCCCCTGGAAATCCTAAAATTCCCACCTGGAGGGAATTCCCCACCGGTTGAGAACCACTGCTCTAGGCAGTACGCTGTTATCGCTTCAACTCACATTCTTAATTTCTCTGCTGTACCATACACACATACATTCTTCTCTATAGCCCTTGCCACAGTTCAGTATGATCAACCAGGTACCCAAGATACCACAGAAAGAAACCAGCTTGCCATGACATCATTAACACTAACTGTGTTTATCTCACCCACAGCAGTAGGTCAGCGTGGCCGAATGGATAAGAGCGAAGGGATCAACCCCATCACCGGTCAGGTGTACTTTAACGTGGACTTCTAGTTCAGATAGCAAAATCAAACAGCTGAACGTACAATTACCTGGAACATCAGGTGTTGGGGTTGATCACAACGTCCAGCAAAAGAACAAGAGACATGTTTGAAAATCTTCCACAAGGCAGGCTCTGTGGGGGAAAGGTTAGGAAGTCGGACTGATAAATGCCCGAGTGTGGTCGACGCCGAAGATTGTCGTCAGCCAAGGGGGGACAAGGCTGGCCACTTCTGTCCTGCGTGCAGCCAGGCCTACAGAATGTGACGGCGCTATCACACCAGAGACCCATGACAGGTTTCTGCTTGGGGACATGTTTTACTAATAGAATTTGAACAGGAGGCCGACATGACTGGAAGGTTTAACACCCTTGAACTTTCTATTCTGACAGTGGCATACTTGGTTCGTGGAACTTGAATGTTGACTTAGTGGTCAGAAAGTCATGACAGACACCTGGAAGTAACATTGCTTGGTCAATCACAAACAGCCAATAGGAGCTGACGTCTACTGCAACGTCCTGAAACGCCCTGCAAAGGACATGCTCAATTTCTAATCTTCCACAATAGCTGAGCTCTCCTGGTTGTCTGATCATATCCTCTCTCTCTCCTCTTCTTCGTACACCTTTAGACGTCATCCTGCAACGAATGTTTAACTGTCATTTTACCAGTTCCACAGTTACGTTCACCAGTGTCTTCTATCTTTAGTTTCTTAAACATGAAGTATTTCAGCCTGTTCTGTGCTGTACACATGAATAAAAATAAAAATAAATTTAAAAAAATAAAAACTATGTGACCTTCTGTTACATTAAACAATTTTCATTTCTCACTGGAGTTCTAAGTTAGTTGCATATCCTTTACAGGACATCGCAGTCATCACCAGAATTTTTCGCTGTTGTGATCTATTGGTTAGTTTACGTTCAGTAGTTTGCCATGGCCTTCTGAACAACCACACCCATACAACGCAAAGCGGTCTGTTTCCAATCGCCTTCAGCTGTGTTTCGAATGTGGGTATATAGGATTTACGAACTGCGTCGGTAAACCCTTCGCCACAGAGCAGGTTCTATGTAAAGCTGTTAAATAATTGCATACATAAGATAACACATCTTTATGTAAGCACAAATAATTGCATACATAACATAACACATCTATATGTAAGCACAAATAATTGCATACATAACATAACACATCTATATGTAAGCACAAACAATTGCATACATAACATAACACATCTATATGTAAGCACAAATAATTGCATACATAACATAACACATCTTTATGTAAGCACAGCTATTGAATATATTACTAAATCTGTTCCCAGTTATTCAACTGAGATCTTTTTACTCCTGAACAGGTTGACCAGATAAACGAGGAACTTGAAGGATCGGTGCCAACATTTTCTTCAGAGCTGGAAAGAATTACATATGAAATTTTTGATGAACAAGAGGCCCACCTTATTGAAAAACCAAGAAATGATTTAGAAGCATCGAGTTGGGAGGTATCTTGATAAAGTTAATTATGATTGAAAGACGAGACACAGTGGGTTAAAGAACAGTTACACAACAATTCAACTAAAGCTATAAACACACTATTTTTTGTGGTTGTTGTTGCATGTCTTATACAGGACGTTGCAGTCAACACCAGCATTTTTCAGCTGCTGTTGATGTACTAGGCAAGTTTTACGTTCAGTAGTTTGCCATTGCTTTCTGAACGACCGGCTCACACATCCCCGTAAGTTACCAGCGCGGAGAGAACCGCTGCCGATTCTCGCAGCAGCTGTTTTCCCCACGTGGATATACGGGATTACGAACAATGTCGTTAACCACTTGGCCAGGGAGACCGGCAAAGCACACTATAGGGAGAAATAAATACGAGATATGCTCAGAAAGCCATTCAAACTGTTACGCATAAGCCTGTGAGCTTAAAGTGACAAATCCTCAGGCAAGCACGAGGAAAGCTCACGGCTAGAGTTGTCGTTCCGAGTAGGGAAAGCGACAGTCACTCATTCAGGCACCAGGCAGCTTAGCGACACGTCGTACAAGATTAGCGACAAGTCATACAAGTTTAGCGACAAGTCATTCAAATCATATCCATCCATCATGTGCCATGCCGGTAAGCGTGGGCGGTCATAATTCGCCATTTCACTCGATCACTAGAGTCGTGGGTCAGCTCAGTGTTCGTGTCTCGACCATGCCTCGTGGCCCAGCCATAAAGATATTTACTTCTGTGTCTTCCCCTTGATCTCTTCCCTTCAATCTTGTCAATTGTCACCAGGTTCTCTAATTTATTTTTTCCTATAACATGTCCACACAATTTTGACTATCTACGTTTAATTTCTCTAATTAGTGTACGATTTTCATTTGTTTCTTGGAGGACTTGGTCATTGGTTTTTCTATCAGTCCATGGCATTCTTTGCATTTTCCTCTGAAACCACTTTTCCACAGCCATCAGATGTTTTTCATCTTGACTGCTCATTGTCCACGCTTCACATCCATACAGAAGTACGGGTTCTATGTAGCACCTCAACGCTCTTTTTTCTCGTTTCAGTTGACATCTTTTTATTGGTCAGTATGGTTTTCATCTTGCTAAAGGCTACTTTCGCCAAGGCGATTCTTGTTCTAATCTCTCTCATGAGATGTTATTACTGTTGCGAGGTAGATGTACCTATTCACTTGTTTAAGAATATTCCCATTTACCCATATTTAACATTGTGGTATTTCTTTCTTATTGACGACCATAATCGTTGTCTTCTCACAGTTTAATTCTTCTTCTTCTTCTTCGACTGTCCAGAATGTTTGTTCTGGACGTAATTGCGTTATGCCTGTTTACAGAACAGCTGCGATATTTGCGCCTTTCTGCCAACACATTCGACTTCTTCAGGAATTTGTTAACCGAGTTAACCTTCCCGGGTATTTCGGAAAACGTTTGACTCTCACTGTTGTGGTGTTATCTCCATTCCAGCTGGCCCGTTTAGAATATTTGAAGATATCCTGGTCAGCCCTCAAGGAAAGACACGGGCAGACCATGGGCATTCTCCGTCAAACTGGATGACATACCGAGCTTCTACTCTAGAAGATGGTTTACCACTTCCACTCCAGATGTAGCTTTCTGCACCATAGACATCCTCTACAAAATCGATCGCCATGTTCTTGACCAATTGCAGGTAGTGACCACAGACCAATCAAGCTTGTAATTAATATGGAGTATAATTCCACAGGAGCAAACGAGTTTGCTTCGCTAGAATTATAAACGAGCAGACTGGGATCCTGAGACGAATGTTGCGAATTCCTTGGACTGCCAGAGTAACTAACAACGACTGCCTGAAACTGGCTAATGAAACTAGAACATTCCAATTCCAATTCCAATTTTCCCCCAAAAAATTTCCAAATTCGGTCTGGTCTAACCTGCTTCGCCAGCGGTGGTTATTGTTGAGAGCCGTGGTTGTGTGGATTGTTAGTCCTAATTCCTACTAGTGTTATTGGTTCCGCTCTGTTCGTCGGATAGATTTGTTTTGTGCTGGTCCTGGTAAAGACCGGTCCTTGGTTGGGCCTACTGGGCCCGCATTCTCTCGTTTGTTGGCTTCTTTTCATTGTTAGCACTGCTACGTGCTTGTCTCTTCTTGTGTTATTCTCGTCGGGGCTGGTCCCGGTCATGTCCAGTCCTCATAAGGACTCGATGTAGGCAAGGACAGAGCATTCAAGTGCAAGTCTCAAGTTGTCCCCCTGGTCAGCGGCCCGAACTCCTTTACGTTTGTGATTTGACGTTTTTCTTCTTCGCGTGTGGGTGTGGTGTGGCAGCAAGATGACCAGGTCTCCCTGTCCTCCCAGCTCAGGTGCTCTACCGGAAGAGCCAACCCACCTTCCTGCCATTCACCCCGGAAGTTTTTTTTTTTTTTAAATTACGTACATAGATATTTTTTTTTAAAAATTACGTACATAGAGTTTAAAAAAAAATAAAAACATGCATAAATACAAACAAACACACATATACATATATACAGTGCAGGGAGGTTATACGGTCTTCCCTGTTCTGCATAGGAACTGTCTGACCAGTCGCTGTGTTTCCGGGTTGCTGTTTATGTGCAGGCACTCCGTCATTGTCATTGGGTTCCCAGTTTTGACGAAGTGATCTCTCAGGTCCATTCTCTCTCTATTGTACTTGTCGCATACTAGTAAGTAGTGTTCGATGGTGTTGTTTTCTCTTCACTCTCTGCAATATGGGTTTTCTCTTGTGTCTTTCCAATTGCTTACTCTGATTCTCCACAGTTGTCTGTTTGCTGGTGCTTTCATGTTGGTCTTGACTTGTGGCTTGTTAGTTAGTTAGTTAGTTAGTCGACAGATCATCCTCGTTGCACATCGGACCATTCAGTCCATAAGTGCTCGGATCCCCTCCTCAGCAAATCCCGCAGCGTGTAGCGGCTAACGACGCCAGTTCTGTGTTGGTTTATCAATCTTCTTTGGCTTCCTGCGTAGTGTTCTTGTTTGGCCACCCCTCTTTTAATTTGCTGCTCTCGCAGTCTGGCCATTGTTGTAGATTCACAGTCATCACTTGGTTCTTGCAAAAGTCTCACTTCTCGTAGAGCATTCAGAATGTCAGCCTGGTCCATGGCGCGTCCGCCCTCAACAGTAGCCTCACCTGCGAGCTTGTCAGCCCGCTCATTTCCTTGTACTCCCGCATGCCCTGGCACGAAGATGAAACTAATCTTTGCCAGCCGAGACCGCTTCAGAGGCAGCAACCATTCTCTTCGGATCGACCCCTCCTCTATCCTCTTGATCATGTTCATTGAGTCGCTAAGGAAACAAGCCCTAGTGAATGTCTGTGTCTCGAGCCATGTTATTGCTTTACTTACTGCCATGACTTCCATGGTCAGGCTACTTGTGGTTTCAGTGTAAGCACCAGAGTCCTCCTTCACAATTCTCCCTCCGGCCCGAGCTGTAAAGGCCCATGAGCTTCTCACATGTCGTTGTGGCTTGTATCTGGGTTCACCCAATACTTGGTAGGCATGGCGGCCTTTAGCGCTGTCTCGCCACTGTTGCCTCCATTCCTTGAGAATGTGGTTTTTGACTATATTCTTCCCTTCTACTTTACCTAGGCCTGTGCAGATTTGATGAGTGCTGGTTATTCCCCGTTTCGCCGCTCTGTCTGCCTGTTCGTTTCCCAGGATACCCCTGTGAGCTGGTATCCATCCGATGGTGACTTGGCATCCCATGTACCTAAGGTTTGTGGCTGTCGCTAGTATCTCCTCTTTTATGTCGGGTCTGTTGCCTCTATTGAAGTTCTCGAGCGTTTGTACTGATGACAGGGAGTCTGTTAATATACACAGTCTCTGTGGTGGATTTTCGGCTGCGATCTCTAGACCTTTCATTATGGCTACCAATTCGGTCTGGTCAGTTAGTTTGAACTGTCTCTTCAACTTCCAGTCTGGGACCACTACTCCTGCTCCTACCGCTCCCTGTTCGTTCTTGGACCCGTCTGTGTATATTATGAGGTTGTCCTTATTGATTGCTCGTATGTATTCCTCGGCCGCGTCTCTTGCATCTGTGTCCTCCGTGTCCTTGGTGATGGACTTTGCTAGACTACAGTCAGTGAATGGGACTGTTAGTTCCCATGGTGGGATTGTTGGCTTGAACCGTCTTGTCTGTTTCAGGGTCTCTCCTAGCTCAATTTCTTCCTTCATCTTCTCTGCTGTTTCCCATCCTGTCGGTCTGTGCAGTTTTACTATTGGGATGCCCCCCCCCCCCCTTTTTTTGCTGTTGTTGTCACTGAACGTTTGGTATCCAGGGTGGTTTTTGTCTTGGGCTACCTTTAGCCAGTAGTTATACGTCAGCTGTTTACGCCTCAGACTCAGTGGAAGTACACCCAGTGCTACCTCCATGGCTTCTCTGGATGTACATTTTCCAGCACCCAGGATGGTGTTTAGCGCTTGGGTCTGTATGGTGTCTAGCTTCCTCTTGTTGGCTTCTGATGCTGAGTCGTACACAATGCTGCCGTATTCTAGCTTGCCCCTGATAAATGCTTTATAGAACATCAGCATTGTTTGGGTGTGGGCACCCCAACCGTTACCTTTTATCACCCGCAGTAGGTTGCTTGCTTTCTTGCATTTTTCTAATGTCTGGCTTATATGTTTTGACCAGTTCATCTGTTCGTCTAGGGTCATTCCTAGGAAGACTGTGCTCTTTGTTTTCTTAATGGTTTCCCCTTTTATCTCTATTTTCCAGTCCTTGTTATGATATAACTTCTTCTTGCTGCTAAATACCATGCTGACCGTTTTACTGGTATTGATTTTGAAACCCCATTTGTCCATCCATGCTGTTAGCTTGTTTATTTGCTTTTGGAGGGGTCCTCTTGTAGTCTTTGCCGCCTTGCCACTCCTCCATATGGCGCAGTCGTCCGCGAATTGAGATAGTCCTGTTTTCTGGTCTTGAATCTCCTCTGTCAGGTCGTTCACCAGTATTGAAAAGATTGTTGGTGAGATGACCGAGCCCTGGGGAATGCCGTTCTCTTGCACATATGTGTCGGACACCTCATTCCCTACCCTCACTGAGAAGCTTCTATCTTTGAGGAAGTTTTCTATGTATTTGTAGGTTCTACCCGTTATGCCTACTTTCTTCAGTTTTATTAGTGCAACTTCACTCCAGCATTGATCGTACGCCTGGGCTAGGTCCAGGAATACCGCCAACGTCTTTTCCCCTCTCTTGAATCCTTTCTTTACATGGTTTTCCAATTTGATGATCTGATCCATCGTGCACCTGTTGGTTCTAAACCCGGATTGTGTATGGCTGTACAGTTCATTCTTCTCCAGGTAGAATGTTATTCTTTTATTTATCACAGTCTCCATAACTTTGCCCAGGTGTAATGTCAGCGAGATGGGGAGGTATGATTCCACCCTTGATGGCTCTTTCCCTAATTTCTTGATTGGGATCACCGTGGCTGTTTTCCATTGTCTGGGGATCTTTCCCACTTGCCATATTACATTATACAGTTTAGTAATCGTTTTTATGGTGTTATACGGGAGCTTTTTGAGGATGGTATAATTTAGAATGTCCGCCCCAGCCGCGGTTTCGGATTTTTCGTTTAGCGCTGTCCTCACCTCATCTGTTGTGATGTCTGCATCCATAAAGTGTTTTTCGATGTTCTCGTCTGCTGTGTCTTTTAGCTCTTGTGTCATTTCCTCCCCTCTTTGTCTTTCGTTGCTTCCTACTCTTTTGTTAGAGCAGACTTCGTGGAAATAATCTCCTAACATTTTGGCTTTGTCCTGGTCTGTCACTGCTAGTTTCGTGCTTTTGATGGTTGGGATTTTGCTGGTCTTTTTATTTCCTTGAATGGCTTTTATTTGTTTCCACACCTTTGTGGTTGGTGTATCTGGACTGAGTGTTTTACAGAATCTTTTCCACTCCTTCTCTTTTGCCTGTTTTACTGCTCTGTTTGCTTCGTTTCTGAATTTCTTGAATTCTTCAAAATTCTCTTCTGTCCTTGCCTTTTGGTATTTCTGCAGCGCTCTTTTCCTATTTTGTTGTGCCGCTGTGCACCTGTCGTTCCACCAGGCCACTGGGTTGTGCCATCGTTTTTGGGTTGTCTGGGGCTCTTTCTTACCCGGTCTTAGATACTCTGGCATATTTCTGTTAGGGATATGTTTGGTGGCTATCCTCAGTATGTTACTGGTCAGTCTCTCTGTATATTTATCCATGTCTTCCCGTTCCTGCTGTTCCAGTCTGTGTTGGTCATCTCTTCTCTGAACTGCTCCCATTTTGTTTTCTTGAAGTGAAAGGTTGGCCTGTTGTTGTTGGCGCTGGGGCTTTGTTCTGGTGTTGATTATTATGGGTAGGTGGTCTGTGTTCGTGTCCTCTGTCACTTCCCACTGGCTGCTTGCTAGACCTATGGTGGCTATTGTCAGGTCAATGGCTGTGTCTTGGCAGTTTGGTATGGGATCTATCTTGGTTATCGTCCCATCGTTGAGCACTGCCAGCTGGTTGTCTTCGTTAAACTCCATGAGTTTTGTCCCAGCCCTGTCGTTCTGTATAGCTCCCCACGTGTTGTGGTGACAGTTGAAGTCTCCCACTATTAGGGCTTCTGCTGTAAGTCTGGTTTGGAGGGCTTGGGTGTCTTCATCCTCAATTACCCCTCTGGGACAGTATACATTAATTATAGTTAGGTTTTTAGGGTTCCCTGTGATAGTTGCACTGACACACTCCAAGTTCTTGGTGCGGAATGTTTCCTGTGTCGCAATCTGGAACTGTTCGTGCACTAACAGGGCAACCCCACCCCCTTTAGCTTCTGTCCTTTCCTTTCTAATTACCGTGAACCCACGGCACCTATACTGTTGATTCGGGTTCAGGTGGGTTTCCTGCAGGGCATAAATGCAATTCTGGCTCCCCAGTTGTTTCATGATGTCTGGGAGGTGGGATTTAATGCCCCTGCAGTTCCACTGTATTAATCTCACGTTTCTATTATCCATTTTTGTTTCTACTGTTATTGCTGTTTGACCAGGTCTTTGTTCATCCGTCCTTTATCCTTCCTACTCTGAGTTGGTTTCGTTGTCTTCATAGCTGTTTCCTTCCTCTATTGTTAGTAGTCGTTCACTCTACCAGTTTGGCGCGGTGCTGACCTTGTGTATTCCGCGTTCGCGACAAATCTTGGAATTACTCTTCGATGACCTTTCCTTCCATAGTGTTTCTATTTTGTGATCCATTGCACTCAGCCACATTGGTTGTTTCTTTCTCGCGACGGAGGGGAGTATATTCCATATTCTGTGTATCCTTCTTCCACTTTTCGTAGTTTGGTTTCCTGTTGTTCTATCTTCTTTTTGATGTCTTTTATCTGTTCTTCCATGTTTTGGATGGTTTTTTTTCAATTCTTGTTGTGGTTTCTTCCATGCGTTTGGTGGCATTTGCCAGTTTTTCTTCTGCTTTCTGAGCTCTTTTATGAGCCTGTCTTAGGTTGTCGTCCTCTGGTCTTGTGACTGATCATGCTTCTTTTTGTGTCTGTTGTCTCTTTTCTGGCGGTTTGTCGGCTCCTTGTGCTCTCTGTTTAGTTATGTCTGTTTGCATTATCCGCCTCTTGGGTAGCGTTTCAGGACCGCTTTTGTGGAGGTCCTGCTTTAATTTAACTATCCTGAGTGGTGTCTTTGTTAGCACTGACTCCCTCCAGGCAGCCAGTTCCCTTTTGTATGCCGGACACCCCTTGTATCTTGCACCGTGATTGCCCTTGCAGTTGGCGCATGTTCTTTTGGGATTGGGTTCTGCGTATTTTGTTTCGTTTTTTGCAAGCTGGCAGTTGCTCCTCCAGTGCGGTCCTCCACAGAACTTGCACGTTGGCACTTTCTGTCTGCAACTTTGCCGGAAGCGGCAAAATTTCTGGCAAAGTGTGCACTGTGTTAATGGAGGAACAAATGCTTCGATGTGCTTGGGTTTCTTGTTTAAGGATATCTGACTCGGTGGGTCTTGTCCTTCACATCTGATTTTTATGATCGATGTGGGTTTTCCTTGCCCGTTCGTTATTCTTTCTCCGTCTATTATCTGTGCATGTTTGTTCTCTTTCCTAAGGTCGTTTAGGATCTTAGGCATGTCCCATTGAGGGCTGATGCCTTTGACAACTATGTCGCAGGTTGGTTTCCAGATATCGATTTCTACCTCGATCTCATGATCCAGTTTGGTATTGTGGGGTTTCTGTGTATCTTTGATTTTTTTAATGAAGCCCTCCATTTCTTCTGTTTTGTTGAGGTGTACGAATACCTTCCCTTGCTTTGTTGTATATGCTTTCTCAATGTTTCTTTTTCCTAGTGCGTTCTCAAACATCGTTCTTATATGAGCGTTATTCAGCGATGTGGTTTTCGCCTGTTCTTGATTGACTTGTGTTACTACTAGTCGAGTCTTCTCGCTCACTGTTTTGGCCACTGGACTGCTGTCTCGGGTTTTAGACGCCTCTCTCCGGTTGTGTGGTCGCTCACCACTTCTGTTTGAGTTGGCGGTCGGTGCTGGACCAGATGCTACTGGCTTCTGGTTGTCTCTGGCTGGTCCGCTGCCAGCCTTCCCCCTGTTGGTACTTGATTTAGGGTCGGCAGCGGCCTTTTCCGAGTAAAGCTCTTTGTTTTGCGAGCTACTTCTGTGTTGTACGCCATTTTTCTTCTGTTTACTTGGAATTATCGCGGTGATAGTGTTTTATATTTATTAAGTAATGTTAGTACTCATGTTTTTTGCTTTCCCTTGGAAGTATTAGCACACACAATCACGATAATCCAATAGTACAAAGAAGACACGTTCGACTCCAGCGATGAAAAACACACGATTAATGATTATCTCGTTTTTACCTTGTGAATAAACGCGTGTCACACTCGTGATATTCCAATAGTATACAGAAATAATGTCCGACTCCCGCGAAGAAATACACACGAGTTTCTTGTTTTTGCCTTGGAAATAATATAACACGTGTCACAACCGCGATAATCCAATATTGTGAAGCAGAATAAACACGTCTATCCCCAACCGTGAACCACACTCGAATGACGACACGACGTTCTGAGTGCACACGGTTGATGAACTAGAACATTATATACAACAATAAGAAAAAGACACACATCTTTCTTCGCTCACGTGATGAGAAGAGAGGCATTGGAGAACATCGTGACAACTGGAAAGATCGAGGGGAAGAGAGGCAGGGGCAGACCAAGAGAAATGATGCTGGATGGATTGAGACGGTGGCATGGAAGAATATCAGCAGTGAAGTTGATCCAGGAAACAAAAGACCGAGATCTATGGAGAGCCATGAACGCCTATGCCAGCTGGCAGGACACTTGATGATGATGATGATGAGACTGGGATAGATTTTTCCATTCCAACAGAAAAATACAATGAAAGCATAAAAACATGACATGGCAACTTGAAACAAATGGTGGAAAGTCACACATAGCAATAATAGGTGACCACTGAGTCCATTTAAAGAGGGGGGGGGGGACAAATTAAAAACCATACTGGACTGAACAACTACACATTTTGGAGGACAAAGTTGAAGATGCCAGAAAAACAGCAGGGAGAGAAAAAACAACTGAAGCAAATATCTCTCTCAACGCCATCGCAGCAAAATATGAAGAAAAAAAAAAACACTTAAATCAAACAACTAGAGATTGTTTGAGTAAACAGAACAACTTAACTGTGACAGTGATGGAAACAAACTATGGAAACTGGTTAGAAGCCTCTGGTCTCTACTTCCGTCTTTATACTTCTATGAGCTTCAAACAATACATGTGTGTTTATTTATAAACTATGGAAACTGGTGAAAGTCACGAACAATGTACGACCCAGAAACTAACAAATAACAATTAGACAAAGAAATGTTATGCTTACAGGAATACAAATGCTGCAAATGCACTGATGGAAGACCATGCTGGTGCACACTACATTGATATTACAACTGAAAAGAAGAAATCGATCAAAGATAAACAAACACATTATAGTAATACAGAGACAGCAGCAGAATATGTGATGGAAAATTTAGAAATGGAATAAATGGAACAAGCAATGATTAGGGCCTACCTTAAATAAGAAGAAATCACTAGGAAAGGATAGAATCACAAATGAAATGCTATTGGAACTAGATACTAAAGCTAAAAATAAACTACTATCAGTTCTAAATTATAGCTGGACGAGAGGAATAGTCCCACGGGCATGGAAGAAAGCTATACTAATGCCAGTCCCAAGAAAAGAAAAGACCTGCAAGAATCATATGTCTATCAATATATCAATCTACTGAGTTGTTTAGGAAAATTAATGGTATGCATTATCAATGGCAGGCTAACATGGCATCTCGAAGAAAACCAACTCTTAACAGCCACACCAAGCAGGATTCAGAAAGTACAGATCCACTGAAGATCAAATAACCTATATATTTTTTACAGTTGCATATCCCTTACAGGACGTTGCAGCCAACACCAGCATGTTTCAGCTGTTGACGTTCTTGGCAAGATTACGCTCAGTAGCTAGCCATTGTTTTGTAGGCGACCGGCTCACATACCCCGTAAGTAACCAAAGCGACGCGATCGGCCGTCGAATCTCGTGCATCTGTGTTCTTCACGTGGATATACGGGATTACGGAGAAAGTCGTTAATTCCTTCGCCAGTGAGCCCGGCAATAACCTATATAGCTCAGGAAATAGACGATGCCTTCCAAGAGAAAAATCACACACTAGCAGTCTGGATAGATTTAGACAAAGCATTTGATAAAGTATGGACGGGAGGACTAAAAGTAAAACTGCAAAAAATGCAAGTTTGTGGGAAAATGTTCAAATGGATCATCCACTACATAGAGAAGAGAACTGCCAGGACAAAAGTACAAGGACAAAAAAGCAAAAAGATGCCGTTGGAACAAAGTGTCCCCCAAGGAGGAGTTCTTTCACCAACATTATTTCTAGCATGTATAAATGACATCACGGAAAATTTTCCAGCCAGAGTACACACATCATAATTTGCAGATGACCTAGCCATATCGACATCCATCCATCCATCATGTGTCATGACGATAAGCGTGGGCGGTCATGTTCTGCCAGCTCACTCGATCACCAGAGTGGTGGATCAGCTCCGTGTTCCTGTCTCGACCATGCCACGTGGCCAAGCCATCCAGGTATTTACTTCTCGGTCTTCCCCTTGGTCTCCTCCCTTCTATCTTGCCAGTCGTTACCAAGTTCTCCAAGTCATTTCTTCTCATAACATGCCCAAAAAAATTTGACTGTCTACGTCTAATGACTCTGATCAGTTTACCATCTTCATTTGTTTCTTGAAGGACTTGTTCATTGTTTTTTCTGTCTGTCCAAGATATTCTTTGCATTTTCCTCAGAAACCACATTTCCACAGCCATCAGATGTTTTTTGAGTAGATGAAAATTTGAGTCTATTTCCCATTCTCCCACTTCATCTCCCCTGTTTTCAGTATCTGGGTATCCCCATTTTTCTGAACAGTTATTAAAGTCTCCGACTATAATGCAGTTTGTGTCAGTTATTTTCATGTTTGAGAGTGTAAGGTCCTTATCTGCTGGGCTATACGGATTATAAATTCTTATTTTCTCGTTCTTTATCATTATATACGCGCCGAAATTTCCGTTTGGTTGTCATAGATCACAGATACTTCCCTGCAAGGTATTGTATTTCATGTAAGTATTAAAACTCCTCCTTTGTGTCCTTCGCAGTCGAAACATGTGGCCAGATATCTTCTAACTGAGAATCTGTGATGGGGTTGAGGTGTGTCTCTTGAATACATGCCACATCTATTATATCTTAATGAAGATGATTTGTTTTAGGGGGACTTTCTTGTTAAAGACTCTTTCGGCATTCCACTGTAGTATGTTGAGTGCCCGGGGTGTTTCGTCAATAGCTCTTACCCTATCCCTCTGTGCGCTGACTTCACAGAACAAGGGAAGGTGACCACCAGTAGTATTGAGTGGACCCTCGAGGCAGAGGGCCCGACACTCACACAGGGACTTCACGGGATTAGTACCATTCTGATTTATTGTAATTTGTGGCATCATGATTGATTCAGTTACGTTGCACTGTTTTGTCAATATTGTGGCTCAATACATCCGACTATGACAAGCATTTTTCGAGCGTGCTCTCCCTAGCCTTTAACTGTCCTTAGTCTACCTACAAGACAGCAGGTGTGTGTCTCTCTTCGCCTTGTCTTTATCCCTTGACATGTCCCACATAGGTGACCCTAGCTGTAGCTGCTCTACCGTCGGCATAGCTCTTGGGGTCATTGGATCACTCAAACCCCTCTACCTCGGCAAGATGGAGACACGGCAGAGGAGACAATTTAATTCTAACCCTAGTTGATCACTGTGTACAAGAACGTATCTACTAACTGGTGCTGGTCCCGTGCATTGTCTGCAGTCAATACTATACCATCCGCATATGTAATTTTATTGATGTTATGTCCCCTAATGGTAATTCCTCTCATATCTTCTAGATTTCTAAAAATATATTCACTGCATAGGGAAAAAAAGATGGAGATATTGCACATCCCTTTTACACATCTCTCTTAATATGCTGATATTGACCTACTTCATGATCTATACTGAAGGCAGCTTGTTTCTTCTAGTTACGTTGTTTTAAAGTCTTCCCATCAATGTGTATATCTACAAGAATTTTCATAATGGTGACATGTCTGATGTTATCGAGAGCCTTCGTGTAATCAAAGAAGCAAAGATGTAGGTCGTCGTTTACTTATATTAAAGAGATATAACTTTGCTGTCTTATGATTATATTCACAGACATACCTTTAGTAACTACCGCGTATTTAGAAGTTTCATGTTATAATTGTTATGGATAATGTTACGCAATAGTGTGTTTGCAGAAGAAAGAATGTACATAGTAGTTAACTGCATAGTTTACAACAACCAAAAAGCAAGTCACATTGCCAAAATAGTACCAAGAGAAAATCCACGTAATAATGTAAAAAAGTAAGATAAATAATAATCATTACCCAGCAAGAGATACTAATAAGGGAAACTACCCCTAAGAGGTTGTAAAGAGTGATACATGAATGTTTAGAAGACGTAGAGACTAACTGAACAAAAACAACATACACATAATATAAGCTTACACATTATCTTTGCTACGACAGACAAATTATCACAAAAATTAAAAACTAAAGTGTTGTTATGATTGTAACTTATTTTCATTATAAAATTGTAAAACTATTAGGGACGTTCATTTGAAACCCGTTCGAATGGCTTTATTAGAAAAGCATGAAAGAAACATTAACAGGTGTGGTAGAATCTAACAAAAATACCCCATTAATTTTGAATGAATTAATGCACCATGGGTTGGTCAGAAGAAGTCGCCGTAGGCATTCAGGCAAGCATCTCATTGCTTAGGTACGCCGCGAATGCCGTCCGCAAAAAAAAAAGAAAAAAAGATCGTGGTTGCTCACTGAACCAAGTGTTTACCGCATTCATTACGTTGCCTCTTAGGAGCTTTTTTTTTTTTTTTAGAGAACCAAACAAATGAAAATCACATGGTGACAAATCAGGACTATAGGCTGGATGTTGCTGAATTTCCCACTTCCTCCTTGCTAATGCTTCCAGCACAATCTTTGCGACATGCGGGCGAGCGTTATCGTGCAAAAAAAAAAAAACAACCCATACCGCGAGAAAGCATGCCGAGTCGTGTATTCTTGATAGCTGTTTGCAGCTTGTCTAGTGTTTGCAAGTAGTGGGTAGAGTTGATGTTGACACCAGGTTGTTTAAAGTTGGCCAACAATAGCTGTTCATGGTGAAAATATGCGCTCAGCATACCTTACTAGAGGAAACCTGTAACTTGAATTTTTTGGCTTTTGGTGATCTAGCATGCCTCCATTGCATGCTCTCTATTTTGCTTCTCAACTCAAAGTGATGACACCATGATTCATCGCCTGCCACTATGCGGAAGAGAAATGCATCACCCTCCACTCTGTAACGCAGCAAGTAGTTCAAACACCACCCCATGCGTTCCTTTTTTTTAGTGGTCTGTCAATACCCGTGGTACCCACTGTGAACACACCTTCCGATATTGCAGTTTCTTACGAACGACCTTTTGAATTGTCCCAATTGACACATAAAATTCGTTCGCTAGAGAACGTATGCTTTGATAACGGTTCATCTGTACTGATGTATCAATTTTAGCGATGGTTTTGGTTCTGTTGCAGCAATATGCGCTTGACCCGGCCGTCGAAGATCTGTCATGAACTGACGTCCTTTCCGAAACATTCGTGCCCAGTCTGTCACTGTTGTCTTCGACACACATTTGTTACCGTACGCTGCCTCTATTCTTCGATGAATGTCCACTGGTCGACATCCTTCAAATGAAAGAAACTGAATCACCGCTCTTTGAGCTTCATTGGTCGGATTTTGGATCAACGCGGCCATTTTCTCAACGGCCAGAAACAGAACCTACGCATCATGGGACGATAAGCACGTGCTTTTTTATTCATTGGTCAGTAATTATAACATGACTATGACATGATCATGTTCAACGTACGCAGTTACGCGCGCGCGGAGCGGCACGAACGGATTTCAAATGAACGCCCCTTATATTTAGGGTACTTTCACACTTATATGAGATATAAAAGCAAGTTTCTTTTTTTTTTCCAGGAAAATATCAGAAAGAAGAGCGAAGCTCCTGCTGTCGGTATTGATCTGGGAACAACCTACTCTTGTGTTGGTGTCTTCCGGCATGGAAAAGTTGAGATCATTGCCAATGATCAAGGCAACAGAATAACACCAAGTTATGTGGCTTTCACAGACAACGAGCGCCTCATCGGAGATGCTGCCAAAAACCAGGTGGACATGAACCCTGAAAATACAGTGTTTGATGCCAAGCGGTTGATTGGTCGTCGCTTTGATGATCCAACAGTTGCCTCTGACATGAAACACTGGCCGTTCGAGGTGATCAATGATGGAGGGAAGCCCAAGATTATGGTGGAGTACAAGGGTGAAAAGAAATGTTTCTTTCCTGAGGAGATTTCCTCCATGGTGCTGACCAAGATGAAAGAAACGGCAGAGACATATCTGGGAAAGACTGTAACTGATGCTGTGGTGACAGTGCCTGCTTACTTCAATGACTCGCAGCGCCAGGCCACCAAGGATGCTGGGACTATAGCTGGTCTCAATGTCCTGCGAATCATCAACGAACCTACAGCAGCTGCTATTGCTTATGGCTTGGACAAGAAGATTGGCGGTATACACAATGTTCTCATCTTTGATCTGGGTGGTGGCACTTGTAATGTCTCCATTCTGACCATTGATGACGGCATCTTTGAAGTCATGTCCACCGCAGGAGACACACACCTGGGAGGTGAGGACTTTGATAACCGCATGGTCAACCACTTAATCCAGGATTTCAATCGCAAACACAAGAAGGACATTAGTGATAACAAGCGAGCAGTCCGACGACTGAGAACTGCCTGTGAGAGGGTAAAGAGAACTCTGTCCTTCTCTACTCAGGCTAGCATTGAGATTTATTCCCTGTGTGAGGGTATCGACTTCTACACCAGTATCACCAGAGCCCGGTTTGAGGAACTCAACGCTGACCTGATTCGCCTAACCCAAGAGCCAGTAGAGAAGTCCTTGCGTGATGCCAAGCTGGACAAGTCCAAGATCAATGAGATTGTCCTTGTTGGAGGATCTACGCATATTCCCAAGATCCAAAAGTTGCTGCAGGACTTCTTCAATGGAAAGGAACTCAATAAGAGCATCAACCCTGATGAAGCTGTAGCTTATGGTGCAGCTGTCCAGGCAGCAATTCTCCACGGGGACCAGTCTGAGGAACTAGAGGAATTGCTGCTCCTGGATGCGGTACCCTTCTCCCTGGGTATTGAGACGGCTGGAGGTGTGATGACTGCATTGATCAAACGCAACACCCTCATCCCCACCAAGCAGACGCAGACTTTCACCACCGACTCTGACAACCAGCCCGGTGTGTCCATCCAGGTGTACGAAGGTGAGCGTGCCATGACAAAAGACAACAACCTGCTGGGTAAATTTGAGTTGACAGGAATAGCCCCAACCCCCAAGCATGTGCCCCAGATTGAGGTGACCTTTGACATCGACGCCAACAGTATCCTATATGTCTCTGCTGCAGACAAGAGCACGGGCAAGAAGAACACGATCCTAATCAACAACGATAAGGGTCGTCTGTCCAAAGAAGAGATTGAGAGAATGGTCAATGATGCTGAGAAATACAAGAATGAGGATGAGAAACAGAAAACTCGTATCTCTTCCAAGAATGCACTGGAGAGCTACTGCTTCCACATGAAGTCCACCGTTGAGGATGAGAAACTCAAGGACAAACTCAATGCTGATGACAGGAAAATCATAACTGACAAATGCTCAGAAGTGATCAGCTGGCTGGACGACAATCAGATGGCTGAACAAGAAGAGTTTGAACACAAGCAGAAAGAGATTGAAGCGGTCTGCAACCCCATCATCTCCAAGCTGTATTAAGGCAGCACCGGCGGCATGCCAAACTTTAACGCTGGTGGTGCAGGTACTGGGGCTGGAGCTGGTGGCAGCAGTGAACCAACCATCGAAGAAGTGGATTAATCTGGGTGTCCCCGACCTGCTAGTCTAATTTGTCATGTAATCAGTTCATGTAGATTGTTGACTTCAATGTTTGGACATGAATTACATCTTCACCTGTTACTATAGAATCAATCAAAGAACAATTCCGTGTAAATTGACTGCTGCAAGTAAATAACACAGTGTACACCTTTTTCTTCATAAGTAGGTCGGCTTTGTCCACAAATGCACCACGTCGCTATAGAAAAAAGAAGGAAGGCGATAATCGAGCTGATCCAAGAAGAGCCGTTTGTTAATGCCAAGATGATAATTACCAACTTAAAATAAATAATTTTATTAGACATGACAATGAAAATCCTAACATTGAAGATTTAAAATAATCCTCTTCCACTTTTGTCGTCAAGCGTTGTGGAGAGGAATAGTTAATGTTTCAATACCCGATGGGTGGTACTGGATAGTGTCATGCCATGTGATTGTACAATGGATGACATTCTCTTCTTGGGCGTCCTCTTTGCATTGTATCAGGTCTTCTTTGATGTAATGCCAGTGCTGACTCTGATGGTGTTGCATTGAAGATAATGTTTCTAAATTTCCTCAGTCGCGCGAAGAAATTTTAGCAACAGTGCCTGGAACTACTACCATCATATGAAGAAGGAATTGCGAAGTAGTGAGAAGTAAGTTTTCCAACACTGCAGACCGTAATTCAAAAGTTGGATTTCTTTCTATATTGCCACTGTAAGATGCAACATGGGAACTTGAAAGGTCTAGAGACGTGTGATTAACTTACGTGATCCACTGATATCTTTGACTGGGAATTTAATGATTCATTACAAAATATATAGCTTTAGCTGAGTTTGGTTTGTGTTTTTCTTAGCCTGTGTAAAAAAAGGGCTCCTGAGAAAAAGGGACTGGCTTCTGAACCATGTTTAGATTTGTCTACCCCTGATCCCACACCATGGGAAACCTTAGCAACAAAATCCAACCAATCAAGAACAAGTTTTCCGAGAAGATGAGAGCAATAAATCAGCCAGTTAAAGAAATACATGGAAGGAAGTGCCAGTGATAGGAGGGCTTGATATGAGTCATTTGAAGATTTATAATGCCCTGCTGAAGGATAAAACACAGAAGAAGAATAGTGTTTGGTGTAATAACAACAGATGTGCTTTAATGTTTGTTACCTGATGTATTAGTTCTTTATGAGTAGAAAACGTGTAGTCACTATCTTGTACATCTAAGGCATTACAATATTACAAGTGGTCAATGGGACTAAGGACTGGGTGTAATAGCCAAATCAATGACATGTATCTTGAGATGTTGGTCGGTTATGCTTCTCACAAAACATTTCAAGATTAGTGCTGAGAGTCTGTTGTGTTTACTATTGGTAAAGTTACCAGGTTCACGCCTAGCACATGACTGGCAGTTGTTACAGAAATTATTGGTTTGTATTTTTCTAATGAGGCTAAGAAACAAAGACAACTTATCACAGACATTAGACAGAGACAGTTAACAATATTGGCCACATTATGAGATGAGATAAACTGAAACATATTGCAACAATTGCACATATTAATGGAAAAAAATAGAGGTAGACAACGAAAAAAGATTTTTATACCCCTCTATAATAAGTTTAATTCTATTTCTTTAAAATGTAAGCATAATTCCATGGCAGATATTACATAAAGGTGTGCCATTTTAAAGATGTCCATCCTCTCTCTGAACATTTGGGGCCGCCAAACCGCAGTAGCTAGATACTTGCCGGCCCAGTGACCATGTGTTCATCTGCATCGGAACAGATTCAATGTTTTAGAACATGACCTGTGCTGGCAGGTTGACCCAGCCTAAAATAGGTACCAGGAAATGTCTAGGGATGTAAAGGCAACCGGCATGATACCGGCCACATCATCCAGTGAGTGCCAATTAGTCTAATAAAATATGGGCTCAGCACCGTATACCCAATATGGCTTCAGGCGTGTACCAGGGCACTTTATTGACTCTGGTAACCCTCTGAGTAGCCTCCTGACATTTACATTCCAGGAACAGTAAGGCATTTCCATCCTCTCCTATTTGTATTGTCAGTTTATGCTGCAAGAGGGACACAATTCTGTCTTTTGTTATCACAGGCTATGCATTTTTAAGGTCTTTTGACAAAAACAAACAACCTCTGGACTAATTCAGTATATAATGCAAGGCTATGGCACAGTTATACCTGTATAGTTGAAGATATGGAGATAATGACCTACTAATGGAAGTATAACAGAAAAAAGAAGGAAGTGAAGTACTGATGTATTTACCTCTTCAACTGAAAGCTGTTTGTCCTCATCTGCATCAATCTCTGTGAAAATGTTGGGTGGAGGGACCCCATCTGTGATTTTCAGCAGCTCAACCTCAAAGGTCAAACTAGCATTGGGTGGAACAACATTGCCTGAAACGATGATTGTAGTCAACACACAGTGAATAGGAAAAGGTCAAGCAAAGGTGTAAAAACGCCATAGATATTGTAGAAGTTGGTAGCAGCTAATACTGTTAATGCAACAACTTTCAATGACTACATTAAGACTAGTTTTACTGCAGGTACTTCATTTGGGTGTTAGGCTATTCTAGACCACGGCATAATTAGGTAGGGTGGTGAGTAACCGTCCTCCTCAGTGCCCTTCATTTACAGACAAATCCCGGGAAATTATGACAATTATCTAGTACAGTAACCATTTTATGAGGGTGGGTTACCTCAAAAACTACAGGTTCGAAAATTGCCACTGTTGGGAAATACACCACTGTGTTGGTATGCAAGCACACTAAATATTAAGTAGCCGCAACTCTAACTAAAGGATTCAACTTTAAGCTTACACATTTCTTTATTTTCTTATTGCTTCTTTCTTATCTAATGTGTGAAGAAGATGAGTCTGTATGTACGGCATAGAGATAAACGCAGTGGCATTATTTGCTAAGTTAAGATCAGAATGCTGCATCATAAAAAGAGATCAAATTCCTGATAACCATAAATTAACACAGTAGAAGACAGTTCCGTGGCGAAGGAGATACAGACGTAGTCTGTAATCTCGCATACCTGCGTTCTAAACACAGCTGTGGGAGATTTGGCAGCAGACCACCTTGCATTGGTTTTTTGCGAAAATGGTAGAGGTGCCGGTCGTTCCGAAAGCAATGACAAACTACTGAACGTAACCTTGCCTAGAGATCACAACAGCAAAACATTATGGTGTTGACTGTGGCGTCGTGTAAAGGATATGCAACTAACTTTTAATAACACAGTAGAAAATGCTGCAATAGAGAGTTTGGCAATGTAGCAAATGCTGAAATAGAGCATATAACTAGCAAATTCTGCAACAGAGAGATTAGCATTTAAACAAATGCTGCAATAGAGTCCCTAACACTGTAGAAAATGGTGCAATATAGAGCCCAACATTGTAGAAAATGCTGCAATATAAAGCCAAACACTAGAAAATGCAGCAATAGAGAGCCTAAAATTGTAAAAAATACTGCAATAGAGAGACTAGCATTGTAGAAAATATTGCAATAGAGAGACTAGATTGATAGAAAATGCTGCAAAAGAGAGCCTAACATTATAAGAAAATTCTGAAGCCTTGCAGTATTAAAATGCCATACGTCTAGATTTAAATGGTAGACAGACAGGTAAACTATCCAACTAAATATCCGCATCCACATCCTTCAACTTCTGCTGGAAGAGACAAGGCACTTAGGAACTTGACCTGAATTCGGTGATGTTGATTCATTACCATAAATCACAAGCTGATTTAACACCCTGAATTGCATATTAAACTTACAGATAAAGGCTCACATGAAAAGAATAAAAAAAAAGGTAAGTGTGACTAACTCCACAGCATGGAAATAACAATATCAACAAATCATTCAATCATACCTGCGCCAGTTTGTCCGTATGCCATGCTTGGGGGGGGGGGGGATGATCAGCTTCCTCTTCTCACCGACACACATGTCAAACAATCCCTCATCCCAGCCTTTGATCACCTGGCCAGCTCCCAACTGGAAGTCAAATGGCTGGTTTCTGTCGAAGCTACAGAACAAAACGTGACAACAAATCAATTATATCTGTGACAATGCATGAAATGTTCGTATAATGAAATATACAAGAATATACTATTTATTCATCTTTCATCCTTTATCCCAACATTGGGGCCCCAGCCAACTCACTCCAAGCAGCCATATCCCTAGTTATCCCATGAAGTTTCATCCTTATCCTCCCCATATTATTCATTTCTGTCTCTACTTCTTTTTCTCCAGTTCGTACATAGTTCTATTTTCCAGGTGCCAATTCTGGAAATGCCTCTAGGTGAAGAGAAGAAAATCTGTGATCCCTCTTGAAGAAGGGTCTTCACAGCCCATGGTTGATTTGGTTATTCTTTTGTCTTTATCTTCAGGTCTGTTCTTAGTTGGCTGGAATTTGCAACTAAAGTTTATCTACAACAATGTATTCCCTTAGTGAATATAAACAAAGACACTATAAACAACATATTGCACCATTTCTTGCCTGACAGATTTCGGAAGGTGTATACTGCAGTGTCTATGCACTTAGTATTAGGGACGTTCGTTTGAAACCCGTTCCAGTGGCTTTATTACAAAAGCATGAAAGAAACATTAACAGGTGTTTGTATGGTGCTTCCATGACGTGGATAGGCCTTAGGTTCGTGCCGGAATGCGATCGGCGTTGCCAGTAGTGGGTTGTGCTCAATATTTAAATTAACAGGTGTGGTAGAATTAAACAAAGCATTCATTTTGAATGAATTATGCACCATGGGTTGGCCAGAAGAAGTCACCGTAGGCATTCAGGCAAGCATCCCATTGCTTAGGTAGGCGGCGAATGCCGTCCGCAAAAAAAAGGATTGTGGTTGCTCACTGAACCAAGTGTTTACCTCCTTCATTACGTCTGTGTGAAATCGTTGCCCCTTGAGAGCTTTTTTAGAGGTCCGAACAAATGAAAATCACATGGTTACAAATCAGGACTATAGGCTAGATGTTGCAGAATGTCCCACTTTTTCCTTGCTAATGCTTCCTGCACAATTTTTGCGACATGCCGACGAGCATTATCGTGCAACAAAATCACACCGCTAGAAAGCATGCCGGGTCGTTTATTCTGGATGGCTTTTTGCAGCTTGGCTAGTGTTTGCAAATAGTGGGTAGAGTTAATGTTGACACCAGGTTCTTTAAAGTTGGCCAACAATAGTCCTTCATGGTAAAAAAAAAAAATGCGCTCAGCATAATCTTACCTGAGGAAACCTGTAACTTGAATTTTTTGGCTTTTGGTGATCCAGTATGCTTCCATTGCATGCTTTCTCTTTTGCTGCTTGGCACAAAGTGGTGACACCATGATTCATCGCCTGCCACTATGCGGAAGAGAAATGCATCACCCTCCACGCTGTAACACAGCAAGTGGTTCAAACACCATCCCACGCGTTCCTCTATTTGGTGGTCGGTCAACATCCGTGGTACCCACTGTGAACACACATTCCGATATTGCAGTTTCTTACGAATGACCTTTTGATTTGTCCCAATTGACACATCATGTTCTTTCGCTAGCGAATGTATGCTTCGACAATGGTTCATCTGTACTGCTGCATCAATTTCAGCGATGGTTTTTTCTGTTGTAACAATATGTGCTTGACCCGGCCATCGAAGATCTGTCGTGAACTGACGTCCTTTCATAAACATTCATGCCCAGTCTGTCACTGTTGTCTTCGACACACATTTGTTACCATATGCTGCCTGCATTCTTCGATGAATGTCCACTGGTCGACATCCTTCAAATGAAAGAAACTGAATCATTGCTCTTTGAGTTTCTTTGGACGGATTTTGGATCAACCCGGCCATTTTCTCAACAGTCAGAAACAGAACATAAGCATCATGAGATGATAAGCACGTGCTCATTTATTCATTGGTCAGTATTTATCACATAAAAAAAAAAACATGGCTATGACACGTGGTGCAGCACGAACGGATTTCAAATGAACGCCCTTTATATTTCGGCCAAAGTATTATTAACTTCATATGATATGTAACTCTGCAGTATGCACCTGACAACATGAAGAGAGGGGAACCCAACCCTTCCTTCATCATCTCTGATACACTGGTGGACAAGTTGTCGGAACACTATCATAATGAGTTTGCTGTAGACTTTTTTCGCAACCTGCTACCAAAAACATTCTAAGTAACTGTAATAGACCGGATATAGAAGAGAATATGTTCCTAGCTACAACGAAGTTATACACAAAAGGGTGCTCAGTTTCATTGCATAGATACCTGCCCATGTAGGAATATATGGCAATAAAATAGTGGACAGGGTAGCTAAAAAAAGGCAGAATTAATTAAAAGAAAATTCATGTGAGTATGAGTAAAGATGACATTAAACAAATTGACAAAAACATTAAACAAATGAATGGATTACAGTGTGGGATCAAAGTTTGAGAAGAAGACAAGCTTACATATTGTTCAGTGCTTCAATAAAAAATTGTCAGATAACAGATGGACTTAAAATTGCATATAACTGACGCTACAAATTGGAGGGACCTGTGTTGTTAAAAAGCAAGAGTCCTGTGAATGATACCAGAAGCAAAGTAATATTGCATACTACTTACTGGGTGTATAAAATATGTATTACAAAGAAAACCACTCAGAATATGATAATATGTGTCACACTGCAATCTACCTATGTCAGCGGAGAACCTGTTGTGGACAGATGTCTGTCTCCAGAGAGCCCCAAGGAAAAGTAAAGCAATTTATTTAAAGAAAAGTCAGGTTATGTCCTTTACAGGATGCTGCAATCAACCCCAGCATTTATTGGCTGCTTGTGATTTACCAGGCAATGTTACGTTCAGTCACAAGAGACTAAGCAAGACATTGTATCCAATTTTATAAAAAAACGCCGTTGGAATTACATTGGCCATGTACTCAGAATGGACAAGACAAGACTCCCCAACCAAGCCCTCTTACGGTCACTAGTAGGGAAAAGAAAACGGGGAAGACCAAGAGAGACCCTGCGTAGAACCATCCAGGATCTACAACAGGTATCAGTGAACCGCCAGACACGGAGAGCCATGACATCTGACCTATGCGCCGCCTTAGGCTCAAGAGGAAAGACTAACTCATAAGTTTGCCATTGCTTTCTGAACGGCCGACGCTTCAGACCTTGGAAATAAACGCAAAGCAGTCTACTTCCAATTCACCTGCGGCTGATTCTGAACTTGGTATATTGGCACTCGATGTGAATATTTAATATCACCGATCGATATTGGAACATTATGATCACCGGGAGAGCAAGCAAGCTGCGGACTTGCCTCTGCGCTACCTCAGATCCCACTGTGGGATGTGGATTTTAATTTATGAGAATATTATGTTAAGTTGTCTAGGGGATTTAATTTGATTCTCTATTATTTAGCCACTTGAGGTGATCATGGAATTCTACCATAAACACAAGGAGGAAAATAGTTCACTCCTGTTCATAGCTGTATTTATGAGTACTTCTCCATTCCCACTTATCACCCTTTAAAATTTACTATAGTGCTAGAAGACATTGATTGTTCACACCATATAACAACCACTGTTGAACACCACATTTACTTGATGTACACATCAACAAATGTTTGGACAAACAGTTCAAGTATTAAATCAAAATCTGTAGTTACATATATATATGTGTAATGAACACTATGCATTTTCAGACAGGCATGGGAATTATTTGCATTGTTACAATATAGTACCCAGTGACCCCAGAAGAAAAACAAGGTTATTACAAACAACACAACAACCACAAACTGGGTCTACTTTCATTTTCCCTCATGATTAAGGCAAATAAAGATCTAATTAAATAGAACCCAACATATCAAAATTTGTTTCTGACACCTTTTACCATTCTCTCAGTTTCAGCAATAATGAGTTGGTGTCAAAATACTATACATATATACCATTGAAAAAAACTACTGACCTGTTACCTTCAGAAAAAAACAACAACATATAAACAGCATTTTGTACTACTAATTAAACGAAATAATAGAGTCATTTATCTCCTGGTGTGCGGTTAAGGGTTCATCTTTTCTGTCGATTAGATCCTTTTCCCATTATCTGGGTACCGAATTAATGCAGTCAGTTATGTTCCTAATATTTATCCACTGGTATTGGTTGGTGCAAATCATACTTTATAATCCAAGAATAGAAATTACACACATTCACATATCCTTCCGCGGGCTAGAATATTCGAGTACTCTGTTGCAGTAGGCTCGGTGTCTTTTTGAAATTTGGGGCCTCAGGTTGGTCTAACTTTCCGGAATTTCCACTTAAGCTCTGCAGAAGGTACTTTACCATCTCACCATACATGGTGCCAAGTAGACGTCCATTCAGCTGCTCTGCTTCTAATATCAGAATCCCAATTAGTTCCACAAAGATTTTACACCCACCAAGTCGCGAGTCTATAACCCATGGCATTTAGGTTGACATTGGACCAGCAAAGAGTTAGTCGTTGTTATCTAGTCCAGTGTAGAACTTTAACTGACTGAGAGGCATCTCATGGTAGTATCTGTGACTAGGGCCACAATTGATCTATACCTACATATATCCAAAGATGAATAAATCCAGCACAGTAAAAGGGTTGCAAACAATTAGATGATTCCTCATGTTGCAGATGTAGAGACATTTAGCTGCTTTTATATTGTCTTTTTGATGGTGTTCAGGTTCTGGAACCTTGAGGTAATCGGGTGTAGTTATGGTTAGAGGTTCTGACGTTGGTACATTGATTGTATTGGCTATAATGTTGTTTCAGTGTCTCTTCCCATTTTTTTGAGTTGGTGTCTAGTATTCTAGAACTTGGTGTTTGAGTGTCTGGAACCTTATGTTGACTTTTGCTGCTTTGTGACTTTTCTTTCGAAGGAGGATACTTGGAGGCATCCTTTGAACTTGGGAGTCCAACAGACAGATGGAGGGTTCTTACTGCTGTTAGTTTTATTACACGTAGTATAACTCCCATAGTTTAGTTGACCTCGACGATTGATGGTTCCTCAGGCGGTACCTCCCAGAAGTAAAACAGGTTATCCTTTTGTGGTATCTGTGTACTAGGCATATCATTTTTAACTTTCTGATAAGGAAGTCCATCCTGGGTATTCGGACAGGAGTCAGAATATCAACGCTGAGTGTCTACCATCTTCGATTCGAATGTGTCTTTCGCTTGCTATGGCAGCTAATGATTGCAGCAGTCAATGTATTTCTAGATCCAAAACATGGTTAAGCCATTTTGTCCTGACTCACCTTCACCAGGCTTTTAACCCAGGATCCTGATGATAGTTATGAAATGCAGTTCCACCAAAACCACAACTCGCTTCTCTTCTATAGAAAAGGGATGACAAAGAATACAACACGAGCATTAACCTACTGTGATGTGTTAACTTTCACAAGACAATTACAAACAAAAATACAAAACAACAAGGGGAGAAGTGGAAAGGAGAGGGTGTCCACGTTCCACTGTCCCTCATTGCTGAGTAGAGCCATTCTGACTCTTAATAGTGAGTAAGGTATTTTCTCACTTATATTTTGTTCTGTTGTTACTGGGACTATTGGATGAGTGAAGTCATTCTGTCCATCCAACATGTTGATATTGTCTCTCTCATTACTTGAAGAGATTAGCCTATACAGAATCTCTGTGGTTTCTAATGCCGTGTCTTCCTTTCGGCACTATAATCATCACTAGGCCAAGGCTATTGAACATTGGCTTTTAAGTACTGACATACACATGGATTCTTCCATCAACATTCTCTAATCCCCAGGTGCAACATTAAAATGTATATTCCCACAGTAAAAAGTAACAATCAGAAGAGGGAAAATTTTCATACCAGAAAAAAACATACATGTATATTTCTCTGATATTAAGTACATGATAATCATACATGATAATTAATCATAATGATGATGCAGGGAGCCTAGTTTTTGAATTTTCTTCAGGGGTTAATCCATAAACTAAAACATCCATTGTTTTCCCCCACTGCGTACAGCACATGAGGATAGTAATCGCTGTGATATATTTTGTCAATGACTGCTATTATTCGGAGTGTAATTATTAGAATAACTTATGCCGCACGGTCCAGCCTTCTGAATATTGCAATCAATTTATTCACATCAATCTTCGCTTCTGTTCCTACTACAGTGAGGTGATGCGGATTGAATCTTATCTGAACATGCATTTACATCACGCGTTTACTTTAATTGTTCATGAATTTATATTCTCAAACATGGCATTCTCCTAACACTATTTTATGAAATGATTATATGTTCACCACTCATGCTGAGTGGTTGATAATCTGTTAACAAAAGGATTGTACTAAAATTTAGCACTATAGTTCCAAGTTACCGATTATGAATTAGGAAAACAATTTATCCAAAATGAACTGAGTTCATGATATGCGTACTCATGTGTATGTCTCCGCATGGATACAATTTCCTTTCTATAGTACATAGATTATTTGCAGATTTCTAGCATAGATAGTGAGATATAGTTCACTTGCATAGAAGTTATTTTTCATAGGACTATGAAATTGGCAGAAACGAGTTTTCTTCTTTGAAGTATGAATCAGGACTGTTTCCTAAATTGAGAAGAGTTTCTGACACGAGAGTTGATACTCTACAGTACACATATTTATAGGTTAGGCACTATTAGTTAGATATAAGTTCATAATGCCTATAAAAGATTTTAACATAAGGATTTGAAATTGTAAAACAGGAAAAATTACAGCGTGGCGCCCACATGAGTTTCATTGGTAAACATCATCCAGCCTGGTTTAAGAGAATTGTTGACTTATTATTCTTACTAATTCTTAATTAAACATACTGGTCTATGTAATACACAAATACATCTTAATAATGTAGATATAACATACCAATTGGCTTGCAGAGAATGATGATTTTAAAAGGCAAAAATACCTTTCCCCACACGGGGAGCACACGTCTGGTTCTTTGTGTAGTACTGACCAAAAATGGCTACACTGGGCCTTTGTTATTCAATCAGTCCCGGTCTTGCCAGGTACGTGAAAAACAAATAAAGCCAAATAAATTAAGCTGCCACGGTCAGTCTATCGCTGTTTTATTTTCTCCTACATTAAGTAAGTTACTTAAACAGTAATTGAAAGGGGTTGTTTCTTTTAAGGGAGTCAATAAATAGGAAAGGGTAAGGACGTTTTATTATATCACACCCACCAAACCCAAAGAAGTAATTGCCTGACATCGAACTTTTTCCTTGATTCGGTTAAAGTTGCAATATAATGCATATGTAGCTGGTCATATCGTTTGGACTTCCTTTGACAATCTTCAGGCGGTGGTGTAATTATTTCAATGTTCACTTCATCGTCAACAGCAGCCGGTGTCTCTTGATCTTGCGATGTCGTCCCCTCTCCTCCATCGCTTGCAACTGCTATCTCCACAACCAAACAGATGGCAAATAATATTTCTATAAACTGGAAATTAATGATTAGGATTACATATCAAGTATTACATTAAACTGTAAAAACAGGTGTGGTATTGTTTTGAGTAAGTAAAAACGCTAAAATAACGCGATTAATATTCAATTTCTGGCAACAAGAAAGAAAGGCAACATGAACGCGCCGTCTGCTATCTTCCATTGACGTGGCGGTCTGGTACTAACACTGTTCTCCAAGACTGGAGATCTCCCACCTGGCACCGTGGCTCTTCTAGCGACAGGTTGATGGTGTTGTATAGACTAGTAAATGTCCATATTTGATTGGATAGCAAGTCTCTCGTTTTACCGGGGTAGTAGGATCAGTGATTCTCATTGTGAGCCATACAACTCGAAAATTTGCACGACATCTTTCTGGAGGGCATCAATAAGTATCATATTAAAATATAAGGAGTGACCCAGCAGTGACAATTTAATAAACCACATAAATTGTCAAGTGTATGACCTAAATGTTCAACAAAATGTAGGACCTTCGCAGGACGTTGCAATGAACCCCAAATTAATTTTCTAGTCATTGTTACGTTCATTATTTTGCCATTGCTTTCTGAACGAGAAGTCAACGTTTAAGTGACCGGTGTGTGTGTGTGTGTGTGTGTGTGTGTGTGTGTGTGTGTGTGTGTGTGTGTTTGTGTGTGTGTTTGTGTGAACCCACTAATCGTCGTCAGAGCACAGAAAGTTTAAACGCGAGCGCAAGATGCCTTTCGGTCGCGCTGACCTCAGCTATATATTATGTTATTTGTTATTATTACTATTACCATTATCGTCATTGATTCTCACATGTATCAATGGCGTTAGACAGTGAGACATGCCACTTCAATAATTTTGGTTGCTGTTATAGCAGCTTTTATGACCTCACTATACAAATTAGTACACACATCAACGAGTTGCATGAAAACTGAAACTAAAGAAGAAAACATAATAATGGTCAAGGAATAGATTTATGATACACGGTAAGAATACGTGAAATACCATTACAACGATTCACGTGAAGTTTGATTTCCTCAATAACAATGATTAACCACCAATTGTGATGATGGACGTTTAGGATCAGCATCATTTTGTGCCATCTCACACTGTCACAAGGTGGTTATGATTGACATGGATAAGTGGCTATAGTTGTCTAGAGGATGTCAGTGTGAATGTTGTGTTGGGCGACTGATCAACCACTTTGAATCAATATCAAATCCCAGGCTGCGCACATAATACTTTAATTGTAACACAACACGATGATATAAGATATTTTCCAGGAACAGTCCTAGTGAAATATATGTCTAGATTATAACTTAGCAGGTCCAGCACATCCAGATTATAGATAACACAGTAACTCCAGCAACCACGCTATTGCCGTCTCTCGGCCTCACGTACTACCTTGTTAGGACTCTTCTCCGTCCGTGAATCGAATAACCTCCTCTGAGTCTCCTCTCTCTCTCTCTCTCTCTCTCTCTCTCTCTCTCTCTCTCTCTCTCTCTCTCTCTCTCGACTCAGCTCCAAACGTCACTGTAAGCACAAGGCAAAGTTCTCCCTAACTTCGCCACAACTCAACTCCCGAACTCAGACCTCTCCTGTCTGGCTCAAAACTCCACTGTCGTTCCAGTGTCTCTCACTGGCCCAATACTCAGTGCTTAAAGATACTCCCGGCTGGAGTTCCTCCGACTTCGTCCCAAGACCGAGTGTTCTCACTATCCTGGCTGGTGTCTCCTACACCTGAGCCCATGGCTCACTGCCCTTTCCTTTTCCCAACTTATCTTTTATCCACCTTTTCTTGGGACCTCTCAAGAATACCATTTAACCTCTGTCACCCTACTTTACATTCCTCCAATCTACCCTTTCTTTGTTTCCCTTAGTCTATTAGTTTCCAATCACGTTTTACCTTCCCACCTTTGATGTAAATCTAGACAACTACGTGAGGTCCTAAGCATTTGTTTAGGGTTTTCCCCATAAGCATGACAATTTATAATGACATGTCCGTGCCTACACCATCACCTAGTCTGGGATTACCCCAGTTTGTTGCAGATTGTCATTAACCATGCTGATCTCGCGTTTGCATACTCTTCTCTGACGCGGTTAACCCTAACCGTATAATAACATTCCTAGCTCGTCCGTTAACCTCTAAATTTGCATCACAGACGCATGTCACACACACGATTACCACAGTCGTGGATCAGCTCTGTTTTGTTTTTCAATTATGCCATGAGACCAAGCCATCCAGATATTTACTCCTCTGCTTTTCCCTTGTTCTTTTCCTCTCAATCTTGCCAGTTGTCATGAAGTTCTCCGGTGTATTTTTTATCATAACATGCCCAAAAATCTTGACTGTTTACGACTAATTTTTCTAATCAGTTTATGGTTTTCATTTGTTTCCCGTAAGACTTGTTTATTGGCTTTTCTGCCTGTCCATGGTTTCTTTGCATTTTTCTCATTTATTATTATTATTATTATTTATTATTATCAATAAGGATTGATAATGAAGTGGGACAGTATCAGCCAATTAAGAGAGGTGTTAGGCAGGGATGTGTGATGTTTCCAGATCTTTTTTCCCTATACAGTGAAAATATTTTCAGAAATGTAGAGGATATAAATGAAATCAGCATTGGAGGACGAAACATCAATAACATTAGATATGCAGATGATACAGTATTAATTGCAGACAATGCGCAGGACCTGCAACAATTAGTAGATGCGGTTGTTGTACACAGTGAGCAACTGGGGTTAGAATTAAATTGTAAAAAGACTCAGGTTATGGTCGTCACTAGGAAGAAAGACGTGCCACAATGTAATATACAAGTAAATGGAAATATTCTTCAACAAGTGAATCGGTACAATTATCTTGGAACAGTCATAACATCTGATGGGAGATGCCTTGAAGAGATTAGAACACGAATCGCCATGGCGAAAATAGCCTTCAGCAAAGTGAAAAACATTCTGACCAATAAAAAGATGTCAATTGAAACGAGAAAAAGAGTGTTGAGCCTGTTCTTTTGTATGGATGTGAAACTTGGACAATGAGCAGTCAAGCTGAAAAACATCTGATGGCTGCAGAAATGTGGTTTCTGAGGAAAATGCAAAGAATACCATGGACAGACAGAAAACCAATGACCAAGTACTACAGGAGACAAATGAACATCGCAAACTGATTAGAGAAATTAGACGTAGACAGTAAAATTTTTTTGGACATGTTATGAGAAGAAATGGACTGGAGAACTTAGTGACAACTGGCAAGATCGAAGGGAACAGACCAAGAGGAAGACCGAGAGGAAAATACCTGGATGGCCTGGCCACATGGCATGGACGAGACAAATCAAATCAAATCAAATTAAATCAACTTTATTTTAAAAGGGTCACAAATTGGCACGACCACATATTCCCCATCCACGCACACACATCCCCCACCAACCCACACATCGCAAAATCCACTCACACATCCCCAAACCATACACACACATCCCCACCAGCTGACATCTCCCTACCCGACACACACACACACACATCTCCCTAACCACCTAGACATCCCCAATCCACTCACACACACCCCACCACCCACACATATATCCTCCACCCACCCACAGATGCCCTAACCCACACGTCCCCCACCCACACATCACATACATCCTCTACCACGCAATATTCCCAACCCACACACCACACACATATCCCCCACCCACATACCACACAATATTCCATCTCACACCCACACAGATACCCTTACCCATCCATCCCACATACCCACACCCACACACACATACCCCACCCACACAATATCCCCAACCAACACACCACACACCTCTCTCCACCCACACATGCATTCCCCACACATCCACCAACACACAATCACTCACGCAAACATCCTCCACTACGCACCCACACACCCCCACCCACCCACCCCCAACCAAACATCTCTCGATCACAATACCCCTACCCACACACATCCTCCACCCACTCACGCATCCCACCCCGACACATACACATCCCTCACCCACCTACACATTACACACCCCCACCCACACATTCCCATCCATGCATACACCCCACCACCCACACATACTTCTCCCAACCACCACACATCCCCTACTCACCCACACATATCTCCCACCCATACACACATTCCCCGCACCCATCACTCACATCCCCTACACCACACACTATCCCCCACCCACACACATATCCTCACCCATACCACTACAAACAAACCCCCCCCCATCCACACACCATGCACACATCCCCCACCAACACACCGTACACATATCCCAAACCCACATACCATGCACTTCTCCCCACCCAGACAGGAACACTGAGCTGATCCACGACACTGGTGATCGATGAAATGGCGAGTCATGACCGCCCACGCTTTCCGGCATGGCACATGATTGATTGATTGAATGACCATCCTGGTTGGTGGTTACGGATTTCTCTGTCTTCTAAAGTGCCAGAAATAATACCGGGAATTTCAATTCTGACGCCACTTAAATTGTTAGAAAACGGAAATTTCCATTCGAATGACGTTATAAGTTTGCCATTTTGTTGTTGCCTTCCTTTGAGATTTTTGACGGTTTGGTCATCTTCAACCTGTCTTGGATTAATTGTATTGTCATACATATTGTGAGTCTGTGTTTAAACATTCTAAGAAAAAGATGGTTACTACATAAAATGTACGGGATATTGAGAAGTAAATTGTGCCAGCTTCGTGGAACGTTAAAAAAAAATAAAGACCAAATGAAATGACCATTTCACTCAATTCACTCATGGAGTGCCGATTGGTCTATAAATATTTGGGGCTAGCACCATATACCCTATAAGCCCAAGTGGGTGAACAGGGGTCGTTTATTTTCATTTGACTTTATATTGTAACATTTAAAATGTAACAGTCATGTTTTGTTACTTTAATGATGCAAGTTTTAGCACGTTTAGTTTGAAACAAAGGACAGAATTAAAGATAATCCTCCGTGCCAAGTTCTTAGTCCTAGGAAAATTAAAATGCATTGGTTGGTTATTTCATTTTTAAAGAACGGGTGGATAATAATTTAGAATCGACATAACCGGAAATCACTTCCCAGTACTCATGACCGAAAGCAGGTATACGTGGCCGCTTGAACAAACCATTTTGTATCCTTGTTTCTGCTTATAGTTGTGAAGGATTATCTTATGTAATTATCTATCAATAATCTATCTGTCTTTCTATATGTCGTTCTATTTATGTTTGTTTACCTGTTGTTTGTCTATCAAGAATGATGATGACCATTCATTTCATCCAGTGGGGTTGAAAGTATGGAGCCGTGGGTTCTAAGATGGCTGATAAGGCCTATTTTGGCTCGAAATGTTCTTTGACAATGTGGGCAAAGAATGCTTGACGTTTCTGGAGGAGGATTTTCTGCAGTGGTTTTTTCTGTTCTGTCTTTTCTTCACAGCTCTTGCAGTCCTGGATGCCTCACAAATGACTGCACCCTTGCGTAATGATGCACGCCACGAATTTCGGTCTCTGGCTGCAGTCTCCCAGGTGTCATGATGAATTCCAAAAGCATTCAGTGAGATTTTCAGAGTGTCTTTAAAGCGTTTCCTCTGGCCGCCTTGGGAGCGTTTACCACAACGCAACTCGCCGTAAAAATTCGTTTAGGGAGCCTGTGATCTGGCATGCGAGTCAAGTGACCAGCCCAGCGAATCTGATTCTTCATCAGTAGAGTGTGGATACTGAGCATGGATGCTCTTTCTAGGACTTCAGTGTCTGGAATCTTGTCTTGCCATTTAATCTTCAGTAGCTTCCTTAGGCAGACTGTGTGGAAGTGGTTTAATTTCCTAGCGTGTCGCTGATAAACAGTCCAGGTTTCACAAGCATATAGCAGTGTGGATAATACAACTGCTTTGTAGACTTTTAGCTTTGTTTGCAGGCTTATTCCATTTCTGTCCCATACATTCTTGTACAGTCTGCCAAAGGCCGCACTGGCCTTGGAGATTCTTGCATTCACTTCGTCATCAATTGTGACAGCTTGTGACACAGTGCTGCCAAGATAGGTGAATTTGTCCACAACACTTAGTCTATGATCATTCACTTTGATATTCGGCACAGTGTGATTATTCCCTGGAGCTGGCTGGTACATAACTACAGTCTTCTCCAAGTCGATATTGAGCCTAAAGTTGGCACAGGCATGTGAGAAAGCTGAAACATTATGTTGCATGTCCGCCCCTGAGTTGGCGTATAGGGCGCAATCATCAGCATACAGGAACTCTCTGACGGTGTCGCTGTTAATTTTGGTTTTAGCTTTCAGCCTTCTGAGATTGAATAACTTTCCATCCATTCGGAAGTTGATGTCTACTCCAATGTCATCGTTCTCGAAGGCATTCATCAACATGGCTGAAAACATGAGGCTGAACAGTCTTGGTGCCAGGACACATCCTTGCTTCACTCCATTGGTGACAGGAAAGGGTTCAGACAGTTCACCATTTTCCTGTACTCTTGCCTGCATGCCATCATGAAATAGCCGCACTATTTGGACAAACCTTCGTGGACAGCCATATTTTGCCATAATCTTCCACAGTCCTTCTCTGCTGACTGTATCAAAAGCCTTGGTAAGGTCAATCAAAGTGGAGAACATTTCGCAGTTCTGTTCCTGACATTTCTCTTGCAGCTGCCTTGCAGCGAAAATCATGTCAACAGTTCCACGTTCTTTTCTGAAGCCACATTGACTCTCAGGAAGAATACCTTGATCGAGATGGGCTGTGAGGCGATTGAGAAGAATTCTGGCGAGTATCTTCCCTTCAATTGAAAGCAAGGAGATGCTTTACCTACCTACATACATACCTAACTACTTACCTTCCTACCTACCTACCTAATACCTACCTACCTACCTACCTACCTACCTACCTACCTACCTACCTACCTACCTACATGTCTGTCTTCTGTTTATTACCAAACAGAAAATGAAGTATGGTTGACATTAACCAATCACCGTTAGAGAAAATTCCACATTAACCAATCAGCATTAGAGAAAATTCCACATTGACCAGTCAACGTTAGAGAAAGTTCCACATTAACCAATCAGCGTTAGAGAAATTTCCACATTAACCAATCAGAGTTAGAGAAAGTTGAGGTTTTTTAAATCTTGAGTTTAATATGTCTTATAGACTGCTGTGTACGTGTGTGTAGGTGTGTGTGTGTGTGTGTGTGTGTGTGTGTGTATGTGTATGTGTGAATAGAAAAAAAAATCCTTCTGACTCTCGATTTACCGCTAGCTCTAGCCAGAGCTTCTATGTTGGCTTTCCCATAGTTAGTTAGTTAGTTAGTTAGTTAGTTAGTTAGTCGAGGTTCCAACTTCACGGCAACGGGTCGTCCCCATTATTCTCCATTCCTGTGCCAGTGAATATCACACAAAATGCTCCCCACTGTCCCATAGTTAATGACACAGAAAGTCACCATTCTCTACACAAAGAAAATGTGTCCTATAATCACCACCACCACCACCACCACCACCACCACCACCACCACCATCATCATCATCATCATCATCATCATCATCATCATCATCATCATCATCATCATCATCATCATCATCATCATCATCATCATCATCATCATCATATTCATCATCATCATCATCATCATCATCATCATCATCATCATCATCATCATCATTCGGTGGCTTGTCCTGTGCAGAACTTCACCCTGCAACATTCTTTTCAACTTTCTCTCTATCATAAACCTACTGTCCTACTTCTGTTGCCGTCCTGTCTCTGTTGCTGTCCTGTCTCTGTTGCTGTCTTGTCTCTGCTGCTGTCATTTGTACATTATATGTAGCATCTTCAATCCATCTTCGTTGTGGTCTTTTTTTCCGCCTCCCCGTCACACTTTCCTCCATAATGATCTTTTCTATACTTTCATGTCTTTTTACATGACCAAACTATTTCATTTTCCTAATCTTCGTCAATATTGAGGTTTTGTTGCATAGATCTGTTTGTTCTTCTTTCCGTCTAATGCATTTTATACACCTGAGGATTATGAAATGCTAGAACCATCACAATTTGTAGGCAAGAATGAACGGAAGAACAGGTGGCTAATATGTCCCTCATTTAGCGGACGACGAACCTTCCTCCGATCGCAGCCATGATGCAAAATCCAGTCCAGCATTACTATAAGTAATGTGTAAGGACAACGCTTGAGTTCAAAACGCGAGCGAGCGAAAAAAGAGAGGATTAAGAAGAAGAAGAAGAAGAAGAAGAAGAAGAAGAAGAAGAAGAAGAATGTGCATAGAGTAATGGGAGTGCCAGTCCATGGTGCATATATGATATAACAACAAACGTGTTAGTAGGTTAAGAGATATTGGGCATGCTAAAATGGTAGTGCAGAAGTAGTTTTTATATGCGAAGGCAAACGAAGAAAACTGCTTCACTTGTCTTGCTATTTTCATTTTTAGGCAATAATGTAGACTTAACTATCTGTGCAAGCTAGGCTCTCTGCTGTAATGCTATGTTGATGTATTTCTTGGCTGTTTTATGTTCCAAGTGAAGATCACTATTTGGCTATCATTAGAAAAAGTAACTGGTGTCTGTTAAGATCAATAATGTCCAATAATCAAAGAAGTGTTCATCAATTATTTCGTTGGTTTCATTAGTTCTTTTCTTGTGTGCTTATTTTTCTCCGGGCAACGACCCTCCTGGTTGGCGGTTACGGATTTCCTTTTCTACTAAAGTGCCAGAAATAATACTTGGAATGTCAATGCTGACGTCACTCAAATTTGTGAATTGTGACAGTTGGTTATTCTTCTGTCTGTCCTGGATTAATTATATTGTCATACATATTGTGAGTCAGTGTTTAAACAGTCTAAGAGAAAAACATGGTTACTGCCTGAAATGTAGGGGATTTTGAGAAGTAAATTGTGTCAACTTCATGAAACGTTCAGAAAGTAAAGACAGCCATCTTGGTAATGACCACATCACCCATCGAGTGTCGATTGGTCTATAAATATTTTGGGCCAGCACCATATACCCTATAAGCCCCAGTGTGTGGGCAGGAGTCGTTTACTTTAATTTGACTTCATATTGTAACATTTAAAATATAACAAGTCATTAATGATGCAAGTTTTAGCACAGCATTGAAACAAAGGACAGAACTGAAGATGAGCCTCTGTGCCCCAGTTCTTAGTCCTGGTACATTAAAATGCGGTTGTTGGTTGTTTATATGTTAAAGAACAGGTTGAGAATATTTTAAAATTGACATAATCTTGAAATAATTTCCCAGCACTCTTGACCGGAAGCAGGTATACGTGGCCGCTTGAACATAATATTTTGCATCGTTGTTCCTGCTTATACTTCTTAGTTTTTATACGAGCAGTATGCAAACCCCCTACCGACTTGCTAGGCCATTGACATGTTTAGGACACAAATCTGACCAAGGGAAGTCCGTTCCTCCTGGGACGACAAGGTTGTGTCTTGTGCCTCCGTCTTGTTCATAACTTATGTAGACAGCATGTGTAAAGAAATAAGCCAAACAGAGACCGCAAGAACACCGCATGACAAACAGGACACAGAAGAAGAACCAACTGCATATTACACAATAAAAGTACTCATATTTGCAGCATTAATAGCAAGATCAGAAGCAGAATTGCAAGACCACATGAATAGTCTAAAAGAAGTCTGTAAGAAACATAACATGAAAATTAGCACCAATGAAACAGAGGTAATGACTATAACCAAAAACGAAAAAAAAAACAACAACAACAAAGATTCATCGCAAAGAACACCACCTGAAACAAGCAAAGAGCTTCAAGTACTTAGGAAGTATAATATCATCAAATAGCAAATCTGAAGACGAGATCGAAAATAGATGCAATAAGGCAAACCAACGCATTGGACAAATGGCATCAATACTAAAGAACAATCACATATAAATAGTTACTAAGAAAGCACTCTACAACACAATCTTCCTACCAATTCTATGCTACCAATGCCAAACCTGGACAATGACAGAAAAAGATATAAGAAAAATCACAACCACAGAAATGAGATTCCTGAGACGAATACTCAACGTATCAAGAAGAGATAAGATCAGAAATGGAGAAATCAGGACTAAAATGGGGGGTTGTGGTAGCGCTAAGTTTTATTAGAAAGCAGCAAGTCAAATGGTTTGGCCATGCAACCTGGTTAGTAACAAACAGTATACCACAACAAGCAATGATGGAAGCAGAGGAAGAGGCTTACCACGTAAATTATGGACGGAGGGAGTAGCAGAGTCAATGGGAATACCGATACATGACTCCCATAAGCGGGCGCTCTCCTGCTGTTTATACTTCACCTCGACACCGTAAGGTACAAGAGGAACAGGATGAGATGAGATGATGAGAGATCTTATGATTAAAAAAAAGTCCCGAAGTAAGAATCTTCTGTGAGTCTGTGAAGTGCTAGAACCATCACGTTTTTTGTAGACAAGAATGAATGGAGGAACAGGTGGCCAGTCTTTCCCTCACTTAGCAGACGTCGAACCCTTCTCCTACCGCGATCATGACATTATCAGCGTAACCTACTAGCGATTACACTAACGCGCCCGATACTCATCTCATACATTATATTACATCTTTGCTTAATGCACAGATCAAGTGATCTAGACTCGAGAATGGAGAAGTATGCAATCACAGACGTCCTGCATAAAACTGGTGACAAAGAAGTTCTGCTGGTCACAGATAAGGAAACTGGAATGCCCAGAGTGATTAAAAAAATGAAGATTAGCCAGGTAAGCCTAATTTTCAATGAATTTAATTGTATATGTTCAGTTTCCATGTACATATCATATGTGTTCAATGTGTATGTAGAGAATTTAATGCGAAATGTCGAGAATGTTGAAACCCATGAAAACTTTTTATCAGAGGTTGGGGTAGCCACCGGCTAGATGAAAGTATTATTCACTGGCGTGCCACCCCAAATAGTCAGAAATTGACTAGGGACAAAATCTATATGGCTGAACTACAGATTAAGCCCTGAATATCCAACATACAGCTCCAAATGGCTCGTAACAAAATTGAAATGAACTGTGCTGAATATTCGCCAAGGAGTAAGAAGGAGAAGGTTAGTTGAGATAGATTTTTAAGTCTAAATTTAAGAGTAATTGACAACTATCCCAGTCCAGGTTTTTCTCCCCTGACGGTTCCCTTCCTTGGTGTATAAGTAAGCCCCCACCAATGTACACACACAACACGTATGCACAATTGGAATTAAAAAGTATAATGACTGAACATTGAGTTAAAACAATCTACACTCACTTTAATTACTAATAATATTTTTAGACATCTGATGTTTTTCAAGATGATGATGATGCATGCGTATAAGTTTATGCACTACAGTAATCATGAAAGTGAAATGAGTAATATAAAATACATAACTCTGAATCCTGTCTGGATCAGTGAGAGGTCCGCTAACAGCCGTTATGCTCCGATCAGCAAACAGCCGTGGTCAGATCAGCGAACAGCCTGACAGTGTTCAGAACAAAGTGTCTGTCCTGTCTCCCCTAGTTCCTCGTTGTCACAGCACGGGTACTGGGCTCTGTTGAGGGCTTGGAAGAGAACATCAAGAAGGTGTATTATCTAGTTCTACATCAATACAATTCTAATTAATACATACATTCTATCACCCCCTCCCCCTATTCCATGACCAGTCTGGCCAAGTTTCTCTTCCAGCTTTTCTGTACGTTAACTCTCCTCCTTCTCCTCTATATCTCTGTCCTACTGTCTAGTCGTGGGAAGGACTTTTCCATCGTCTCATACGCCTGTATAATTATTACATTTCTGCCCCATTATAACGTCCGTCATGATGAATGAAGTGTCCTGCGTTCATGTCACTAATTCCAGCAGACATGTAGTTCCTCCCCCGCCAAAGATAGTGGTATCATAAGAGTATTTGATCTAGGGCTTACATGCCGTGATCAATTTCTGTGAATGCTCCTCAACAAAATACAGAGGACCATATACCCTATACCAATGGTGGTTAATGTCTGTACCATTACACTATTGCTTCCAGCGCAATAAATAGCCAATATGCCAATGCGCACACAATAGCATAACACCAAATTCTTCTTAGTGAGTTACCATATAACAAATCAACATCAACTAAACCTAAGGTATGCGAATTCAAAATGACATATGAGGTTATTCTTACATACATCGTATAATGCAAAAATATAAGTAATATCCGTATCTATAACAAACTGGGAAACATAGTTTCCATATATGTAACAGACCAAATAAAGGTTTGCCGAGTGTGTGTCCAGAGTATAACAACAATAATGCATACGGCAATTCTAATATATCAAATCTCCAATACTTTAACATAATAGCATAATGCATTATTAATTAGTAATAATATTGTACAGCTACAAAATGAGATATACAACCAGTCTAATTGAAGTAACCATACAGAACTGCCATATTGATGATCTGCCCTGTTTAGTCACCACTTAGCTACTGCTGTTGTAAGAATTAAAGAAATAGTCAGTTGACTATATTCTGTACAACAAATGCACGCAACTAGCGACTAGGCTAGTTTACAAAGAAATGACACGCATCTGCTAAGACATGTAAAAGTATATCTAGAACTTAGCTAAGATCTGCCGATCACATAAGGTTCCTACTTCTCAGAATAGTAACACTTAAAGCAATATGATTTTGTACACTGAACTGAGAAAGAATAGTGCACACTCAAGTAACCTTAGACAATGATATTTCTTGAAATAACCTAGGTCAGATATAGACTGAAAATCAGTACATACATCTAAAAGACTTAGTTACAAAGAAATCTATATTTACTCTCTCTTCTCACCTGTTCGAAGATTTTTCATTCCTGATCTGAGTATTCCAATTCCAATTCCAATTTCTGATACGAGTACCCCCTTTCAGCCTTCGAATTTTGGACTTAGCTATGTAGGGTATAGCTTGATGTTTGTCTTTTATTCCATGTCTGGACAGAGTCGCGCACTTGTTGAGGCCTGGAGTAATTGGGTACCCACACCTTCATATGGTGCTGTTTCCTTCAGGGAGTTTTACCAGTTGTCGTCTCTCCTGGTGTTCCTTCTATTTCCCCGTCGTGAGTTGCCTTCGAATCTTCTCGGCGTTCGCCAGTCGGGTCTTGGTGGTGAGCGATATCGTTCTTCCTCTGTTGTTTCTTCTTCTGTTTGTGCCCTTGTATCCTCTGTTTCGGGCGTGGTTGTCTGGATGTTGAGCAGTTCATTTATCTTATCAATAGTGATTTTGTGTTTCGTTTCACATCTTGTACGTTAGATAGCTGTTCATCCGTTTCAGCCTTTATAGCAGCCATTCGAGCGACATCCTGTTCTATCTTCTGCTGAACGGCAGTTATCTGTTTTTCTTGCTTCGTGTGTTTTCCTCCTCCCTGCTTGATAGCCTTTCTTCTGTCTCGGCCTTCATAAAAGCCATTCGAGCGACATCCTGTTCAATCTTCTGCTGAACTTGCTTCGTTTCGTCCAGGATGCGCTGAGCGTCTGCGATCTGAGTCTCTTGTTTCTTGTCTTTTTCTTCCTCCATGCTGTTGAACTTTGGTCGCAGGTCCTTCAGTTGGCCTTAAAGTTGCGCTTTATCGCTTTTTTGTGAGTCGATTGGTGGCCTCGTACTGCCTCCTAGCTTCTTTATAGGGAAGGTTAGTCTTGATGGCGATCTTCATGGTTTCCTTGCTGTCTTGATGGTAGGGGCAGCCGAGGTACCTGGCACCGTGGCCGTCGAGGCAGTTGCCGCACTTTCTGTTAGTGTTAGGCCTCCTGAAGTCCTTGTCGATCTTTGCATGCTGGCACTGACTGTATGGATGATGTCCAGAGCAATATCTGCATACTTCAACCTCACTCTTGCAGGTGGCACGGGTGTGCCAAAACATCTGGCACTTGGAGCACTGCAGCACTCTCGGTATGTAGTGCTCTGGAGCTTGGTCTCTCTTGTCCCATCTGATGTACTGAGGGATCAGTCGGTCCTCTGATGTTACGACGACGACAGTAGAGGGGATGTTGTTCTTTCCGATGATCCTCTCGGCACTGGTGATCTTGAGTTTGTGGTTTTCCCTTGTGAGCAACTCCCTGATCTGGTCGTTGGTGAGATGGGTCTTGACTTTGTTTGATGACCCATCGTTTCATCATGTTGTGTCGGCTGGCTTCCAATAAGATGCCGTGGTGAAGCTTGATGTCGGCTTTCTCATCTTGTGTTATCTTCTTCATAAGTGCTGTGGTCTTTGGGTTGTTGTTGAGGGAGACCACTATTCCCTCATGTGTCTTGCGCAGCTGGTTGATGCTGTGTCTTCCCAGCTCGTTTTCTAACAGACTGATCATCTTGTCTGTTGGTAGCGCCGACAGTTTCGCTTCTCCGACGCTTGTCTGTTTGAGCAGTATTCTGCCGGTGAAGTCCTCAGATGTTGCTGTTGTTTCCTCCTGTGTGGAGGTCACTGGAAGATTGGGCTGCATCGTCTTGGAGCTGGTTGGAACTTCCCGGCTGCTGCTGGATTGAGTTGTGGTTTCTTCTTCAACTGGGACGGCTTCAGCTGGTGTAGGAGCCGGACTACTGTTCGTAGATACAGCGTCAGCAGTCGTAGCGGCCTTCCTCGCCTCTACCTTCTTCTTCCTGGCTGTATATAGCGCATGTCTCTGCGCGGCATTTTTAACGCGAGGCATCCTCTGCGTTAACCGATAAGGCGACTTGATCTCGATAGCGCGTCGAGTCGATCGTGTGATGATGGGGGTGATCTGAGTATCAGAATCCTCTAGCATATATACTCTTTCCTTATCTCCCCAAGGCATTTAAGTCAATTACCACTTTCTTGTGGTTTTAAATGCCTTATTTGATCCGGGGGTCTGGTTCCCACCATTGACTGGGGTAGTCTCCTGTCTGAGCAATTTCAATTGACACATTTTTGTGATGCAGATGAAATTATCTCCCAGCTTGTCCATCATAAATTCTTTCTGAATGTTTGGCCTTCACACCTGGGCCAGTGGGCAGTCTCTGTTCAGCTTGCATTTCACACTGTGTGTGGCTGGGAGGCCCCAGTCAATCTACCACTGTTTACCCCCCAGGAGTCTTATCAGTGAGTTCACACCTTGCACCTCTAGTCTGTTTCAGAAGGTGGTCAGCCGTCTCGGTTGATCGATTCTCCTAGCCCTGCTTATCATATGTCATGTCAAAGGAGCAATTAGGCTCTGGGGTAGACCAGTTTTCCATCTCCTTGATAAACTAGGTTGCTTGCGTCATACCTGGGCGATTTTATTTGCTTGCGAAGCCATTGTGAGCCCTCTTGCGTCACGGTTCAGTGGTCTTTTACATGCTAGTAGAGAATACCTTCATTCTTATGTTTATTTCTCTAAGTTGTACCAAAGATATTGAAGTCCATGAAAATATTCTGGGTGGTAAATGCGGCATTTCGCGACACTTTTGTCACTTCATACTTCAGGAAAATCCAGTTTCTGAACCCCGTTATTTCATAAGTCACGGTTCTCTTCTCAGATAATGTCAAAGGATTACAACAGTTTATTATATCTGTCAAAGGATTACAACAGATTAATATGTCTGTCAAAGGATACAATAAAAAGGTAAAGGGCACATTTTACATGTCCCAAGGTACATTGGACAGTTATTACCAGAGATATATTTTTATAGACAAATCGGCACTCTGTAGCTGAAGGTGATCAATAACACACCGGCTGCCTTTATTTCTCCAGGACACGTTTGGTACCTATTCTAGACTGGGTCGACCTGTGGGACCAGGTAATAAAACGAATTCGTCTCGAACCCATGACCACTAGGCCGAAGGACATAGTTAAGATCAAACCTATTTTGTGTGCATTCAAAAAACCAAATGTAATGTTCACTGACACAAGTACATGTAAGTCAAACATTACAATCAAGAATTTAAAATTTTTTTTGCATATCCTTTACAGGACATCGCTGTCAACATCAGCGTCTTTCAGCTGATTGTTGATTTCTTGGCAAGATTACGCTCAGTAGTTTGCCATTGCTTTCTGAGTGGCCGGCTCACATACCCCGTAAGTTACTGACGCGATTCGAACCACTGCTGATTCTCACCGTCGTCACGTTACTTACGAGAGTATACGAGATTACGCAGAAAAGTCACTAACCTCAAGGTCAGGAAGCCGGCACATTCAACAATAACGTGGTTGAAATATCACAAACTTTGATTACTTTGTTTTCATAACTAATACAAATGGAGGCTCACAATAATGAATCAGTTGAGTTGAGTCAAGATCTGACATCATAACATTCAGGACATTCGCATATGTGCTTCACACTCTTCTGTTTAAAGCCTGTTTAGTCCCAATACTAATGGTACCAGTAGGAGTCTGATTATGCGTCCGTCTGGCGATCCTTGGAGATTTGAGTGTCGGCCAGAGCCTCTGGTCACTCCCCGCAACACCATTCTCTCCAAACAGTGATCTACACGTTCTTCTGCATTATACATACGATTTCAAAAAGCCCGGACTACATCTGCCTTACCATGCACCAATACCCCGTCATGGGGTGCAGACCAGCAAACCCTGGGGAAAAAAATCCAACAGATGCTCTCTATTTTTATTGTTTAATGGAAGCCTATCACTCTACCCGAAGCATGCCTGTCTTCACCTTTCTCATCATACTTTGTAAGTACGTTACATTCATGACATCCGTGTGCTGTTTGTCCTCCAGCTAGCGGAATGGCGCCATGAATGCCTTCTCCTTCATTTTCAGACTAGATGTTGTGGTATCATACGCCAGGCTCTTCTGCACTTAACAACGGCCACCAACCTTCGTCACAAACCCCAGACACTTTTACCTCTTAGCGCAGAGCCATCCGTATAGATTCCACTGGTCGTGAATTATCATGGATCAATTGTTGCACCTTCCATTCAGTGCGGTCTGCAGGTCAGTCCCCGAATTCCCATTGCAATGTTATTATGACCCTGCACAGATCTGACTTTTCCACTGGCATTCTGTACCACTCCTCTCTTTTCTCAATGTTATCAAGCATGCATACTTCTCTTATTGCGTCCTCTGCCTGAACCCCCCCCCCCCCCCAATGATTTCCCTATGCTCAGCTTGTGGCCATTAACTGTGTCCAGAGCTTCATGCAGGGGATTTTCCGTGTCTGCAACCACTATGAGATATGATTTAATCTGCAACACCTTGAGGCTGTCTGCAATCGTGGGTAAGACTAGAATGCATTGCATACACACTACCAGTGTGCCTCTTGTGTATCCCAGTACCATACGTATAGCGTCATTTTGTAGGCGCTCTAGTTTAACCAGCTGACTTTTTGAAATTGTATGCAGTCCCAATCCATACTCAATTGCTGAGATAATCAGGTGTTGATAGAGTAATAACAACATTATTTGCCCCATGTCTATTGCTACCATGGTCTTCAGCTCACCGAGTACCTTCTTAGATCTTATAACATCTGCTTCCACAAACAAGATCCATCAATGACAGGCTTCTTTCGAAGGTGATTTCCAGGTACCTCAGGTTACTCTCTCTGTTAACATTTCTATTATTTATTGTAAGACTTGGGACATCTACCTTAATAATCCTATTGTCCAGAGAGCACCCAATTCCAATTTTCAAAAACAAAAATTCAAAATTCGGCCTCGTCTAACCTATTTCATCAGCTGTGGTTATTGTTGAGGTCCGTGGTTTTTGTGGGTTTATTTACCCTAATTCTTGTCTTGTGAGTCCTTTCTCGGACTGGTTATGTATCGTTTGTGTCTGTGACGTCAGCAGGGGGATCGGTCGGCGGCTATCCTTTGTGCTCATCTGTGCTTGTGGTTTTCTTTGTTGGTGTAGGCTCCTGGCTCGTCTGGCTTGCTGACTGCAGTCCTTATAAGGACTTTTCGTGATCCCACTCCAGCTGGGGGATCGGTCGGCGGCTGTCCTTTGTGCATGTTTCCTCTTGTGGTTTTCTTTGTTGGTGCAGGCTCCTGGTTCTTCTGGCTTGGCTGGGTGCAGTCCTTATAAGGACCTTTTATTTGGTCGTTTTGTCTCCTTTTTTGTGAAGTTTCTGTAGGACCTTTTCGACGTTTTCATTTTCCTCCTTGAGCCTGTTTTCACTGTTGCGTGTGCGTATCTGCTGCCTAAAGTTTTCTTCCTCCGTGGTCAGCCATGGGACGATTTTACCGTCCTCGATATAGTACTCGAAGTCGGCCTTACAGTTGTAGTGTACTACTGGGTATACCATCGGTTTCCCCCGGAGTTTTTTAGGCTTCTTCTTTTCTTTTTCTTTCCAGCGCCTTCTGAATTCCTCGCGCTTGAGTTCCTCCTTGTCGACTGGGTATTCTGTGCCTCCTTCAGAGATCCGACGGTATAGTAGTTCCCTCTTGGGCGTTGTGGTTGGGCTGCTGGCTTTAGCTTGCGGTTCAGGCTTAGTATCTTGGTTTTCATCTTGCGGTTTCTCTGTGAGTTCTTGTATGGATTCTGCTGGTTTGCTTTGGAAGAGTTCCATTTCAGCTTTATGCAATTCTCTTTCTGTTTTGATCATTTGTAGGATTTCTTCGTTCTTCTTCTTCAAATCGGCCATGCGCTCCATCTCTTGTTTGATGTCGTGCTGGATTTCTTTCATGTCGGCCAGCAGCTTCTCATTATCGCTGGTCGGAGTCGTCGTCAGCAGTGCCTTGACTTGTTTCTTCAACTCGTCTATCTGCTTTTGAAGTTGGTCTCTTTCAGCTTGTGCTATACCCGTGGCTGTCTCACCCCTCTGCATTGCCTCCTTGAATGGTGTCTTTGTGATGATGGCGATTTTTAAGACGTCTCTATGTCTCTGCAGGTACGGACAGCCCAGGTATCTTGCTCCATGGTTGCCCAGGCAGTTGGCACACTTTCTTTTGTTGTTGGGTGCTCGGAAGTCCGTGTACATCTTGACCAGCGGACACTCCTTGAAGGCGTGGTGAGCGGCGCAGTATCGGCATATTTCCGTCTTACTGCGACACGTAGCTCTACTGTGGCCGGCCTTCTGACATCTGGAACATTGAGTGATTCCTGGCATGAATCTCTCTGGTTGCTGCATTCTCTTGTTGAATGATACTGTGGTCGGCATTTCGCTGCCCTCCGATGTCACCACTCCGTAGGTTGTAGGTATCTTGGAGTAGGTGAGGAGCCGCTCCGCCTTCAAGAATCGAATGTGGAAATTCTCTTCTCGTTGCTGCTTCAGGATTTCTTCGTCTGTTAGCTCCACTGGTATCCGCTTGACGACCCATCGGACTGTTTTTGAGTCGGCGTTTCCGACTCTGGTGTCTTTCTCCTCCTTCTCTGCTGTCTTGGTTCTTGACTGTGTTGGGCTGTAAATCTTCTCCCTCGTAGTAGCTTCAGTAATAGCTGAAATATCAGGCTCTTTGATGCAGCTAGCAGGTAGGCTCTCCGCGTTGTTCTTCTTGTTGTCGGCTCCCTTGGCCGCAGCGTGTTTCTTGTTGTTGGACTTTCCACGTGACATTTTCCCGCGTATCAGGCTTCTTGACAGGATAATGCGACTTGACTTGTTAGCGCTCGCAGTGCGAATGACGTGATGACACGCCAGAGAACACAGAAGAACACAGACGCCTTATATAGATTAATGATACTGCCCAGCTCTGTACACCAGTCGATTACTTTGTTTACTGTCTCCTGTAACTTTTGCGCTATTTGCATCCTCTCTGTCCTCTGCCTATACTCAATAGCATCATCTGCAATTGTTAGTATTCTTCCAATTCCTGGTGCGTCAGTGCTTTCAGTCTTGCTTGTGTACACATTGAATAGCACAGGCTATATTGTAGATCTTTGTGGTAATCCAAGGGTATTGATGAACTCCTCCGAGGGTGATGAACTCTGGCGGATAGCAACCCTACGAGAGTGCAGGTAGCTGCTACCCAATTCACCACCCAGGGACTAACACCCATCTCTATAAGAGTGAGCATTAAGAGATCATATCTGACTCTGTTTTATGCATCCTCATGATCCAGTGCTGCTGCCATGGTCTATTGTCTATAATTAGTACTTATACTCTAAATCTAAAAGTGCTGGAGAGTTTTGGCTATCATGGACCATAACTTTAGGAAGGCCAAATCCCAACTGCACCTCCCACTGGCAGAGGATGGGAAACACACCACGGTGTAGTTTGCCTTTGCTTACAAGATATTAACCACACATCCGCACCCACACACACCCCACCCATACACTCACACACACACATCGCCCCACCCATACGCACTCCCCCCACACACATCCTCACCCACCACCACATCCCCCACCACAAACACATCTCCCACCCACACAATCTTCCCACCCACACACACATCCCCCACCAATGCACTCACCTCTAACATATATCCACCCACTCACGTACTCATCCCTCACAATACAGCTGTTGTGATAATTTTGTCGCGTCCTGCGAGTGCCGCGTGGTCTGGTGGTTACACACCCCTTCACACGCCAGTGATCCGGGGTTTGTGTCCGGGTCCGGTCAAGGATATGCACAACTGACGAGCTCAAATGGGAGCGAAACTCGAGTCTAGTGCTTCCACATTGACGTGGATAGGCCTTAGGTTCATACCAGAATAAGATCAGCGTTGCCAGTAGTGGGTTGTGCTCAATATTTAAATCTCAAATTCCGAAACAACCAAATAAATCAACTAAAAACAGCGTCTCCTGAAGAATGAACGTTAGGTCGTCGCCATTTTACCGGAAAAGGATAGGATAAGAATATGAAGTTATTTCCATGATCAGGCGGACAGGGAATCAGAGTATTTCCTCTCAAATAACCAAATAACAAACCAAGGTTAATACATATATCATTTTATTGACATTTGGCCGATTATAAATTTTTACGTGGGTGACAAAAAAAAAAAACAAACAAAAAAAAGAGTATGTACTACTCAAAATACACATTCCTAGCTAGAATAAGAACCCAGATTGACCAGTACACGAGCATACTGGCTCATTCAGTTGCAGGGACTCATGCATTTCTCACCACATAATAGTTATACTTGGATATCGACCACAATTTAGGCATTAGCGCCGTTTTTGAATTTGATATGTTTCACTATAGGCGGGAGTGCCTGTGTTGCTTGGAATTGTTTGTGAGGAAAAGCCCGGTTCATTCGTGCCCTTTCCTTAAATAGTAACGCTATGATTATTTCCCAGTATTCTGAGGTTTTGATTGATTGATTGATTGATTGATTTAGGAACCGACATCACAGCATTCAGGACATTCCCATAAGCGCTCCGTCCCCATCCTCAGCAGCCAGCGAAGAGTTCCAACACTAATAGCTCCAGTAGCAATCTGATTATATGTCTGAGGTTTTAAACAGTGTAATAAGAAATAGACTCCGTCACTTGTAGTCATCTTCATGCATTTGACACAGTATTAATGGCGAAGAATGCAAAATAACTACAATTGTTGGACATAGTAGTAACAGAGAATGCAAGGAAAGGGGTCTCCTTGATTATCAAGAAAACAGTAAAAATGGTGACATTAAAGAAAAACGTAACACCAAAATGTGAAATGGAAATAAAAGGAAAAATTCTTAGCTAATTGGATATTATTGAATACCGAGTAGCAATTATAATATCAGTTGGAAGATGTACAAAAAAGATTATGAGATAGGGCAAGCAAACGAAAATTAAAACTATCTTATGCAGTAAGTCACTATCACTGAATGTAAGAAAGAGAACGCTGAAATGCTAAATAGAACATGTTTTGTTGTATGGCAGTGAATCTTGGATTGTAAATGAACAAATTAGGAAGAACTTGGAAGCAACAGGTGTGGTTACTGAGACGAATGTTGTCAATTCCTAGGACTGCCAGAGTAACTAAGGACAATTGCCCGAAAGAAATTAATGAAACTAGAACATTATATTCAACAATAAGAATGAGATAGCTTTCTCTATTCATGTGATGAGAAGAGAGGCATTGGAGAACATCGTGACAACTGGAAAGATCAAGGGGAAGAGAGGTAGAGGCAGACCAAGAGAAATGATGCTGGATGGACTGAGGCGGTGGCATTAAGGAATATCATCTTCAGAGTTGATCCAGAACACCAAAAAATGAGATATATGAGAGGCATGAACGCCCACACCAGCTGGCAAGGCAATTGATGCTGCTGACAATGAATAAGTTCTTGTGATTTTGAATAATTAAGACAAGAACGGTTACACAATTTACCGCCCAGCAATTACAGCTATGTTAAGGGATCATCACATGTTTGTCCTAATAGCATGGAGGAGTAGGTGGCTAGTCTTTGCCTCTCTTAGCGGGCGACAAACTCTGGCCTGGAACCCTCGTCTGCCCGCGCTCATGATATTACCAGCGTAGCCCCTATCTATTATGCCACCACACCCGCCATGCTGCAGCAGTCACTCAAAATACAACAGCCAAACAATGAATCCTTCAAGCTGAAATATACTGGACACATGTGCTTACGGTAATTTAAACTATCCACCATACTGCAGCACTAACTCAAAATAAAACAGCCAAACAATGCATCCTTCAAGCTGAAATATACAAGACACATGTGCTTACGGTAATTTAAACTGTTTACCTCGGCCATATTAAACTGACTATCATGTCTTTGTGCTTACACATCATTGGCATTTCCACATGGACCACAACAGCTTCTAAATATCTTAACATTCATCCATTTTGTGTGCCAAACAATACATGAAATGGATTGTTTCTATCAATCACATGAACGTTTTCCAGATAGCGGAGTACTATTGCGGAGGCGGATAATTTTCTTCTTGTATGTTTTTATTGGATTACCAGTGTTATCTTTGTTTATTATTCCGTCTATCCATTTGGGTGTTCTACCACCATGTGTTCTTGTCTCGATTATACCATGTGGGTAAGTCATTCAGGTTTTTATCTATTAGTAATGTTGTCACTAAGTTTTCAAAATGATGTTTAATAATGCGCCCAAAAATTTTAACCGTTAACTTCAAATTTCTCTAATCAGTTTATGATTTCTATTATGCTTTTGTAGGTCTTTCTCGTTGGTTTTTCTGTCCGTCCATTGCATTTGTTTGCATTTCCTTAAAACACGTGTCTGGCTTTGGATGTTTCTCAGTTTGTCTACTTGGCCTTTGGATGTTTCTCAGTTTGTCTGCTTTGTCTGTTGTCCATGTTTCTCATGCATACAGCAGTATTAAAACAGTTATAGGTTGTTTTCAAAATATATGATGACATTTATAATTGTTGTTATTATTTTGCAGATGAAAGAGGAAGAACAAGCAGACACATTTAAAGAGGTAATACTCTCTCTCTCTCTCTCTCTCTCTCTCTCTCTCTCTCTCTCTCTCTCTCTCTCTCTCTCTAGAGGGCACTCACTTGTCCTTACCAAAAGACGTGTTTGTGTGCTCTCCTCCTTTTTGGATTACTTTTTCTGTGTATCTTCATTAGTGCGCAATGGATTTTATATGATTGTAATCACAATAATGCCGTTTAACTATTGAAATTGTTTTAAGGTTGCTAAATGTGCAGTGTTGGATATGAATGCTAATAATGTTGTATTCAATACTATGGATTAATTATTCACAAAACGGCGAAGCGTCAGTGAAAGTTTGAACTAGCCAATCACATCACTGAAATTTAAACCGAGTGCGGGCGCTGCTACAATGAGTACCTGCTGGCGGAAATAAAATACTATGTAGCCATGAATGACGAGGAGGGAAGCTCTGTGCTGGAGATAGTGGCAGAACGTGGGCGGTGTGGGTTAAGATTAAGATCTACGAGAACTAAGAACTACACACTAAACAAAGAGAAAGCAGTGAAAAGCAAGTTAAAGAATTGCTTTGGCTCTCCATCACTGTCCGTCAAGCGTATGAACGACGGTAAATGCATTTCCATTACATTTAATAATACTATACATTATGAGGCATTTCGAACATGTCTGATCAAACATTATCAGGGCGACCAAGTTGAGTGCAGGGTGGACAGACACGGCGCACAAGTCGAAATAAAAATATCAGCTTCTTTACACACATTGCACCTCTACCACTCGAAAAACAGTTTGCTTGCCCAGGGAGCAGCTGACGTCATGTCTGAGTGGCTCTCGACTCAATTCGTCGCAATTCAACAGACAGCACAGAAACTGATAGGACCAACACAATCTGCAGCTGTAGTCATCAGAGCATCATGCCATAATAACAACATAGTCCAACAAACCATGACTCAGCACAGCAACAACACGAATGAAACTTTTAACCGACCAGTTTTGCTAGCCATTGAGTACCCGATGAGTATATGTGTAGAAGACAGTGTACAACCGAATGAAATAAATTCGAATCAAATAGAGGTTGCACCATCGGTACTAGATGAGAGTCTAGCTACTAACCAACACTCGTGCGTCTGTCAGCAGCATATTGAAAAGCTAGAGTCAGAATTGAAAGTACTTTTAGACGCCGCCTCTGACAACACAGACAATATCGCCACGATCATTAGTGACTATAACAACCGCAAGTCAGAGGTGACTCTCCTGAGAGAAGAAATTTTAAACCAAAACACACCGTTGAGACGTTACAACGTTCGCCCACTACTGACCTGGCAGCACACGCAGATAGTCTCGAAGTAACAGAGCCAGTCGTAGGCGTGTCAATTACTCAGCCAACCAAAACACATCAGCAAATAGAAAATGTTGCTCAACAGCACTCAACATATCCTATCGAAGTAAAGGTCAGCAATAGATATGAAGCATTGCAAGAGCAAATGTCAAAAAACAGCCAGGACGACGGAACACTGACGAGAGAATACGCCCACATTCAAGAAACATCTGATAACCTGCAAGAAGACAGACTACAATTGGATTGTCATCAATGGCAGAAACAGCGTGCAAGACGTGTCAGAACCCAACATACACAGAAAACACCGACTGACTGCACCCACGTGATAATTGGCGACTCTTTGATTGGGGGAATTTACAGCGACCGTATGTCTTTATCAGACACAAAGCCGCAACAATTAAGCTTCCAGGTGCAGGAGTAGAAAGACTAACAGACAGTATACGTAGACTGGAGGTTAATACAACCATTAAAAAGACAACAATTCACATAGGGATACAAGACACTATGAAAAACCAAAGTATAACACTTTATCAGTTAAGAGCACTACTTGACTTACTACGTTATACTTTCCAAAATTCTACATTATTTTTCTCCTCCATCATACCACCAAGTTATGGCTCCCAACGTCGATTGGCCGACATAAACAATAACACCCTAGAGACTTTTTGCAATCGGTATAATGTACACTTAATCAACAACACACCCTTCTTCACATCACAGACAGGCGCACCAAAGAAACGATTGTACAGAGACCAAATACACACATCCACATTAGGTAGTAGTCTGCTTGCAAAAAAAAAACATAACGTACCCAGAAAGGACACACAACCTGCCCAACACACACACGCGAAGAACATTGATGTCTGAAGAACCAAGGCCAACCCAGGCCAACCGAAACTCCCCCATTTCACCAGGTAAACGTCTGCTGACATCTGACCCCCCCCCCCGAACTTCTGCCACTCAAGAATCACACATGCTACCAAGAATAAACCAATCCATCCTTCCTACTCCCACTTCAGCACGGGAAGGAGATAACTACCATAATAGTTTTCCTCCCTCCCCTGCAAGGAACCTGCGTTGCAAACATCGGCACACACAGACGGCAGTAATTCCACTTTGACACGGCCCCCTCACACCACTAATGGGCCACCTAGCAGACAGCAGGAAGTTCCGCATCATTGGAGTCCAGAACTTTACGCCAACAATGGGCCACCTAGCAGGCTACAACAAGATCCGCATCATTGGAATCCAGAACTTCTATACTTGATGCAATGTAGTTCTGCCGCACTGAATCAAGCCTTTATGATGTCTCTACAATACAGACCTGTAAGATAGGATATGTATTAAAAACTCAGCCCTATACGCAAGATACCCGGAAAAGAGCTTCCTTCTTGAACGTTAACTGCTTACTGTTTAGCGTTTTATCTCCCGTGTGGGATACCCAACTTTAAACAGGAACATTGACTTGTATAGTCATTTATTCATTCTTTCGGATAGCAGCTGGTTACATAGTCATAGCTTGCGAAGTAGTTCGAGCTACTTAATTGTTGTATGTTCATGCGCTTTAATTCGTTTTGTTCTGTATTTGCACTATATTCGTTGGTCTCATTAGTTAAATCGTTATAATATAGTATTTACATATCGATTTATATTACTGGTATTTTATAAGTTAATGTAATTGTGAATTTTTATGATTTTGTATTTTTACTTAATTTGGACTAATTTACACTTATTTATTGGGTGAAAAGTCTGAGAAGTGGCAACATTGGCTAACTAAGTCAGGAATACGTCTTGGAAACTTAAACATTTGCAACTTATTTAACAAGCTGCCAAAGTTATCTTCTATTCTTAATCAAAATTTTCATGTATTCGGCCTTAGTGAAAGTAGTCTAAATAAATGAAAACATTTCAGATGAGGACATCTCTATTAAAGGGTACACAGATTTTTAGAAGAGATCCCTGTAGGAAACAAGAGACAGGCATAGTAGCCTATGTTTTTAATCTACTAAATGTTCACCGTAGGCTAGACTTTGAAACTTGCGAAATAGAATGTATGTGGTTGGAGTTACAACTTCGAAACTGCACACCCCTGATAATTGGCCACGTCTATCGAAATCCCAGGGCTGGACACGTCTGGTACGGAAAATTCACTACTATGATGGATGAGGTGTTCGCTTCAGGGAAGGAAATCATACTACTCGGAGACTTTAACATTGACACGAACAAATCCCACATAATTTGGGGAAATATAATTGCATCATACCACTTCCAACAAATAGTAAAACAAGATACTAGAGTAACAAACTCATCTTCAACACTTATAGATCACATTTATGTAACTTGCTCGGACAACATCATAGAATGCACCGTGCCCAATTGTGCAGTGAGCGATCACTACCCAATATGCTGCATATGGTCTAAAAAAGGAATTAAAACTCCAAAACATAAACACATAACTATAAAAATATAGAAGCTACAAACATTTCAACCAAAACGCATTTTTACAGGACTAGCTCAGTTCACCTCTAGACAATGTTTATCAACTTCCAGAGCAGGGTGATGCTCTGGAATCCTGGATGAAGATCTTTATTGAAGTGTTTAATAGACATGTGCCAATCAAGGAAGTTCGAGTAAAACACCACGTCAAGCCACCTTGGATCACCCAAGATATACTTGAAATTATGAGAGACAGAGATAAGGCATATAAAAAGCGAGATCTCAGCACATACCGTACTCTTAGAAACAAAGTTCAATATACCATACGAAAAGAAAAGAAAAATTACTTTAAGAACTTAGTAATGGATAAAACAAATAGTAAGGATATATGGAAGGCAATTAACACCTTGACAAACAAGTATAACTTCTCTAATTCATTACCATCAAATCCTATCTCATGCGACCAATTCAGTAACTTTTTTCAAAATGACATAGATCAGTTGAAAGCTTCAATACCAAATTCTCCTTGCAACTTATCTTTACTGTCATCGTTTTGCGTGAACAGATATTCCCGGGATATACTTTTTGACACATCGCTAATGATAGTCACTGAAGTATTCACTTACCTTAGTAACCTAACAAACACAAACTCATCTGGATTAGATGAAATCAGCAATCGGATTCTCCGTTGTGCTGCGCCAGTGATCGGTGTATCACTAACCTATGTATATAATCAGTGTCTCACCAAAGGTCACTTTCCATCAGCTCTCAAAATCGCTAAAGTGTATCCTCTCCTTAAATCTGGTTCTTTGGACACTGGTCTCCCGAACAATTATAGACCCATTTCTTTACTATCATCACTATCTAAACCACTAGAAAAACACACCCATAAGGTAACATTACAGTATTTAGATCGCAACAAGCTTATAGTTGACAGTCAATCAGGATTTCGACCAAAATATTCTTGCAACAAGGCCCTAACAAACATGATAGAAAATTGGCACAAGAATATAAATAACAACAATCTATGTGGAGCTGTGTTTATAGATTTCAGGAAAGCATTTGATATGATAGACCATGCCATTTTAATTAAAAAACTAGAGACAATGAAAATTGGCCCTAATGTTGTGACGCTAATAACATCTTTTCTGTCAAACAGAAAGCAAGTAGTATCATACAATAAATCTCTGTCCCAAACCCCTACCTTCAATACTGGAGTACCGCAAGGCTCTATTCTTGGCCCTCTATTATTTGAAGTATATATTAATGATCTACCTTTGCATCTTTCGTCGTCCTGCTATCTATTTGCAGATGACTGTACAGTGTACGCAAACGCTGAAAGCAGTAATTTGCTGGAGTCGTCTTTGCAACAAGAATTAAATAATGTAGTTAGGTGGAGCTATGCGAACCGTATGCAAATTAATATCACTAAAACAAAATCTATGTTATTAACAACCAGACAAAGACTTCAAACTCTAAATTCACACAGTTCACTTCAACTTCACATGGATAACTTGCCAGTAGAAAGTGTAATTGAGCACAAAACATTAGGCCTCATCATTGATAGAAACCTAACCTTTAATCCTCACGTTCAAGCGGTCACTAAACAAACAGCGAAAAAAGTCTACCATCTCGCCAAAATTAAAAATGTCCTTGATGAGGACACAAGGAAAATATTCTATATGTCTCACATACAGACACATTTTAACCACTGCTCTACAATCTGGGACGTTTGTTCCAATTCAAGCACCAAGCGACTTTACTCGCTCCTGAAACGGCCCATGAGTTTAATTTATAGCAAACATTCAACTGACAATCCTAGCCTGCATAAACGCCTTCAGTTACTACCACTCCGCAAACGGCTGCTTTTCAATAAGGCCAAACTAATTCACAAAATCCTACATCGGAATGCCCCAAATTACCTTTGACCATTGTTGTAATATAATGCTAGACACAGTAAACGATTAAATATATTACATATTCCAAAGCCTAGGATAGACTTATACAAAACAAGCTTAACGTACTCTGCAGCTCAGCTGTGGAAAAATTTTCCACATGAAATAAAAGACATCACCAATCCGTATACATATAATCGCAAATTATTTGAACACTATCTCAGTACGGATTACCTTCCCCCTTAATAATAGAAATAATAATAATAAAATCCTAGTATAACAGCCAGTCCCCTTTTGGTAGGCCAGTATATTCCACATTGCTAATAACAAGTGCCACACCAGTTATTACTATTACTGAGTCGTGTAGTATTGATTTTTCATTTTCCACATGCCTTTATAATGCATATCTTTTATATTGTTGCTGTTTTCAGTTAGCCTTGAATGATGTTTGAATGGTATAATGTATGAAAGAGAGTGATACACTGGCAGAATGTTAGACGGGCCTGCGTGCCAAATTCTTAACTTTTTTAAAATAAAGTGTTGTTGTTGTTGTTGTTGTTGTTGTTGTTGTTGTTGTTCTCTCTCTCTCTCTCTCTCTCTCTCTCTCTCTCTCTCTCTCTCTCTCTCTCTCTCTCTCTCTCTCTCTCTCTCTCTCTGGTTATTGTTTTCCCTTTTTTTTTTTTAATAAACATGTATATTGACAGCAGGAGAACTGTAAATGAAAAAAAAAATGGAATGGTGGTGAGATTCGTTTCTCTATTCAAATGAATCAAGGCTTCAGACATTATCTCATCCGATGTCCATTCTTTATACAGTGAGAATATAATGCGATTTATGGGAAACAAACCAGGTGTACACATTATCTTAAGGGGATTAGGAATGGAGAACATATTACTATTATGCCGATCAATCAATCAATCATGTGCCATGCCGGAAAGCGTGGGTGGTCATGACTCGCCATTTCACTCGATCACCAGTGTCGTGGATCAGCTCAGTGTTCCTGTCTCGTCCATGCCATGTGGCCAAGCCATCCAGGTATTTTCCTCTCGGTCTTCCTCTTGGTCTGTTCCCTTCGATCTTGCCAGTTGTCACCAAGTTCTCCAATCCATTTCTTCTCATAACATGTCCAAAATTTTTTGACTGTCTACGTATAATTTCTCTAATCAGTTTACGATGTTCATTTGTCTCCTGTAGTACTTGGTCATTGGTTTTTCTATCTGTCCATGGTATTATTTGCATTTTCCTCAGAAACCACATTTCTGCTGCCATAAGATGTTATTCAGCTTGGCTGCTCATTGTCCAAGTTTCACATCCATACAAAAGAACATGCTCTATGTATCCCCCCAACACGCGTTTTCTCGTTTCAATTGACATCTTTTTATTGGTCAGAATGTTTGTCATCTTGCTAAAGGCTACTTTCGCCATGGCGATTCTTGTTCTAATCTCTTCAAGGCATCTCCCATCACATGTTATGACTGTTCCAAGATAATTGTACCGATAAACTTGTTGAAGAATATTTCCATTTACTTGTATATTACATTGTGGCACTTCTTTCTTCCTAGTGACGACCATAACCTGAGTCTTTTTACAATTTAATTCTAACCCCAGTTGCTCACTGTGTACAACAACCGCATCTACTAATTGTTGCAGGTCCTGCGCATTGCACTGCAATTAATACTGTATCATCTGCATATCTAATGTTATTGATGTTTCGTCCTCCAATGCTGATTCCATCTATATCCTCTACATTTCTGAAAATATTTTCACTCAATCAATCAATCATGTGCCATGCCGGAAAGCGTGGGCGGTCATGACTCGCCATTTCACTCGATCACCAGTGTCGTGGATCAGCTCGGTGTTCCTGTCTCGTCCATGCCATGTGGCCTGTGAGGTTTTTTTGTGGGTTTATAGAGAATTACAGAAGTTCCAATGAGTGAAGTTCTATAAAGTATATCTCTCCATAAAAGATACAGGTTAGTAACAGCAAGTGTTGTCTAGAGGTATTGATAGTCATTCTCGCATAACACTTGTAGAAAAACCATTCAGAATTTTGGCTCACCGAGTACCCCCACTGTGAGAAATTAGACCTAAGTTAAGTTCTACACAGAATTATTTATAGATGATTTCTCTTCTAGGCCATATATATGTATATAGAGATCTTGGCAGTTAGCCACAGTAACCAATGAAAGCAGTTCTCTCATCTTCCAGCTGACTGTGCTCTGGTCGCCAACCTCATTTTTGATCTCATTACATCTTTCAAGTGACACAAGACACTTGGACAAATGATCACATTGACAATTGTACCATTGTAGTGAACATAAACAACAACAACTGTATTTTACACTGGTTGAACAAGACAACATGAGAAGATCTTGACAACAGTTGGACAAACATTCACAAAGAATGATCACACCAACAGGTTAGACAAGTCATACATCATGGAAGATACTTGACAACCACCACACAGACTTTCACAATCTCTGTAACCAACAGCAACAGTAGAGTACCAGTCACCATGAAGATGCTTGACACCAGTTGGACATTTCTTTCTCAACAATGTACAAGACAATCACAGAGACATGTATCTCAAAAACTGTTCTCTTACTACTAATACTTTATTAATGTCTGATGAGGTCAAGTGAAGACTCAGGCTTCATATTCTGCCAGCAATTTACATCTCAAATATGTTTATATGCAAATTATAGTGACATTATCTATGAAAACCCAAACACATCACTCAATATCCCCACAGAAACATCAATCTAAATAAACTCTCCTCCTTCACTTCTCTACTCCATAAGTTATCCTACACCACACTTTAGACTTAAATCCTTTCTTCGACTGTTACTGAGGGAAACACAAGATAAGCCATAAATTGGGGCAAGCATAGGGACGTTCTGCTCCACTGGTCTGTTTCATCCTTTTAGCACCTATGATGGTGTTGGACAGCTCAGGTTACAGTTCTCCCCATGATGGTTTTCCAATTCAGGCTATTCCCTGCTGTCACAATCTTGAAAGAAATTTTAAAGCTCTATCTTTTCACTGGTGAGTTCACGAAGTTGACACTTAGGACTGTTCTTTTATTTTTCCAGTAGAGGAAGATCTAAAAAGAAACAATAGGTCCCAGCATTCTTCTTTCTGTCTATCTCACCTAAATTTGACTGTTCATGAAGTTGACACCCAAGACTGTTCTTTTGCTTTTCCAGTGGAGGAAGATCTAAAAAGAAACAATATGTCCCAGCTGTCTTTCTTCACAGTCTATCACTCCTAATATTTCTGATGTAACTGAATCACCACACCGACTTAACACCAATCCATTTTTGGGGAATTTGCTCTATTTATTAACTTCTGCTCCTTCAGCTTTCAGCCATTATTAATATTAACTGTGATATAGTCTGCTCCAAGTGCACCTTTAATGTCCACTCTTAGCCAGTAGTGACATGCTGAAAACCAGGTGATCTCTCCTCTTAAGGTTTCTTCTTGAATTTATCTTGAAGATATAGCCTGTAGCTTTTACAAAATTGGAGAGTATCCCTGTCTTAGGCTTTTAAGAAAGACTTTTCTTCAGTGCCATCTGTATAGGCCAGAATTAGTGGATTCAGGCTGAATCTTTGCAACCTGTTATTCATTTTGGTCTTTTTGGAGTCTGACTTTTCAGCTGGAGTTGAAGACTAGAGCTCAGGACTTCCCTTGGAGTTGTCCTGGTAATTGAAAAGGGCCTACTCCATCTTCCTCATTCTCTGTTAATAAACAAAGGCACAACATGTGTTTTACATCTATTGAACCATTGTCACAGTTATACAGTACTATCACAGATTCAGAGAGGAATGGGAGGGGAAAGGGGAGTGTGATATTCGAACACCCGCCTCTCACTGATGATGAAGTGCAATTTTATTTGGGGGTTTGGGGTGATATCCTTTCTCCAGGTTCATCCCCAAAACCATGAAGTCATAGGCACATACTCCTAATCAGAGGCAGCTTCACACAATTATCTTGTAAATTCTCACAATGAGTAGATCACAGGGACCGGTGTACCATGAGAACAGACAGTGTGATTAAGCACCAAGAAGTAGGCATTGTATGGCAGAAATCATGCACTAGAAATGCCTTCACATGTGGAATACACATAATGAAAGAAAACATGAATTTTCCCTGACAAATAGCATGAGCCTTCCCATGTATTCATCTGACAGACACTGTAGGTTAATTTCCACAGTGCAATGCAGTCCTGCAAACATGGATATAATAAGCGTCTTTACTTTTACAAATATGAGAAGTTAATTATATAATTATCATCTCATTCACTCAAACATTCTCAGCCATTATAAGGGAGAAATCACATGCAGTATATAGCATCACACATTCTGAAACATAACTGCCAAAGGTAACTCTCAAGAGCGATGTACAGTTTGGTTAAGAATGGTCATGATAGGCACTCAACGAATGTTCAGAGCGCACAAAGGTTTTGCCATATGCATTGAGCGTGGTTTACAGTCATAGGCATAAGCAAATCATCAAATCAGACAGACAATAGACATGGTAAGAATGTTTCACTGCGGTAGACATGACAGGTTTTGAGCGGCAGTTTTAGAGTCACTGTACCGAAGTCCTGTCTTCTTTTTACATTTTCTCAAGAAAGTACTCGGTCATTCGTCTCTCTCTCACTTCATCAGGTTTACACATAACATATTAAATGATTTAGGTACCTGGAGTGCAGATGACCACCTCCCAAAGAATGCTTTTGGGCAAATTTTACCACTGCATCTTGAACATGTCCTTACGGGATGGAATCAATGCTTCGACTGGCGGGCTAATTATGTATTAAGGAGCGTTACCAGCCCAAGGGTTACCCAATCAAATTGAGACCCCACAATTCATCTACCCTCTCTCGATCTAGAATCTACGATTCTATTTTTAGTTAGGGTATCACGACGGCTTACGTGGTTAACTACTGAGTATTGAGAAATGTAAATGGACTGGGGATGCGAACGTCTGAAGACATCATGCCACATAGCCTCCCCATAAAACTGTCATGGATACAATGACTGATAGGTCAGGCGTTCACAGTTCCCAGATCCTTTAAGTGGTGTCATCATTTACTCATCTCCCATTACTCCAACAAGAGCTGTGCATATGGAACCAATTGATTCTTTCCCTGAAAAATCTGCTCCAATATTCATCCATCAGTCATGAATTTGGTGGCATCTGCAAAAACCATGAAGTTAGTCCTGCATGAAGTTCCATTTAGTCACTGGAAGTATGAAGAGTTATGACCACACTTATCAGTGAACTGCTCTCCAACTCATTTCTGACAATGCTCCACAGTCAATCTCCATGCTATTTTTCCTGTCCATGATGAATGATCTCTCAGAGTCCCACACTTTCAAAGCATGAGTACCATTGAGATTCATTATGAGAAGTAATGCTTTGCAATTAAACCAACTTCTGTATGTCTGATGAGAGTGGTATAATTCCATATGTCTCTCACTCATTTATCTTTATCAGAACTTCATTCTTCCTCTCGCCTCTGGAGAATGATAATCCTGTGAGAGTGTTTTGACTGAACACTTTCTCCAACAGTAATCTTGGTATTTGGAACTGGGTTAAAATTTTTGATCATCACCGGAGCAAAAACAATCACTTCCGGGTGAACTGTATAGCAGCCGCTGCAGAACTTAAGACTAAAATCTACTAGTGCAGATTTGGTTAGCGTTGGACACAGGGTCTACCTTTCCAATAAGCCTCTTGTGTTTGCAGATGGTAGCAATTTCCCATTATATTTCCTTGACTTATTTCTGTAGTCTTACCATAGATTTAGAGGTGCACTTATTGGTTGAGATTTCCTCATTCCGTTAGGCCTCTATTTTGATTTGTTGTGAGAAGTGACAGCATTTTCTCTCCTTAGTTGCTCTATTTTCTAACGTAGCAACCGAATTTGTAGATGCGGCCAGACTGTGACATCTACTACAACCAATATAGAATTCCAACTAGTTGTCTTCAGCCATGCTTGGTGCTAAATGCTTTTGAGTGACTGGGAAGTATCCGTTCTTTCTCTCCAACATGAGCAAAACGTTTACTTTGGCGAATATAAGGCGTTTCTTCTCAGCCATAGAGAAGTCCGTCATTATCACAGCTACCTTTGAAGGTGTGTGATTATGTGGGTTAGCTTCTTAGTTACCAATATTGACTGGAATTATGGAAGCCAATTTTACTGACTTTGAGGATAGGACTGGCCAGGTCTTGTGAAGACATCTCGCAGATCAGTAATAATATAAGATTCCACTGCGGAATGCATGGTTCTTATTATATAAAGAGTCGACTGCTGAATTGCAGGGATCTTTATCTTGAAATGAATCAGCTGTTTAAGAACAGTGATCTTTCGTTAGTCCACTTTCGCAGACATTGTGTATAGAGTGTCACTGCTGGAGTTGCAGTGAGCTTAATCCTTATTTACATTCCCACCTTCTTCCGGCAGAAAGGTCTTCCCAATTGAGAACGAAAAAGGGGAATGACATCAGCTGTACTCAACTTTGTCCGTCCTTTAATCTCCACCATTTCAGGCAGAAATGCTTTTTCAACTGAGGATGAATTGACGGCAGACGTCGGAGACGGATCCTGTTTTATCTCTTCATGAAATTTTTCAGGTTGTCCACGTTATGCTCCTAGTCGTATGATACGCCAATGACATCAGGTTGGTTATCCATCGTTTCCTGGACACATAACTTTGCGTGCGCTCTCCACTTCCATATGAATGGCTAGGGGTCCAGTTATTTTGATGGCCTTCCTGGAGATTCAATGAGTTAACTCCTGGTGACGTGGATCCTAGTACACCAGAGATCACACCATCGAACAATAGACTAATGTCTTATAGACACCAGACTGTGGTCGGGTCATGAGTGACTGACCATGACTTCAGGTAGAATCTTCCCTTCATCTCGTCCATTACGTATCAAGTACGCTTAATAATACCACTACTTCAGAAATGGCAAGTGACTGAGTTGATAAGGATGTTTCTCCTGGAGATTCAATCGTGCTTACTTTCTCAGCAGCTTGATCAGGGCTACCGACAAGATTACACAACTGAAGAATAAACCCAACGTCGAATTGACACTGGACATTAGCCGGTACGAATACTGACTATACTGAGAGAGATGGTTAGTGAGGTGTCTTAATGGTTGCCCAATTTTTCCATCAGGGTTCACACTCTCTGCTCTCAGTGTTGCCAACATGTTATGGGGACTGAGGAATTAAGTACCCATTATATGATGTGATGCAGTGATATTAAAATGTAAATACACTAATTCCCCTTTCTCCCATGCTAGCCAATAAGTTAGAAAATGGAGTAGGCCCCCTATTAATTCCCTGGATAAAGTGTCTTAATTTATCTCAAGAAAAATCAAATTTATCCTGAAATTAGCTGTCTATGTTATTTAAAAATAATTTGTGTCTTCTGGTTCTCAGGTACCTTTGATACTCATAGTGAACACAGTATGCACAAAATTAAACAACATCATTGACAGTCCATTACATCAGCCCATCTTGAAACACAACATTATCATGGGTATAGCACACATGTTGACCCATAAGATAATTACATTTTTGTTCAACTACATTGTACAATGTGACATTTGTGAACAGTGATACATGCAATATTACCACCATTGATGAAACAACCACCACCCGAGATTTACTTGTGGGTTTAAACATCTGGACCTTTTGTCCACATTTATGTGACGAGATCCATTAACCACATCATAAAACTCTAAGCAATAGGTTTAATTTTGCGAGAGGTTACTCCCTGATTCTAATACAAACATAGATATCCTCCACAGGAGTCCCAGACAAGGTATACCCATAGTTTACATCCCGAGTCGCCAGATCTCGTTATGTGAATCCCATAAAAGGTATTCCCAGGGTTCAATTAGTGCATAGAGCACTCAATATGTGATTACCTTGAGGGGTGTTCCCAGGGTTCTAATTGCCTATATTAGTCCACAATATGTGATCCCCTTTAGCAGGTTATTCCCAGGGTCCAGTCGCGGATACGGGTCCACAACATGTGATCACCTTTAGGGGTGTTCCCGGGGTTCAATCGCGGATATGAGCCTCCAACATGTGATCACCTTTAGGGGTGTTCCCTGGGTTCAATCGCGGATACGAGCCTCCAACATGTGAGGTTTTTTTGTGGGTTTATAGAGAATTACAGAAGTTCCAATGAGTGAAGTTCTATAAAGTATATCTCTCCATAAAAGATACAGGTTAGTAACAGCAAGTGTTGTCTAGAGGTATTGATAGTCATTCTCGCATAACCCTTGTAGAGAAACCATTCAGAATTTTGGCTCACCGAGTACCCCCACTGTGAGAAATTAGACCTAAGTTAAGTTCTACACAGAATTATTTATAGATGATTTCTCTTCTAGGCCATATATATGTATATAGAGATCTTGGCAGTTAGCCACAGTAACCAATGAAAGCAGTTCTCTCATCTTCCAGCTGACTGTGCTCTGGTCGCCAACCTCATTTTTGATCTCATTACATCTTTCAAGTGACACAAGACACTTGGACAAATGATCACATTGACAATTGTACCATTGTAGTGAACATAAACAACAACAACTGTATTTTACACTGGTTGAACAAGACAACATGAGAAGATCTTGACAACAGTTGGACAAACATTCACAAAGAATGATCACACCAACAGGTTAGACAAGTCATACATCATGGAAGATACTTGACAACCACCACACAGACTTTCACAATCTCTGTAACCAACAGCAACAGTAGAGTACCAGTCACCATGAAGATGCTTGACACCAGTTGGACATTTCTTTCTCAACAATGTACAAGACAATCACAGAGACATGTATCTCAAAAACTGTTCTCTTACTACTAATACTTTATTAATGTCTGATGAGGTCAAGTGAAGACTCAGGCTTCATATTCTGCCAGCAATTTACATCTCAAATATGTTTATATGCAAATTATAGTGACATTATCTATGAAAACCCAAACACATCACTCAATATCCCCACAGAAACATCAATCTAAATAAACTCTCCTCCTTCACTTCTCTACTCCATAAGTTATCCTACACCACACTTTAGACTTAAATCCTTTCTTCGACTGTTACTGAGGGAAACACAAGATAAGCCATAAATTGGGGCAAGCATAGGGACGTTCTGCTCCACTGGTCTGTTTCATCCTTTTAGCACCTATGATGGTGTTGGACAGCTCAGGTTACAGTTCTCCCCATGATGGTTTTCCAATTCAGGCTATTCCCTGCTGTCACAATCTTGAAAGAAATTTTAAAGCTCTATCTTTTCACTGGTGAGTTCATGAAGTTGACACTTAGGACTGTTCTTTTATTTTTCCAGTAGAGGAAGATCTAAAAAGAAACAATAGGTCCCAGCATTCTTCTTTCTGTCTATCTCACCTAAATTTGACTGTTCATGAAGTTGACACCCAAGACTGTTCTTTTGCTTTTCCAGTGGAGGAAGATCTAAAAAGAAACAATATGTCCCAGCTGTCTTTCTTCACAGTCTATCACTCCTAATATTTCTGATGTAACTGAATCACCACACCGACTTAACACCAATCCATTTTTGGGGAATTTGCTCTATTTATTAACTTCTGCTCCTTCAGCTTTCAGCCATTATTAATATTAACTGTGATATAGTCTGCTCCAAGTGCACCTTTAATGTCCACTCTTAGCCAGTAGTGACATGCTGAAAACCAGGTGATCTCTCCTCTTAAGGTTTCTTCTTGAATTTATCTTGAAGATATAGCCTGTAGCTTTTACAAAATTGGAGAGTATCCCTGTCTTAGGCTTTTAAGAAAGACTTTTCTTCAGTGCCATCTGTATAGGCCAGAATTAGTGGATTCAGGCTGAATCTTTGCAACCTGTTATTCATTTTGGTCTTTTTGGAGTCTGACTTTTCAGCTGGAGTTGAAGACTAGAGCTCAGGACTTCCCTTGGAGTTGTCCTGGTAATTGAAAAGGGCCTCCTCCATCTTCCTCATTCTCTGTTAATAAACAAAGGCACAACATGTGTTTTACATCTATTGAACCATTGTCACAGTTATACAGTACTATCACAGATTCAGAGAGGAATGGGAGGGGAAAGGGGAGTGTGATATTCGAACACCCGCCTCTCACTGATGATGAAGTGCAATTTTATTTGGGGGTTTGGGGTGATATCCTTTCTCCAGGTTCATCCCCAAAACCATGAAGTCATAGGCACATACTCCTAATCAGAGGCAGCTTCACACAATTATCTTGTAAATTCTCACAATGAGTAGATCACAGGGACCGGTGTACCATGAGAACAGACAGTGTGATTAAGCACCAAGAAGTAGGCATTGTATGGCAGAAATCATGCACTAGAAATGCCTTCACATGTGGAATACACATAATGAAAGAAAACATGAATTTTCCCTGACAAATAGCATGAGCCTTCCCATGTATTCATCTGACAGACACTGTAGGTTAATTTCCACAGTGCAATGCAGTCCTGCAAACATGGATATAATAAGCGTCTTTACTTTTACAAATATGAGAAGTTAATTATATAATTATCATCTCATTCACTCAAACATTCTCAGCCATTATAAGGGAGAAATCACATGCAGTATATAGCATCACACATTCTGAAACATAACTGCCAAAGGTAACTCTCAAGAGCGATGTACAGTTTGGTTAAGAATGGTCATGATAGGCACTCAACGAATGTTCAGAGCGCACAAAGGTTTTGCCATATGCATTGAGCGTGGTTTACAGTCATAGGCATAAGCAAATCATCAAATCAGACAGACAATAGACATGGTAAGAATGTTTCACTGCGGTAGACATGACAGGTTTTGAGCGGCAGTTTTAGAGTCACTGTACCGAAGTCCTGTCTTCTTTTTACATTTTCTCAAGAAAGTACTCGGCCATTCGTCTCTCTCTCACTTCATCAGGTTTACACATAACATATTAAATGATTTAGGTACCTGGAGTGCAGATGACCACCTCCCAAAGAATGCTTTTGGGCAAATTTTACCACTGCATCTTGAACATGTCCTTACGGGATGGAATCAATGCTTCGACTGGCGGGCTAATTATGTATTAAGGAGCGTTACCAGCCCAAGGGTTACCCAATCAAATTGAGACCCCACCATTCATCTACCCTCTCTCGATCTAGAATCTACGATTCTATTTTTAGTTAGGGTATCACGACGGCTTACGTGGTTAACTACTGAGTATTGAGAAATGTAAATGGACTGGGGATGCGAACGTCTGAAGACATCATGCCACATGGCCAAGCCATCCAGATATTTTCCTCTCGGTCTTCCTCTTGGAAGAAGATTGAAGGAAGGTTGGAATATGTAATAATTTTCACTATATAGGGAAAAAAGATCTGGAGACATCACACATCCCTGCCTAACACCTCTCTTAATTGGCTGATACCGTCCCACTTCATTATTAATCCTTATTGCAGCTTGTTGTTTCCAATATATGTTTTTTAAAAGTCTAATGTCTTTCCCATAAATTTGTAGATCTGCAAGCATATCCACCTTGTTGACATGTCTAACTCTATCAAAAGCCTTTGTATAGTCAATAAAGCAAAGATGTATATCCTTGTTTACTTCTATAGCACGTTCAATATCTGTTCGCAGCATATACACAGCATTTACTGTACCCTTTCCTTCTACAAACCCACATTGTTCTTCCCCTATTTCAGGTTGTATCTTCTTCCTCACTCTTTGCATGATAATTCTTAGCAAAATCTTTGTGATGTGACTCATTATACTAATTGTTCTATGTTGATCACATTCCAAGGTTCCTGATTTCTTTGGGATTTCAATATATACAGAGTTGCATAATTCAGGAGGTATATCTCCAGTATCATATAATGTGTTCAGCAGTCTGGTGACTTGCTCCAGTCCAAATTCTTCTAAAGCTTTAATCACTTCTGTTGTGATGTTATCTGCACCGGAGGCCTTGCCAGCTTTCATATGCTTAAGAACATTTCGAACCTCCATCTCCAAAATTGGCGGTCCTTCATTATTAAATCTAATATCATACTGTTCGTCTCTGTTATCATCATAAAGGTGTTTCACATAATCTGTCCATACATGTAGAATCTGATCTCTTTCTATTATGATTTTGCCATCTTTAGTTTTTAGACACCCTGTTGATGTACTTGTTCTTTTATTAGTAAGTTCCTGAATTCCTTTGTGCACTAATTTGGTATTTTGACTGTTGTGTTGGTTTTCAATTTCTAAGCACTTTTCCTCAAGCCATGCTTCTTTTGCCTCCTTACATAATATTCTGACTTGTCTGTGAATTTCTTCATATTTAACAGAATTATTTTTGTTGAGTCTTCTTGTTACCATGAGGTGTAAAATTTCTTCAGTCATCCATTTCTTACGACCCACCTTCTTTAATTTTGGAATATTTGTTTCTGCAGCCACATTGATTGAATTCTTCAACGTTTCCCATTGATCATCCACACCCTGGAATAGGATCTCTAGATCAGACAATATTTCAAATCTGTTCTGTACTTCAATGTTGAATTTGTTTTGTATTTCCTTGTCATTACTCAATGTACACAAATCATATTTAGTGTTTACTATTATATACTTGACTTTCTTTAACTTTATCCTCAATGTTCCTGTAAGAAGTCTGTGGTCACTATAACAATCAGCACTGGGAACTATTTTTGCTACTGTTAGCACGTTTCTAAATCTTCTGCTAATGAGTATGTAGTCAATCTGGTTTCTAATCCTGCTATCAGGACTCCTCCATAATTTTCTAGAGTGTTGCTTAAACCAGGTGTTTCCTACAATCATTTCCTGTTCTTTTGCCCACTCTACGAGTCTGTATCCTCTTTCATTTCTCTCTCCTAAACCATAGTTTCATACTGTGTATCTATCCCCTTGATTTCCTACTTTTGCATTGAAGTCTCCTATTATGATGTTTATTTCTAAATTTTTACATTTCTTTAAGGCAGACTCTATGTCATTATAAAAATCTTCTACACTATCTTCACTGGATTCTCCTGTTGGGGCATATACTTGAATAATATTTATGCTAAAAGGTCTGCCACTTAATTTAACTAGTAGAACCCTGTCCGACACGGCCCAATATCCTTGAACATATTTTGATGTTTTCCTGTCCAAAATAATTGCCACTCCCCTATGACGATCTTCACCTCCAGAATAAATAATCTTGAAATCTTCATCTATCTTGATGCCTGCTCCTGTCCATCTCGTTTCGCACATACATAAAATATTAATTTTTTCCCTTTCAATTTCTTGTTTTATGTTCTCTAATTTTAACGTCCTAACGTTCAATGTTGCTAATTTTAACGTCTCTGTCCTTGTCTTGCGATGATCAGTCTTTAAGCGAATCATGATGTACTAGGCACTTTTAAAGAGGTAGTTTGCCGTTGCTTTCCTCTATGGCATTGACCGTACTGGTCGGAGACCGCAGCCATTGACTCAAGAAGAGCTCCTCTGCCTGCCGTCGTGAACTCGAGACCATGACCAACAAATATCTGTCGGCTGCCCTCAAAATTTCATCCAGCACCTGCCTTCCGTGGCTTCTTTTGAAAACATCCAATAAAAGAACACAAAATAACGTCACATAATCCACAGGAAAACACTATTCACAGGAAATCCATAGGAAATCACACGAAATCCACAGGAAAACACTAAATAGCGTCCCCCCAAAGAGTAACGCGTCATTTTGTCGCCATTGTACGGGAAGTTTGATAGTAGCTTCTTATTTATTCTCTTTTTCTCTCCATAGCAAAATCCTCTTCTTCATCGTTCATCCTCAGACGTCAATATGAATAAATGTATATAAAGAAAGCATCAATCAACTTAAACTTGTTGATATTTCCATAGAGTTAGTCTTAACACTGAGCGGGTGTAGGTCAAAATACTTTTTTCTGTTCAGCAAATGTTGGGCACTCATGCAACACATGTTTAGTTTTTATTTTACCAGTTCTACAGTTAAATTCATCAGTATCTACTATCTTTAGTGGCCTGTCCATTGTCTGAAGATTGTTACTTGTTATTTTCGGTTGAATTGATAGTATTCATAATCTTTCTTGTGACTTGGATGATCTTTTTCCACTTGGTTCTATAACTGCTTTTTAGAAATCTCTTGGCTTCATGATAGGTTATGTCCATATTCAACGCTACTGTTTGGAACAAGCAACTAGAAAGTCGCATAGAAGCCCTGGAGATGTGGATACACAGATGAATATGTCGTATTTCGTGGAAACAAAAAACAATCAAATGCAGAGGTTCTAGAAAAACTGGCAATGTAGAGAGAGAGAGTTGATGAAATAAATAAAGAGGAGGCAAGTGAAATATTTCGGCAATGTTAATAGACACGATACTCTTATAAAACCATACTGGAAGGCAAGGTTGAGGGCAAGCGAGCAAGAGGTAGACGATACAAGTGGGAAGATAACATAAAGAGATGGACGAATATCAGCCTGAAATAATGTACCGTCAAGGCGAGAGACAGACAGTGTCGGAGATCCATTGCAGCCAACCTTCATTGTGGAGACGGTACCTGATTGATGGATTGATGTCCATATCAGGGTGAGGGAGTCTTCCATCTTCCTTTGCTAAATTGGTTGAATTCTTCATGCCCAGGTATGGTGCAGTGAGAAGGAATCCATTGTATTGCAACCCTTTTTTATTTCTGGAATAGTTCATGTAGTGCTTCCCTTAGGTCTGCTAGTTTTGGTTCTTCTCTTCAGTATTGAAATAACTGACTTCGCACCCTTATAGAGAACTATTTGCTTCGCATTATTTTTATCTGTCAAAAACATTTCTGCCACAGAAATTTAAGCCCTCTGGCTTTACTCTGAAGTTACTTCAGAACTTTCCAGTAGCCACTGACCATGTCTTCTTTGCTCAATCTTGTTATTTTCAGGAGAATCCCTCCACCTCCATTTTCTGTTAAGTTTTTATTTTGCTCATAGGGAAATAATAAGAGATATCAAAAATAAACCATGACAAAGTGTTCGAGGTTATAATATTAAGAAATCTACGTTATCCAGATAATACAATATTGATAGCTGAAAACGTAAAACATATATAAAAGCTGATATGCATTGAAATAATTAAAAAAATTATAATACAGAATGCAAAAATTGACTTTCGTTGAATATTATGAAAACATAAACAATGGTTGTGTCAAAGGAAAGATAACACCAGCATGTGATATTACAATATAAGGGAAATGCTTAGCTTAGTCAATAAATTCAAACATATAGAAGTAATTATAACACCAAACAGGATATTTGTGCATTGATTAATAAAAGAATAGCCACAGCAAACACTGTATATAAGAAGATGAAATGTGTCCTATGTAAAAAGCAAATAACATTAAATGTCAGAAAAAGAGTTGTGAAATGTCACACTGAACCTGTTTTGCTGTACGGTAGTGAATCTTCGAAAGTGAATGAACAAATTAGGCAGAGCTTGGAGGCAACAGGGATGTGGTTTCTGAGACGAATGATGGAAATTCTTTAGATTTCCAGAGTACTTAACTTGGTACCTGGAAGAGGCATATCAAAGAACATTATATACAACTATTAGAAAGAGAAGCAATGCTCTTTTGTTATTTAATGAAAGATACTGGATGATATGACAACCGGAAAGATTAACGGTGGAAGTGCTGGAAAATATCGTGATGACTGGACAGATTAGCGGTAGAAGAAAAGTACTGAATAATATCATGACAACTGGAAAGATCAACAGTAGAAGAGAAGTCCTGGAAAATATCGTGATGAATTGACAGATCAGCGGTAAAAGAGACGTACTGGAAAATGTCATGACGACTGATAAGTTCAGCGGTAGAAGTACTGGAAAATATCGTGACGACTGGACAGATCAGCGGTAGAAGAGAAGTACTGGAAAATATCGTGACGACTGGACAGATCAGCGGTAGAAGAGAAGTACTGGACTATATCGTGACGACTGGACAGATCAGCGGTAGAAGAGAAGTACTGGACAATATCGTGACGACTGGCAGATCAGCGGTAGAAGAGACAGAAGCAGACGAAGAGAAATAATGTATGGCCTAAAACAGTGACATGGAAGAATAACATCAACAGAATTGATCAGAACACCCGAGGCCAAAATCTGCGGAAAAGCATGAACCCTACGCCGTTTGGCATGGGACATGATGCTGCTGCTAAATGTGCATATAACAAGAATTTAAATTAATGAATTGTAAGAATTGATTAACACTATAACCACAGAAAGTAAAAAGAAGCTACTAAAACTAAACAACACGAATAACAACAGTTGTGGCCAGGACCAAGGCAAGAAAAGGCAGCCGCAGGTTCAATAAAAGCAAAGGGAGATGTTCAACTATTTGTCCTCAATGATAACAATGATAAGCTGGGATCAGTAACACAGAGATAACAGACACAACAATCCAAACAAATGCAGTATTCCATGAGATAAAGAATGTTTGGTGTAGCACAGGGGTGGCCAACACGAGGCCCGCGGGCTACATGTGGCCCGCCGGGGGTCATGTTGCGGCCCGCGGAGCTAGGTCAAATGAACATAAATGTTAACTTTATTGTACATATCACCAAAAGAACATTACATCATGAGTGGTTGTGACATATTTCAAATATTGTCTGCCCCTATTAAACTGTGTTTTCAGAGGTCACAATATTAGTTCGAGGCCAAGCCCAATTTTCTAACCACAACCTTAAGCCGCCGGTACGTTTCGTTTGAAGTTGCCAGGAGTTGGAAACTGCGTCCACACGACCATCTGGTTGGTGACAAGAAGACGGGAGATAGCAACACTACTGCTCCCCCCCCCCCCCACACCTCTTTCTCCAGCCCGGCCCTTTCCGATACACCATCCCCATCAAGCTGTCATGTTTCGTGCTAAAAGTGCGCCTAGGACAGGTACATGAAAGGAAATCGAGTGTGTGGATTGAATTGAGAAGTGTTTAAGGTTTTAACATTGAGAACTGTAAGGAGTCTGAGAAATGCTTTTCTAGCGATCAGCTGTATTTTCCGTATTGCATACAGTGGGGTTCTTTGGACTCCAGGATGGTGGACTGTGCCTTGGCCGAACCTGAAGCTAGGTACAAATGCTCTAGTTCTCATTTGGAGTGGCTGATTCATCGGCATATGATGAAAAGGATTCGCCTTTATATTGCTGTAAGAGCGGAATTTCCTTAATATTATTTGCTCTCCAAGTTTACGACAACCTCAACATTACAGAAGTCCATTGAGTGAATGATCAATGTATATAAGAGGATGGCCTGGCCAACACCAATGTACCTACTACTCAAGTAAATGCACCGGTTGAGTCCTCCCTTCATGGCTAGTTGTTAAATTCAGGAGAAGGGTTATGAACATTGTCGAAACCTGGCAGTTATCCAGATGGACATTTACAACACATGGATTGTTTCCACCTGGACATTTTTTAAACCTGAACTTTATCTATGAGGACATTTTGAAAACCTGAACGGCATTATCGTGGATATTTTTCACCCCCTGAAACTTATTACTGCCCGTCGTTTATCATGTATGGATAATTTCCATCCTTGACTGGTATCATTATGGATATTTATGACTCTTGAAGTTTATCTGCGCTATGGATGTGTATAACTCCTGAAGTTTATATGCCCTTTGGATATTTATAACTCTTGAAGTTTGCCAGCCCTGTGGATATTTATAACGTCTGAACTTTATCTGAACTATGGCCATTTATAACTCCTGAAGTTAATCTGCCCTGTGGATGTTCATAACTTCTGAGGAAATTTATTATCAGGTATATTTCACCGCTTGAGGAATGTTTCACTGGATACTCCCAAATCCGGAACATTTAGCAGAATGAATATGTGCACCTTGGGAACTTATTAACCTGGCTAGTTCTACTCCAGTGACTTAAACATGAACATTCGTAAAGGGAATATTATGGACCATAGACTGTAGGAACCATGGTGGTTTAGTTTGTGAAAAGACCTTGTGGTATTAGATATAAACTATCTGTTCCTGATATTTCTCTGAGTGGATGTTGTTGAAGGAAGAAATAATATTGGTTGGATATTGGCTGAGAACATCAGCGAGAAAGGTATGATTAATATAAATTATTAATATTATTTTGATGTGGGGTTTTGTTGTGTGAATATTCATTGTGTGTATTTGAGGTATTACGTAACCATGGCGTCAACTGCTAAAGACGTTGGACCAAACAAGAAAAGAATCACAGAAGAATTAAGAAGTATTCAAGACAGGTGGACTATATACTATTTTTTCGTAGAAATTAAAACAAAGCTCATATGCTTGATATCCAACGAACCTGTTTCTGTGTTGAAAGAGAATAACATCAAACGGCACTACGAGATTAAACATGCAAATACGTTTTATAAGTACAAAGGGCAATTTCGACAAGACCAAGTAAATGACTTTACAAAAAAACATTTCTGCACAACAAAGGATAATTACTAGAGCCGGTTCAGAGTCAACATGCTATGTAAAAGCTAGTTATGTGTTATTTAAAAAAACAAACAAAAACGAAGCAATATTCAGATGGTGAAATGGTTAAGTGATGTTTGGAGAGCATCGTTGAAACTCGTCCAGAAAAGAAGAAGGATTTCTCAAAAAATAAGTCTGTCTCGTCAGGCTGTTACTAGGCGTGTGGACGACATTGGAAAATATATTGAAGATAATTTGAATAGTCGAGCATCCGAGGTTATATTTTATGCTCTAGCAGTGGATGAAAGCACAGATATGGCAGATACTGCACAACTGGCAATTTTTATCGTGGGTGTTGATCATCATCATCTTCTTCCACTTCTGCCATCAAACGTCGTGGGGAGGAATAATTTGCGTTCCAGAGCCCGGTGGGTGGCACTGGATAGTGTCATTCCGTGTGGCTGTACAATGTCTTTGATGTCGTCAATCCATTTTCTTCTTGGACGTCCTCTTGGTCTCGTCGCAGATGATCTTTGATGTAAGGCCAGTGATGGCAGTTGCTGGTGTTGCATTCTAACAACATGGCCAAACCACTTGATCTTCTGTCTTTCAATAAATGTGGCACAAGGTGTTGATCCCACAGTCTGTCTGATAATAGCATAATAGTTGACATCCATTTTAAAAAGACAGAAGAATTAGCGGCGCTGTATCCACCTAAGGACACTACTAAGTTACGAGATTTGTTAGAAGTAGTTACATCGACATTGAATTGCTTTTTGTTACAACTTGACAACTTATCGGGCTTAACGGGCTTAATGGTGCCCCAGCAATGGTTGGGAAACCCGAAGGTTTAGTAAAATTGATTGAAAATTAGGCCTCCAAAGAAGGTAACACTTCAATGCTAAATTTTCATTGCATTAATCATCAGGAGAATTTATTTTCAAAGCCCCTCAAAATGGACCATGTCGTGAAAGTAGTCGTCAAAATAGTCATCTTCATGAAGTCGAACGGGTTGAGTCACCGTCAGTTCCAATAATTTCTATTCTTTGGACTCAGATTATCATGACGTTACATTTTATGCAGAAGTAAGATGGCTGACCCGTGCCAAATTGTTGAAAAGATTGTTTGATTTGCAACTCGAAATACAATCATTCTTTGCAAGCAAGTCGAAAAGTATCCCAGAGTTTGAAGACAAAGAGTGGGTTTGCGACTTTGCATTTCTGGTCGATATAACTAGCCACCTAAATGACGTTAATAATAATACTCATCTACAAGGGAAAGGGAAATTAATTAACAAGATATATTTTATTGGTTTACATTAAACCAGGCAAGCGTTTGAGCACGATCTCACCTACCGGGAAGCGACTATGTGGTCGAAGTTGTAGCACGTTTGCTTATTTTTTTTTTTTTTGCATATCCTTTACAGGACATCGCTGTCAACAGCAGCATCTTTCAGCTGTCTGTTGATTTCTTGGCAAGATTACGCTCAGTAGTTTGTCATTGCTTTCTGAGCGGCCGGCTCAGTATCCCGCAAGTCACCAGCGGGGGTCGAACCGCTCCCAGTTCTCTCCCGCTACGAGACTCTGCGTGATAAACGGGATTACGGAGAAAGTGTTGTAACCCCTCAGCCAGAGAGACCGGCCGTACTTATTTACTTTAATTAATAACAACACAACAATTAAAAAGAAATTAGGTGCGTGGCCCGGCAGGAAATACTATTTCCGAAATTTGGCCCGCCTGCTGAAAAGGTTGGCGACTCCTAGTGTAGCAGATCCTTTATCTTCTTCTTTTGTATCTCATACTACTGTGTGGCCGCAAATCATCGACACTGAGCAGCGGGAATAGAGATGTAACTTATTATTTTCTTTGAATACCATCATCGTCACCAAACATCATACAGAATGTACCTCTCATGACATGTTGGTGGGAAGACTCTCCATCCCTGTCCACTTCTTCTGTCTCATGTATGTCCATGTCCACGTCCAGAAAATCTTTAATGTCCTCAAATATAACATCATGTAATAGCGCGCGCGCGCGCACGCACACACACACACACACACACACACACATACATGCACACACATTCGCATGTACACACATACAATGCACACATACACACAGATCGAGGGAGTGAGCGAGTGAGAGAATCTGAGAAAGTGAGAGTGAGAGAAAAGAGATAAATACAGAGATGCAGAGAGAGTGAGAAAGAGAAAGAGAAAGCTTGAGAAGGTGAGTGAGAGAGGGGGTGTCAGATTTCGAGAAAAATAGTTTCATAAAGATAAGAATAAGAGACAAAATGAGAGAGAGAGAGAGAGAGAGAGAGAGAGAGAGAGAGAGAGAGAGAGAGAGAGAGAGAGAGAGAGAGAGAGAGAGAGAGAACAAAAGAGAATAAGAGAAAGAGAATGAGAGAATTAGAGAAAGTGCAAGATAATGAGAAATTTAAAAAGTGAGAAAGAGAGAGAGAGAGAGAGTGTGTGTGTGAGAGAGAAAGAGAGGTAAGGAGATAAAGAGAGAGAGAGAGAGAAAGAGAGAGAGTGAGAGAGAGAGAGGGGGAGAGAGAGAGGGAGAGAGAGATCTGCAACAGTGTAGTGGCTAGTGCACTTGCCAACCAGTTCTGTGTTCTGGGTTCAGTCTCCAGCAGTGGTAGAACAGTTTTCCCGTGCCAGTATGACTCAGGGGTTGACAGAAGCTTGCAAAATGGACATCAGAGAGTTTTTTGGAATTTTGTGATAAGAAAATGTGGCGAGGAAGTAAACCGCTCACCGATCCTTATTGCCCACGATCTAGAATTTGTCAACATCTATCACTACACACTCTCCACAGGACTATCACCTAACCTTTATCTTCACAGTGCCAGTAAAGCTCAGAAGTCGATCCAAACCCATACACTTGGGTACCAGCACATTTTTAGTTTTCTGACTAGTGAAGGAAAAGCGAGGAGGAAAGAAACTGGCTACTCCAACTCATATGTGGTGGCCTAGGGTATGTGAAGGTATCACACTTCACACCCCATCTGTAGTATCTGCTATGGTACTGCCGTTAACTTTATCGTACCTTCACAATAACAGAGTGAATGATGAACAAGCTAGGGATTAAGATACATCTACACATTAACAGACTGAACAATGAACAAGCCTGGGATGAAGACACATCTACACACTTTTAAGATACCTTTATGCCTATTAAATGCACAATTATGATTGCTATTATAGGTACAAGTCCTCCAGAAGTTACAGCATCCACATATTGTTTCCTACATATCGTCATTTAAAGGTAATTCACAAATGATTACTTTAGATATGCATATTTAATACCTGGCATGTAGCACTATACGGATCTGAAACATGAGTTCTCAAAAAACGATGACAAGAATGTAGAAGTATTTGTGATGTGGTGTCCCCGATTCACAGCAATTCTCTTCAGTTATCCATAAATCTGAACCACATTTTTCTTGCATGTCTATGTAGTGTAGTTGTTTCTTGCATGTGTGAGCAGTAGTTGTTTCTTGCATGTCTGTGTACTGTAATTGATTCTTGCATGTTTGTGTGATGTAGTTGTTTCTTTCATGTGTGTGTAGTGTAGTTGCTTACTTGCATGTCTGTGTGGTGTAGTTGTTTCTTGCATGTGTGTGTGTGTGTGTGATGTAGCTGTTTCTTGCATGAGTGCATAGTGTAGTTGTTTCTTGCATGTCTGTGTGATGTAGCAGTTTCTTGTATGTGTGTTTATGTAGTTGTTTCTTGCATGTCTGTGTGATGTAGCTGTTTCTTGCATATGTGTGTGATGTAGCTGTTTCTTGCATGTCTGTGTGATGTAGTGATTTACTTGTATGTCTGTATGGTGTAGTCTTTTTACTTACATGCCTGTGTGGTGTAGTTGTTTACTTGTATGTCTGTGTGGTGTAACTGTTGTATGTCTGTGTGATGTAGTTGTTTACTTGTATGTCTGTGTGGTGTAACTGCTGTATGTCTGTGTGGTGTAGTTGGTTACTTGTATGTCTGTGTGATGTAGTTGTTTCCTTGTATGTCTGTGTGGTGTAGTTGTTTACTTGTATGTCTGTGTGGTGTAGTTGTTTACTTGTATGTCTGTGTGGTGTAGTTGTTTACTTGTATGTCTGTGTGGTGTAGTTGTTTACTTGTATGTCTGTGTGATGTAGTTGTTTACTTGTATGTCTGTGTAGTGTAGTTGTTTACTTGCATGTCTGTGTGATGTAGTTGTTTACTTGCTTGTCTGTGTGGTGTAGTTGTTTACTTGCATGTCTGTGTGGTGTAGTTGTTTACTTGTATGTCTGTGTAGTGTAGTTGTTTACTTGTATATCTGTGTGGTGTAGTTGTTTACTTGTATGTCTGTGTAGTGTAGTTGTTTACTTGTATGTCTGTGTGGTGTAGTTGTTTACTTGCATGTCTGTGTGGTGTAGTTGTTTACTTGTATGTCTGTGTGGTGTAGTTGTTTACTTGCATGTCTGTGTGGTGTAGTTGTTTACTTGTATGTCTGTGTAGTGTAGTTGTTTACTTGTATGTCTGTCTGGTGTAGTTGTTTACATGTATGTCTGTGTGATGTAGTTGTTTACTTGTATGTCTGTGTGATGTAATTGTTTACTTGTATGTCTGTGTGATGTAATTGTTTACTTGTATGTCTGTGTGATGTAGTTGTTTACTTGTATGTCTGTGTGATGTAATTGTTTACTTGTATGTCTGTGTGGGGTAGTTGTTTACTTGTATGTCTGTGTGGTGTAGTTGTGTACTTGTATATCTGTGTGGTGTAGTTGTTTACTTGCATGTCTGTGTGGTGTAATTGTTTACTTGTATGTCTGTGTGGTGTAGTTGTTTACTTGTATGTCAGTGTGGTGTAATTGTTTACTTGTATGACTGTGTGGTGTAATTGTTTACTTGTATGTCTGTGTGATGTAGTTGTTTACTTGTATGTCTGTGTGATGTAATTGTTTACTTGTATGTCTGTGTGATGTAATTGTTTACTTGTATGTCTGTGTGATGTAGTTGTTTACTTGTATGTCTGTGTGATGTAATTGTTTACTTGTATGTCTGTGTGATGTAATTGTTTACTTGTATGTCTGTGTGATGTAGTTGTTTACTTGTATGTCTGTGTGATGTAATTGTTTACTTGTATGTCTGTGTGGGGTAGTTGTTTACTTGTATGTCTGTGTGGTGTAGTTGTGTACTTGTATGTCTGTGTGGTGTAATTGTTTACTTGTATGTCTGTGTGGTGTAACTGTTGTATGTCTGTGTGGTGTAGTTGTTTACTTGTATGTCTGTGTGGTGTAGTTGTTTACTTGTATGTCTGTGTGGTGTAGTTGTTTACTTGCATGTCTGTGTGGTGTAGTTGTTTACTTGCATGTCTGTGTGGTGTAGTTGTTTACTTGTATGTCTGTGTGGTGTAGTTGTTTACTTGCATGTCTGTGTGGTGTAGTTGTTTACTTGTATGTCTGTGTAGTGTAGTTGTTTACTTGTATGTCTGTGTGGTGTAGTTGTTTACTTGTATGTCTGTGTGATGTAGTTGTTTACTTGTATGTCTGTGTGATGTAGTTGTTTACTTGTATGTCTGTGTGATGTAGTTGTTTACTTGCATGTCTGTGTGGTGTAGTTGTTTACTTGTATGTCTGTGTGATGTAGTTGTTTACTTGTATGTCTGTGTGGTGTAGTTGTTTACTTGTATGTCTGTGTGGTGTAGTTGTTTACTTGTATGTCTGTGTGGTGTAGTTGTTTACTTGTATGTCTGTGTGATGTAGTTGTTTACTTGTATGTCAGTGTGGTGTAATTGTTTACTTGTATGACTGTGTGGTGTAATTGTTTACTTGTATGTCTGTGTGATGTAGTTGTTTACTTGTATGTCTGTGTGATGTAATTGTTTACTTGTATGTCTGTGTGATGTAATTGTTTACTTGTATGTCTGTGTGATGTAGTTGTTTACTTGTATGTCTGTGTGATGTAATTGTTTACTTGTATGTCTGTGTGATGTAATTGTTTACTTGTATGTCAGTGTGGTGTAATTGTTTACTTGTATGACTGTGTGGTGTAATTGTTTACTTGTATGTCTGTGTGGTGTAGTTGTTTACTTGCATGTCTGTGTGGTGTAGTTGTTTACTTGTATGTCTGTGTAGTGTAGTTGTTTACTTGTATGTCTGTGTGGTGTAGTTGTTTACTTGTATGTCTGTGTGATGTAGTTGTTTACTTGTATGTCTGTGTGATGTAGTTGTTTACTTGTATGTCTGTGTGATGCAGTTGTTTACTTGCATGTCTGTGTGGTGTAGTTGTTTACTTGTATGTCTGTGTGATGTAGTTGTTTACTTGTATGTCTGTGTGGTGTAGTTGTTTACTTGTATGTCTGTGTGATGTAATTGTTTACTTGTATGTCTGTGTGATGTAGTTGTTTACTTGTATGTCTGTGTGATGTAGTTGTTTACTTGTATGTCAGTGTGGTGTAATTGTTTACTTGTATGACTGTGTGGTGTAATTGTTTACTTGTATGTCTGTGTGATGTAGTTGTTTACTTGTATGTCTGTGTGATGTAATTGTTTACTTGTATGTCTGTGTGATGTAATTGTTTACTTGTATGTCTGTGTGATGTAGTTGTTTACTTGTATGTCTGTGTGATGTAATTGTTTACTTGTATGTCTGTGTGATGTAATTGTTTACTTGTATGTCTGTGTGGTGTAGTTGTTTACTTGCATGTCTGTGTGGTGTAGTTGTTTACTTGTATGTCTGTGTGGTGTAGTTGTTTACTTGCATGTCTGTGTGGTGTAGTTGTTTACTTGTATGTCTGTGTAGTGTAGTTGTTTACTTGTATGTCTGTGTGGTGTAGTTGTTTACTTGTATGTCTGTGTGATGTAGTTGTTTACTTGTATGTCTGTGTGATGTAGTTGTTTACTTGTATGTCTGTGTGATGTAGTTGTTTACTTGCATGTCTGTGTGGTGTAGTTGTTTACTTGTATGTCTGTGTGATGTAGTTGTTTACTTGTATGTCTGTGTGGTGTAGTTGTTTACTTGTATGTCTGTGTGATGTAATTGTTTACTTGTATGTCTGTGTGATGTAGTTGTTTACTTGTATGTCTGTGTGATGTAATTGTTTACTTGTATGTCTGTGTGATGTAATTGTTTACTTGTATGTCTGTGTGATGTAGTTGTTTACTTGTATGTCTGTGTGATGTAATTGTTTACTTGTATGTCTGTGTGATGTAGTTGTTTACTTGTATGTCTGTGTGATGTAATTGTTTACTTGTATGTCTGTGTGGTGTGGTTGTTTACTTGTATGTCTGTGTGGTGTAGTGGTTTACTTGTATGTCTGTGTGGTGTAGTTGTTTACTTGTATGTCTGTGTGGTGTAGTTGTTTCTTGTATGTCTGTGTGGTGTAGTTGTTTACTTGTATGTCTGTGTGGTGTAGTTGTTTACTGGCATGTCTGTGTGGTGTAGTTGTTTACTTGTATGTCTGTGTGGTGTAGTTGTTTCTTGTATGTCTGTGTGGTGTAGTTGTTTACTTGTATGTCTGTGTGGTGTAGTTGTTTACTTGTATGTCTGTGTGATGTAGTTGTTTACTTGTATGTCTGTGTGGTGTAGTTGTTTACTTGTATGTCTGTGTGGTGTAGTTGTTTACTTGAATGTCTGTGTGATGTAGTTGTTTCTTGCATGTCTGTGTGATGTAGTTGTTTCTTGCATGTCTGTGTGATGTAGTTGTTTCTTGTATGTCTGTGTGGTGTAGTTGTTTACTTGTATGTCTGTGTGGTGTAGTTGTTTCTTGCATGTTTGTGTGATATAGTTGTTTACTTGTATGTCTGTGTGGTGTAACTGATGTATGTCTGTGTGGTGTAGTTGTTTACTTGTATGTCTGTGTGGTGTAGTTGTTTACTTGTATGTCTGTGTGGTGTAGTTGTTTACTTGTATGTCTGTGTGGTGTAGTTGTTTACTTACATGTCTGTGTGGTGTAGTTGTTTACTTGAATGTCTGTGTGGTGTAGTTGTTTACTTGTATGTCTGTGTGGTGTAGTTGTTTCTTGTATGTCTGTGTGATGTAGTTGTTTACTTACATGTCTGTGTGGTGTAGTTGTTTACTTACATGTCTGTGTGGTGTAGTTGTTTACTTACATGTCTGTGTGGTGTAGTTGTTTACTTACATGTCTGTGTGGTGTAGTTGTTTACTTGTATGTCTGTGTGGTGTAGTTGTTTACTTGTATGTCTGTGTGGTGTAGTTGTTTACTTGTATGTCTGTGTGGTGTAGTTGTTTACTTGTATGTCTGTGTGGTGTCTTCCCCACTCTGAGGAAGAATTGCAATGTCTACTATCTGCATTCTCCAATGCTTGTTCTGAATTTTGTTTAACAATTAGCAAAAAGAAGACACAGATTATGTCACAAGGTGCACATGGGGTACCATCAATCTTTATTGACGACGCCGAACTAGAGATAGTAGACCATTTTACATATCTAGGATCGGTGGTAAATAGCAAATTATCCCTAGATCAGGAAATCAACATCCGGATTGGTAAGGCAGCAACAACAATGAACAGGTTCAGAAAAAGAGTCTGGGAGAACAGGAAGCTTACTGCCAAAACAAAAGTCCTTGTCTACCAAGCCTGTGTCCTTAGTACTCTTCTCTATGGCAGTGAAACCTGGACAACTTACTCACACCAAGAGAACAATTTAAACAGCTTTCATATGCGGTGTCTGCGAAGAATTCTTGGTATTAAGTGGCAAGACAAAATCACAAATACTGAAGTATTGGAAAGATCAGGTTGTGTGACAGTTTATTCCATGCTCAGTCTTCGTAGACTTAGATGGATAGGACATCTTAGGCGGATGGATGATGGTAGAATACCAAAGGATATCTTTTTTGGTGAATGGGTAAGAGATCTCAGGGTCGGCCTCTACTACGATACAAAGATGTGTGTAAGCGGGACATGATTGATACAGGCATTGATAATGCACATTGGGATCAAGTCGCCGCTGAACGTGTTGCATGGAGGGCAAATATCAGAAATGGAATAAAGTCAAAGGAGAAAATTATTGCAGAAAAGTCACACACCAAGCGTTTGAGACGTAAGATGGTGCATGATGGTGGAAATGACCACGTGTTCACATGCACCCACTGTGAACGGACATTTACAGCGCAAATTGGCCTTATCAGTCACACTCGCTACCGCCATAGTTAAGAGTTATTATGCCTTTTAAAGCACAAACTATCGTCTGTCAAGACGGCAAGGTGCCAATGTGTGTGGTGTAGTTGTTTACTTGTATGTCTGTGTGGTGTAGTTGTTTACTTGAATGTCTGTGTGATGTAGTTGTTTACTTGTATGTCTGTGTGGTGTAGTTGTTTACTTACATGTCTGTGTGGTGTAGTAGTTTCCTTGTATGTCTGTGTGATGTAGTTGTTTACTTACATGTCTGTGTGGTGTAGTTGTTTACTTACATGTCTGTGTGGTGTAGTTGTTTACTTGTATGTCTGTGTGGTGTAGTTGTTTCTTGTATATCTGTGTGATGTAGTTGTTTACTTACATGTCTGTGTGGTGTAGTTGTTTACTTACATGTCTGTGTGGTGTAGTTGTTTACTTACATGTCTGTGTGGTGTAGTTGTTTACTTGAATGTCTGTGTGGTGTAGTTGTTTACTTGTATGTCTGTGTGGTGTAGTTGTTTCTTGTATGTCTGTGTGATGTAGTTGTTTCTTGTATGTCTGTATGATGTAGTTGTTTACTTACATGTCTGTGTGGTGTAGTTGTTTACTTACATGTCTGTGTGGTGTAGTTGTTTACTTGTATGTCTGTGTGGTGTAGTTGTTTACTTGTATGTCTGTGTGGTGTAGTTGTTTACTTACATGTCTGTGTGGTGTAGTTGTTTACTTGTATGTATGTGTGGTGTAGTTGTTTACTTACATGTCTGTGTGGTGTAGTTGTTTACTTGTAGGTCTGTGTGGTGTAGTTGTTTACTTACATGTCTGTGTGGTGTAGTTGTTTACTTACATGTCTGTGTGGTGTAGCTGTTTACTTACATGTCTGTGTGGTGTAGTTGTTTACTTGTATGTCTGTGTGGTGTAGTTGTTTACTTGTATGTCTGTGTGGTGTAGTTGTTTACTTGAATGTCTGTGTGATGTAGTTGTTTACTTGTATGTCTGTGTGGTGTAGTTGTTTACTTACATGTCTGTGTGGTGTAGTGGTTTCCTTGTATGTCTGTGTGATGTAGTTGTTTACTTACATGTCTGTGTGGTGTAGTTGTTTACTTACATGTCTGTGTGGTGTAGTTGTTTACTTGTATGTCTGTGTGGTGTAGTTGTTTCTTGTATGTCTGTGTGATGTAGTTGTTTACTTACATGTCTGTGTGGTTTAGTTGTTTACTTGTATGTCTGTGTGATGTAGTTGTTTACTTGAATGTCTGTGTGGTGTAGTTGTTTACTTGTATGTCTGTGTGGTGTAGTTGTTTACTTACATGTCTGTGTGGTGTAGTGGTTTCCTTGTATGTCTGTGTGATGTAGTTGTTTACTTACATGTCTGTGTGGTGTAGTTGTTTACTTACATGTCTGTGTGGTGAAGTTGTTTACTTGTATGTCTGTGTGGTGTAGTTGTTTCTTGTATGTCTGTGTGATGTAGTTGTTTACTTACATGTCTGTGTGGTGTAGTTGTTTACTTACATGTCTGTGTGGTGTAGTTGTTTACTTACATGTCTGTGTGGTGTAGTTGTTTACTTGAATGTCTGTGTGGTGTAGTTGTTTACTTGTATGTCTGTGTGGTGTAGTTGTTTCTTGTATGTCTGTGTGATGTAGTTGTTTCTTGTATGTCTGTATGATGTAGTTGTTTACTTACATGTCTGTGTGGTGTAGTTGTTTACTTACATGTCTGTGTGGTGTAGTTGTTTACTTGTATGTCTGTGTGGTGTAGTTGTTTACTTGTATGTCTGTGTGGTGTAGTTGTTTACTTACATGCCTGTGTGGTGTAGTTGTTTACTTGTATGTCTGTGTGGTGTAGTTGTTTACTTACATGTCTGTGTGGTGTAGTTGTTTACTTACATGTCTGTGTGGTGTAGTTGTTTACTTGTATGTCTGTGTGATGTAGTTGTTTACTTGCTTGTCTGTGTGGTGTAGTTGTTTACTTACATGTCTGTGTGGTGTAGTTGTTTACTTACATGTCTGTGTGGTGTAGTTGTTTAATTACATGTCTGTGTGGTGTAGTTGTTTACTTACATGTCTGTGTGGTGTAGTTGTTTACTTACATGTCTGTGTGGTGTAGTTGTTTACTTGTATGTCTGTGTGGTGTAGTGGTTTACTTACATTTCTGTGTGGTGTAGTTGTTTACTTACATGTCTGTGTGGTGTAGTTGTTTACTTGCATGTCTGTGTGGTGTAGTTGTTTACTTGTATGTCTGTGTGGTGTAGTGGTTGACTTGTATGTCTGTGTGGTGTAGTTGTTTACTTGTATGTCTGTGTGATGTAGTTGTTTCTTGCATGTCTGTATAGTGTAGTTGTTTCTTGCATGTCTGTGTGATGTAGTTGTTTACTTGTATATTTGTGTGATGTAGTTGTTTACTTGTATGTCTGTGTAGTGTAGTTGTTTACTTACATGTCTGTGTGGTGTAGTTGTTTACTTACATGTCTGTGTGGTGTAGTTGTTTACTTGTATGTCTGTGTGGTGTAGTTGTTTACTTGTATGTCTGTGTGGTGTAGTTGTTTACTTGTATGTCTGTGTGATGTAGTTGTTTCTTGCATGTCTGTATAGTGTAGTTGTTTCTTGCATGTCTGTGTGGTGTAGTTGTTTACTTGTATGTCTGTGTGATGCAGTTGTTTCTTGCATGTCTGTATAGTGTAGTTGTTTCTTGCATGTCTGTGTGATGTAGTTGTTTACTTGTATATCTGTGTGATGTAGTTGTTTACTTGTATGTCTGTGTAGTGTAGTTGTTTACTTACATGTCTGTGTGGTGTAGTTGTTTACTTGTATGTCTGTGTGGTGTAGTTGTTTACTTGTATGTCTGTGTGGTGTAGTTGTTTACTTGTATGTCTGTGTGATGTAGTTGTTTCTTGCATGTCTGTATAGTGTAGTTGTTTCTTGCATGTCTGTGTGGTGTAGTTGTTTACTTGTATGTCTGTGTGGTGTAGTTGTTTCTTGCATGTCTGTATAGTGTAGTTGCTTCTTGCATGTCTGTGTGGTGTAGTTGTTTCTTGCATGTCTGTGTGGTGTAGGTGTTTACTTGTATGTCTGTGTGATGTAGTTGTTTCTTGCATATCTGTATAGCGTAGGTGTTTCTTGCATGTCTGTGTGGTGTAGTTGTTTACTTGTATGTCTGTGTGATGTAGTTGTTTACTTGTATGTCTGTGTGATGTAGTTGTTTCTTGCATGTTTGTGTGATGTAGTTGTTTCTTACGTGTCTGTGTAGTGTAGTTGTTTCTTGCATGTTTATATGATGTAATTGTTTCCTGGACCTCTTTCTGTTACCATGAATTTCGCGCCTTTTTGTCCGTGAATTTTAAACATATGTATGTCTTATATTATGACCTGAATTGTCTTCTTCTATCGCCCATGTGAACTTAACACCGAATTCTTGTTCAGAAAGCTAAGTGAAATTACTGAACGTGATATTGAAAATCAACCTGAAAAATATCAAGTCAACCTGGGGCTGAGCGCAACGTCCTGCAGAGGACATATAATGTGTTGTATCTCCCTCTTGCGCTCATATGTCTAGACCAGGGTGGGGAACCTTGTTTCTGACTGAGCCATTTGGATATTTATAACATCATTCGAGGGCCACAACAATTAAAAAAGAGCCTGATATTTTTGGTCAAACATTTAATTAACTCACACATAATGTGATGGCTATAACTGCTTCTCTTTGGTGAGTAATATGCTACTAAGTTAAAGTAATTTGAACTGTAGAAACAGTAACATTAACTGTAGTGCACTACTTAGAACCAAACTCAACACAATTATACAAGAAACACCAACCAAACAATACATGGCAATAGAACAAAACATACAGCCTAACAGACAAATAGACCAAATAACAGACGTGCAAGGCAACACACAGAGGGAAACAGCACACATAATACAAACTTTCCATCAATATTACACACATCTAAGCACACAGAAAATGTGAATGCACAAATACAAGATAATTTCCTAAAGTACAACATGAAACTATCTAACACAGACAGAAAGAGACCGGACACAGAACTTACACTGACAGAAATAACATATGCAATGAATAAAATGAACAAAGACAAGACACTAGGACTAGCTGGTTCGACAGTAGAGTTCTATCAACCTTTCATCCCTATCCAAGGTAATCTTCTAAAAGTTTATCAAGAAGTGTCTGAAAAAAATCTCCCTAACAGTTACACTCTGTCCGATATACAAGGTGCTTCTCATAGGTCTTTAACCTGACCATGAAGGAGTAGGCGGAGATAATTGAAATTTGGCAATGTATAGCTCATTCAATTTGTAATGGACATATGAATTGTGAATTTCCCACCTCAACCGGTTTTCCCGATATGGTGCATGGCACAACACACCCTATTGACCAGATCTGCACATCCAACGGTTTGTTAGAAGAATGGAGAAACCAGACGCCAGGACTGATAAAAGTCTTGATATTACAGGGTAAAACACGTACAGAAATGCACAGGGAGATGGGGCCAGTGTTTGAGGAAGTCTGTCTTTTCGTATGCTTCTGTAAAAAATTGGTGTTTGCAGTTTAAGTGTGGCCGTTCCCAAGTTGCATATCTGACGACCGTCCTCAGAGTGCAATGATGCAAATGCTGCAAAAGTGAAGAAAATCATAGACCAGGGTAGGAAAATGACAATTACAGAGATATCGGGTTCAGCAAAACTGAGTAAGAGTACAGTTGTTAGAATTGTACACAACAGACTGAACATTAGAAAAGTGTGTGCCCCGCGCCTGCTGACATGTGAACAGAAACAAACACGGGTTGATTGCTGTGGCCAGTTGCTCAACATGTGGCGGTCGAAAAAACATGTAAAAGAAAATGGGGATGGTAGATGAGACTTGGATTCACCAAATCGTAAAAAACAGCTGAAAGGAAATCGTCTTGACAGTGACGAAGATGTCATACTGGCTTGCGATAACTGGTTTAGTTCGAAAAATAGGTTGTTTTATCCTGAAGGTCTTTTCAAGGTCACGCAGAAATGACAGAAATGCATACATTCAGGTGATGGCTACATCCAAAAGTTACTGACGCAGTGAAACTGTAAACACACACACACACACACACACACACACACACACACACACACACACAAACACACACACACACACACACACACACACAATGATATCGACAGCCACTGAAAATGACACAACCACTGAAAATGACACAGCCACTGAAAATGACACAACCACTGAAAATGACACAACCACTAACAATGACACAACCACTGAAAATGGCATGCAAATGTGTCCCACACCTCATACAGAAGTGACCCTCATGTCGTACAACTGTGTCAGCTATACATATATTTAATTACTAAATAAGCCCACCTCATACACCAGTGACCCTCATGCGTACAACTATGTCCCTTACCTCATACAGAAGTGTGCCTCATATTGCAAAACTGTACCTCCTACCGCATACAGATGTGTCGTTCTTTTCGTACACTTGTGTCCCTAGCCTAATATCGAAGTATCCCTCACCTCCTACAGAACTGACCCTGATGTTGTACAACTGTTTCCTGCACCTCATAGAGACGGGTTCTTCACCTCATACAACTGCTGTGATCCATAAACTTCTACCAGAACAACACAGACTAGCTTTTTACACAAGATACTAGCACTCAAAACAATGCATAACACAGAGCATATCATGATGGCATGTTACCGAATTTCTACACATCATCATCACACACATAATTGGCACCTTGCCGTCTTGACAGACGATAGTGTGTGCTTTAAAAAGGCATAATAACCTTTACCTATGGCGGTAGCGAATGTGACTGATAAGGCCAATTTGCGCTGTAAATGTCCGTTCACAGTGGGTGCATGTGAACACATGGTCATTTCCACCATCATGCACCATCTTACGTCTCACACGCTCTCTGTGTTACTTATCTGCAATAATTTTCTCCTTTGTCTTTATTCCATTTCTGATGTTTCCCCTCCATGAAACACGTTCAGCGGCGACTTGCTCCCAATGTGCATTATCAATGCCTGTATCAATCATGTCCTGCTTACACACATCTTTGTATCGTAGTAGAGGCCGACCCTGAGATCTCTTACCCATCTGTAATTCACCAAAAAAGATGTCCTTTGGTATTCTACCATCATCCATCCTCCTAAGATGTCCTATCCATCTAAGTCTACGAAGACTGAGCATGGAATAAACCGTCACACAACCTGATCTTTCCAATACTTCAGTATTTATGATTTTGTCTTGCCACTTAATACCAAGAATTCTTCGCAGACACCGCATATGAAAGCTGTTTAAACGTTTCTCTTGGTGTGAGTAAGTTGTCCAGGTTTCACTGCCATAAAGAAAAGTGCAAAGGACACAGGCTTGATAGACAAGGACTTTTGTTTTGGCAGTAAGCTTCCTGTTCTCCCAGACTCTTTTTCTTAACCTGTTCATTGTTGTTGCTGCCTTACCAATCCGGATGTTGATTTCCTGATCTAGGGATAATTTGCTATTTACCACTGATCCTAGATATGTAAAATGGTCCACCATCTCTAGTTCGGCGTCGTCAATAAAGATTGATGGTACCCCATGTGCACCTTGTGACATAATCTGTGTCTTCTTTTTGCTAATTGTTAAACCAAATTCAGAACAAGCATTGGAGATTGCAGATAGTAGACATTGCAATTCTTCCTCAGAGTGGGTCGTAACTGCAGCATCATCTGCAAAAAGCAACTCTCTGATCAGTACCCTCCTAATTTTGGTCTTGGCCTTCAATCTCTGAGCATTGTAGAGGCCGCCACCTGAGCGTGAGTGAATGTATATACCGGCATCCTGATCACGAAAGGCATATTTCAGTAGAAGTGAAAAGTATATTCCAAAGAGGGTGGGAGCTAGCACACAACCTTGCTTAACTCCACTCTTGATTTCAAACTCTTCAAAAGTTGCACCATCAAACTTGATTATATCCTTCATGCCTGTGTGGAACGATTCCACAATGGACAGAAGAGTTGGTGGGCAGCCAATCTTCTTTAGGCCTTGAACAGACCCTCACGACTGACCAAATCAAATGCCTTTGTGAGGTTGATGAAGGCAATAAACAATGGTTGATTCTGTTCACGGCATTTTTCTTGCATTTGTCGCAATGAGAATATCATATCAATGGTAGACCGGTTCTGTCGAAAGCCACACTGTGATTCGGGGTAGACTTGATCTCCTAGGACTTGAAGTCAATACATAGAAGTGAGATACCCCTATAGTTGTTGCAGTCGCTCCGATCGCCCTTGTTCTTGTACAGTGTTATGATGCTTGAATCTTTGAAATCCTGTGGGACTTGTCCTTCTCGCCAGCATAGCTCTATTAGCTGGCGGATCTGTAGAGTGAGTGTGTCTTGCCCACTCCTGATAACCTCTATTGGAATCTCATCCTTACCCGGAGCCTTGCCAGATGCAAGTTCATTTATAGCACACTTAACTTCTGTTATGGTGGGAAGTGTGTCCAGGTGGTCAAGAGTTGGTAGAGCCTCTATGGCGTTGAGGGCATCATCCGATAGTTTGGTCTCACTTGAGTAAAGCTCCAAATAGTGCTCTACCCATCTGTCCATCTGCTGTTTCTGATCAGTGATGATTTCTCCAGTCATGGTATTCAATGGTGCACGTCTTTTGATCACTGGACCACAGGCTTTCTTTATTCTTTCATACATGCTTCTTATGTTTCCCTTATCACTTGCGATTTGAATGGACTCACATAACTTGATCCAATAATCATTTGCACACTGCCTGGCAGCCTTTTTCACATCCTTCCTAGCTTGCCTTAGCTAACTCAGAATGTTACGCGTTGGTCTTTCCTTGTTGTCACGAGATAAATAAACTTGTTCGTGTCGATCGATGACAAACTAGACCCGACCTTAATCGGCAAAAACAGCAACCCTTTGAGGTTGAACAGACTGAGAAAAATACGTTGTTAAAACTGTCTGCACCTGGTCAGCATTGGTGTATGAGATCAAAGTGAGTCACGTCAAGTGGTCTACACACGGTCGACAGTTTGTTGACAGGTTGTTGTTCGAGAGACGTGTACTGGCGACATCTGTCTACGAAGCGGGAGTTGGCCGTTGAAAGTGATGGACAGAGTGTCTGCTAGAGGTCGGAAGGATTCTGTCATATGAGGGGAAGGTCTCTGGCTCACAGACAGCCCGGATATTTGTTGGATGAGACAAAGAACTCCCCAGATGAAAGGAAACTTGACAGCTAATTGACTCCGGTTAGTCGGGAAACAGGAGGACAAAACCAGATTCTGGACTGATTGGCGTCTGGACTTTTTGGTGACGTCACTCAAGCACCCAGATAAAACCCAGTTGCGGTAAACAGGTGGAGGGAGTCGAGAAAAACATTCTGAAGTGTTAGGATTGGGGCATTATTCCGAGTTGTGTTACATGAGAGAAACTAGGGGTGTCAAATTGTTGATAGTTATCGGCGGACATAAATCCAGTCTGTGATAGCCTAGTTTCGATTAGCAACTGGAATAGGCATATGGTAGGCTATTTATAATATCTAATTTAAGAGTATGATTAGGAATAGAGTACAGTGCTGTGCGGTGATCTAATGTATTATAGGTGCAGTGATATAATGTATTATGATTAGTGATAGAATGTTCTATTAGTGCGGTGCTAGAAAGTATCATAGGAGCGTCGGCACTGGTATCCTATTGTGTGGCTTCAACTAGCTTGTGTGATATATCATTTTACTCAGGGAGTTGAGGACAATATAGTGGAATAATAATTAGAGAGATTAAGGATGGTTGAGAGGGAGAAGAGGTATGTGTAATGGTAGGATCTTCCAGTAGGGCATCTGCTGGGTTTCTACCCGTTCATTTATTCTTTCCTGGTGTTGCCATGTCTCAGATCATATGATTGAGTTATTTGGCCGTATGACAGAGATCGGATCTCTGTTATAGATCTGAGTGCTGTTATTGGCCTACACTTACCTAATTCTGCCCAGGACTGAGTTGCCCTCACCATGATGTTATCTACTCTACAGGTTCCATTTACAGTTCCCCTTGAGTGTTCCACGTGAGTGTGAGATGATTTATTACGAAGAAGCAGTTCAAAGTTTAAGATGATGGCTCAGAATTTGAAGACAGAAGTTGCTGAGAGGCCGCTACATTGGGCTTATACCCAAGTTGGTTTTCGGGAACCTGGCGTCTGCTGAGCAGGATTTAAGGAACATAAGTCTTGTGTTTAATGAGTGATAAGCTTCATCACCGTAGATTAATAACTCGAATACCAAGGACATATATATATATATATATATATATATATATATATATATATATATATATATATATATATATATACACACACATCTACCTAACAAACATTAATAGGCTGTGTTCTAAAAGAGGGGAAAATGTTATGATCAGAGACTTATGAACAGTAGATTTTCCCCAAGTGACATTTCAGTTAATTGGAAGATTATCAGTTCAACAAACATTATGAAACAGAGTAACTTCACCGTGTGGTAGAGTGAAGACCAAGATCAACAGTGTCTATCGGATTACCAGCATCCTGTTTGTTCGAGTGATTGGAGAAAGTCGTCATCTTCTGGGTGAGGTTCACTGTCCGGAAAAAATGGTGCTGTTGTGTGCTAAGCACTATGATGTTACAGACTTTGCTTCTAAATCACTGGTCTAACATTAGAATATTCGACACACATTCTACACCTTATATATATATACACACACACACACTTCTCCTACATATACTCTGTGCTTTAATAAATTTCTTGTTTTTATTTGTTGAGGCTAGAGTTGTCAAGTATGTTATGTTGGGGAAGAATGAGAGGGGGCATAATCCAGGGGTGAGTAAGAGTGAGTGGAAGGTGTCTTCAGATTGAAGGAGTGTGTGGACGGAGTCTGCTGGATATCTCCAGGATAGAGATATTGGATAAAAAAAATAATGTGGGTGTTGATTCCCTTCACTCCAGGGACGACACTAAAGTGGTAAAGAAGAACAAGTAACCAATACGACATTCATTCTTTACACACGCGACACTTGTTTCTTAAGAGAGCTATCTTCTTCTTATCAATCAAGGGCTGCAGAGTCTCGCTGTTTGCCGCAAACCAGTCCTGCCTCGTATGATCCACAGTGCCGTAAACCCCTACAGCAGTTTTATAAAGAGTTTCCTTAAGTTGACCCCACTTTTCATTTACTCTACAATCTTCTGGTTTATCAGTGAAAGCGTCTTCAAGTTGCTGGTGAAACTGAAAGCATTTTTCAGGATCGTGAGTGTTAATAATATTAATCCTGGGGCTAGATTTGTGTTTAGCTGTGTAGATTCTCTTTGGTCTCAGTCTAACCCTTGCAACAATCAAAGAATGATCCGTATCACAGTCAGCACAGTGGTAACTTCGAGTCAATGATATATGGTTCAGATGTTGTCTCCGTGTGATGATGAAGTCCAGCTGGTGCCAATGGCCGGTTCTTGGATGTTTCCATGTGACCTTATGTATTTTTTTTGTTTTAAAAAAGGAGTTTGTAATACATAGGTCATTACTGGTGCAATGCTCCAGCAGCCGTTGCCCATTTACATTCATGCGACCGATGTTGTGTTTTCCAAGGCACATTGGCCATGAACTCGAGTCCTTGTCCACACGAGCATTGAAATCACCGAGCATATAAATGTAGTCAGATTTTGGAACTGCCTTGATCACGGAGTCTAACTCCTCATAGAACGAATCCTTCACATCATCAGAGGAATCGAGTGTCTGTGCATATGCAGTAATAATGGTGGCAAAACCACAAGAGGTTGCCAAGCGCAGGGATAATAGTCTTTCATTTCCTCCTGCTGGAATTTCAATCATCCCCAGTAGCGAATTCTTCACTGCAAAGCCCACACCGTGTTGCCTTTTTTTCTGCCTGCACTCTACTCTTCCAAAAAAAAGGTGTAATTGTTTTTCCTGAGTGACTCTTCCTCAGCGAGGCGAGTCTCCTGCAGGCCAGAAATATCAATGTTAAGACGATTGAGTTCGGCATCAATCACAGCCGTTTTTCTCACATCGTCAATATTGGTCAAGTCAGTGGAAATTCCTGGACACATGGTTCTCACGTTCCAGGTTGCAAGCCGTAGCTTGAGGTTTCTATTTTTATTTTTATTTGTACATGGTGCATTGGTTTTACAGCCTGCGATTCAGATTTTGCCCTAGTCCCAAGCACCCATTGCAGCAGGCAGGCTGTGGCGGTTCAGCACCCAATTGGCCGGGGGTTGCCCAGCTTGCGGCGGGCGGTAGCTGATCAGTGACACCTGTAGGTGTCTCCCACCGTCAGAGACAACGCGTGGCGCCCTATGTCTACGCCAATTGACAAGGACTTTTAACCCGTTCCAGTTCCAGTTTTCAAAAACAAAAATTTCAACTTCGTCCTCGTCTAACCTGCTTCATCAGCTGTGGTTATTGTTGAGGATCGTGGTTTTTGTGGGTTTATTCACCCTAATTCTTGTCTTGTGAGTCCTATCTCGGACTGGTGATGTAGCGTTTGTGTCTGTGACGTCAGCAGTGGTCGGCGGCTATCCTTTGTGCTCTTCTGTTCTTGTGGTTTTCTTTGTTTGAGTAGGCTCCTGGCTCGTCTGGCTGCAGTCCTTATAAGGACTTTTCGTAATCCCACTCCAGCTGGGGATCGGTCGGCGGCTGTCCTTTGTGCATGTTTCCTTTTGTTTTCGTTGTTGGTGCAGGCCCCAGGCTTGACTGGTTTCAGTCCTTAAAAGGACTTTTTATTTGGTATTCTGTCTCCTTTTTTTGTGCATTTTCTGTAGGAGCTTTTCGACGTTTTCTTTTTCCTCCTTGGGGAAACAGTTTTCACTGTTGCGTTTGCGTATCTGCTGCCTAGCGTTTTCTTCCTCCGTGGTCAGCCATGGGACGATTTCACCGTCCTCGATATAGTACTGGAAGTCGGCCTCACAGTTGTAGTGTAATAATGGGTATATCATCGGTTTCCCCCGGAGTTTTTTAGGCTTCTTCTTTTCTTTTTCTTCCCAGCGCCTTCTGAATTCCTGGCGCTTGAGTTCCTCCTTGTCGACTGGGTATTCTGTGCCTCCTTCAGAGATCCGACGGTATAGTAGTTCCCTCTTGGGCGTTGTGGTTGGGCTGCTGGCTTTAGCTTGCTGTTCAGACTCGGTCTCTTGGGTTTCTTCTTGCGGTTTTTCTGTGAGTTCTTGTGTGGCTTCTGTTGGTTTGTTTTGAAAGAGTTCCATTTCAGCTCTATGCAGTTCTCTTTCGGTCTTGATAATTTGTAGGATTTCTTCGTTCTCCTTCTTTATCTCAGCCATGCGCTGAATCTCTTGTTTGATGTTGAGCTGGATTTCTTTCATGTCGGCCAGCAGCTTCTCATTATCGCTGGTCGGAGTCGTCGTCAGCAGTGCCTTGACTTGTTTCTTCAACTCGTCTATCTGTTTTTGAAGTTGATCTCTTTCGGCTTGTGCTATACCCGTGGCCGTCTCGCCCCTCTGCATTGCTTCCTTGAATGGTGACTTTGTGATGATGGCGATCTTTAAGACGTCTCTGTGTCTCTGCAGGTACGGACAGCCCAGGTATCTTGCTCCATGTTTGCCCAGGCAGTTGGCGCATTTTCTTTTGTTGTTGGGTGCTCGGAAGTCCGTGTCCAGCTTGGCCAGCGGACACTCCTTGAAGGCGTGGTGATCGGCGCAGTATCGGCATATTTCCGTCTTACTGCGACACGTAGCTCTACTGTGGCCGGCCTTCTGACATCTAGAACATTGCGTGATTCTTGGTATGAATCTCTCTGGTTGCTGCATTCTCTTGTTGAATGATACTGTGTTCGGCATCTCGCTGCCCTCCGACGTCACTACTGCCCTCCGACGTCACTACTGCCAAGGTTATAGGTATCTTGGAGTAGGTGAGAAGTCGCTCCGCCTTCAAGAATCGGATGTGAAGATTCTCTTCACATAGCTGCTTCAGGATTTCTTCATCTGTCAGCTCCACAGGAATCTGCTTGACAACCCATCGGACTGTTTTTGAGTCGGTGTTTCCGACTCTGGTGTCTTTCTCCTCCTTCTCTGCTGTCTTGGTTCTTGACTGTGTTGGGCTGTCAATCTTCTCCCTCGTAGTAGCTTCAGTAATAGCTGTAGTATCAGGCTCTTTGATGCAGCTAGCAGGTGGGCTCTCGACGTTCTTCTTCTTGTTGTCGGCTCCCACGCTGCACATCTTGGCAACAGCGTGTTTCTTGTTGTTGGCCTTTCCACGTGATATTTTCCCGCTGATAAGGCTTCTTGACAGAATAATGCGACTTGATTTGTTAGCGCTCGCAGTACAGTTGCCTCTCTTTTATTCCGACACCAGTTAAGACCAGGGATGGAGTTATTGCCTCTCCATAGCACAAAGCCTGGGCTAAATTATAGAGATCATGTGTTGCCCATGCAGCATGATCCCTCACTCGGCCTGCCTAGTTCACTCCAGAGGAAAGGTAACACCCCTACATCTGGAACAAGACAAGCTGCAGAAGTTGCCGGATCAGCAAAGCAATGCTCTAACTGTCCGCCTGATTGAGCTTCGATCCTAGACCAGCCGCCAACCAAGGCTTAGGGCCTGGTCTGCCCTGCCATGACATTTTGTCTTTAGCTTGCATTTCCTCGCACCAGAGTAAGGCTTGTACCCTCCCAATTGCGCTCTCCCGCCCGAAGCCGTTGGCACAATGTGAGGTGTCGGGTTTGGTAAGCACCGCCCAACGTTCGGCGCTAACAGAAATCAGGTAGTACCGTCTGCTGTTATACGGTAACTCAGTCATATCTGACTAAGACCTGACACACTGAATTTCTACAACACATGCATGAAAGCCGTACAAGGAAATGAACACTTGTTACTAGAAGCAACACACAAGATATACAGATATTTAATTACCAAACAAACCTCACTACTACACCTCTGTGGATACTGTAATATAATCTATAAATAAAGTAAAATGATATCTAGATAAAGTAATATGATATATAGATAAAGTAATTTGAACTGTAGCCGGCTTCGTGGCTTAGAGGTTATGACTTTTCTCCGTAATCTCGTATACTCTCGTCAGGTAACGTGATGACGGTTCAAATCAGCAGTGGTTCGAATCGCATCGGTAACTTACGGGGTATGTGAGCCGGCCGCTCAGAAAGCAATGGCAAACTACTGAGCGTAATCTTGCCAAGAGATCAACATACAGCTGAAATATGCTGGTGTTGACAGCTAAGTCCTGTAAAGGATATGCTAAAAAAAAAAGAAAAAATTTGAACTGTAAATACAGTAATATTATCTGCATGTGAAGTAATATGATCTGCAGTGACAACAAATAACACCATCAAGAGGCAATCCTCAGTGTCTGTTCACATTATGAGAAGGGAAACACTGAAAAGTGACAAGTGGAAATATGTTCGGAAAGAGAGATTGAGGAAGACAGCGAGAAAAGGTTCCTGACATCCCGCTATCATGGTACGGAAAGAGAAATTGAGGAAGATAACGAGAACAGGTTCTTCACATCCCGATGTCACGGAACGGAAAGAGAGATTGAAGAAGACAGCGAGAAGAGGTTCTTTACATCCTGCTGTCATCGCAAAAAAAGGTGTCAGCACGTAACTTAATATATGCTGTTGGATATCTCTAGAAGTGGAGAAGCATGATCGCCCACGCCAGTTAGCAAGGCACTTGATGATGATGCTGATGACAATCTATAGATACATTAATATGATCTGTAGATACTGCAATGCAATGTGATATCTAACTTTTCAGCACATTAACGAAAGCGTTAGACTGGGTTGTGTACTATAGCCCGATCTGTTCAATTTATACAATGAAATAGTTTGAATAACGAAGACGCAAATCATATATAGTACCCCGTCAGATGTCACAAAACGTAGAGTAAAATAATTAGATTCGTCGTTCAAGCTGAAATATACACATGTTCGCATAGTAATATCAGTTGTGAAATAATTGTGAGACCCTACAAGAAATGACAGAAATACCAGCTGGTGGGTATAATGTAAACAATCTGTGTTATGTTGATGACATGGTTTTGGTCTTTGAAACTGAAATGTAGTTACAAGAAATGGTAGATATAATTGCAACAAACAGTCAAAACAAAGAACTTAGTCTGAATAAAAAACAACAACACAGAAGTAATAGTTATTATCTAAAAAAAAGTGTCTACCCAAATGCAACATCAAAGTGAATGGAACCAATTTGAAACACAACTGTAGTTAAATATTTGGGTACTTTAATAACGGTAGATTTGAAGATGTGTTAAGGAAAATAATCGAAGAATAGCTCAAGTAAAGGCAGTATTTGACAAGATGAAGAATATTCTCTGCAATTTAACTTTGTCAATGGAGTTAAGGATAAGGGTTCTTTAGACGATTAAGCCATTCTTCTTGAACGGAAGCGAATCATGCATAAATAACGGTTAAGTGAGGAATTATGTGGAAGCTACGGAGATGTGGTTTTATAGAAGATTGATGATAACACCATGGAAGGATAGAACGAGCAGTGAAGATAACGTGAAAAAAATTAACTCACAAAGAGAACTGGTTACTCGCATCGTACGTAGACAGTCCACATTATTTGCGCATGTCACGAGAAGGGGAAAGCTGGAGTATGTTGTCACAGCGGGTAAAGCTGAGAGGAGGAGAGGCAGGGGAAAGCCAAGAGAGACAATGCTGGACAGTTTTGATATTATGTCGTAGAGGAATATTAGTATTAGAAATGATTGGCAGTACATGTGTCTGTGTGTGTATGTGTGTGTGTGTGTGTGTGTGTGAGAGAGAGAGAGAGCGAGAGAGAGAGAAAGAGAAAGAGAAAAGAGAGAGAGAGAGAGAGAGAGGGAGAGAGAGAGAGAGGGAGAGAGAGAGTGAGAGAGAGAGAGAGGGAGAGAGAGAGAGGGAGAGAGAGAGAGATCTGTGGATAGACATAATCACTATCTTCAGGCGGCATGGACTATAAAAAGAATAATGTATCTAGAGAAAGTATTATGATGTGATGTGGATATAGTAATATGAACTGTAGTTATTGTAGTAGTATGATCAGTGGTTGAAGTAATATAATCTGTATTTAAAGTAATGAGATATGAGGTTAATGCAAGACGATCTGCAGCTATTGTTATTTGATCTGTGGAAGACATTGTATAGTGAACACTGTAATTAATTTCTTTTGCATTATCCCACATCTATTTCTATGATTACTAGTTGTATATTGTTGTCTTGTTTACCAGATGAAGCAACTAGAACTATCAACATCGTGATGTCCTACTGTCCAGGAGGTAAGCTTTCACCATCTTCTCAGCTACAACATTTGTTTTTGTTTTACACTAACAGCTGTCTAACCCGCCAGGGGTTATATACAAGGTCAAGGTCAAGTACTCTTGTGACATCTAGGGTATACGGTGCTATCTCCATAAATGTATCGATAGATCGCTACTGGACAGCTTGTGTGTTCACTATCACACCGGCTGCCTTTACTTCCCAGGAACACTCTTGGTACCCATTTTAGGCTGGGTTGACGTGTCAATTAACATTATCATCAAGTGCCATGCCGGCTGGCATAGGCTTTAATGACTCTCCACAGATCTCGGTCTTTGGTTTTCTGGATCAACTCTGCTGTTGATATTCTTCCATACCACCGACTCAAGCCATCCAGCATAATTTCTCTTGGTCTGTCTCTGCCTCTCTTTCCCTAGAGCTTTCCAGTTGTCACGATGTTTCCATTGTGTCTCTTCTCATCACATGACCAAAAAAGCTGTATGCCTCTTTCTTACTGTTGTATACTGGAAGACCCCGATATACGTCACCTGTATACATCGTTTCGCTATAACGTCATGGGTAACATAGGGGCCTAACTTTACTTTATGTCGCTACGTTTCGCCATAACGTTGGTTTGAGGCTGGGACTATTCATGCAGGTGCTGACAAAATCAAATAGGGTGCTAAAAACGTAACCCCTTTGAGTTCTTCCAAGATCACTCGTACCAGAAGTACTCTTATGAAGAACATGGAAGCACTATTGGCCGTCTGGATTGAAGACCAGAACTAACGGAATATGCCTGTGAGCAAGATGGTTATCCAAGAGAAAGCAAAGTCTCTCTATGAAGATCTAGCTAAGAAAGCTGATGAGAGCAGTACTAGTAGAGCTGATGATAGTTTTGGAGCGAGTCGTGGTTGGTTTGAACGCTTTAAGCAGAGTTCACACCTGCACAACATTCAGACAACAGTTGAAGCGGCGAGTGCTTATACTGCAGCAGCAGAGCGTTTCCCTGCAGAGTTAAATGTCATGATTGAGGAGGGTGGTTATTGTGCAGCAGACATTAGACAAATGTTTTGTTCAAGCAAAGAAGAGCCAGGAAAAGAGGGAGAAAAGGTTACAGTTTCATCCTCCGATGAAGAGGCAGAATTTAATGACTCTACGTCCTAATAGCCGGTCTCTCTGGCTGTGGGGTTACAACACTTTCTCTCTGTAATCCCGTTTATCACGCAGAGTCTCGCAGCGGAGCGAGAACTGAGGTGGTTCGACCCCCGCTAGTGACTTGCGGATACTGAGCCGGCCGCTCAGAAAGCAATGGCAAACTACTGAGCGTAATCTTGCCAAGAGATCAACAGACAGCTGAAAGATGCTGCTGTTGACAGCTAAGTCCTGTAAAAGGATACGCAAAACATAGTACGTCCTAATAACTCTACCACTCTCCCTCCAACCCACCTCTGTTTAGCCAATAAATATCAGCAACCATCAAAATTAACATTACACAATACACTGTATTTCATTTAATTCTATGGGAAATAGTGTTTCGCTATACGTCGTTTCACTTAATGTCGCGTTTTGCAAGAACGTAACCCTGTCGTTAACCAGGGCCTTCCAGTATAATGTTCTAGTTTCATTAGCCTCTTTCAGGCATTCTTTGTTAGTTACTCTGGCAGTCCAAGGAATTCGTCTCTGGAACAACATCTTTGTTGCTTCCAATCTCTTCCTAATTTGGTCATTTACATTCCAAGATTCACATCCATACAACAAAACAGATTCTATATAACACTTCAGCACTCTCTTTCTTACGTTCAATGATAATGACTTATTGCATAAGCTATTCTTCATTTTTCTGAAACGCAGCCTTTGCTTTGAATATCTTGGGTCATTGATTACCAACAACGGCGACACAATGAAAGAAATTAAACGGCGACTATCAATTGCTCTTCAAAGACTAAAACAGCTGAATAAATTATGGAGTGGGACAGACAGAACTACAAAAATTAGATTTTTAAGAGCATGCATCTTTCCCATTGCAACATACGCCTGTGAGACATGGACACTTACTAAACAAGCTGAACAGCGCATAAATGCCTTTGAATATAAATTTTATAGACGAGTTCTAAGAATATCTTGGTGTCATCGTCTTGCTCGTATCTAGGTAACTAAACTTGGGTTCATACAGGCAACAATAAATCTGTTCGCTATGAGATCGAATATTTATTGTATTTACATATACAGTATGCGTTGGCGCAGTGGGTAAACAGACCCGCGCTATATTAAATATCACAGATAGTGAACATCAAACACATAGGTATCATACAACAGTCTAGCAAACTATCTAGCCTATGTCTATATATCTATTGATATCTATAGAGTCCCTCAAAGGCAGGCCCTGTTGCCTCTCTCAAGTCCGTCTGTCCTCTGCCGGTCTACACGTGTCCCAATCCGACACGGGTGGTAACTCTGTCCGAGTTCCTCGTGGACCCCGCAATAGGCGGGCCACATCAGTGTCCACGGAACCCTGGACTCAATGACCAGTCCTTCTAGAAGGCTCTAGATTACTCGGGCTCTGAGTGACTCTCTTCTATCCCTTGGGCTGGAGTTGCAGCCCTCTAAATAATATCTCTAAAGGTAAGGCGGTGACAGGATTCCCCCTTCTCCCCTGATGACGTTTTGTTATAGGGTAATTAGATATGTTCTAATTCTGTCACCGAATCACATAAAGTTGGTGTTTGTGGTTTGGTGGGCAGTAACCTGGTAACCTACATAGTGGCATTAAAACTCATGTATTCTCTCATACACCACTTCTCAGATTTGGTAAAGAGATCACTCTGTCTCCTGTGTCCTTAACAATGCTTATCAGACCGAAGTTACGTGACGTTTTAGTAGTTGTATTTACAACCCGCCCTTCTCATAGTACCCAACTGGTACCCAGACAATTAACCTCTGTATTAAAGAGAGTTAACAAGACCGAAGTCCTGGCTAATTAAGTACACTTTCAAATCTTGATTTGTGTGTGCATTTCAATACACTTTTACTCTCGTATGTTGTATAATGCCAAATATGTAGTTACCTTGTTATTTTATCCCCCTCAGACTACATGTGTCCCTGTTGGCTTGTTAGTGTGTTGACTAATAAGTTGCTGTTTCTAATAAAGTGAATGTATTTTAAATTGATAGTGTTGAGTTTTAAGTTTTGTGTAAAGTGTATGCTGAATGTGTGGCTTATGTCCAAGCGTCACGAGTTGGGATAACCTCAATCATGAAATACATGATCAGGCATTCCAAGTAGTGGTGCTTAGATGTATCCTAACTCCTACACTAAGTATATTAATCTAACTACTATGCTAAGTATATTAAACTAACTACTAAACATGTATTCACAATTAGACAAGTCATGCAATTTTACATGAAAGACGCAGACAAATTAAAATAAATACGTTTTGCGTACAATTTGTCCGCCAAGTGTATCGTTCTCTCATTTAATCCATTCACGCAGTCATTCACTCACCTTTCATTCAAAATAGTATTTGGTTAAAATATATAATTAAAGTTGAGGTAAGTGTTATTGCCCTTAGAAAAAATGGACTAGGCGATATTTGCCCTTTAAGAAAATACGTACTTCTTGTACGATGACTCAAAAATGGGTTATAATTTACACAGAGACAATTGTATAGGACGGTTCTTTAGCCTATGAATAGCACCGCCTGTAATATTAACTTAGAATATGTACAAATTACAGGTTAGCACATTTTATATACATCATTAATGCAGATATAATACATATTTAGTAATTAACTAATTAAATAATTAAATCCAACGATGATGTGCGCGTTGTCCTCCTGTTGTTAGCGTGTTATGCCATGAATGTTAAAGTTAGTATGGCTGTCTCTCGAGTGTTGTAGTCGATGTCGTTCTGTTTCGGCTGTTTGTAAAGTTTCGTACGCGATGTGCGCGTTGTCCTCCTGTTGTTAGCGTGTTATGCCATGAATGTTAAAGTTAGTATGGCTGTCTCTCGAGTGTTGTAGTCGATGTCGTTCTGTTTCGGCTGTTTGTAAAGTTTCGTAGTAACAGCAAGTATGGAATGTTCTCAATGTCCCATATAACGTGTTCTTACAGAATTCGGAGTCAGTTCACTGGTTGATCTTATTGGTTGACACACAGTTAACGTTTCTTGCTGGAATCGTTCTAGAGCTTGGGCACTTGATAGTATAGCTCTTAAAGTATAGTTCTTAATGTATAGCTCTTCAAGTATCATGTTCGTGGGTGTCGTAATTAACTTAATCACTGAGAGTACTCTAGCAGGTGTAGAGTTACACTGTTATATGCAACCGACTAAAAGTATCACAGTTTATAGTATGGCTAATGGTCGATGTGATAAGAGTCATTCTACTGGCTCATTTATCTGCCGTGATAATAGGTCAGCCATAATGTTGTCGGTACCTTTAATATGGCGGATTTCGAAGTCGAAATCTTGAAGTAGAAGACACCATCTTTGTAGTCGATGGTTTTTAGGCGACCCATGGTTAAGGACCAATAATGGCGAACTGTCCGTGAGGACCACAAAGTGACTACCCAAGAGGAACTTAGATAATCTCAATATACAAAACAGTAAGCTTAAAGCCTCCAATTCCACTGTGGCATAACGTGTCTCTGCCTTCTTTATTTTGCGGCTCACGTAGAGAATCGGGTGTCTCACTCCATCCATTTCCTGCATTAAACATCCTCCTATTGCGATAGCGCTCGCATCTGTGGTCAAAATAAAGGGTAAATTTATGTTGGGTAATCGTAAGACTGGTGGATTAGAAAAAATATGTTTCAATCTACACATTGCATCATCTAAGCTGGTACTTTTACAAAATTTTTGATGGATGATTTTTAGTTAACATATCAGAAAAGACTGAAGTGAGTTCTGCCCAATGTGGAATGAATTTAGAATAATAGTTAATAAGGCCTAGTAAACTCCTAATTTGTTTCTTGGTGGTAGGCACTTCTAGATTAAGAATCTTAGAAACAATTTTATCATCTGTCAACAATTTACCTTCAGAAATTCTGTGACCAAGGAAGTCTATTTGTGTATAACCTATTTCAACCTTGGAAGGTTTGATAGTAAGTCCAAAAAGAGAGATTTGGTTGAAGACTTGTTTGAGGGTAAGTAAGTGAGAAGTCATATCAGAAGAATGGATGCATATATCATCAATATAGGCTACTACATCTTTAATTCCGTGTAATAGCAATCTTGTTAGTCTCACAAATGTGGCCGGTGCGTTCTTCAGTCCAAACGGAAGATATAGCCATTCGTACAAACCGAGAGGTGTTGCGAATGCTGTTATATGTCTACAAGAAGGGTGTAGTGGAACCTGCCAATATCCTTTCGCTAAATCGGTCTTGGAAAATAAGGATGATTGAGCCATATTTAAGATAAGATCTTCACAACTGTTCATTGGCTCTGCATCCGTTGTTGTTCTTGTATTTAATACTCTATAGTCGATGCACAAGCGGATTGTCTGGTCCTTCTTTTTCACCAGAACAATCGGTGAAGAATATTGAGACATCGATTTTTGAATAATGCCATTCTTCTCTAAATCTAAAATTTCTTTATCTAAATTAGATCTGTAATGGAGAGGAATAGAATATGGTCTACATTTGACCGGTCTCAGATCTGTCAGCACAATTGAATGTGTTAATTTATCAGTGCGTCCAGGTTTGTTAGAAAAGATAGATTTATACTTGTCAAGGATAGTCAAAATGTCTTGTCGCTGTTGTTGTGTCACAGTGTCAGAGATATGTATGTCATTTATACTTCCGTCGTCAGTCATGATTGGTACAGGGATTTCAGTGTTGTCCACGTCTGTCTGATTTATCACAGATGCTACTGTTTGTAAATTGTCTTCAATGTCATTGTCGTCGTCGTTGAGATCAATCGTTGTCAATATGTCGTCAAATTTGTCGTCGTTGTCGATATCACAGATTGTCGGTAATGTCCATATGTCTTCGTCGTTTTCGTCGTCGTAAGAGTGTGTCGTTAACGATGCTTCGTTTGTCGAGGTGTCATTTCGTTGGGAAATTGTCGTTTCGTCTCCGTCACCAGTTCGTTGAGTCAGTTCATTTGTCTCATTGTCCTGTCTATCATAGTATGGTTTCAACATATTTACATGGAATAATTTCAAGTTTCTATTTAAAGAGAATGCAGTAGGGTTATTCCCATTGTTGACCTGTTTCTGACATATAACACAAGATGTACAAAAGGTTTTAATGTCTTGGTCGAACTTTGGCCAATAAAACTGGGTCATGACAATAGCCCTGGTCATTTCGTATCTCATATGACCTCCAAAAGGGGAGTCATGGGCTATTTTTAGAACTTTGTTTCGATGTGCTTGTGGTAACACTACTTGCTGTATCGTGGTCTGCTTTGTTGTGTAAAATCTAGTTAAGATGTTGTTCTGTAGCCTAAATGTCCACGATGCGTTCTTTGTTAATTTTGGTTTATGTCCTACTAACTTAAAGTATGGTGCAAGTGTAGGGTCATTTTTCTGTTCATTTCCAAAATTAGTGTTATTTGCGTTTGGTGCTATTATTTCTAATGATTCCTGCAGTTGGTCAGTGTTGGTTTTATGGGTTGTCTGTTGTGTTATTGCATTTGTGTGTTGTGTGTTTTGTTGCACATCTCCAGGCTCGGTACTTGGTAGATCGGTAGCATCCTCAATTCGAGGTTTTAATTTGGTCGTATCGCTCACAGATTCGACCGCCCCTGCATTGTACACCTCGGTGAATTCTTTCTGAATTACCTCAGTGGTTGTCTCCCTTGGTCTTTTGGCAGATTGAGACAAGCATGAATGGTGTTTCTCTATAGCATCGCTGTTTGTGGGGTGGATACCGTTTTTATGCTCCCACTCTCTGATTTCCTTCTCAGAGCATGCTCGTATGTTGGGCAAATTCCCAAGTATAATATCAGCGACTGGATTTTCAAGAATTGCGCACAATACTTGTCCTGATATGAACGGTGTTCGAATTTCGACCAGAGCAAGGGGGTATTTCTCTATAGTACCTGAGAATGTGCGACAAGTCACATGTTTGTCTGTGTAGTCTTTAGTGTCTATTAATGTTTTCTTTATCACACAGAGCGTTGCGCCGGAATCCCGAATTAATGTGCACTTTTTGTTGTTTACAAACCCTGTAGAAAAAACTAGTTTGCCTGTAGATGACAAAGCAGCGTTGGCTGTTTCATTTGAAATAGGGATAGTGTGGCCACATAGTAATGTTGTGTCAAGTTGGAACTTCGTACAGGTGTTACACTTACTGTCTGTAATGGTGTCAATAATTTGTACAGCATTTCCAAGCTCGCTTTCATTGTCGTGTTGATTATCACAATCATTCAGTGATTCAATCTCTTCGTCTGACGACGTTTCCACTAGTGCTGCATTGGCCTGTTTCAATAACTTTCGGCCATCACAAAAGCGACTATAGTGGCCAAAACTGCGGCAAAAAAAACATTTGACCGCCCTCTGGTAAGCATTGCGCTTGGTCTTCTGCTTCTCCACCATCATCTTGAGGTGGTGAGGGTAGTTCGGCGATTTGTCGCACATAGAGTAACTGTCGTGATTCAAACCGCAATACTGGCATTTAACTAGTTTACTGACATTGGAGCGAGGTTTGAATTTACTCTCTGTTTGTTTGGAGTATTTGGTGTTCACTACTGCAGCTGCTGTATCGTTGTGACTTATGTTCAGCTGAAAAATGTCTCTATTTGCTGTGAAAAATGCATTCCCCTTTGCCTCTATTTCCTGAATACTTTTGCAGTCCATTTGTTTTAAGAACTTGGCAAAAGGTGTGGGGATGGTGCTAACTATTTTGTCTATAATAATAAGCTCTTTAAGTTTGTCATGGCTATTGTTGGTTTTAGCCGAGTTGATCCATTTTGTGCACACGTCTTGGACTGTACTGACATAATCTATAAAGGTTTGGTTTGGTTGTGGTGATAATTTGGCAAATTGTTGTTGGTAACCTGCAGTATCTAAAGAAAAATGTTGGAGAATGCGTTGTTTTAAGTAATCATAGTCTTTCCGCATTTCCTGTGGTACTGTCTCTATTACTTTTAGTGGTTCAAGAGCTAAGTTTCTCATTAGAATAAATGCCCAATCTGATTTAATGATCTTATGGTAGGCCATGAGACACTCAAAATTTTCCAAGTAGGCGCTGATGGAATCTCCAGAGCAGAACGCCTTCACGAGACCTTTATACTTATTATATTTTTGTTCTTCCTCTTTGCTTCTTAGCTTATTTATCGATATTTCTGCGTTGGACTCAATTTCCATTTGTTTTAGTTTCACTTGTGTATCAGCATTCAATTGGGCTTGCTTGGCCGTCGCGTCGAGCTCCATTTGTAATTTCTTTTCTGCTGCCTCCATCTGCATGTGCATTTTCTTTTCTTCTGCATCCATCTGCATCTGCATTTTCATTTCTTCTGTCTCCATTTGCAATTTCTTTTCTTCTGCCTGCATTTGCATTTGCCTTTGTTTTTCCTCTCGTTCTATCGCTCTTTCTTCACGGGCAATGTTTTCTGCGTGCGTTTTCTGTGCCCATTCTGACAATTTCTCTTCTTTATAACCTAACTTTATTCCTTGCTCAATGCATTTATCTAAGGTAGACATTTTGTGTTTTACTTGTTTGTAATGTTTATAAAGTTAAATCCCTTAGAAAAAATGTTGTGTAGTCGAAAATTTGGTTAACTCCCTTAATCATTAATGTGTAAATCAAAATGCAAGGTTATGTTGGTAACAAGGTCATGAATATGCCAACAAATCAATATGAAGCAACATAATACATTGATGAAAGATGAGAAGTACAGCTTAGAGTTACAATGGGTATGACATGAAACTTAGCTTTCAATCTGAGAACTCGCCGATGTTGTCCCAAAAAGCGTGTCTTGTAATCTCGCCACTGTTGGAAAGGTTACATAGGTTGCACGCGCCACTATTCGCGGAACAATCTGCTCGTAGAGTGAGAAAACATTAGTAACAGTCAAAAAATGTCACAGTCATGTCAAAAATAGTTTACAATCACAATAATGAGAAACACTGCTTAGGCACTGCTGAGACACTGCTGAGGGACTCAGATTAATTCTATTTTATTGCTAGATAGCTACTAATGTTTTAACTTGTAAAGTTAACCATTTATGGTACATAAATCAATTTAGTGATTTTACATGGCAATTAATAGTTATTTCACAATAGATTTTATGCCAAAACCGGAAAACTATCCCCCAAAAAGCCTGTCATCGTCTTGCTCGTATCTAGGTAACTAAACTTGGGTTCATACAGGCAACAATAAATCTGTTCGCTATGAGATCGAATATTTATTGTATTTACATATACAGTATGCGTTGGCGCAGTGGGTAAACAGACCCGCGCTATATTACATATCACAGATAGTGAACATCAAACACATAGGTATCATACAACAGTCTAGCAAACTATCTAGCCTATGTCTATATATCTATTGATATCTATAGAGTCCCTCAAAGGCAGGCCCTGTTGCCTCTCTCAAGTCCGTCTGTCCTCTGCCGGTCTACACGTGTCCCAATCCGACACGGGTGGTAACTCTGTCCGAGTTCCTCGTGGACCCCGCAATAGGCGGGCCACATCAGTGTCCACGGAACCCTGGACTCAATGACCAGTCCTTCTAGAAGGCTCTAGATTACTCGGGCTCTGAGTGACTCTCTTCTATCCCTTGGGCTGGAGTTGCAGCCCTCTAAATAATATCTCTAAAGGTGAGGCGGTGACACTTGGGTAAAGAAAAGAACAAATGCATCCATACTTCAAGAGTTGAATATTGAAGAAGGTTGGCTATTAAAGACGATAAAATAAAGAAAATTGAAATATTTCGGTCACTTGAAACGTCACGAAAGTTTGGAGAGAACAATAATGGAAGGGTATATGCCTGGGAAGAGAGGAAGAGGAAGGCCAAAGAGAAGATGGGTGCAGGATGTGGCGGATGATCTCCAGATGGGTGTATCAGACGCGGGACATCTTGCTTATGGTCGAGAGGTTTTCCGGAAGGTTGTTATGGGAGCGAGGTTCTGCAAAGGACATGCTACTGAATGAATGAGCCTTTGCTTGCCCTATTCTAATCTTAATATCAGTTGTGCATCTTCCATATGATGTTATAAACGCCGCTAGGTAATTAAAACTATCCACTTGTCGAAGAATTTCCCCTGCTCTATTTCACATCTGGTTGTCACCTTTTTCTTGTATATCACCATTGTTACTGTTTTCTTGATATTCAAGGGGAATCCTTTTTTTGGACCCTCTCTTACTACGAGAGTAAGTCAATAAGTAAGTCACACAGTTCTGTGGGATGGCAGGCAAATGTTGTTGGTGTTTTCTACAGGTGTCATTAGGTGACATCGAAATTTATATTCCCGTTCGTCAGGTGGTGCTAGGTGTCTCATGCGCAGCGCGTAAACAAAATGGCCACTGTACTCACGGCGTGTACACCCAAAGAGCAATGTGATGCTGTGCGTTTTTTGTGGGCAAAAGGACTGCCTGCAAAGGACATTCATAAGGAAATGCTTCCTGTTTATGCTGACAAATGTTTCTCCCGTAAAGCGGTACATAGCTGAGTAGAAAATTTTTCTCAAGGACGCTCTAAAATTGTTGATGAAATCCGATCTGGTCGTCCTGTTGAGATTGCAACAGAAGCATCCGTGCAGCGGGTGGAGGAGATGATTAGAGGTGACAGGCGAGTAACGATAGATTCTGTAGCATCTGCAATAGGGTGTCACATGGTTCAGCATACAGCATAATGCACGATCGATTGACATTTAAGAAAGTGTGCTCAAGGTGGGTACCCAGACAATTTAAGGAGGAACACAAAATGAACCGATTGCGCCTGTCCGTGCATCATCGCTGTCGATACGAAGCTGAAGGAGAAGACATGCTGAACAGGATTGTTACTGGGGGAGAATCATGGGTGCATCACTACCAGCCCGAATCAAAGCGTCCTTCAATGCAATGGAAACATATTTCTTTGCCTTGTGTCCAAAAATTCAAGGTTACGCCATCAGCAGAGAAGGTTATGCTGACAGTGTTCTGGGATTGTCAAGGCGTGCTTTTAACAAATTTCAAGAAGAAAGGTGACAATGTGAATTATGAATCGTACTGTGAAGTTCTATCGATGCTTCATGATGCAATTTGAAGAAAACATCCAGGACTGCTGACTAGAGGAGTGTTGCTTCTTCATGACAATGCGAGACCACATACGGCTCGACTAACTCAGGAGAAAATTAACCAAGGTGGGATGTTCTGGAACATCCACCTTACAGCCCCGACTTAGCCTCTAGCAATGTCCAACTTTTTGGTCCACTGAAAACCCAACTTGGCGTGAGACATTTCGCGAATGACACCGAAATTGAATGTAAAGTGAAAACGTGGTTTAGAAAACAGAGCACGCATTTCTATGCAGCCAGTTTGGGAGGACTGATAAAACGACGGGATAAGTGTATCAATGTTGGTGGAAATTATGCTGAGAAATAAAGGGACAATGTGTGTATAAAAATAAACTGGTTTCAAGTTGTTATCATATTTAGTTATTTTTCTACAGCCATTTGTGACTTATTTATTTACTTCCCCTCGTACAATGTCCAACAACTGTTGTAGATCTTTTGCATTATCCGCCATCAATAATGTGTCATCTGCATAGCGTATATAGTTTATATTATAAACTCCGAATATTATTAATGGCTTCTCTTTAATCTTATTATTACTTCACTATAGAGGGAGAAGAGATTCGGTGACAAAACACATCCCTGTTGTACTCCCAATCTTATTTGTTCATAATTTCCTTCTTTATTTCCCATTTTAATTGCTGCTACTTGGTTCCAGTAAATATTTTTTATTATTCTGAGATCTGTCCCATGAATGTTAATACCTTCCAACATTTTAATCATTTCATCATGTTTTACTGTATCACATGCCTTAGTATAATCTATGAAGCACAAATATATACCTTTATGTATATCTACTGATCTTTCTAATAGTGTCCGCAATGTATATATTGCATTGTTTGTACCCTTTCCTTCCACAAATCCATACTGTTCTTCATCAATTTCGATTTTTATTTTCTTTCTTGTTCTCTTCATTGTAATTCTGAGTTGAGGCTTAATAATATCGTTTATGAGGTTAATCGTACGAAAATCTTCACATTCAATTACTTCTGATCTTCTGGGTGTAGCTATAAGATATAAATACAGATTTCAGCGTATCGCTTGGTAGATATCCACTATTGTATATATCATTCAACATTTCTGTTAATGTATCTATTCCAAATACTCCCATTACTTCTAATTCTTCTACTGTGATTCCATCTGGCCCAGGTGTTTTTCTTTTCTTCATATGCTTGAGAGCGTCATCGACTTCTTCTTTTAGAATATGTGGACCTTCTAAGTTACTTTCTTCTGTTAATTCTGCCCTTCCTCTATCATGTAAGTCTCTTATATACTCATTCCACCTCTTTATTATATCATCTTCCTCCAATAATATCTTTCCTGTTTTTGATTTTAAACACTCTGTATTTATTCTTATTTTTCTTCCTGTGAGCTCATTGATTTGTTTGTGCATATTTTTTGTATATTTAATAGAATTTAACTCAATTTTCTCGCACTGTTCATTTAGCCAACTTTCTTTTGCCTTCACACACTTCTGGAGACTCCGTGGCGAAGTGGTCAAGTCGTTTAACTCGGGCTTCGAAGGTTGTGAGTTCGATTCCGGACCGCGCTCTTCGGTTCACGAGTGAAATATGTCGGAGACTCCTGTGGGTCGACGCTAGAGCTACGGAGTTCGTGCTTTGTGCGACGCTCTCCGCGCTGCGGAAAGAGACCGAGCCATATGGGATAAAACCCGGTGCAATGATGTTGACCCTGTCGACTTTTAAGCGACTTTCTTATTTCTTTATTTATCTCGTTATATTCTTGTTGATCATTTTTACTCTGTTTTCTTTTGGTATCAACTTTAAGGTTTCTTCTGTCATCCAGGTTTTCTTAGCTTTTTGGTGTCTCTCCGGCAATATTTATTTACTCGTTTGATGAATGGAGTCCCTTAACATTTCCCGTTGTTCGTTTCTGTTCTGTATGTTAGCTATTGCATTGTACCTATTTTTCATAATCATCTGTATTGTTCTTGAATTTCTTTATCTACCTTCAAAACTCCTTTATGCTGGGTAGTTTGGCTGAATGGGTAAGAACGCGTGTTCTTAAACATCCTTTGTGCTGATGCCGAGGTTAGGGGTTCAACCCCTACACTGGACAGCTGGACTAAAATGTTGACATGTCGTCCTTTTCTTGGGAACGTAAGTTACACAATACCTCTGAAGTCGGAGTGGCTTCGCCTGTTGGCGAGTGACACTATTAATAAGGAATGTTAATCCACACGCAAAATTCAGTCAATCACTACTGTAAATAGTGTGCATGAATGTCACGGGACCACTGGAGTTAACGATAAGATGATAGATTAACAGAGACAGTCTGTATTCACAGCTGCAATTGTTTGTTGCTAGTGGGGAAACACTCCCATCGGATCAAACGAAACCAAAAGTCTTTGAGATTTCCCAAGGAAACAGGAAAATTGTCGGCATGTTGTTTTGCCCGAATCTCAGGATGAAAGGAACAGCGCCGTCTTGAATTGGTTGCCGCCAAGACCACCTGTTGTTGACAGCGAATGACGTCACTCAGACAATCCCAGACTGTATGAAACATGACTTATTTGCCGCCAGTGTGAGAAATGGAAATTAAACTAGGCTGAAGTGTTTGGCTAGCTCTGTTCGAATTTCGGAAAGAATCTATTGTGTTCTGTGTCAATTAAAGTTGATGAACATGTGTCTTCCATGGTAATGTGTAGATTCAATTCAGAACAGAACTGGGTTATATAAGGTATTCAGTAGATAACATTTAGGTATAAGTAATGTAGGATAGTCTAGTGATAGATAGAGTTTAGGACTTAAGCATAGTGTTGTTGCGATGTGGTTAGGTATTCAAGGAGTGTCGGCGACAGTAGGCAATCGCGTTGTTAAACTAACTAGTGTGAGATGTCAATTAGCTCAGCTTGTTGAGAATAGTGTAGTGGGATGATATTTTGAGAGATTGAGGATGGTTGGTTGATAGGGGAGATGTCCAATGGTGGGATCTTCCAGTGTGGTATCTACTGGGGTTCTGCGCTTCGCCTTTGGTGTTTCCTTGTCTTATCCTAACTCAGACCGATGTGATGAGCTCCTCTGCCCTATGACAGAGTTTGGTTCACTGTTACATATATGAGTGAGGCCGTCGGCCTGCACTCAGCTAATAGGGGTCAGTGTCGGGTTGCTCTCACCAGGTGTGTTCTCTCTTTCACAGGTTCCACTCAGGTTATGAAGATAACAAGCCGAAACATCACTGGTTAAAAGTATGGATGATTCAGTGAAGGACGTTTTATTCAGCGGCTTTTACACTGAGCCCATGATGAGGAGGGTCTGAAGGAACATGGATCTGTTGAGAAGAAACATATAGTCATTTAGGAACGATTTCTTGGTGATAGAGTTCACTATGATTGCGGGAAGTTATTTTCCACACCACATGTACTATGAACACTATGGGTTTTAAAGGGAACACTGAACATAACATTTTCCTAAACTAGTAGATTCCTGTGGATTTGTACTCTTTACTTTGCGATCGTGAAAACTTTAGGACAATTAGTAATAAACAATTATGTTACACGGGACAGTGATACATAATTTCACGATACAAGGATTGATGAATATCCGAACTGTAGGGACATTTAGTAACTGTGTGTGTGATCGATTCAGGATCAATATTGGACTGTATTCATTTTTGGTGATCATGTCTCGAGATTATCAGGGAACCACCGGATAAAGTCAACATCTGGCAGGAGGGACACATCGTTTGGTGAGGTCATTGTGTACTGAGCTAACATGCTATGGTGTGGCCATTACTGGGATGATCTGACTTTGCCCCTGAGCTGTTCGGTCTGATTCTGCAGACACACTAGAGTATACGACACACATTCTACACGCACACTTCGCACATACATACACTTTTCTTCATTAAATTAATTTGTATTAATTTTAGAAGCTAGAGTTGCGTAGTATGTTGTTTTGGGGAAGAATGAGAGGGGCATGGTCCAGTGGTGAGAGAGAGAGAGAGAGAGAGAGAGAGAGAGAGAGAGAGAGAGAGAGAGAGAGAGAGAGAGAGGTGTCCATTGACTGAAGGGGTGTTGTGGACGGAATATAGTGGATTCTCCTGAATAATGATATGGGGTTAAAAATAATGTGGGTGTTGATTCCCCTCATCCCCGGGACTACACTATGAATAATCCACGACATTATTGGGGGATCGACAACGGGATCTTTTGACAACGGGATCTCTCGACAGGGGGATCATTTGACAACGGGATCTTTTGACAAAGGGATCTCTCGACAAAGGGATCTTTTGACACAGGATTTCTCGACACGGGATCTCTCAATACGAAACGGTGATATCATATTAGTGAGTATCCAGCTAGGGTGAATGTGGATAAGAGTTAAGATACACGTCTTGCCTGTTCACACTTCACACGTCTACTTAGGGATGTGGTCCTAATTCTACTCTTGTCCTTGAGAGATTGCTTTGTGTTGTGCTGTGTGGTGGCAAATATATAGATACATTTTAATTAGTGAATATCTATATATTTGTTTTGGGGAAAATTTACACTCAACCTGCTGACTTACCTCTCTGAAATATGGCCACTCCTAAACTAGATATGGCAGTACTAAGGGCAAAGGGGGAAGCAATGGGCTTGTCGGGTTCTGCACTAACAGATTACATACAGGAGGTGGAGAGGGATTTTCGTCAAGCAGAAAGGGAAGATCGGAAGGCCGAGATGGAATTGAGAAAGATGGAGTTAGAAACTAAGAGGATAGAAGCTGAGCAAGCCACTAGAAGGCTGGAACTTGAAGCTGAGCAGGCAGCTAAAAAACTTGAAGCTGAGCAGGCAGCTAAGAAATTTGAAGCTAAGCAAGCTGCAAAGAATCTTGAAGCGTAGCAAGCTGCTAGGAGATGGGCAGCTGAACAAGAAGCTCAGAAAAGGGAGCACGAATACAGAATGCGGGAACTCGAGCTTAAGAGGCAATCTAGTGGGGAAACTGAGGGAGCAGTGAGAGGTTCCTCTCTCCCTGGCTCAACCCCAGTAGGTGGACATATTTACCATGCTATGAAGTTCCCTCTAGCGGTCTACGAAGAAGACAAAGAGAAGATCGACCAGTACTTACAACGCTTCGAGACCATGTCTGTTGCTATGGGTCTGGATCGTGGCAAATGGTCTCTTAAGTTGTCCCAGGGATTACGCGGGACCGGTTAAGAGGTTTATTCTCGCCTGCCGCCCGGACACGAGAACAATTACGACGAATTAAAAACGGCTCTGCTGAAACGTTTCGAAGTTACGTCACATATCTACCGGAAAAATTTCGAGCAGCGAAACGAGAACTAGGAGAGTTGTTTGCCGCCTACAGTCTGCGTCTGAAATCCTATCTCCATAAGTGGATGGATTTGGCTGGGTTCGCGCATGACTATGAGAGTCTGGAAGAGCTCATGGTAGTCGACCAGTTGCGGAAGCAAATGTCGAAAGCTCTCAGGACATTCCTGGGAGAACAAGGGTCGGAACGTATTGACATCGTGACGAAATTGGCAGAACGGTTCGTCGAGGTACATGGGGAGGCGGGGTAAAACCTTTCCACAAACACCAAAAGTCAAGAGAAACAGGACCGGAAGAAATCCAAACACACTGGAACCAAGAAAGGGGAACCTTATGTAAAAACTTCAGAGGGGAGTTTAGAGAAGACGAAGGAGGGAAGCAAGAGCACCTCGAGCTCTACACCAAAACGGCTGTGGTAGGAGAAGTGGTGTTCGATTTGTAAGTCACCCTCCCACAATACGAGGGAATGCAAATCGAAGGCTAAGAACCCTCACTTCGCGGCATGTCAAGTGACTTCAAAGGAGGTTGTCACTGAAAATGCCAATGTCGACAAGGAAGCTCGCCACCAGGAGCGCTCACTAAAGTCCGGCACCAGAAAATCTAGGACAGGGAAATGGTGCAAACACTGCAGGTCGAACACGCATAGTGCTATTGACTGCAGGTTGAAGTCAAGAGACTCTCATTTCGTTGTGTGCCCAGGGAAACCTAAGGTGGAGTCCACCGAACAGGTCGAGGCCGAGGAAGAGACTTCCGACCAGGATAAACCACCTGTAGTGGAATTGATAGAGGTTACCGGCCGACAAGTTGAGCGTCTGTACGACACTGGACTGGACGGGGATGCCGTGATTTCTGCGGACCTGGTACACCCAAAACAATTCACAAGTGAGACCATGGAGATACAGCCTGCACAGAAGAGTGCTGTAGCCATGAAGTTGCCAATTGCCAAAGTGGAGATTCGGTCAAGATATGTCACCGGCACAATCAAGGCCGCTGTATTGACCGATCCCATTTTCCCCGTCATCCTCGGTTGCCGGTATGTCTTTCTGGGAATGCCCAGGGAGCCAATCCATATGGGAGCAATACAGACTCGCTCTCAGACGAGAATGGATCAGGCAGTAGCAATTGTGACTAACCCACTGCCGGGGGAGTTCCGAACTGCGCAGAGTGAGGATGCAACCTTACGTCCTTGCTATAAGAAGCTGCAGAGAAGTGCTGATCCACCAAAACTTGGGGCAGTACTACATGAAGAATAGGATACTCTACAGGAGAGCTGGAAGGGGAGACAACGATTACGGTCAGTTGGTGGTCCCGAAGGCCCACGGTTCCCAAATTCTTCATATGGGGAATACCATCTCCTTTAGTGGACATATGGGTATTACCGCCACCATGCAGCGACTTTCCTGCCATTACTATTGGCCGGGAATGACCGGTGATGTGCGTCGGTATGTGAAGTCATGCCCTGAGTGCCAGAGGGTGGCACCGAACCACTAGACAGCGCCGGTGGTCTTGGGTGAAATGCCCATCATGAACTCTCCTTTCGACAGGGTAGCCATCGATATCGTGGGTCTACTTCCTAGGACTAGGAAGAGGAACATGTACATACTCACAATGGTGGATTGCTGTACAATGTGGGGTGAAGCCATAACGTTGACCACAATTGACTCGAAACGAGTGGCGGACGCACTGATGGAGGCCTTTACCAGATTAGGCTTTCCTGATCAAATTCTGACGGACAATGGGTCCCAGTGTTGTGGGAAACTCATGGAGGAGGGAGTCATGAGGGAGTCTCTGTGGCGAAGTGGTCAAGCCGTTTGACTGGTGCTCCGAAGTTCGTGGGTTCGATTCCGGGCGGCGTCCTTCGGTTTACGAGTTAAATGTTTCGGAGACTCCTGTGGGTCGTCGCTAAAAGCTACGGAGTTCGTGCTTTGTGCGACGCTTTCCGTGCTGCGGAAAGAGACCGAGCCATATGGGATAAAACCCGGTGCAATGAAGTCGACCCTGTCGACTTTTAAGCAACTTTTAAGCAACTCATGGAGGAGGTATTTATGGTGTTCCACTCTAACCATATACGTACCAGCCCTTACCACCCTCAACCCAATGGACAAGTAGAGCGTTTCAACGGCACGTTGATGATAATGCTCCAGAAACTGGCACAGGAAAAACCGGATAGGTAGGATGAATGTATCCCAGCAGCACTTTTTGCCTATCGGGAAGTACCTCATGGCTCAACAGGACTACCACCCGCTACTTTGCTGTTTGGTCGTCCAATCAAGGGACCGTTTTAAGCCATGTTGAGGAGTTGGACTGAGGAGGGGATGTCAGAAGAAGTGATCTCTTCTTATAAATACGTGGAGGAACTGAAAGAAAAACTTCACAAGGGATGGACTCTGGCGACTCAAAACTTGAAAAAGGCCAGAAAAAGACATGCAGCTTACTACAACCGTAGGTCTAAAGACAGATCTCTAGATGTGGGAGACAAAGTCTTGTTGCTACTCCCAACGGGAACCAACAAACTGGAGATAGTTTGGCAAGGACAATTTCACATGGAAAGGGTGATATCCAGAACCAACTATCAGATCCGGATCCGGGGAAAGTCGAAGATTTTCCATATCAATCTCCTGCGGAAGTACGAGGAGAGACCCGGAGAACAAAGCAGCCTACCTCATGGCAATGGCAGTTGCAGTGGAGCTTGAAGTGGGAACCGACGAGGGCAGGGAATAATCTCTGGTACACCAGGAAAACTACAAGGATGTGCAGGTGTACCCTGATCTGACTTCCCAGGAGAGGGAAAAGATTACCCAGGTTCTTGAGTCTCATAGACTGATAAACCAGGACGAACGAGGTTGGTTGAGTTCGAGATGACCTTGACCACACAGGAGCCTGTTCGCCAAAAGGTTTACCCAGTGCCATTCTCTAAAGAAAAGGCCTTGGAGGAGGAAATCCAGAAACTGCTGACGGATGACGTGATTGCGCCATCTACATCCCCATATAATGCGGGGGTGGTTTTGTTGCGCAAACCAAGTGGAGAACGCCGGTTGCGTATAGATTACCTACCAAGCCATTTGTGTTGAGAACGGATGCGAGTGGGATTGGAATTAGGGCAGCCCTGTTACAGGAAGGGAAAGACGATGCTTCGGTTTTGAAACCAGTGGCATACGCAAGCAAGAAACTTCTCCAGGCTGAGAGGAATTATTCGACCGGAGAGAGAGAGAGAGAGAGAGAGAGAGAGAGAGAGAGAGAGAGAGAGAGAGTGTGTTTGTCTCTCGTATGGGCCGTACAAAAATTCCAGCCCTATTTGAATGGAGTTCAGTTTCGGTTCCAGTCGGATCATCAGCCCTTGATGTTCCTGGCTACTTCTCAGAAGCTCAACGCCCGTTTGATGCGGTGGTTGTTGCTACTTCAGCCCTACCATTTCACGGTGGAGTATATACCTGGGAAGAAAAATGTTGGAGCTGATTTCCTGTCTAGACATTCAGCTCCTGAAGAAGAGGCATAAATCATCTGGATCGCCTTCCAGTGGAAAAGAGTGATACGGACTACTCTCTTAAGAGGGGCCTATGTTACGGGACCACTGGAGTTAACGATAATATGATAGATTAACAGAGACAGTCTGTATTCACAGCTGCAATTGTTTGTTGCTAGTGGGGAAACACTCCCATCGAAACATACGAAACCAAAAGTCTTTAAGATTTACCAAGGAAACAGGAAAATTGTCGGCATGTTGTTTTGCCCGAATCTCAGGATGAAAGGAACAGCGCCGTCTTGAATTGGTTGCCGCCAAGACCACCTGTTGTTGACAGCGAATGACGTCACTCAGACAATCCCAGACTGTATGAAACATGACTTATTTGCCGCCAGTGTGAGAAATGGAAATTAAACTAGGCTGAAGTGTTTGGCTAGCTCTGTTCGAATTTCGGAAAGAATCTATTGTGTTCTGTGTCAATTAAAGTTGATGAACATGTGTCTTTCATGGCAATGTGTAGATTCAATTCAGAACAGTACTGGATTATATAAGGTATTCACTAGATAAAATTTAGGTATAAGTATTGTAGGATAGTCTAGTGATAGATAGAGTTTAGGACTTAAGCATAGTGTTGTTGCGATGTGGTTAGGTATTCAAGGAGTGTCGGCGACAGTAGGCAATCGCGTTGTTAATTGTGAGATGTCAATTAGCTCAGCTGGTTGAGAATAGTGTAGTGGGATGATATTTAGAGAGATTAAGGATGGTTGGTTGATAGGGGAGATGTCCAATGGTGGGATCTTCCAGTGGGGTGTCTACTGGGGTTCTGCGCTTCGCCTTTGGTGTTTCCTTGTCTTATCCTAACTCAGACCGATGTGATGAGCTCCTCTGCCCTATGACAGAGTTTGGTTCACTGTTATATATCTGAGTGAGGCCGTCGGCCTGCACTCAGCTAATAGGGGTCAGTGTCGGGTTGCTCTCACCAGGTGTGTTCTCTCTTTCACAGGTTCCACTCAGGTTATGAAGATAACAAGCTGAAACATCATTGGTTAAAAGTATGGATGATTCAGTGGACGTTTTATTCAGCGGCTTTTACACTGAGCCCATGATGAGGAGGGTCTGAAGGAACATGGCTCTGTTGAGCAGAAACATATAGTTATCTAGCAACGATTTCTTGGTGATAGAGTTCACTATGATTGCGGGAAGTTATTTTCCACACCACATGTACTATGAACACTATGGGTTTTAAAAGGAACACTGAACATAGCATTTTCCTAAACTAGTAGATTCCTGTGGATTTGTACTCTTTACTTTGCGATCGTGAAAACTTTAGGACAATTAGTAATAAACAATTATGTTACACGGGACAGTGATACATATTTTCACGATACAAGGATTGATGAATATCCGAACTGTAGGGACATTTAGTAACTGTGTGTGTGATCGATTCAGGATCAGTATTGGACTGTATTCATTTTTGGTGATCATATCTCGAGATTATCAGGGAGCCACCGGATAAAGTCAACATCTGGCAGGAGGGACACATCGTTTGGTGAGGTCATTGTGTACTGAGCTAACATGCTATGGTGTGGCCATTACTGGGATGATCTGACTTTGCCCCTGAGCTGTTCGGTCTGATTTTGCAGACAGACTAGAGTATACGACACACATTCTACACGCACACTTCGCACATACATACACTTTTCTTCATTAAATTAATTTGTATTAATTTTAGAAGCTAGAGTTGCGTAGTATGTTGTTTTGGGGAAGAATGAGAGGGGCATGGTCCAGTGGTGAGAGAGAGAGAGAGAGAGAGAGAGAGAGAGAGAGAGAGAGAGAGAGAGAGAGAGAGAGAGAGAGAGAGAGAGAGAGGTGTCCATTGACTGAAGGGGTGTTGTGGACGGAATATAGTGGATTCTCCTGAATAATGATATGGGGTTAAAAATAATGTGGGTGTTGATTCCCTTCACCCCAGGGACGACACTATAAATAAATACACGATAATGGACTATGCTTGAATTCAAAAAATTCGAACGAACGCAAAACAAAAAAAAAACATCTTCTTAATAAAATCTCATGTTCTTAACGACTGTTTCTCTCTCTTCAGTCTTACTTTTATTATTCCACGTAGCGGACCCTGGTCACTATTACAGTCAGCACCCTGCATTGTCTTTACATTAATTAACACATTTCTAAACCTTTTATTAATAAGTATCTAGTCAATTAAGTTGTGCATTTTCTTATCAGGGCTTTTCCATGTGTAAAGTATTCGATTATGGTGTTTAAACCAGGTGTTTCAAATTATATCATATCAGTTAACAAAAACAAATAAATATTCACGCCCAGGTAGTGATTCGAACACCTGGCCACCGGTCGGCAGGCAAGCTGTGTAGCCTTTACACTACCATGGCTCTGCCACAATGGTTGGTAATAACACACATTCATGATGTTGGCAGAGAAAGTAACGAACATTGATTGTGCAATGTGTTGAAGTAACACATTTGTGGCGCAATGCGCCAAGACCTATGAACTTCAATGTTACTGAAACATTCTTAGATTTTGTAGAAAAACAAAAATACAGACATTTTCCATCAAAGAAGACAAATATTGCGTGCCCTTTGCAGAACTTTACGA